>JAGIQG010000019.1:4501612-5189112 GCA_024679065.1 Sphyrna mokarran
AAAATTACAAACAGCAGGGGCCCCAAACAGACCCTGAGGCACCCACTGTCCCGAATCCACGATGAATATCTCCCATCAACCCCACCCTCTGTCTTCTATCTGCCAGCCAATTCTAATCCAATTAGCTAAATCACCCTCTATTCACACATCTGCATTTTCTGTAGACGATAGTTCTTTGAGAATGTAACAAGCAGGCTAGATAAAGGGGAGACAGTGGATGTAACATAATGGAATTACAAAGGCATTCACTGATGTATAGAAAATTACTAACAAAATAAATGCTCTTGGGTTACTGATGATATACCCGCATGAATGAAAGATTGACTGATACAGGAAATAGAGTATGGATAAATGGATCATTTTCAGGTCAGCAACTATAACTTATGTGATCGTGCAAGGGCTTCAACTATTTACAATCTTTAATTGTCTGTATGAAAGACCCAACAATATTGCATTCAAATTTGCTTAAGATACAAATATAGGTAGGATACAAATAGTCTGCAAAGGGAAATATGTTAGGTGAGTGGGCACAAAATTGACAGATGGTGGGGAGGTGGGGGGTGGAAGGGGTATGGTTGGGGAGGTGGGGGGGGAGGAGGTATGGTGTTTGGGGAGGAGGAGGGATGAGTGGGTGTGGGGGGGGAGGTGTGGGGGGAGGAGGGATGGTGGGAGGTGGGGGGGGAGGAGGATGGTGGGGCGGGTGGGGGTGGATGAGGGATGGTGGTGTCTGTGTGGAGGATGGTGACTACAGGGAGGGATGTGGGGGGGAGGTAATGGTGGGGGGAGGGATGAGTGGGATGGGGTGACTGTGCTGTGTGTGGGGAGGTGGGGGGGATGGGTGTGTGTGGTGGCATGTTGTGGGGGGAGGGAAGGTTGGGGATGGGGGGGGGAGGGATGGTGGGGGGAGGTGGGGGGGTCGGGGATGGGGGGGAGTGGTGTGTGTGAGGGATGTGTGTGTGTGAAGGTGGGTGTGGGGAGGGATGTGTGTGGGGGAGGTGGGGGGGGGAGGAGGTGGGGAGGTGATGTCGGCGGGATGGTGGGGCGGTGGGGGGACGGATGGTGGGGAGGTGGGGGAGGATGTTGGGTGGTGGGGGGTGGGATGGTGGGGGGTGGGAGGGAGGGGGTGGGGTTGGGGGCTGTAGGGGGTGTGGGGGCGGAGGTGGAGGTGGAGGGGGGGTGGGGGTTGGGGTTGGGGCGGAGGGGGGTAGGGGTTGGGTTGGGGCAGAGGGGGTGGTATGGGGGGTGGAAGAAAGGGATGGTGGAGTTTATTGGAGTTTTGGGAGAGAGAGCTTTTTGGGGTTAAGTGGTGTGATTTTTAGGAGGCTTGTGTTGCTTTGGGATTTATTGGTGGATTTTGTCAGGTTATGATGTTCATTTTGGGGGTTTTATGGAGTGATTTTTTTGGGGAGGGGTTTCATTGGTGAGTTTTTGGAGGTTCTATGGAGTGAGTTCTTTGGGAGGGGGTTCATAGGGTGATTTTTTTGGGAGGGGATTCACGGTTGAGTTTTTGGTTGTTTTTGTGTGCATTTGGGAGGGTTATGGGGTGGTTTTTTGGGGGCGTGCTGTTCATTGGGTTTTTTTGGGTGGTTCATGGGGTGATTTTTTTGGCAGGTTATGGGAAGAGTTTTCAGATTTATGGCATGAATTTGGGGGGTTTTATATGTGCATTCCAGAGAGGTTTATGGGGAAAGTTTTGTTTTGGGGGACAGTTTATGAGGTCATTTTTGTTTTGGGGAGGTTTATGAGGTGAGTTTTGTTTTGGGGGGGTTTATGGGGTGAGTTTATTTAGGGGGTTTTGTTGTGGAGAGGAGTTTATGGGGTGAGTTTTTTTTGGGGGATTTTGTGGGGGTTGTTTTGGGTGAGGGTAGTTATGAGGGGAGTTTTTTTTTGGGGGGTTTATGGGGTGAGTTTTGTTTTGGGGGGTTTAATGGGGTGAGTTTTGTTTTGGGGGTTTATGGGTTGCTGTTTTTTGTTTTGTGTGGGGTTTTTTTATGGGGTGGTTTTTGGTTTGGGGGGTTTATGGGTGTTTTGTTTGGGGGGGTTTATGGGGGAGTTTGTTTTGGGGGGGTTTATGGGTGTTAGTTGTGTTTTGGGGGGGTCTCTGGGGTAGTTTGTTTGGGGGGTTTATGGGGGGATTTTGTTTGTGGGGGGTTTATGGGGTGAGTTTTGTTTTGGGGTTATGGGGTGATTTTTGGTTTTCGGGGGTTTTATGGGGTGAGTTTTTGGTTTTTTGGGGGTTTATGGGGTGAGTTTTGTTTCGGCGGGGTTTATGGGGTGAGTTTTGTTTCAGGGAGTTTTGGGGTGGGGAGTTTATGGGGTGGTTTTGTTTCGGAGAGTTTTGTGGGGTGGTTGTTTTGGGCGAGGGGAGTTTATGGGGTGAGTGTTGTTTCGGGGAGTTTATGGAGTGAGTGTTGTTTTGGGCGGTTTATGGAGTGAGTTTTTTTTTGGGGGGTTTGTTTTGGGGTGGGGGGTTTAGGGGGGGGTTTTGTTTTGGGGTGGTGGTTTATGGGGGGTGTTCTTTTGGGCAGGGTTGTTTCAGGGGGGGTTCTTTTGGGGAGTTTGCGGGGAGGTGTTTTTGGGTGGCTATTTGGGGGGTTTTGGGCAGGGGGATTTAGGGGGGTTTGGTTTTGGTGGGCGGGGGTTTGTTTTAGGCGTTATGGGGGGGTCTGTTTTTGGGTGGGGTTTAATGGGGGTTTTTTTGGGGCAGGTGTTTATGGGGGATTTGTTTTGGGGCGGGGTTTATGGGGTTTGTTTTGGGCGGTGTTTGTTTTCGGGGTTATGGTGCGTTTATTTTGGGGTGGGGGTTGTTTTGGCGGGTTTTTTGGGGGTTTGTTTTGGGGATTTTATGGGGGGTTTGTTTTTTGGGGCGGGGTTTATGGGGGGGTTGTTTTTTGGGGCGGACCGGGTATATGGGGTTTGTTTTGGGGCAGGGTGTTTGTTTTAGGGGTTTATGGTGGGTTTATTTTGGGTGGGGGTTTGTGTTTGTGGGTTTAGGGGGGTTTGTTTTGGGGCCGGGGGTTTCTTGGGGTTTGTTTTGGGGGTTATGGGGGTTCATTTTGGGGCCGGGATTTATTGGGGGGTTTTGTTTTGGGGCGGCGGTGTTTATGGGGAGGTTTGTTTTGGGGCAGTGGGTGTATGGGGGGATTTGATTGGGGCGGGGTTTATGGGGTTTGTTATTTAGGGGGTTCTCTGGGGGGGTTTGTTTTTTGGGTTCTGGGTGTTTGGTTTTGGGCATGGTTTTTATGACTTTTGTTTTGGTCGGGGGTCTTATGGGGGTTTGTTTTTGGGCGGGGGGTTTTGTTTTGGGGCGGGTTTGTTTTGGGTCAGGGGGTCTAGGGGGGGTTTTGTTTTGGGTCAGGGGTCAGGGGGGGTTTGTTTTGGGGCAGGGTGTTTATGTGGGGGGTTTTTGTTTTTGGGCAAGGCCTTTTATGGGGGTTGTTTTGGGGCGGGGGTTTATGGGGGTTGTTTTGGCGGGGAGGTTCATGGGGTTTGTTTTGGCGGGGAGGTTTATGGGGGTTTGTTTTGGGCGGGGAGGTTTATGGGGGGTTTGTGTTTGGTGGCGGGGAGGTTATGGGGTTTGTTTTTGGGCGGGGTTTATGGGGGCGGTTTGTTTTGAGGCGGGGGGTTTGGGGGGTTTGTTTTGGGGGCGAGGGTTTGTTTTAGGGGTTCGTTTTGGGGTCGTTTATTTATGAGGGGTTTATTTTTGGGGGCGGGGTAGTTATGAGGGTTGGTTTTGGGTCGGGGATTATGGGGTGTTGTTTAGTGGGTACGGAGGTTTGTTTTGGGGCGGGGGTTTGTTTGGGGCTGAGTATGTTTTTGGGGCGGAGGTTATATGGGGTTTTTTTTGGGGCGAGGGTTTATTGGGGGGCTTGTTTTGGGGCTGGGGGCATTTATGGGTGTGTTGTTTTGGTTATTGTCGTTTGTTTGGAGCAGGGGGTTTTTATGGTGGGTTTGTTTTTGGGGCCGGGGTGTTTAATGGGGGGGTTTTTGCTTTGGGCAGGGAGTGGTATGGGGAATTTTGGGGGCAGGGGGGTTTGTTTTGGGCAGGTGGTTTGTTTTGGGGGGGTGTTTAGGGGGGTTTTTGCTTTGGGGGCAGAGGTGTTATGGGAGTTTTGGGTGCAGGGTGGGTTTGTTTGGGGCCGGTGGTTTGTTTGGTGCCAGGGGGTGCATGGTGGGTTTGTTTAGGGGGTATATGGGGGTTTGTTCTGGCGGGGGGGTTTGTCTTGGGCTGGGGGGGTTTGTCTTGGGGCGGGGGGGGGTTTGCTGTGGCGGGGGGTTTGTCTGGGAGCGGGGGGTGGTTTGTCCTTGGGGCGGGGGGGGGTTTGTCTTGGTGGCGTGGGGGTTGTCTTGGGCGGGGGGGGGTTTGTCTTGGGGCGGGGGGGTTTGTCTTGGGTGCGGGGGGTTTGTCTTGGGGCGGGGGGGTTTTTGTCTTGGGCGTGGGGGGGTTTGTCTTGGGCGGGGGGGGTTTGTCTTGGGGCGGGGGGTGTTGTCTTTGTGCGGGGGGGGGTTTTGTCTTGGGGCGGGGGTTTGATCTTTGGGGCGTGGGGTTTTTGTCTTGGGGCGGTGGGGTTTTGTTCTGGGCGGGGGGTTTGTCTTGGGGCGGGGGGGGTTTGTCTTGGTCGGGGGGGGGTTTGTCTTGTGGGGTCGGGGTTTGGGTGAGTGGGGTTGTGGCTGGGGCGGGGGGGGTTTTGTCTGGGGCGGGGGGGGTTTGTCAGTGGGGGGTGGTGGGGGGTTGCGGGGGGGTTTGTCTTGGGGCGGGGGGGGTTTGTCTTGGGGCGGGGGGGGTTTTCCTTGGGCGGGTGGGGTTTGTCTTGGGGCGGGGGGGGGGTTTGTCTTGGGGCGGGGGGGTTTGGTCTGTGGGTTGCGGGGGGGTTTTGTCTTGGGCGGGGGGGGTTTGTCTGGGCGGGGGGGGTTTGTCTTGGGCGGGGGGGGTTGTCGTTGGGGCGGGGGGGAATTTGTACTGGCGGGGGGGTGTTGTCTGGGGCGGGGGGGGGTTTGTTCTTGGGCGGGTGGGGTTTGTCTTGGGGCGGCGGGGTGTTTGTCTTGGGGCGGGGGGGGTTTGTTCTTGGGGCGGGGGGGTTTGTCTTGTGGCGGGGGGGGGGTTTGTCTTGTGCGGGGGGGGGTTTGTCTTGGCGGGGGGGGGGTTGTCTTGGGCGGGGGGGTTGTCTTGGGGCGGGGGGTTTGTCTTGGGGGCGGGGGGGGTTTGTCTTGGTGCGGGGGGGGTTTGGTCTTGTGGGGGGGCGGGGGGGGGTTTTGTCTTGGGCGGGGGGGGTTGTCTTTGGGCGGGGGGTTGTCTTGGTGCGGGGGGGGGTTGTCTTGGGGGCGGGGGGGTTCTTGGGCGGGGGGGGTTTGTCCTTTGGCGGGGGGGGTTTTCTTGGGCGGGGGGGTTTGTCTGGGGCGGGGGGGGTTGTCTTGGGGCGGGGGGGGGTTTATGGAGGCTTGTTTCCGGGGGCCGGGGGCTTGTTCTGTGGGCGGGGGCTTTGTTTTGGGGGCCAGGCGTATGGGGGTTTGTTTTTGGGGGGCCGGGGTTTTGCGGGATTGTTTTGGGGGCGGGGTTCATGGGGGTTTGTTTTTGGGTTTGTTTTGGGGGCAGGGGTTTATGGGGGTTTGTTTTTTGGGCAGGGGTTTATGGGTTTTGGTTTTTGGGCAGGGGTTTATGGGGTTTTGTTTTGGGGCCAGGGTTTAGGGGGGTTTTTGTTTTGGAGGCGGGGTGTTTATGTGGTTTTGTTTTGGGGGCTGGGGTTTATGGGGGGTTGTTTGGGGCGGGGGGTTTATGGGTGGTTTGGTTTTTGGGCGGGGGGTTTATGGGGGGTTTTGTTTGGGGCAGGGGTTTCTGGGGGTTTTTGGTTGTGGGCGGGGTTATGGGGGGGTTGTTTTGGGGGCGGGGGTTATTGGGGGGTTTGTTTTTTGGGTTTTGTTTCGGGGTGGGGGGTTGTTGTTTTTGGGGCGAGGGGTTTATGAGGGGCGGGGGTTTATGGGGGGTTTTTGTTTTGGGGACAGGGGGTTTATGTGGGGTTTGTTTTTGGGGCGGGGGGTTTATTGGGGGTTTGTTTTTGGGGGCGGGTGGTTTATGGGGGTTTGTTTTTTGGAGGTTTTGTTTTGGGATGGGGGGTTTGTTTTGGGGGCGAGGGTTTATGAGGGGGCGGGGGGTTATGGGGTGTTGTTTTGGAGCGGGGGGTTTATGGGGGTTTGTTTTGGGGCGGCGTTTATGGGGGTTTTGTTTTGGAGGGCGGGGGTTTATGGGGGTTTTGTTTTGGGGGCAGGGTGTTTATGGGGTTTTTGTTTGGGGGCTGGGGTTTATGGGGGGCGGGGGTTTATGGGGGGTTTGTTTTTTGGGCGGGGGTTTATGGGGGGTTTTTGTTTTGGGGGCAGGGGTTTAGGGGGTTTTGTTTGGGGACGGGGGTTTTATGGGGGGTTTTTTGTTTTGGGGGCGGGGGGTTTTATGGGGGTTTGTTTTGGGGGCGGGGGGTTTATGGGGGGGTTTGTTCGGGGGCGGGGGTTATGGGGGTTTTTTTTGGGGGTTTTGTTTTGGGGGCGTGGGGTTTTGTTTGGGGGCGGGGGCTTATGGGGGTTTGTTTGGGGGCGGGGGGGTTTATTGGGGGGTTTGTTTTGTGGGGGGTTTTGTTTTTGGGGCGGGGGGTTTTGTTTGGGGCGGGGGCTTATGGGGGGTTTGTTTTGGGGGCGGGTTGTTTTATGGGGGGTTTTGTTTTGGGGCAGGGGGTTTATGGTTTGTTTTGGGCGGTGGGGTTTTTGTTTTGGGGGCGGGTGTTTTGGGGTTTTTGTTTTGGGGGTCGGGGTGTTTATGGGGTGTTGTTTTGGGAGCGGGGTTTGTTTGGGGGCGGGGGTTTATGTGGGTTTTGTTTGGGGGCGGGGGTTTATGGGGGTTTTGTTTTTTGGGGCCGGGGGTTTTTATGGGGGCGGGGGTTTTATGGGGGGTTTTGTTTGGGGCAGGGGGTTTATGGGGGTTTGGTTTTGGGGTTGGGGTTTTTTGGGGTGGGGGTTTGTTTGGGGCGGTGGTGTATGGGGGTTTTTGTTTGGGGCGGGGGTTTATGGGGGGGTTTTGTTTTGGGGGCGGGGGGTTTAATGGGGGGGTTTGTTCCGGGGCGGGGGGTTTATGGGGGGGTTTGTTCCGGGGTGGGGGGTTTCTGGGGTTTGTTTTTGGGGGTTTTGTTTTTGGGGGCGGGGGGTTAGTGGGGGTTTTGTTTGGGGGCGGGGGTTTATGGGTTTTGTTTGGGGGCAGGGGTTAGGGGGTTTGTTTTTTGGGGCGGGGGTTTATGGGGGTTTGGTTTTTTGGGGCATGGGGTTTATGGGGGGTTTGTTTTGGGGGCGGGGTTTTATGGGGGGGTTTGTTTCCGGTGGCGGGGGGTTTTATGGAGGGGTTTGTTCCGGGGGCGGGGGGTTACTGGGGGTTTTGTTTTTTTTGGGGGTTTTTTGTTTTGGGGGCGGGGGGGGTTTATGGGGGTTTGTTTTTGGGGGTTTTGTTTTGGGGGCGGGGGGGTTTTTGGGGGGTTTTTTTTTTTTTTTTTTGTTTTTGGGAGGTTTTATTTTGGGGGCGGGGGGGGTTTATGGGGGTTTGTTTTTGGGCAGGGGGTTTATGGGGGGTTGTTTTGGGGGCGGGGTGGTTTATGGGGTGTTTGTTTTGGGGGCGGGGGGGTTTATGGGGGGTTTTGTGGGTTTGGGGGTTTTGTTTTGGGGGCGGGGGGGTTGTATGGGGGGTTGTTCTGGGGGCGGGTGGTTTATGTGGGTTTGTTTTGGGGGGTTTTGTTTTGGGGCGGGTTGTTTATAGGGGGTTTGTTTTTGGGGGCGGGGGTTTATGGGGGGTTTGTTTTGGGGCGGGTGGTTTTGTTCCGGGGGCGGGGGTTTATGTGGGTTTGTTTTTGGGGGGGTTTGTTTTGGGGCGGGGGGTTTATGGGGGGTTTGTTTTTTGGGGCAGGGGTTTATGGGGGTTGTTTTTGGGGGCAGGGGGTTTAGGGGGTTTGTTTCCAGGGGTGGGGGTTTTAGGGGTTTTGTTTTTGGGGGTTTTGTTTGTGGGGGCGGGGGGTTTGTTTTGGGGCGGGGGGTTTTATGGGGGGTTGTTTTGGGGGCGGGGGTTTGTTCCGGGCGGGGGTTTATGGGGGGTTTGTTTTCGGCGGGGGGTTTTTATGGGGGTTTGTTTTTTGGGGCGGAGGGGTTTTGAATGGGGTTTTTTGTTTGGGGCGGGGGTTTTGTTTTTTGGGGGGTTTTTGTATTGGGCGGGGGGTTTTTGTTTTGGGGGCGGGGGGTTTATGGGGGGTTTGTTTTTGGGGGCGGGTGGTTTATGGGGGTTGTTTTGGGGCGGGGGGTATGGGGGTTTGTTTTTGGGCGGGTTATGGGTTTTGTTTTGGGGGCGGGGGGTTTATGGTGGGTTTGTGTTTGGGGGACGGGGGGTTTTGATGGGGTTTTGTTTTGGGGCGGGGGGTTTGTTTTTGTGGGTTTTGTTTTGGGGCGGGGGTTTACATGGGGGGTTTGTTTTGGGGCAGGGGGTTTATTGGGGGTTTGTTTTGGGGCGTGGGGTTTCTGGGGGGTTTGTTTTGGGGCGGGGTGTTTGTTCTGGGGCGGGGGGTTTATGGGGGGTTTTGTTTTGGGGGCGGGGGTTTATGGGGGTTTGTTTTGTGGGGGCGGGGGTTTATGGGGGTTTGTTTTGGGGCGGGGTTTGTTCCGGGGGCGGGGTGTTTATGGGAGTTTGTTTGGGCGGGGTTTTATGGGAGTTGTTTTTGGGGCGGGGGTGTTTCTGGGGGTTTGTTTTTGGGGGGTTTGTTTTGGGGGCGGGGGGGTTAGTGGGGGGTTGTTTTGGGGGACGTGGGTTTATGGGGGTTTGTTTTGGGGGTGGGGGGTTTATGGTGGGTTTGTTTTTGTGGGGGGGTTGGTTTTGGGGTCGGGGGGTTTATGGGGTGTTTTGTTTTGGGGGCGGGGGTTTTAATGGGGGGTTATTTTTGTTTTGGGGGCGGGGTTTATGGGGTTGTTTTTGTTTTTGGGGGCGGGGGTTTATGGGGGTTTGTTTTGGGGCGGGGTTTATTGGGGTTTGTTTTGGGGCGGTTAAGTTTTATGAGGGGGCGGGGGTTTATGGGGAGGTTTGTTTTGGGGCGGGGGGTTTATGGTGGTTTGTTTTGGGGGGGTTTGTTTTGGGGGCCGGGGGGGTTTATGGGGGTTTGGTTTTGGGGGGGTTTTTTGTTTGGGGGCCGGGGGGTTATGGGGGTTTGTTTTGGGGTGTTTTGTTTTGGGGGCCGGGGTTTATGGGGGGTTTGTTTTGGGGGGTTTGGGGGGGGAGGGGGGGGGCGGGGCGTTTATGGGGGGTTTGTTTTGGGGTTTTGTTTTGGGGCGGGGGTTTATGGGGGTTTGTTTTGGGGGGTTTTGTTTTGGGGGCGGGGGGTTTATGGGGGGTTGTTTTTGGGGGTTTTGGTTTTGGGGGCCGGGGGGGTTTTTATGGGGGTTTGTTTTGGGGGGGTTTTTTGTTTTGGGGGCCGGGGGGGTTATGGGGGGTTTGTGTTTGGGGGGGTTTTGTTTTGGGGGCCGGGGGGGTTAGTTTACGGGGTGAGTTTGAGCTTCGGGGAGGCGCTCTGACCTGCCGGCTCTCCGGGCTCCTCCGCCCGCTCTTCCTCCTCCAGCCGCTGCGCAGCCACGGAAATTCCTCCCGGAGAGAGTCGGCGAACGCGGGGAAAGCCCGGGCTCCGCGGCTCGGCAGGTGATCCAGGAGTTTGAGGGACTTGCGGATACTGACCGGCTCCGCCCGGATCTCCTCCAGGAAAGCCTGGCTCAGCACCCGCTCCTGGTACAAATACTCAACCACCATGTCCACCCTGAGCTGCCTGGCCAGCTCCAAGCGCAATCTCCGCAAGATCCGCCGGTGCTTCTCCTCCATTGCGCTGCTGGATGCGGAAAGTTGCCCTGATTCTGAGCAACAGTGAAATGAGTCCCAGCCATCCCAACACAAAGACATTAACTCTTCCACTTCCCCCATTCTCTACAATCGCCTTACAGCCAGTCTCAGGCGCTCTAATTCTCTTAACATTGGCATCGTTCTTTGGAATTTCCTTTGTCTCTGATGCAAAGAAAAAGCAAAGGGGCAGAGAGTTATTTTCATCTCGCTGCAGCCAATTCCTGCGATAAACTGTAAATACTCAGTGCTGGAGAGTCTGCAGAGAGCGGAATGCTGCAATGAGGGTGTTATAAGTAATGAAGATCCTCTGGTGAACGTTTCAGAATAGAATAGGAATAGAATCTTAAAACCACAGTAAATCAGAAAATCCTTTCTCACATGAAGTGAATTAGAAATTTGCAATTCTTGTCCCAGAAACTATGATGCTAAGGCGGTCAATTGAAAGTGTTAATATCGAGATTTATGTTGAATTGAGGCATTTAGAGGGCAAGTAAATTGAGTTGAGCTACAGATCAAAATCAGAACATATTCGCGTGTTATATGACTGTGAACTCGGTGCTCACTTCCAGTTTCACTGACCTCTTGCAGTTTTACTGTAAAGCTGGTAACTGCCCACCAATCAATTGGAGACCTTGTTAATTCCCAGCCCCGCATTGTATTCAATATCTCAGCCTATTGTGTGCAAGTTCAGTAAGAAGTCTCACAACACCAGGTCAAAGTACAAACTAGCCACAAGCTTTCAGAGCGCTGTTCCTTCATCGGGTGAGTACTTATCCCCCATCCAACGCTAACATCGTGTGCAAATCGACCAGTTCACTTATATAATTTCTCATGTACATGAATGAATATTCAGTCAAAAGTCCCCACTCAATTGCAAATACCTCAGGACAAGACTGAAAGTATTCCTGATTTTCATGGAAAGAATTATCTCACTAATATGGACAGGATATTAAGAATGTGAAGCCCACTACAAATTTGAAAAAAAAGTTGATTCTGACTAAGGGAGTTGAACAATAAGGAACTGGTACTGAGCTATAAAAGTCCACAATTGCTGATTGTTTTAATTATTACTACAGTTAGGAGCTAATAATCAGTGACTGTTGGACTTTAACCTGGTGTTGTGAGACTTCTTATTGTGTTTACCCCTCTCCAGACTGTTTATGCTGGGAGGAACCCCTTTGGTCTGGAACGTTTTTGTCTCAGGATTTATTTGAGAGCTGCACTAGTTAGACAGGAAGTGGAGAGGGCCAAAAGAGGTAGGCAATAGATAGCTGCAATGGTAATGTTACAGACATCAGCTAGTCTATTATATATTTCTCGGCAGGATTCAGACAGCTATGTTGTTACATGTCTTGTAACATTTTATGTAAGCAATAGCTATTGAGAAATGTGTCTGTATTTTCTGCATAGTCCTTGTCCCAATGAGTTTCTGTTTCTTCATGAGATATGAGATACATGCAGTAAGTTGAATTTTGGAGACCAATTTTTAGGCTAAAATTCAGAGAGTTTGTGCTGTTTTCCTACGGTTGTCACGTTAATTCGGACTTACGCGAAATCCAAGAAGATCGTCTCAGAGGAATAAAGTAAATATCAACAATACTGAAGATTTGCATGAATTATTGTAATTAATTAACAACATGGTTTGCCAATCATAATCTGATTTAATGATTTGAATAAAAAAGACTTCAATGTATCAATGTTTTAAGCTTTACTTGTACTAATTTTTATTAATGTGTTTACATTGAAATTGAATAATTTTAACATCTCCAGATTTATGCTTTGTTTTTGAAATTTTTAGAGCTTTGATTCGCAAAAATTGATTTACATGAAGCATATGAAAATTGATGTTTTATTTAGACTAACAATCGTGAGGTTGACTTTTGGAGGAGTGTATTTGTGAGGGGATATCATCAGTACATAAAATCAATTTAATAACTTCCAATTATTATAGTGCTATTCACAACCTCAGGATGTCTTAAAGCAATCTACAGTCAATTAAGTTTTTTAAAGTGTAGTCACTGTTGTGTTGAAGGAGGAGGTGTTGATTTGCGCATGCCAAAATCCCATAGTTAGCAATTTAATTTAACAGATTCTATTATGTTGGTTGAAAGAAAACTGTTAGCTGAGGCATAAGATTTAACATCTTAGTCAAAGGTGGCACCTCCAACAATGCAGCACCCCCTCAGTACTGCACTGAAGTGTCAGCCTTGATATGTATGCTGTGGTGCGGCGGGGGGAGGAAACAATGCTCTCAATTGATATGATCTTTACACCCTCCCTACCCCATCCTTTCAATATCTTTTCTCTCATATACATCCAGATTCCCCTTAAATAGATCAGTGCTCTCCAATTTACTTGGTGACTTTGATCAATGAGGGTGTCTGTTTAGGATTCTGGAGGCTGTCTGTTTGCATGTTTGCCACTGGCCTTTTATATTGTTTAGTTTATGTACCTTGGGTTGACCACACCGAGAGTATTGTGTGCAATTCCGCTCTCCAAATTGCAAAAAGAACTGTGAACGATTGGAGGAAATACTGAAATATTTACAAGTAGTTTACATGAATTGAGAAGTTCTTAGTTTCAGGAAAGTCTGAACAGGCTGCAATAAAAGGCAGGTGAAGGGGAGGGTAGATTAGGTGGGGAGAATTTATTTTCACTCATAGGTGAGCCCAAAACAAGGAAACACAACACGTAAAACAGTTCCAAATAGCAAGTAAAGAATTTAGGAGGAATTTATTTACACAGGAGAATTCACTGCCATATGGAGTGAATAAAGCAGAGGTTACTGATGCAATCAAGGGGATGATTAATGCATATATGGCAAAGGGAATCGAGGCATTCAGGAGAAGAATGGGAGAAGATAAATCTGGCATATAAACACTGACATGGAGCAGGTGAGAGGAATGCCTTTTTTTGTGTTGTAAATTCTAAGGAAGCAGCAGCTGCGGACTTGCTGGATTGCAAACTGTTGGAGCTATGGTATCGTGGATATTGTGTTTGTCAATGCTCTGGTCAGGATGATAGAAACAATAAACTTGCACGTGTTGTTGTGTGTCATGCTGCTCTCGATGAGGTCTCAAAACCTTGCTTAGGGGTTTAGAAATGTCTAGGTAGTGACCCTTCCTTGAGGGGGGTGCTGTCTGAATGTGAATTGAAGTTAAAACAAGGTCCCTTTGAGGCTGAGTTAGTTCCGGGAGGATACACCATGCAGTGGAAATTTGTAAGAAAGTTATACCTCTCTGCTGTCTCAGCATTATGGAAAATTAACCAAGGAGACACACTGGAGGCAGAACTGGGGATGGTTAGAATTCCTACTATTCATCTCCAGATAATACTGCCACCCAAAGCCCCAGTGGATAGAATGGTCCCAGTTACATTGACAACTATGGCTCAATGGGAAGCATTGTCACCTTTGAGTGGGTTCAATCCCCAGTCCAACTTAAGCCCATTGTCCAGGAAATGCTGCACTGCCAAAGGCACTGCCCTTTGATTTGAGATTGAACTAAAGTTCCTTTTGCCCTCTCACATGAGCATAAATGATCCCCTGGCACTATTTTAAGAGGGTAAGAAGTCTCACAATACAGGGTTTGTCCTGAAAGCTTGTGGGTTCACTATCAAATAAACTGGTTGGACTTTAACCTGGTGTTGTGAGATTTCTTACTATGTTTACCCAGTCCAACGCCAGCTTCTCCACATCATGACTGTTTTAAGACAAGCAGAGGAATTATCTCTAACTTTCTTAATTATCTATACTTATCCCTCAAGCAACATCACTAAAACAAATTAATCCTGGCTATGATTCCACTTTATGGGATCTTGCTGGACACAGATTAGTTGTCGAGTTTCTTATTACAACAGTGACTACACGTTAAAAGTATTCCATAGTGCTTTGACGATACTAGAGGCCATGAAAGCAAACAATTTGTTAACAATCTCAGTACCATGATTAACGTCCCCCTTGAGCAGCTGTAAAACTTTTCTGAATCTAATCATTTAAATATACATGCCATAAGAATAACTGACAGAGAAAATGAACTAGATGACTCTAGTCCCTCAGGGAAAAGGACCTGCCACCTTTACCTAAACTAGCCTGCACGTGACATTTGTTCCCACTGAATGATTGTCTGTTGATGGTGTCTGCAGAGACACAGCAAGCCAGTTGAATAACTACTGGGAATGTCTACCATTGCCTTCTCTGGGCAATTAGGAGCAGATAATAAAATGTCTTTGGCATTAAGGCCCAAATCCTGAGAAGAAACTAGGGAAGCTTATTTGTACCAGCTTTACTTGGTTAACCAGTGGTTATCACATTACAAACATCTGGGGCTCCACAAGTCGTGTCTTTCCAAAGTAGGCATGAAGTCTCCAAACCTAACAAGGATTTGTAAATGGAGGGCACAGATTGATGATGATTAATATGAGAGCCAGGAAAAACAAGAAGACATTTATTTATACGGTGAGTTGTCCTAATTTGGAATGCACTGCCTAAAAGGGTTGTGGAAGCAGACTGAAGAACAAACTTGAAAAGGGAACATTGCAGAACTTTGTGATAGAACAGAAAGTGGAACTGATTGGAAAGCACTTTCAAAGAGCTAGTAATGGGCTGAATAGCCTCTTCCAGAATTGTATATTCTGTGTGTAGCTCCATCTCACCAGTGAAACCTAATAAGACAAATACAACATGTGCTGTAAACCTGAAACAGAGATGGTTTAATCAATATCTGGAATGGGTTGGTTGTCTTGTAAGGAAATATTGAACAGGTTAGGCTTCTGTCTGATGGAGTTTAGAAGAGTATGAGGTGACGACTGAAACACAATTTCCTAAGGGCTCTTGACAGGGTGGATACAAACATACAATTTAGGAGCAAGAATAGGCCACTTGGCCCCTCCAGCCTGATCCACCATTCAAAGAACTATTCATAACTGATCTGATTGTAACTTCAACCCCATATTCCTGCCGAACCCCAACAAATAACTTTTCACCCTCTTTTTAATCAAAAATAATCTGATTTTGTCTTCAAACATTAAAAGACTCAATCTCCACTGACTTTTGTGAAAGAATTTCAGAGACTGTCAACACTTCAAGAATAAGTACTTAAATTTACTTAAAGTATCAGGGATGGCAGTGCAGGCAGTACGTTGCAACTCCTGTAGTATGTACGAGGTGAGGGACACCAGTAGTGTTCCAGCTAAATTATACCTGCAGGAAGTGTGCCCATTTGCAGCTCCTTGAGGATCGTGTTAAGGAGCTGGAGCTGGAATTAGAGGAACTCAGGATAATTCGAGAGGTTGAGGAGGATATTGGCAGGAGTGACAAAGAGATAGTCACTCCTAAAAGTGATTCTTGGGTAACTATTAGGAGGAGGGGTTAGAAGCAATCGGGTAGACAATCCCCTGGGGCTGTTCCCCTCCAAAACAAATTTTCTGTCTTGGAGGCTACAGTTGAGGAAGAATCAACTGGAGATGACCAAAGGGAGCAGGTCTCTGGGGTGAGCCTGCTGAGAATGCTCAGGTGGGTAGGGGGAATAAGAGATTGGGCCTAGTAATTGGAGACTCCATAGTTAGAGGGACAGATAGGAGAGTAAATAGTAATAAAAATGACTCAGGGCTGGTGTGTTGCCTCCCAGGGGCTGGGGTCCAGGATGTCGCAGATCGGGTTTTAAGATTCTTAAGGGAGAGGGGAGTCAACCCCAAGTCATAGTTCATGTAGGGACACATGATATAGGAAGGACGAGGGAAGGGGATATTAAACAGAAATTTATGGAGTTGGGGTGGAAGCTTAGGGCAAAAACTGGCAGAGTGGTTATCTCTGGACTCTTGCCTGTGCCAAGGGATAGTTTAGAGAAGAACAGAGAGAGGGAATGTTTGAACTCATGGCTGTGTGGATGGTGCAGGAGGGAGGGTTCAGGTTCCTGAACAATTGGGACTCATTCTGGGATAGGTGGGACCTCTACAAGAGAGATGGTCTACACCTGAACCAGAGGGGAACTAATATCTTGGGGGAAAATTTGCTAAGGCTATGCAGGGGGCTTTAAACTGATTCGGGGGGGGGTGGGATCCTAAGTAGTTGGGGTGCTAAGAGGGATGAGAGGAAGGGGGTCATAGAGGAAAGCTGTAAAACACAGCAGCGTACGGGTGGGGTAGGGCATGGTTTGAAATGCGTTTACTTTAATGCAAGGAGTATTCGCAATAAGGGGGAGGAACTTGCAGCTTGGACCAGTACCTGGAACTTCGATGTTGTGGCCATTTCAGAGACTTGGGTAGAGCAGGTACAAGAATGGATGTTGCAGGTTCCGGGGTTCAAATGCTTTAGTCGGAGTAGAGAAGGAGGTAGAAGGGGGGGAGGAGTGGCATTATTAGTCAAAGACTGTATCACAGTGACAGAAAAGAAGTTTGATGAGGACTTGTCTGTTGAGGTAGTATGGCTGAGATTAGAAACAGGAGAGGAGAGGTCACCCTGTTGGGAGTCTTTTATAGACCTCCTAAAAGCTCTAGAGAGGTAGAGGAAAGGATTGCAAAGTCGATCCTGGACAGGAGTGAAAGTAATGGGGTAATTGTTATGGGGGACTTTAACTTTACTAATATTGATTGGAATAGCTATAGCTCTAACTCGTTAGAGGGGTCAGTTTTTGTACAAAGTGTGCAGGGAGGTTTTTTGACTCAGTATGTAGATAGGCCAACTAGAGGTGAGGCTACATTGGATTTTGTGCTGGGCAATGAGCCAGACCAGGTGTTAGGCTTGGAAGTTAGTGAACATTTTGGTGATAGTGACCACAATTCGGTTACGTTCACCTTAGTGATGGATAGGGATAGCATGAAGCTGGGGGCAGTAGTTATAGCTGGGGGAAGGGTAATTATGAGGCCATCAGGAGAGAATTAGGGTGCATAGATTGGACTAGGAAACGACAGGGACTGGGAACATCTGGAATGTGGAGCTTATTCAAGGAGCAGCTGCTGCGAGTCCTTGATAAGTATGTCCCTGTCAGGCAAGGAGGAAATAGTCGAGTAAGAGAACCTTGGTGTACGAAAAAAGTTGATTTGCTGGTTAAAAGGAAAAAGGAGGCTTATGTCAGGATGAGGCTTGAAGGCTCAGTTAGTGCAATGGATAGGTATAGATTAGCCAGGAGGGAGCTAAAGAGTGAATTGAGGAGAGCTAAGAGGGGACACGAGAAGACTTTGGCTGATAGGATTAAGGAGAATCCTAAAGCTTTCTTTAGATAGGTTAAGAATAGAAGATTGGTTAGGGCAAGATTAGGGCCAGTCATAGACAGCAGTGGGAAGTTGTGCGTGGAGCCTGAGGAGATTGGAGAGGTACTGAATAAATATTTCTCTTCGGTATTCACGCAGGGTGATGTAAATGTAGTTATGGAGAACACTGAGTTACAGGGTAGCAAACTGGAAGTTATCGAAGTAGATAGGGAGGATGTGCTAGATATTCTCGAGGGTTTGAAGTTGGATAAGTCCCCTGGGCCGACGGGATTTACCCTAGGATTCTCTGGGAGGCAAGAGAGGAGATTGCAGAGCCTCTGGCTCTGATCTTCAGGTCGTCGTTGGTTACGGGTGTGGTTCTGGATGAATGAAGGATAGCGAATGTGGTCCCATTGTTCAAGAAGGGGAAGAGAGACCTTCCAGGGAATTATAGGCCAGTGAGTCTTTCTTCTGTTGTGGGCAAAGTATTGGAGAGAATTATTAGGGATAGGATTTATAGTTATTTTTATATAGTTATAGTTATTTAGAGAGAAATGAATTGATTGGGGATAGTCAGCATGGTTTTGTGAAGGGTAGGTCGTGCCTTACTAACCTTATTGAGTTTTTTGAAAAAGTGACCAAAGAGGTGGATGGGGGTAAGGCAGTTGATGTGGTATATATGGCCTTTAGTAAGGCGTTCGATAAGGTGCCCCATGGAAGGCTTCTGCAGAAATTCAGATGTATGGAATTGAGGGTGATTTAGCTAATTGGATTAGGAATTGGCTAGCTGATAGAAGACAGAGGGTGGTGGTTGATGGAAATTATTCATCGTGGAGTTTGGTTACAAGTGGTGTACCTCAGGGTCTGTTTTGGGGCCCCTGCTGTTTGTAATTTTTATAAATGATCTGGATGAGGGTATTGAAGGATGGATTAGTAAATTTGCGGATGACACTAAAGTCGGTGAGTGGTAGATAGTGAAGAGGGGTGTTATAGTTTGCAGAGAGACTTGGACAAGTTGCAGAGCTGGGCTGAGAGGTGGCAAATGGAGTTTAATGTGGAAAAGTGTGAGGTAATGCACTTTGGCAGGAATAATAAATGTGTAAAGTATAGGGCTAATGGTAGGATTCTTAGTAGTCTTGATGAACAGAGGGATCTTGGTGTGTATGTGCATAGATCCCTGAAAGTAGCCAGTCAAGTCGAGAAGGTTGTTAAGAAGGCATATGGAGTCTTAGCTTTTATTGGTAGGGGGATTGAATTTCGGAGCCGCAACGTCATGTTGCAACTGTAAACTCTAGTGCGGCCGCACTTGGAGTATTGTGTGCAGTTCTGGTCCCCACATTATAAGAAAGATGTGGAGGCTTTGGAGAGGGTACAGAGGAGGTTTACCAGGATGTTGCCTGGTATGGAGGGCAGGTCTTATGCAGAGAGGCTGAGGGATTTGAGGTTGTTTTCGTTAGAAAGGAGGCGGCTAAGAGGGGACCTAATCGAAACATATAAGATGATTAGAGGTTTAGATAGGGTGGACAGTGATAGCCTTTTTCCTAGGATGGAAAAAGCTAGCACGAGGGGACACAGCTTTAAATTAAGGGGTGATAGTTATATGACGGATATCAGAGGTAGGTTCTTTACCCAAAGGGTGGTTCGGGAGTGTAATGCCCTGCCTGCAGCAGTTGTAGATGCGCCAAGTTTGGTGGCGTTTAAGAGGTTAGTTGATAAGTATATGGAAGAGAAGGGAATGGTTTAGTTTGGAGGGGCATTGCTTTTTATATTGGTCGGCGCAACATCAAAGGCCGAAGGGCCTGTTCTGTGCTGTAATGTTCTATGTTCTAAAGTTTTAAATAAGCGACCCTTGATTTTTAAAGTGATCCCCTAATTCTAGATTCTCTGACAAGAGGCAATATCCTCTCCACATTCTTCCATTCCCCTCACAATAAACATTCTATTTTTCATAATTGTTTGCTATAATAACATACTAGCCTTTTGTGAAAACCCAGATCCTTCTATATCTTGGAGCTTTGCAATTTCTGACCATTTTGATAATGAACTTTTTAATTCTTTCTACTGCAATGGATGGACACATTTGCTCACATTATACTCCATTTGCCAGATTTTAGTCTGCTCATTTAATCTATGTCTTTTTGTAGCCTCCTTACATCCTCTTCACAATTTACTTTCCTACCTATCTTTGTGTTATTAGCAAATTCAACAAGCACATCTTGAATCCCTTTGTCCAACATATTTACATAAATTGTAAAATGTTGAGGCCCCAGTACTGATTCCTATGTTATACCACTCGTCAGTCACATCCTGCGAACTAGAAGAAGAACCCATTTATTCCAGCCGTCTATTTCCTGTTAGTCAGATAATCTTCAATCCAAAAACTCAATCTTGAAAATTGTAACTGTCTTTTGACTTCTAAGGGGTCTCATAGCGCACCTTCTGGAGTATATCCAGTGTTTGACTATATAGAGCCCACTGCTTTGGCCCATTGTATTCAATTGTCCAGTGTTTGATTGTGTGTCTCTGTTGACTGTTCTCTAAGCTGTTAGTCAAACCTGTGGATGTGGTCACAAAGAGAACATTCAACAGGTAATCAGACGTGGAATGATTGAACACAGCAGCTGCTGCTTGTGATTCTGATGATAACTGCTTGGATAGTACAGATATAAAATACTCTATACTGATAATTGTCTGGAGTAAATCTGTCCAATTCTGGATTTTGCAGATTGCAACAATGGATTGGCTTTTGAGGAGATGCAGCACAGATGCACCAAAATTGTACTAAAAAGGTACAATTGAGAACAGGTTGCAACAGAATAGACTTGGATTCAGTTGATTATCAAAGATTAAGAGATGATCTAATCTGCGCTGTTTGAGATCATTAAAGAACTTGATAAGATAGAGGATAGATAGATGACTCTATTGGGCCAAATGTGGGCCATTGGGACTAGCTTAATGGTTAACAACTGGGTCGTAGGACCTGTTTCCATGCTATAAACCTTTAGAAAAACTATTTTATCTAATGGGATTGGGATGCAATCCAGAACAAAGGGACAGAACTTTAAAATTGGAGCTCGTCTGCTTAGGATAATATCAGGAAGCACTTTTTTCACTCACTTGGTAATAGAAATTTGGCACTCCCCCAAAAAGCTGATGGGACTGGAGGTCAGTGGAAAGTTTTAAAATTGAGTACTGGAATTTTGTAATAGGAGAGTATTATAAAACCAGTTGAGATACAGATCATTCAATGGAAGGGCTGAATGATCTCCTCTGGTTTCTGTGAATTCAGTGTTCCTTTGGCATTTGCCTCACGAGGAGAGGATGCAGAAGAGCAGAGAATGGCTGATTGGATGGCATCCAATACAAACTGCCTACTCACTCAGTGGCGGGCTCAAATTGATACCGGGCAATGGATTGGTGTAGCCTCTGTTGGCTGAACTCCAGACAGGAAGCAGATACAGTGTTTACTGGTGCTCTCAGGCTCTGGAGGAAGTCATTGGCATTGACTAATGAGGAAGGCCAACAACACATTCATATTTTTCTCCACTCATCAACAGTTGTGGCCAGTGCCCAGTAATGGCTAGCACTGCACCTGTCATTGGGACCGACCAATCAGCAAAAACTACATCAAGCTGCGCCAGCTGTGTGTTCAGTCTTGGTTCACGGGACCCACACAGCAGACACACACACTGAGTGGCCTGTGCCTCTTGAAACTACAGCACATATCTGGGTAAGTCAGAGTCAGTGGGACTCCTCGTTCTGTACGCAAAGTCTGTTAATGACAAATGAGAACATTCTAGAAACCATGTGAGAGCATGAGGATGGTGGAAAGGTCAGTTTGCGCCAGACTGTTGAGCAAATTATCTTCAGCTGAATGCCAGAAAAGAAAGCCTTTTTTGAGGTTGACATTTTGGGATAGGCCTCACTGGCTTTGATTTTTGTCCATCCTCAATGCAATTGACTTGCTGGTTTTGTTTCAATTACTTTCAAGGGATGTGGCCAGGGCAGCATTTGTTACCTCTCTCTAATTGCTCTTGAAAAAAGATAAACTAGTCCATTTTGTGTAGGTACATCCACAGTGCTGTTGGGAGAGAATTCAAAAGTTTTGACCAGATGACAGTGAAGGAACAACAAGAGGAATTTGCAAATGGTGATACCCCCATGCGTCTACTGTCCTTATTCTTCTAGATGGTGGAAGTCACAGGTTTGGACAGTGCTGTTGAAGGAGCCTTGATGAGTTGCTGCAATACATCTTGCAGATGGTACACAATGCTGCCATTGCGTCTTACTGGTAGAAGAAATGAGCATTTAGGTGGTGAACGGGGTGCCACTTAAGTGGATTGTTTTGTGCGGATGATGTCAAGCTTCTTGACTGTTGTTAGGGCTGTATCTATCCAGGAAAATGAACAATGGATCTGTTGGGGTAATAAGAAATTTCTGAATAATGTGATTTTCCATTAGTAGCATTAAATTAAAAATTCTTTGTTAATTAATAATCAAGGAGAAAATAATGCTGTTGGTAGGTATGAATGAACAACAGTCATAAACTTTCCCAGCAAGTAACACCTTCAGTCATTTGAAAGAAAGCTGCAGGAGTACTTGGGTTGATTTGAGAATCGTCTGATTAGGTCAATAATTCAGTTATTACACATATTCTGGAGAATAAAGTAACATTAATTTCAGAATTGCAAAGCGCTTTTGTTTAACAAAGCTAATTCAACAAAATATTTGATTGTTTAGTGTAATTTTATTTGTGTGAGAATGCTGACCCTTACACTGCTTGTATTAGACAGTGTACTGTGCTGCAACCCAGTTTGTTTTCTTAAAGTGCCAATGTCCAACTCGAGTTGAAATCTGAAGTAAAGAGATCTTTTATTCAAATGTCCCTTTGCCTAGATTGCATTTGGCATTTTATTATTAGCTATGTATCCTCCATGGATCCGGTGTCAGCCCCATGATCAGCCCCAGGTGAGCTATGAACCAGACTGTATATTTACCTCTCTGCAGTTGAGCAGAGTGTTCTTGTATTGGATTTCCACCCATAGTATGAGACATGGCAGAATTATGTTTTGTCATGGAGGTTGGCAGGGGAGAGACAATAACTGAATTTTTCCACAGGCCTTAGGAAGTCAGTGTTAGTGCAATTCCTGGGTCCCAAGTCTGCATGTTTCAGTAGCACACCCATCAGCCTAATTTTACAGGAGGCAGCTAATTAGTAGACTATCTACCATCCAATTCTGGACACAGCCATGAGGCAGCAGTCCCACTGAGAAAAAGGAGTGCTGCTTAGGTAGACGGCAAGTAAGAGAGCATCAACAGATGGAAGCACTCACCTTAAATGATTCAAACATCAACTGCAGCCAGAACCATCTTGGAGATTAGTGTCTGGGGGAAACAGTTCCAAATGCCTCCAGATCTGCTGAATACAACCGTCCTTCTGTTTGATACACACATCTGCAAGATCTTATGAAGGCAATTGTAACCTCCTGCCAAGAAGCTGTCTCTAATGGATGGTCAGCCTTCCTATCAGAAAATCTTGTCTCTGCATGAAACCAGAAGGCCTCTGGAGACGCTGAGCAGCTGGCCAGGCAGGTCAATGTGTGATGTCAGGGGTGAAGACCACTTGTGTGATAAAGGTCAGTGAATGCATCTTGTTGTGATATCTCCTATCCACCACATGACATATTTGCTCAGTGCTCCACACGCCCATCACTCACCCAGCAGCACCTCTTAGGCTCGTTACTCATGTCCAACATCCAGATATTCACCTCTTACACTTACTAATTCAGCAATAGCGGACATTACCCAAAACAAATTGCTGGTATCTGCCCCTTACTGGATAATTTGGTACATAAGCACTGGGAGATGCAAAGGATCAGCAGAGAAAACATGCCCAGAGCCAAAGGAAGCAGATGGCATGCTGCAATACAGCCTGTGGAATCCAGCATTGCTGAAACACTTGAAGAGAAGTTCCTGCCTTATTTCCCTTTTCAATCCCAGCTCACTCTCATCCAGTTATCTGGCAAAATGTGACCTTGGACCTCTTTCTTACCATCCCTCAACCTCCCTCTTCACTTTTACGTTTTCAGATACTCATGTTTGCCCAAGCACAGTAACCCCATGGGTGGCACAGTAACCTCAGTGCCAGGGACCTGTGTTCAATTCTTGGCTTGCATGATCATCTGTGCAGAGTCCGCACGTTCTCCCTGTATCTGCATGGGTTTCCTCTGGGTGCTGCAGTTTTCTTCCACAATCCAGAAGACTTGCTAGCTAGGTGTGTTGGCCATGCTAAATTCTCTCTCAGTGAACCCAAACAGGTACCAGAGTGTGAGATGATGATTTTCATAGTAACTTCATCGCAGTTTTAAGATGAGAGAACAAATAATAAATAAAGGAGAGAGAACAACACTGCACCACTACTGAAGAGGCTTCTTTAGATAAAATCTATTTGGATTTTAGTAAGGCGTTTGACAAAGTCCCTCATGGGAGGTTAGTCGAGAAGGTCAAGGCAGATGGGATACAAGGACAGGTAGCTAGATGGATAAGTAACTGGCTTGGTAATAGGAGACAGAGAGTAATAGTGGAAGGGTGTTGCTCTAGCTGGAGGTCGGTCACTAGTGGTGTGCCGCAGGGCTCGGTACTGGGACCTCTTCTTTTTGTAATATATATAAATGACTTGGAAGAGGGAGTAAGTGGAGTGATCAGCAAGTTTGCAGACAATACAAAGATGGCTGGACTTGCCGATAGTGAGGAGCATTGTCAGGCGATACAGCAGGACATAGGCTAGTAGCTTGGGCAGACAGATAGCAGATGGAATTCAATTCTGATAAATGTGAGGTGATGCATTTCAGGAGAAAGAATGTAAGGGGGAGGTATATGATAAAGGGTAGACCTATTAAGAGTATAGAAACGCAGAGGGACCTGGGGGTGCAGGTGAACAAGTCTCTGAAGGTGGCAGAGCACTGGAGAAGGTTGTGAAGAAAGCATATAGTATGTTAGCCTTTATAGGAAGGGGTATAGAGTACAAGAGCTGGCCTTTAATGTTGCAGTTGTATGAAACGCTGGTTAGATCTCATTTGGAATACTGCGTCCAGTTCTGGTCGCCTTACTACCGGAAGGACGTGGAGACTCTGGAGAGAGTGCAGAGGGGGTTTACCAGGATGCTGCCTGGTATGGATGGTCTGAGATACGAGGAGAAGTTAGGCAAATTGGGACTGTTTTCATTAGAAAGACATAGACTTAGAGGAGGTCTAATGGAGGTGTACAAGATTATGAGGGGTATAGATAGAGTAAACAGGGTTAAGCTTTTTCCTAGGATGGACTCGAATAGCACGAGAGGTCACGGGCTTAGGGTGAGGGGGGTAAGGTATAATTTGGATGCTAGAGGGAGTTTTTTCACACAGAGTGTGGTGGGGGTATGGAATGCACTGCCAAGTAAAGTGGTGGAGGCAGGTACTCTGGAGTTATTTAAGAAATACTTAGATGGGCACATGAACAGAATGGGAATGGAGGGTATAGAAAACTGATTTAAAATAGGGATCATGAGCCTTGGGAGTCCCTGGGAAGTGTGTAAATAGATGATGATATTGATGTACTTGTTTTTATCCTACAGGTGCTTTGGTCCACCTTGTTGTCTAACGAGGGCCATACACGCGATGGGTCGTGAGAGGGCTGCTCTTGGATTCTTTTCGAGAGTATCCTAGTGCTTCACGTCGTTAGTGTACGCTTGACCTGGACCATTTGATGGGCAACACGACAGCTCAGTGACTATCGCTGTGCTGTGCAGATACATGGATTTGGCCTGTGTCTGTGGGAGTTTGCGCATTCTCCCCGTGCTTGCGTGGGTTTTCTCCGGGAGCTCCGGTTTCCTCCCACATCGCAAAGATGTGCTCTTAGGCTAATTGGCAAAACAAATTCTCCCTAAATTGTCTCAAATTTGGTTTTTAATCCGTAGATCTATAAACATGGACAGGGATCGTGGGTAGAGATGGGAACATTGGGGTGGCGGCGCGGGCTTGTTGGGCCAAAGGGCCTGTTTCCTGTGCTGTTTTGTTCTTTGTTCATCGTTTGCAGTCTCCAAATCAGATTCTGACAATATAGTGGCCTCCAGGATTTGTATGAAGTTAAGATCTGCTCATCTAAGTATCTTGATGGAATACTGCTAGACAGAGTACTCTTTTAACTCAGAACTTGGTGAGTGAGGGAAGTTGGCTTAGTGTCTTAAACATAAAGAAAGGCAATTGCAAGGGTCTAAAGATAGAGTTGGTTAAAGATGATAAAGAATGAGTGGCAGATATTTAAAGAGAAATTTCATAACTCTTATCAAAGATAGAATCTCTTTCTCAATGGAATACATGAAATAGGTACAACATCTGATGCTAGTAAAGAAAGTTAAGGTTGATATCATAGAAAGAGAAGATATAAGATGCCATGAAAATTAGTGACAGACCAGAAGATAGAGGAAATTTTAGAGAGTAAAGATTGATGATGATAAAACAAATTAAGAGGAAGAAACGAAAATATGAAAGTAAACTAGCAAAAAAGATTTTTAAAAGATAGTAAAGAGTTTACAAGTGTATAAAAAGAGAGTATTTAAAGCAAACATTGGTCCCTTAGAGGATGAGATTGGATAATTAATAATGGGAAATAAGGAAATGGATCAGACTTCAATCAAGTATTTTGTATGTCTTCACTTTAGAAGATACCAAAAGTGTCCCAGTCGTAAGTGGAGAGAACAAAGGGCAAAAAGGGAGGAGTTTAAAACAAATCACTACCACTGGAAAAGAAACTAGGTAAACTAATGGCTTGAAAACTTGTGAAGTCCCCTGGACTTACTGACCTGTATCTCTTTTCTTAAAGAAAGTGGCTGCAGAGATAACGGATATATTGGTTGTCACCTTCCAAAATTCCCTAGATTCAGGAAAGATCCCAATGAATTGGAAAATCACAAATACAATATTGCTATTCAAGAAAGGAAGGAGATTGAAAGCAAGAAACTATAGACCAGTTATCTAAATATCTGCCATTGAGAAAATGCTAGAATCCATTACGATGTGGCAGGACATTCAAAAAAAATACAATCAGGCACAGTCAAAATGGTTTTATGAAAAAGGACATCATGTTTAATAAATTTATTAGAGTTCTTTGAGGATATAACAAGCAGGATGGATAGAGATGAACTGGTAGATGTAATGTATTTGGATTTCCAAAAGACATTTGATGAGGTCCCGCATAAAACATTACTACACTTAAGAGCTCATGGCATTGGAGCTGATGCATTAGCTTGGATAAAGATTTGGCTAACTAAGAAGAGACAAAGAGTCGGGATAAATGGATCATTTTCAGGTTGGCAAATTGTAACTAGTGGAGTGCCACAGAGATCAGTGCTAGGGCTTCAACAATTAAAATCTAAATCCACTCTCCAAACTTTCCCGGTCCACTTGTGATGATATCTGCCATTGGGAAACTGGAAAATCTCACTCAATGGGTCTGCAAAAAGAAATAATTAGTCAGCAGAAATTTGGTAGATGAAATATAATATAGGAATATGCTATTTTCCACTTTGCAGGAAAGAGTAGAAAAGTAGATTCTGCAGTACAGAGGATCTGAGTATCCTCATGCATGGATCACACAACATTAACATGCAAGTACAATAAATAATTAAGAAAGCAAATGGAATGTTAGCATTTCTTGTAAGGATTATGGAGTATGAAAGAAAGACTTACTAACTGTAAACGTCATTTGTGGGATTGCACCTAGAGTATTCCACATAGTTTAGTCACCTTACCTGAATAGGTTCACCAGGTTGACTCCAGGGATGAAGGGATTGTCTTATGAGGCAAATTGAGTAGCTTGTACCTATTCTCATTTAAGTTTAGAAAAATCAGGGGCAATTATATTGAAATATTTAAGATTCTAATAGTGCTTGAAAAGGTAGATGGGTTCTTAGTGGATTCAAAATACACAATGTCCCATACTAGAACTGATCGCAAATAAGTTCTTTAAACATTCCCACAGAATGTAATTTAGCTCATAGTTGTTTGTGGGACTTTGCAATGCATAAATTAGATTTTACAGTTCCCACATTGTAACAATGACTATATTTCTAACACACTTCATTGGAAGCAAAGAGCTTTGGGACATCCTGAGATTGTGAAAGATGTTGTGAAAATACAAGTCTTACTTTCATTTTTCACCAGATACTCCTGTCACTCTATAAATGTCTCCAAAAAGGAGAACTGGCATCCAAAGAAATATATTTGGTGAATTTTTCTCGGATCATTTTTTAATGCTGTTGTCGCAGATTGGGGGTTTACAGAGTGGGGCCCGTGCAGGGACCTCAGGGTGTGAGCCATTTGAGAACCGGGGACCACAAAGTGAGGGAGGTTCACAGATTTGGGACAATGAGATGAAGGTCACAGATTTGGGACAATTTAGAGGGTCAGGCATCATTAATTGGTCACTTAAGGACCTCAATTTGCAATAGGGCAAGAAGATTGATCTCAGTTTGGTTGGTGGCAGGTAGGTGACAGTGCTGCTACACCGCATCCCAATTAAGGAAATGCCTACCCATTTCCAAACCTTTCCCCAGCGTGAGCACAAGATGCCACCCAAAGCCTTTATGTTTTCAATGGTATTCAGATAAAAGATTGTGCACTATAGCCTCTGCTATAAGCTTAAATTCCTAATGTGTGGAATAAATTGTGCTTTTTATTCATTTATCCCAACAGATATATGGATTAGCCATACAAATATTGTAGTTACCAAAGCAGGTCAGAGTTTCAGAATTCCATCTCCTGACTCTCCAAAGCGTGTCCATCATCTACATGGCACAGTCAGGAGTGTGATGGAATACTCTCCTCTTGCCTAGATGAGTGCAGCTGCAAAAACACTCAAGAAGACGGAGACCATTCAGGACCAAGCAGCACCACTTGATTGGCACCCCAAACACTAAAACCACTCCCTCCACCACTGACACACAGCAGCAGAGCCTGTGTACTATCTACAAGATGCACTTCAGGAACTTAGCAGGATTTCTTAGGTAGCACCTACCAAACCCACAATTTTATCATCTAAAAGGGCAAAGACAGCTGACACATAGGAATATCGTCACCTAAGCCACCCACCATCCTGATTTGGAACTATATCACCATTCCTTTACTGTCTCTGGATCAAAATCCTAGAACTCACATCCTAACAGCACTGTGGGTGTACCTACATCACTTGGATTGTAGTGGTTCAAGGAGTTGGCTCACCACCACTTTCTCAAGGGCAATCAGACATAGACAATAAATACTGGACTGGCCAATTGTGCACATCCCTTGAATGAACCAATAAAAGGTAAATCACCTCCTGTTAATGGCAAGCTGAGGTATTAATTATTTTTAATTTAAATGTTCTGAAGCCATCATATCCATTGGGGAAGTCAATTCCAAGGATAGCATGCTCCCTTCACTGGAAACTGTTCCATAATGGCAGATGGAGTACAATGTTGGTAAATGTGAGGTCATCCATTTTAATAGGAATAACAGCAAAATGGACTATTATTTCAATGGTAAAAAATGGCAGCATGCTGCTGTACAGAGGGACCTGGATGTCCTTGTGCATGAATCACAAAGTTGGTTTGCAGGTAATTAAGAAGGCAAATGGAATTTTATCCTTCATTGCTAGAGGGATGGAATTTAAAAGCAGCGAGATAACGTTGCAGCTGTATAAGGTACTGGTGAGGCCACACCAGGAGTTTTGGTCTCCTTATTTGAGAAAGGATATTCTGGCACTGGAGGGGATGCAGAGAAGATTCACCAGGTTGACTCCGGAGTTGAGAGGGTTGGCTTATGAGGAGAGACTGAGTAGACTGGTGAAATGCTCATTGGAATTCAGAAGAATGAGGGGAGATCTTGTAGAAACCTAAGATTATGATAGGAAAAGATAAGATAGAAGCAGAGAGGTTGTTTCTACTGGCAGGTGAAATTAGAACTAGGGGGAGCACATTTAAGAAAGAGCTGAGGAGGAACTTCTCCACCCAAAGCAGGCTCGAGGGCTCAGATAGCCTACTCGTGCTCCTAGTTATTATGTTGTTATGTTGCTTTAGATTTGCTCCTAACCTGATCGAATAGTATTCCTATTAACTCAGTTTGACAACTGCAAGGCACGTATATCTCCTTCCTGTAACTTGCTGCAGGTTCTACAAAAAAAAGCAACTAAATACTGGGGCGAGTATGCTGGGTGGAGAGTTATTTTGAACAAAGGTCCCTTCCTTGACTTTCATTTTAAGATAATGTTAAACTTGATATTTGTATTCCAACAAATACTTTTTCAGCTTAGTTGGCAAAGGCAGTTCTTGTATCTCACTAGTTGCTTTATGAATGGTGATACGGCAGAAATGTTGCAGAGAAGGTATCTCCATGTACAATGGTTTGGTCAACCAGAGCTGGATGCCTCTGTTCTGAAGAGCCAGACGTTGGGTGTTCTGTAGCATCCGACACAAGACTACATAGTTTTCTACCAAATGGACCACGCTATCGAACTGCTGAAGCTTTGATTTCATGAGGATAACAGAATCCAATCTGAACTTGCCATCTCGATATTCAATTCGCAGATTGGTTGGTCCCAGAACAGTTTTTACAGAGATGGTGAGAAAATAGTCCCGGTGTGAACTGTCTCTCAGCAGAAAAGTACCTTCAGAGGCTTCTTTTAACTTCTCGTTAGCTTCGTTTGCTTGAAGAGCTCCCCAATACCATCCTAGAATAACAAGAGACATGAGGTGTATATTGGTATTCTACATCTCCAGCAGTATGTCAGCTGTAGTTCAGTTGATAGTACACTCTTGCATCTGAGTTGGAAGGTTGTGCTTCGAATCCCACTGCTAGGACTTGAGCACAAATTTGGGCTAACATTCCAGTGTAGGATGGAGAGCGTGCTGCACAGTCAGAGGTGCCGTCTTTTGGATGAGACATTATACTGAGGCATTCACAGGTGAACGTGAAAGATCACTTGCCACTATTTTGAAGAAGGGCAGGGGAGTTATCCTCATTGTCACCATTACTTGGTCATGTTATCACATTATGTAGAGATGCCGGCATTGTGCTGGGGTAAACACAGTAAGTCTCACAACACCAGGTTAGAGTCCAACCGGTTTATTTTATAGTAATCCCACAAGCTTTCGGAAACGGTGTTCCTTCGTCAGTGTGGATGGTTCTGCTTCCTTCCACACACCTGATGAAGGAACAGCGTTTCTGAAAGCTTGTGGGATTACCAAATAAATTCTTACTACATTAGCATTGATGGGAGCTTGCTGCGTGCAATCTTATACTGCACCTCCTACAGCACAACAGTGGCTGCACTTTGAAATTACTTCATTAGCCGTTAAGGATTTTGAGATGTCCAATGATTGTAAGAAGTATTATATAAATTGAAGTATTTTTGGCATTTGAGGCACTTAATCCTATTTCAGTTGTTATTGATAGGGCAGATTCCAGAGTTCTGGGTTTCTCAGCATCCACTACAGCCTAAGGGGTGATCACCATTAAACACACCAAGTCTGGTAGCTTCCAGTTTTGATGTGGTGATGCCAGCATTGGATTGGGGTAAACACAGAAGTCTCAAAACACCAGGGTTAAAGTCCAACGGATTTGTTTGGCAGCACAAGCTTTCAGAACCTCAGGCTCCTTCATCAGGTGAGTGAGGACTTGTGTTCACAAACAGGTCACATACAGATGCAAACTCAATTTACAAGATAATAGCTGGAATGCAACTCTTTACAGGTAATCAAGTCTTAAAGATACAGACAATATGGGTGGAGAGAGAACCAGGCACAGGTTAAAGAGATGTGTATTATCTCCAGCCAGGACAGTTAGTGAGATTGTGCAAGCCTGGACAAATCATGGGGATTACAGATAGTGTGACATGAATCCAAGATCCCGGTTAACGTTCCAGCCCCACAGCATTCCTGAAAGACTCTGCCAACCAGTGTATGACCTCCCTGCACCCCACCAATTTGAGGATGGACCAAAAGAGGCCATTGGCAAAAGCAATCTCAGCAGAGCAGATTGTTAAAATGAGGCTCATGGTCCAGCCTCAGGCTTCCACCTGTTTGTTTTGCCATCAGCGATGTGTCACAAGCAGATAAATAATTCATGACACTATTGATTCTTGATTATAAGGTGTACGATTGGAATATGTGACATGGCTAATACACCAATTCCTATTTGGGCAGAATGCAAAGTTAAAGGACATGTAAATATTGATTGCACTTTCTGGTAAATGAGCATTGCTTCAGGAAAATTCTGTGCAGATTCCTATACATGGGGGCGAAGGCAAAACCTTGCTACCATTATGATTCATCACAATTTTACCAAATTATTACTAAAGGTTTTATTTTTGTCAATTATGGGATTATTTTATAAGTCACAACTAAAACATTTTAAGCTCCTGAAATGAAATCAATACATAATCTTTCTTTTCTTTTCCTCACATGGTGGTTTATTTCCTTCATTCTATGAAGGTATTAATTTTTTGCTGGGTAGAAGTTCCACAGACGCCAATTATTTTCACAGCTCATTGTTTATATATACACATATATGCATCAATAGTGTGGGGGGGAGGGGGAGGGTAACAGCCACTTTAGACACAAACAGCAAACTGCACTGATAGTATAGACCCCATTTCATACAACATTCAAAATTTCCATTCCACTAATGTGTAATGCAAATATTGGCAGGCAATCTGACCTCAGGGTATCTGAGGCAAGCCTGATGTGATGGAGGGAAGGTCACTGATAAAACTAAGGCTAAAATTGGGGATGTTCACTGATGATTGCACACTATTAAATATGATTTATTACTTTTCAGATACTGAAGCAGTCTGTGTCCACATGTAAAAACTTGGACAATGTTGATACTTAGGATGATAAGTGGAAGGTAACATGCACCCCACAAGTGTCAGACAATGACCATCTTCAACAAGAGAGATTCTAACCATTGCCCACTGACATTCAAAGGCATTACCATTGCTGAATCCCTCACTATCAACATCCAGGATTACCATTGACCAGAAACTGATCTTGACCTCGCAATATAAATAAAGAGCAGGTCAGAGATTTGGAATTCTGCAGAGAGTAACTTCACAACCACCAGTTATCCCAAATGATAGCCAGTGAAGTACTTTTTAACATGTTGTCACTTTTGTGATCTGGAAATACAGCAACTAATTTGTTGCACTGCAAGCGATAATGACCAGATAATCTGACCAGGTAAATCCATTCGCAAGTTCCTGTTTGTGCATTGCATTTTTAAAGGACAGCACAGTAGCCAAGTGGTTAGCACTGCTGACAGTACCAGGGACCCGGGTTCAATTCTGGCCTTGGGTTAACTGCAGGAGTTTGCATGTTCTGACCAGGTTCTCTGGTTTCTTCCCCAAAGGTTAGGTCGATTGCCTATTCTAAATTGCCCATTATCAAGGGGATTAGCAGGGTCAATGTGTGAGGTTATGGGAATAGATACCTGGGTGGGATTGTTGTCATTGCAGGCTTGATGGGCCAAATAGTCTCCTTCTGTACTGGAGAATTGAATGATTCTATGAAAAGCCTAATGGCAGCAGGGAAGAAACTGTTGTTAGGCAGCTGGTACATGATCTCAGACTTTTGTATCTTTTTCCCCAATGGAAGAAAGTGAAAGTGTTTGGGATGCATGAGGTTCTTGATTATGCTGACTGCTTTTCCAAGGTAGCGGAAAGTGTAGATGGAGCCATTGGATGGGAGGGTGGTTTGGGTGATGCACTTGGCTAAGTTCACAAGCCTTTGTAATTTATTACCCAGGCTTTGATCTGCCTTGCTGACTAGCAAGGTATCTAAAAGATTCAGGGTCATCACAACCTGTTTATTATTTATTAGACACAAGCAAGGCTTACATTAACACTGCAATGAAATTCCCACACTCCGGCCCCCGTTTGGGTCAATGCATCTGACCTGTTATACTTCTGATAAAGGATTCAGGCACAGCAAGCGATAATGACCAGATAATCTGTTTTTGTGATGTTGATTGAGGGATGAATATTGGCCAAGATGCCAGGGACAACTCCCCAGTTCTGCTGAAAAGAGTGCCGCTAGATTTTTTATTACCGTTTCCCTCAGGCAGATAAGGGTCTGAGTTTAAAGTCTGTTCAGAATGACAGCACTTCCTGCGGTGTAGCACTCCCATGGTATTGCACTGGAATGTCAGCTTTGATTTTTTTGCTCAAACTCTGGACTGTGATTTATACCAGAATCTTGTAACTCAGGAGGCAAGAGAATTACTAACTGAGACACTGCTGAATATAAAGAGATGGGTCTAACCGCAGCTTCAGGCCATGATTCATCCTCGTTCCATGAATTGTATGACTAAAAAACAGAGAAGGTTTAATTTCTGACCCAACAATTTGTAACATTCAAACTAGATTTTATTTATTTATTACTCACAAATAAGGTTTACATTAACATTGCAATGAAGTTACTGTGAAATTCCACTAGCTGTGACACTCCAGCGTCTGTTCGGGTCAATGCATCTAACCAGCACATTTTTTAGACTGTGGGAGGACAGACAGGGGAAGAACATGCAGACTCTACACAGACAGTGACTCAAGCTAGGAATCAAACCTGGGTTCCCTGGTGCTGTGACACAGCAGTACTAACCACCGTGCCACCAGATTTTGATTAATGTGAACTGGATGGCTGTTAACTGCATGAAGGGAGTGTAATCAAATCCCAGTTTTTCATTTTAAAGACAGATGAAGCTGAGTATTTTATAATGTATATTGTTTAGCATCCATCTTTTCATCACTTCAGTAGCTGTTTGGGGTCCAAAATGATGTCCATGCCATCTCACATCCTTTGTGATGCTAGCCATGCTGGACACTATTAATAGTCACTTAATTTTTGCAATCTTGATAAGAACTCAGTGATAAGTTCCCCTGCTTGAAAGTGGTATTGCTGAAGAATTGTCGAGCGTTTTGGGTCAGAATGGCTATTTACCAGATCTACCAGTTCACAAAGTTGTTAAGTGAAGGACATCCAGATAGGTCAGACTTCTTGCACTGAGAGTGAGGGCGAGTGCACATGCGCGAGGGCTCGCATGTGAGAAGGAGGTGAGAGTGAGAGTATGTCCAGTATAAGAATCCAACATTCCTGCAGCACTCTTCCTGTTTGAACACATGGAGCAGCAATATATCTCCCATTAAAAATGACAAAGGTAAGAATTGGATACATCATTTAATAACAGAGCTTTTTAATTATATTAAGTTTACTATAAGAAATAGAAACTGCTGCTATAAATGTTTGAGTTTAAAAACAATGATTTTTTTTCTGGTTTTGCTTCTCAACACACTAAGAATGTTTCTCAGGGATACCAGGTAACAATTCTAACATGGTTGAAATTGGACTGTTTTTTACCATCTTTTGCCAGACCACTTCTTGATGTTTAAAAGGTAAAGCACGTAATGGTAACAAACTGAGTCAGGAAAATGATACTCTTATGGACTGCACTGCTTCTTGTTATAGAAAAATACAAATTCACATTGCTTCAAGACATTACCCATGCAGTACCGGTGTAAATCACCTCCAGTACTTCCGAAGCACGGATCAGGAAAACGGACAAAATATATGAAAGAAAACAGAAATTATCATCATTCCAGAGAACTGCTCCATGCACCTTGGCTTTGCTAGTCTCAGGGTTGTCAAGTTGACATTCTTGTCTTCCAACACCACAGTCAAGCTCCAGTCAGTGGGTCAGGGGACAATGAGGAACCTGAAAACCCACAACTGATGGCAGCTGTTCCCTCAGTTTATCAAGGCCGTCAATAAGAAACAGGAGTAGAATCCCACTGAGAGGTCAGGTACTTAATGAAGAAAGCATAAAACACATTGACAGAAGCCACAGTTGTTAATGGCTTCCCCTACACTGAGTTCAAACACACTGTGATTGCACAAAACATTGAGATCAAGAAGAAGCCAACCAAGCAATGGTAATCACTTTTGCTTGTCTCCAGGAGCCAGTGTGACAGTTCACACAGAAACAAGCATGAGGATTTATGTGAATGTTGCTGAATTCTGCACATAGATCTAACAAATGATGCAATTCTAGCTCCACCAAGGAAGCTGATGTCCATGAAGAATCTGACACTCTGCCTGTTTCCTTGGCTAATGCCACAAAGGCCAGAGCGATATTCCAGGATTTTGCACTGTTTCATAAAAAAAAACACCACAAACATGCTTGATTGCATTGATGACACAATGGAGTCTATCACACACATTTCAAAACAGCACACTAAACAGAAGAAGATTAGAGAGTCTTTCCAGAGCTAATTCCCAACATTTTTCATGCAGAGCTCTGCCGTTTACATCGTCAGCCCATTGTACAGTGTGAATAAACTGAACAGGGGCTGTTTCACAAGTTTACTGCTTTGCTGTATTTTCGTTCAGCGTTGGAATCTGTTGTTTTTTGATGTAGATTGTGTTTGTAGATATATCACCTAACAGAAATGCATTCATGTGGGAATAGGGCCTCTGCAGCCATCACGAAGCTCTGCTTAACATATTTGTGGGTACTTCCCTTGGATCGGACTGATTTTACTGCAGATCAATGAGAATTACAATGGTTATCTTCTTTAGATACAGGTCACTGTTGGAATCATAAGTGGACAGCTGGTGCTGCTACTGTGACTTTGTTAGGAGTATCTTTAAAATGCCATGAGACTATCAGCATTGACCAACACAGAATGCAAAGGAAAAGATCAGGAGCTATGTTTGGCCACTTCAGTAGCTTACTGATGTATGAGAAATTCTTAGACAAATTACAGGGGAGATTGGCTGAGTGGGATTGCTGGCCACTGGTATCCATGCATATCCACACCTTCTCAGGGGTGTTCAACAGGGACAAATCATGCCTATTAGGATATGCAACCAATGTTCACCCCAATCTGTCAGCAGGAAAGGAGTACAGTGCATTGCCGTGCTACTGAAATTCATGTTCAACAAAGAGAACAAATTGAGTTCTGAAGCAAATAGAAAAACTTTATCACAACTAGAAAATGTAAACATTTTGTTTATGACATCAATAAGTATATGAGAGAGAAAGGGAGGGAAAGGGAGGGGAAGGGAGCGGGTGAGGAAGGAGCCTAGGATTAGCCTAGAAATTTTAACCACGTACTAGTGAGAGATGGAGTCATTGACACATTTCACAAGTATCCCTGCTCAGCCTGGATATCACAGCAGCTCCTTATTGCTCAAGATAATCACCCACGGTGACACAGGGTCAGGGACCCTGGTTCGATTTCTGGCTGGTTCACTGTCCATACTAAGTCTGCCCATTCTCCCCGTGTCTGTGTGGGTTTCCTCCAGATGCTCAGGTTTCCACCCATAATCTGAAAGACGTGCTGGTTATGTGCATTGGCCATGCTAAATTCTCCCTCCGTGTACCTGAACAGGTGCCGGAGTATGGCAACTAAGGGATTTTCACAGTAACTTCATTGCAGTGTTTACATTAACCTACTTGTGACACTAATAAACAAACTTAAAAAACCCAATGACCTCTTGTTGCTGCTTTCTCCGTGATAGATCTCATATTATACTGTATAATCCATAACCTTTGGTCTCTTTTAAGGTCAAACCAAATAAACAAACTCAAATCAAATTAGGGCAAAGTAAAAGAGGCAGCTTCCCAAAAGGAAGAACAGCCCAAACAAAAACAAAATACGAAGGAAACTTAAAAACATCAAATTAAAATGTGATTATTAGGGTCAATAATGCACCCCACCCCCTGCAGTGCCCTTGGAACTCAGTAAGAATTTAGCAACACCAATTTTAAATCCAACCGATTTATTTGATAGTAAAATTGTGAGCTTTCAACACTGTGTCTTTGTCAGGCAAATGCAGTGTTCTGCAGACCAGAACACTGCATTTGCCTGACGAAGACACAGAGTGTTGAAAGCTCGCAATTTTACTATCAAATAAATCGGTTGGATTTAAAATTGGTGTTGCTAAATTCTTACTGAGTTCTTACTACCCCAGTCCAACGCCGACATCCTTACATCGTGCCCTTGGAGTCCAGGTAAATCTTTCTGACTCTCCTTTCAAAGCCACTCTCTTTTCTAAGGTGCAGTGACCAGAAACACTCATATTGCACTAACTGTGATCTAAGCAGCCTTTATATCGCTGAAGAACTACTACTATTCCCTTCTATTCCAGTCCTGTAGAAATTCCAATAGTCTTCTGATTATTTTCTGCACTTGTTCATGTAATTTCTTTTTATTGTTTTTTGGGACCTGTTGTCACAGGGAAAGCTATCACAAGTGGTGATCAAATAAGGTCTCATTTGATCACCACTATTCCTGGCTTTTCAACATTGAGGAAGCATTTGTTTTATCATTTTTAAGGTCCAAAGTGGATGACCTCATTTGTCTACATTGAAATGAATGGACAAACAAGCTCAATCTCTTTATACCTCCATCTCACACCTTCTCTCTGCTTTTCATCTCACCCTTTCAGCAACTTCAGAAAGTAGTCATACTGAACTCCGCCTTTACTCTTCACAGATGCCGGCAAGCCTGCAGTATATCCAGCACACTGCTTTTATTTCTAATTTCCAGCATCCTCTGTATTTTCCTTTCATACTATTGTATAATAAAACAGCCTGTTCCAGAAACAAAGCTTGGACTTAAAAGCAGAGAGCTGAGGAAATTTCTAGTGCAACTTTGTGACTTTCTTCGAAACTAGCTGGCTCACACTACAAGCCACCGGAAGCTGACATACCCCTGAACTATATCTGTGTACTGTACAAAGGAAAACATTTTTCCAAGGAAATAGTTAAAAGGGGTCCATTCTTTTAAAAATGAAAAACATGTTGACACATCTAAAACTCAGGTGACGAATATATGATAGTTTTAAGTATTTGGCTGAGGAAAAGAAGATACTCCGGCTGGCCCTGCTCTCCCCCATCAGACAGAACTCCCAAAAGTAAAACATCTATTTATTTACAATTAAAGTAATAACTGAGAGCACACAAGGGGGATAATTCCAATCTGCTGCTGCTCCCTGAGCTACCTACTCGTCTAATCCCTCGTATTCCCAATGTTTTCCTCCCCATTATTTATCTAACTTCCTTCTTAATTTATTGAGATTTTGCTTCCAGCTGTCTCCGGCAACCTTTTTGAAAATTATACAATTCCCTTTGGGAAGATTTAAAGTTCATCGCATGTAATTTTAAATTAAATCAAAATAATTTTGAGAAGCAAGCAAAATAATTGACACAAATGGCTTAATACAACAGACACGTGGCCTTGATATTTAAGCAGTTTGTGTGACTTTTTAGCATTATGTAGTGTTACACATGAAAATTTATAATGTTTAAAGTCTCAAATTTGATTAAACCCAAAAGTGAAAAAAATTTGGATGGTAAAATATTTCCAAACACAATGAATTTAATATTCCTCCCCGGTAACGTTTGGGCAATTTCATAAACATGTTTTATTTTAGACTTTCTAACACTTCTTGAGTGGCTCACCTTGTTTTTTGGCGGTAGAAATAAACAGATTATGCAAATATTTGTTCAGCCAGTCTCCGCCAAAGAAGCGACGCATCGGAAAGCGCTCGATTAAATTGTTACCGAATTTACTCACAGGAGTGCATGCGAATTAAAGGTCCAAACAACTTTGGTTCTTTTTGGAAGAAGGGAAGTCTACGTTAAAATAGCTGAGACTAAATTTACATTAGAGGCACAAACTCCAGGGGGACAAAAATGAAAGTGGGAGCCGCACAGTACCTGTACTCCGGAGATCCGCCATAGCGGTGCAAATGCGATCCTGTTCAACATCCCCTGTCCCCGAGTGTGTCCCGGGCTCATTCTGCATCGAATCCACATTGTCAGTTGCCTCCTGGTAAGTCATTTGGGTCAAAATTCCAGAGTTGCCCCACAGTCAGCAAAAAGGACATCGAGCAACAAACCACAGCCCCAATTTTCTTTCCTTAGATGACCTCGCCTTGGGAACCAGTTCTACTCTGTTAGGAAACATTTAATGAGTCAAATACGCCCTTGGAGAGCCACAAAAAGGAGAGAGATTGGATCTTCTGCTCTGTGATCACATTCGAGCTAATGTTGATGGTAACTCCTGGAGAGTTTTCAAACACAAAAGGTGCCAACTACCACCGACTTTCTTCAACTCAGCAGCTTCACACCATGAGGTCGGGCATCAAGTCAAACCAGTGAGAGGCGGAGGGAATTTGACTAAATGGGAGTGACTGAGTCAGTGACCAGGTATGAGTGGCTTACTGTGAATGTGTGTGAGGAACTGAGTGATAAATTGAGACTGAGGGAGGCAGAGATTTGGAGCAAAAAGCGCCTGTAGGCGTGTCCATGATTCTTTCCTCGATTTCCAACCCAAAATGGACAAGACCAAAAAAATACAATCGCATTCCTCTGCAATTTATTGACTCGTGCTAAATTGTAATATCTAAATAAAACCAAGACATAAATAAAGCCAGGATGGCAATAAGCTTGTCCGAATCACTTGCCTGTGCTGGACACCTGCAGATTGGAGACATTCAGTAAAGCCGCCTATGTTTCACACCAGGAACCAACAATTATACATTCCTGAAAAGGGGGAGGGGTGACGGGGGAGAGGGGTGGGGGTGGCAGGGTGGCATGGAGGAGGGGAGGGAGGTGTGGCATGGGGGGAGGGTGGCATGGAGAGGAGAGGCATAGGCTGGGAGAGAGGGGGGTGTTTGTGGGAGAGGGAGAGGGGAAACTTGGAGTTGGAGTTTTGGGGAGTAGCTGCTGTTTGGATAGCTCTGTTTTATATGAATATTCCGCTTTGCTAGGACTTCACTGTTGCAGAGACTATTCCTTGCCCTGTCTTCACTTTAACCCGTCCCTCTTCCCTTTCTCCCTCTCACTCAGTCCAAAGCGGCTTTCCAGGAACCTGCCAGGAATTATGTCGTATGAAGCCTCCGGCAAGCAGTCGGTTCTTAAAGGCAAGCGGTTTGAATTCTCTGCCCCGGCTGCCCTCTGTAGATTGGGACAGGAATCTCCTCTGGGACCGGAACGTCCCCGGGACAGCTGATCCACTTCCATATTGAACCCCGAGTTCACACCTTGGCCAAACCGGAGTCATATTTTCAGCCATGTCCCAGTGGCGAGTCTCCCTTTAAGAAGTGAGCAGCGATATCAAACCACTTTGCAAAGTGTTTCCAAGAATCCCTAGAGGTAATTTGACGTTGATAGTTAAACAAATCTGTATTTTCATAAATAGACGCAAACAGAATGTTTCAGGGCGGAAGGGAAATGAGCTTTAACCCCACCCCCACCCCACCCCCACCCCACAATCAGGATTTACACTGAAAGTTTATGCAAGCTTCAGGCTCTGTTCAGGACATCTTCATTCCCAGAGTTGTCTATTAATAGACTTAGTGGGAATTCGTGACAAGTTCTCAGTCTTGTATAAAAACAAAAATATATTTATACACCTGTGTGCAAAAACACACATTAAAGGCGATAAGCACCATTTCTGTGAAGGGGATATATCAAAGAGCCAATAACTCGGGCTTTGGGGAAGATGGAAGTTCACCGAGCTACACTAACACCTCCAACCTTTCACCTTGAAAAAGGTGTGTGTATCTACCTCTGACTTTGATAGGGCGCTCTCGGTGGGGGAGTGATCTGGCGTTGTGTGCAGCGTACTCACAAAGAAGCCAGGAATGTTTGATGTTGTCGGGGTTTGGCCTCTTTTAGGGTCAAACCATATAAACTCAAATTAAATCAGGACAAAGTAAAACGGGCAGCTCCCCAAAAGGAAAAGGAACAGCCGGAGCAAAAACAAAGGAAACTTTAAAAAATGTCCAAATTAAAATGTTTGTCGGGGTTTAGAGACAGGCAGAATATCAACCTCGGTCCCTTTATCGAGAGGTTTTATTTGAGGCTGGGACTGAGGAAGTTCCAATATTTCACACAGTCTCATTCAGCTCTGTATAGACACACAGTGCAGCCAGGCGGGTCAGTGGTGCTGTCTCCGAGCTTCATGTTGGATAGATGGCTTGTTAAAATATTTGTTTCTACTGGGGAGTGCTTGTCCCTGTGAATTACATAATTGTTACCGGACGCGGGGATGGGCGTGGATGGGGCATTCTTTGTTTTGGGTTGGGTTGGACTCATTCGCCCTTGTGTTTGTTCCATAGGTGCTCTCTAACCGCCGGGTTTTGGAGCAATTTTATTGCAGGAAGTTCGGGAACAAGTGTAGAGTTTGAGAAAGAAATATAGTTTTGATAACACCGCGGATAGCCAAAGCCTTGCTAGTTTGTAAATATACAATGGGGGCGAGCAGAGAGCTGCACTCGAAGTTAAGGTCAAAGCAACAACTGGTCAGTGGAAGGGTTTAATAATCATATGAATAAACTGTAATGTGTAGTCAGGAAGCGAATACAGCTACAAAAATCCAGTGGGTAAGAAATTGGTGAGACCGGCATGTGGGTGAATATATACGGGGGAATGTGGGTCTGCATCAGACATTGGAGCAGAATTAGGCCACTCAGCCCATCGAGTCTGCTCCGACATTCAGTCATGGTTGGTATTTTTCTCATCCCCATTCTCCTGCCTTTCCCCCATAACCACTGATCCCCTTATTAATCAAGAACCTATCTATCTCTGTCTTGAAGACATTCAATGACCTGGCCTCCACACCCTTCTGTGGCAAAGAATCTACAGATTCACTTTCTAGCTGAAGAAATTCTTCCTCATCTCTGTTTTAAAGGATCGTCCCTTCAGCCTGAGGTTGTACTCTCCGATTCTAGTTTTTCCTACTAGTGGAAACATCCTCTCCACATTCACTCTATCCACACAGTATCCTGTAAGTCTTAATAAGATCCCCCCTCATTCTTCTAAACTCCAACAAGTACAGACCTAGAGTCCTCAGCCATTTCTCATATGACAAACTCTTCATTCCAGGGTCATGCTTGTGAACGTCCTCTGGACCCTTTCCAAGGCCAGCACATCCTTCCTTCGATATGGGGCCCAAAACTTTAGAAGGAGTAATGGACATAGGAGGCATAGACTAATGGAAGGAGGCATAGACTATTTTCTAAATGGGAAATGCTTAGGAAATCAGAATCACAAAAGGACTTGGGAGTCATTGTTGAAGATTCTCTTATGGTTAACATGCAGGTTCAGTCAGCAGTTAGGAAGGCAAATGCAATGTTAGTGTTCATATCGAGAGGGCTAGAGTACAACAGCAGGGATGGACTTCTGTATAAAACTTTGATCAGACCCCATTTGGAGTATTGTATATGTATGGATGTATGTATGCTGCATATATATACACAGGTATGTTGGTATGTATAGTGGATATATACACATGGTTATGGGGTTCTCTGGAGGCTAGGTATTGCTAGAATGTCAGCCAATACAAACACACATGAAAGCCAGTGTGTTTAGCCAGTGGTTTAAAGACATATTTTTAAACAATGATCAAAGGGAAAATGAACATTGGCCAATCCAATGCCTCACTACAAGAAACAGAAGATCAGAGTATGTAGAGGCCATTTGGCCCTTTGAGTCTGCTCTGACATTCATTATGATCATGGCTGATTATCCAACTCAATAGCCTAATCCTGCTTTCTCCCCATAACCTTTGATCCCATTTGCCCCATATCCAGATACCTCTTGAATACATTCAATGTTTTGACATCAACTACTTCCTGTGGTAACCACAGGCTCACCACTCCTTGGATTAAGCAATGTCTCCTCATCTCTATCCTAAATGGTCTATGTCAAATCCTCAGACTATGACCCCTAGTTCTGGATTCCCCACCATTGGGAACATCCTCCCTGCATCTACCCTGTCTAGTTATTTTAGAATTTTGTAAGTCTCTATGAGATCCCCTCCCCCTCATTTGTCTGAACTCTAGCAAAAACAATCCTAACCTAGTCAATCTCTCCTCTCACATCAAAGAACAAAGAATAAAACAGCACTGGAAACAGGCCCGTAGGCCCAACGAGCCCGCACCGCCACCCCAATGTTCCCACCTCTACTCGTGATCCCTGTCTATGTTTATAGATCTATGGATTAAAAACCAAATTTGAGACAATTTAAGGAAAATTTATTTTGCCAATTAACCTAAGAGCACATTTTTGAAATGTGGGAGGAAACCGGAGTACCCGGAGAAAACCCACGAGAATGCGCAAACTCCCACAGACACAGGCCCAAATCCATGTATCTGCACAGCACAGCGATAGTCACTGAGCTGTCATGTTGCCCATCAAATGGTCCAGGTCAAGCGTACACTAACAACGTGAAGTACTAGGATACTCTTGAAAAATCCAAGAGCAGCCCTCTCACGACCCATCGCGTGTATGTCCCTTGTTAGACAACAAGGTGGACCAAAGCACCTGTAGGATAAAAACAAGTACATCAATATCATCGTCTATTTACACACTTCCCAGGGACTCCCAACACTCATGATGCCTATTTTAAATCAGTTTTCTACAGCCCTCCATTCCCATTCTGTTCATGTGCCCATCTAAATGTCTCTTAAATAACTTCAGAGTGCCTGCCTCCACCACTTTACTTGGCAGTGCGTTCCATACCCCTACCACCCTCTGTGTGAAAAAACTCCCTCTAGCATCCAAATTATACCTTACCCCCCTCACCCTAAGTCCATTACCCCCCATGCTATTTGAGTCCATCCTAGGAAAAAGCTTAACCCTGTTTATTCTATCTATACCCCTCATAATCTTGTATACCTCTATTAGTTCTCCTCTAAGTCTACGTCTTTCTAAGGAAAACAGCCCCAATTTGCCTAACCTCTCCTCGTAACTCAGACCTTTCATACCAGGCAGCATCCTGGCAAACCTCCTCTGCACTCTCTCCAGAGTCTCCACATCCTTCTGGTAGTACGGTGACCAGAACTGGACGCAGTATTCCAAATCAATGCTGCCATCCCTGAAATCAGCCTGGTAAATCTTCACTGCACTCCCTCGAGAGCAAGAATATCTTTCCTCAGAAAAGGAGACAAAAACTGTAGATAATATTCTAGGCCCTGTATAATTGCAACAACAGATCCCTGCTCCTGTACTTGAAACCTCTCACAATGAAGGCCAACATACTACCATTTGCCTTCTTTACCACCTGCTGCACCTGCATGCTTACTTTGAGTGACTGGTGCACAAGGATACCCAGGTCCCACTGCGCATTCCTCTCTCCCAATTTACAGCCTTTTGGGTAGTAATGTGCCGCCTTGTTTTTGCTTCCAAAGTGAATAACTTCACATTTATTCAAATTATATTGCATCTGCCATTGATTTGCCCACTCACCCAACTTGTTCAGATTATAGTAAAGGATCTCTGCATCCTCATCACAGTTCACTCTCCCACCCAACTTGATGTCATCTGCAAATTTTGAGAAATTCCTCATCCAAATCATTAATATATATTGTGAATAGCTGAGATCCCAGCACTGATCCCTGTGGCACCCCACTAGTTACTGCCTGCCAATTTGAAAAGCACCCATTAATTCCCACTCTTTGTTTCCTCTCTGCCAACCAGTTTTCTTTCCATCTTAAATACACTTTCCCCAATCCTATGTGCTTTAATTTTGCACGATAATCGCTTCTGCTAGACTTTGAAAAGGAGGCTTTGAGCATTTCAATACCACTCACTCTGAGGTTACAGTGCACGGATCGATCAATTGTACATTTTTCATATCAAATTTTCTCACCATCTGTAATATAAACCTACAATTATCATCTGCAATATAAATCTGCAATTATATATCATTAATAACACTTATCACATACTTTAACCAACTGCATTCTACCCTCTGACACCATGGGATTTCATTGCTCCATATAATCTGAATGCTTTCTCCCCCTATTTCTGATGTTTCTTTCTCTGTTGCCAAGTAACCCCTGATGCTTGATTACAAAGATCAAAATTAAGATTCCCACCAACTCCTGCTACATCACTGGCCAAATGAGATTGATGTACATTCTCATGTTTAAGAAGGGATCTTTTTTATCTGGATAGTGAGAAAAATTCTATTCATAAGTAGCCTGAGGACCTTGCTGCTAGCAACTTTCGCTGATGCATCAATGATAATCTCACCCAGGCCCTATTACCATCACTCCATATATTAATCCTGTTAATCTCCCTGACACTAGGATCAATTTAACATTGCCATTCAATCTAATCCACACATTTTCGGACTGTGGGAGGAAACTGGAGTGTCTGGAGGAAACCCATACAGATTCGGGTAGAATGTGCAAACTCCCTGCAGACCTCAGGGGAGAATTGAACCTGGGTCCGTAGGGCTGTGAGGAAGGAGTATTAAAACTGCACTGTTCCACCATTTCCTTTTGTTTATTGTTTCTAAAGAATGTAGCTCTGTGTCCCATCATTCCTTGCAGCAACCTGCTCTTGATTAAAGTGCATAATTATTTTTATAAAATACAGTTAATATATTGAAAATACCAAAATACATGTCTAAATCTGAAGCACAGGTTCAAATCTCATTTTTATATGTCTTTATCAAACAGTTTTCCAATTAAACCAATAGTCTGATCTGAGAGATTTTCACTTAATGTCAATGGTTTGATTAGTGCCTTAAATTCCTAATTATATAAAATTCCTCTAACCTACTCGGATTTTCTCTCCAACATATACCTCTTCTGACCTTTGGCTAACTCAAAACTAGGCCATTCAATAGATGTTTCTAAGCAAACATTCTTAAATCTCAAAGGGTAAGTTGCCTTCTGGAATCTTCTTTTCCTCATTGTGACTGATACTATATTACTGATATTATATCTTTGGTGGTCTTGTGCACAGCTGCATTTCAGCAAGTTTACAATTACCACCAATGCTAAAATCACAATGAAAAATAACACAATTCCATGCAGAACTGTTGCTCCCAAAGAGCCTCGCCAACCTGAAACCAACCATATATGGTTGGGGCAGTTTAAATTTTTCCATCTCTTTTTTGATGTGGGCAATCAGATTATTTTCTGAATTATCTGTATGTGCAACATTCTGATCCAAATACTGCCCATGTTCTACATTTGGCTGCTAAGATGTAATCCAGTGCTGAAGTATTACAGTGTGCATCTTATCATTGATCTTATGTACCTCTGACAGAACTTTGTCCTTCCATCACTAGTATTCTCTGAGCAGTGTTATCATGTTATCTCTCCCTATATGAGCTAGTCCATGGTATACTTTTAACAACGTCTGCTGCACTGCTTCTGCAGCTATTATTTTTGCTTCCCTTCTCCATACACCATTCCAGCTTTTCTATCCTCCATCTTTTTCCCATTTCTGCTTCTCTTCTCCTGAAACCTGTTATTGCATCTGTTTCACATGAACATGTATTTTATCCCTAGCTTGCAATGCTGCTATTCCTGCAGTTATAAAGCCCCGTCCACTCCAAGCTGTCACGGAGCTGTCATGGTGGGTGGCACGGTAGCACAATGGTTAGCACTGCTGCTTCACAGCTTCCCAGCTTGGGTCACTGTCTGTGTGGAGTTTGCACATTCTCCTCATGTCTGTGTGGGTTTCCTCCCACAATCCAAAGATGTGCAGGTTAGGTTGATTGGTCATGCTAAAAAAAATTGCCCCTTAGTGCCCTGAGCTCCATAGGTTAGAGGCTTTAGTGGGTAAAATATGTAGGGATATGGGGTAGGGCCTGGTTGGGATTGTGATTGATACAGACTCGATGTGCCAAATGGTGTCTTTCTGCACTGTAGGGTTTCCATAGAAATCATACGCTACTCCAAAGGAATATCTGCTGTCAGTATAGATATTAACTTGCTTTCCTTTGTTCCATTCTAAAGTTATAATTAAAGCTAACAATGCTGCTATTTGTGCTGAATTGTTCCTGGGGATTGTTCTCCTGCAATCACTGTTCCCTCATCATTTACAACTGCCCACGCAGTGCGGAGTTCTCCCTTGACATATTTTCTTGTTCCATAAACATATAGGTTAATTACCCCTTCTTCTGCAAGTGGTTTTTCTGCTAAACCTTCACTCATTCCCTCATTCACTTCTGCAACACATTCATGCTCTGTTCCTTGCACTATCTGTTCTCCTGTGGGATTTTCCTTTACACCTTTGCTGATTGCTACATGCCTGTTCCCTGCCAAGAGGTTTGCTTCACATTTTGAATATCTCCCATCAGAAACTCCTTTCATCCTCCTGGACAATTGTGTGGGGACTATAGAGGATTATTTTTCCCATCAGGGTAAGTGACTGAGAAACACTTATGACCACAAGCTGCATGCTAATGCTCTCACACATCAATGCATTACCTCTGGTGATTGAATCTATCTGAGCAGAGTATACTCCACTGGTTTTAATTTATCCCCATGCTGTTGGGTTACTACATGGATTGTATTCCATCATTTTCTTCACAGAAAATATGAAATGGCTTACTGAGATCTGGTAATCCTAATGCAGAAGCCTTTGTCATAGTTTGCTTTAAATTAGAGAAAACCTATACTTCCCCTCTCCCCATTCTATATTTCCATTGCTAGCTTTTCCTGCTTTGATCAACTCCTGTAAGAGTTTCACAAATACTGCATAATCTTCCACAAAATCCCTACAGTACTCAAAAAGTCCCAGAACTATCCTCACCCCTTTCCTGGTATTGGCCATTGCATACAAAGCATAGCCTTCTTTGGCTCCATTGGAATTTTTTTCACTGAATTCTATTCAGTTTGCTTCATAATATCTTTGAAACAGAAATCAAAACTTCCCACCTAATTCCATATCAGAGAGATCCCAAATTCAGAAAACAGTGTTGGGATTTTTCTAAATGTCTCTTTTTTTCATTACCATTGTCATTCTCATATTCCATCAAATGGTTTAATTCAGTCCTACTCTGTTCACTATCAGTTCTTCTCTAACATCTCTTGTATTACCCTGTTCACTTCCTCATATTTCATGTATATATATCACATACCTGTTCCTTTGTGTCAAAGTTCATTTATTCCATTGGATTATTTTTCTCATCTTTAACTATAACAATCTGTTAGTTTAATGGTAGGAGTAGGCTTTCCGATCTGGTTTTCAACTCTTGCATATTCAAAATTTGCATCTGAATGCACTCTGTGTTCTGAACTACTTCTCCCAGTATTGTGATTGATTCACTAACTTTGAATACCCACTCCACACAGCCAACTCAGCACAACATTGAGGACTGAAGGGCCTGTACAGTGCTGTACTATTCTATGTTAACTAACATGCTGTTGGATCATTATAGCAGTGTAATCATTCCCATCATTGCCAGACAAAACTGGTGTCATTACCAAAGATTATCCAATACGGGTGAATGTAATCTCACACTCCCCCCCCATTCTGTCTAGTAACTCCTCATTAGATGCCCTCCCCCCTCTTGCTAGATTTTGATTTAGGTCAACAATTTGTTTTATATTGAAGAACCTATAAATAAATTCCTGAATGTTTTGAAACTACTGCAAATCTTGAAACACAAATCCTATCTGGGACAGAATGGGTTAATCCTCTGTTTCAAAAGGGGACAGATTAAATTTCTCAAATGAACGTCATTATGTCACACTTTTTTCTTGGTAAGCATTCAAAACCCTGGACTAATTCTCTTCTCAGAATCTAATTCTCAAAATACCTTTTCACTGCCAAGAATATTTCTTCAAACATAACGAGAAGTTTTGATCCAAATTAATCCAAAACAAGATTTATTATAATCATTTCAAATATTCCAATCTTTCATTTATCTCCACCAAATTAAGACTTCACACTTGTTTTATCTTCAGCCTAAGCTTAAAATTTGTATGTTTAATTGTTTCCCATAAATCTGTCATTATAAACTGTTACAGGCACAAGTCCAAATGCAATGCTAAACCAAATCAACTGTTTGCTGAAATAGTTAACTTTCCTTACTACCTTTCAAATGTACTGTAATGTAATGTAATGCCATCTTGAGATTGCTGCAATATATATATTTTCACTTTTACTCTCCAGCTTCACAAAATGACTGAGTTAATGTTGAATTTTCAGGAAGAACATAGAACATAGAACACTACAGCACAAACAGGCCCTTCGGCCCACAAGTTGTGCCAAACACATCAAAACCTACCCAGCCATAGACCTATCTATAACCCCCAATCCATTGGATCCCATATACTCATCCAGAAGTCTTTTAAAAGTCCCCAGCGAGTTCTCCTCGACCACCGCCGACGGCAGCTGATTCCATTCACTCACCACCCTCTGAGTGAAAAACTTTCCCCTAGCATCCCCTCTGTACTTGCTTCCCTGCACCTTAAATCTGTGCCCTCTCGTCGCGACCATTTCAGCCTGGGGAAATAGTCTCTGAGAGTCCACCCTATCTATTCCTCTCAACATCTTGTAAACCTCTATCAGGTCGCCTCTCAACCTTCGTCCCTCCAGGGAGAACAGTCCCAGCTCCCTCAACCTGTCTTCATAAGGCATGCCTCCCAATCCAGGCAACATCCTTGTAAATCTCCTCTGCACCCTTTTAATAGCTTCCACGTCCTTCCTATAGTGAGGCGACCAGAACTGCGCACAGTACTCCAAGTGTGGTCTGACAAGGGTCCTATAAAGCTGCAGCATTACCTCCTGACTCCTGAACTCAATCCCTCGATGAATGAAGGCCAGTACACCGTCAGCTTTCTTAACCACATCCTCCACCTGGGAGGCCAATTTGAGAGTCTTATGGACCCGGACCCCAAGATCCCTCTGCTCTTCCACACAGCTAAGACTCCTACCTTTGATAGTGTATCATTCATCCTGTTGGATCTGCCAAAATGGACCACAACACATTTATCCGCATTGAAGTCCATCTGCCACTTCTCCGCCCAGTCTTGCATCCTGTCGATGTCATGCTGCAACTTCTGACATCCCTCCAGACCATCCACAACACCACCGACCTTGGTGTCATCGGCGAACTTACTCACCCATCCCTCCACTTCCTCATCCAGGTCATTTATGAAAATGACAAACAGCAAGGGTCCTAGAACAGATCCCTGGGGCACTCCATTGGTGACCGACCTCCATGCAGAAAAAGAGCCATCCACAACACCCTCTGCCTTCTGCAGGCAAGCCAGTTCTGGATCCACAAGGCCAAAGCCCCTTGGATCCCATGGCCTCTCACCTTCTCAAGAAGTCTTGCATGTGGGACCTTGTCAAATGCCTTGCAAGAAGCTGCAGTATCACCACTAGGGCCAAAAAGAAAAGCTGATCTCACATGAACAGGGGGCAAAGACCCTGGGTTGGCATATTACAGCTGGAAACCAATTAGCAAGCACCTATCCCTGAGGCTACCATCCAATTGAGGATGGCTACCTGCCCCCCAACCTCTTCTAGAATCCAAGAAATTTTGAATGATTTTAACCAATGCCTCTGCTATCTTTGCAGCTACTTATTTTACAACCTGAAGATGCAGGCCATCTTCTGTTCCAGCTTCCAGGTTCCTGTGGACTTAACCATAGAAGATAGAACTCTACAGCACAAACAGGCCCTTCGGCCCACAAGTTGCGCTGATCATATTCATACCTACCAGGCCATAGAACTCCCAATCCCATGTACTCATCCAGAAGTCTTTTAAAAGACCTCAGCAAGTTTGCCTCTAACACCACCAATGGAAGCCAATTCCACTCACTCCTCTGGGTGCTCCAATTGCCTCCTACACTCCAAAGATCTGCAGGTTTGTAAGCCTTTGTTTTGTTTCCCCAGCATTTTTTTCTGATGAAAATGATTGTTCTAAGTTCATCCCTCCTTTTCACCTTATAAACTTTCAACTCTCTTCATGAGGTTCTCCAAGTCTTCTACAACACAAAATACCTGTTGCACACCGCTACCATTTCCTTATCTTCCATTTAAATTCCCCAGATTCAATCTCTAGACACCCTAGGACACTCAGGGGCAATTTCTTAGTATGGCCAGTCTAAGCCCACACATCTTTGGAGTGTGGGAGGAAACCGGAGCACCCGGAGGAAACCCAAGCAGACACAAGGAAAATGTGCAAACTCCACACAGACAGTGACCCGAGCCGGGAATCGAACCCGGGATCCTGGAGCTGCGAAGCAGCAGTGCTAACCATTGTGCTACTGTGCCACCCTTGATAAAATTAGCTTTAGTTATTATTTTTTCTGATATAAATACACGTAGAAACTCTTACTATCTGCTGTTATCAGTTACTTATTCTTTCTCCTTTTTTTTAGCTATTCTTTGCTGGTGCTTAAAATCTCTCCAATCTTCTGACTTATATTGATTTGTTTCTCTCAATATTTAACTTCCTCATTTAGCCATAGATGATGTATCATTCTTAAAGATTTATTTATTTCTTACTGGATTATATCTTTGCTGAATATTATTAAATATCCCCTTTAAAGTCTGCCACTGTATCTCTATTCTTCTATTTTAACCTAGTTTCCCAGTTTACTTGGCCAGTTCTGTTCTCGTACCTTTATTTGTATCTTTATTTGGGTTTAAAACAATCATCTTAGTCCTACTCTTCTCCCCTTCAAACTGAACAGGTAATGCTATCATATTATGATCTCTGTCAGTTTGACTTACTCTTTTACAATGAGATTATTGATTAATCCTGTTTACCCAGTCTAAAATAGCTTGCTCCCTGGTTGGCTTCAGAACATACTGCTGTAATAACTGGCCTCATTTTCCAGGCTACCTTTGAAAATATTATTTGCCCTATCTACAATTCATTTAAAGTCACTGTAATTATTTCAATATCTTTCTTAAACTACTCCCACAAGTGACCTTTTACCTTTCCTATTACTTATCTCTACCCAAACTGGTATCGTGCTGTTTTAAGTTAAGGTCACCTCTCATTAATGACATCCTTAATTAACAAAACTACTCCATCATCTTTTTCTGGCCTCCTATCTTTTTGAAATGTTAAATACCCATCAATGTTCAGGTCCCAGCCCTGGTCACCTTGCAACTATGTCTCTGTAATGATTATGGGGTTATATATATTTATTTGTGCTTATGCTAACAATTCACATATTGTGTTGTGAATGTTGGATGCATTCAGATACAGAGCCTTTAACTTTGTCTTTTCACAATTTTTGCAATCTCTGGCCTTATCTACAGTAAGAAGTCTCACAACACCAGGTTAAAGTCCAACAGGTTTACCTGGTAGTAAAAGTCACTAGATTTCAGAACGCTGTTTCTTTGTCAGGTGAGTGGGGAGTTCTGATCACAAACAGGGCATATAAAGGCACACACAGTTTAAAGAATATTCTACAAACTGTGTGTGCCTTTATATGCTCTGTTTGTGATCAGAACTCCCCACTCACCTGACGAAGGAGCAGTGCTCTGAAAGCTTGTGGCATTTACTACCAAATAAATCTGTTGGACTTTAACCTGGTGTTGTGAGACTTCTTACGGTATTTACCTCAGTCCAATGCCAGCATCTCCACATCTTATCTACAGGCACATTCTTAATTTTGTATATGCTGTCCCTTCCTGCCATATTTAGATTATCATTGTCCAAATTGCTACCCTGCTGTATAACCATGTCATTTCCCTTTTGGTTCTGCTGTCTGTTCTCACATGACTCCTTTTACCCTCTAGATAGTTTAAAACTCCACCACCCTAGTTATGTCACTCACCAGGACACTACTCACTGCACAGTTCAGGTGAAGACTGCCCCCATGGTACAGCTCTCACTTTCCCTGATAATATAATGTCTTCTACTGCCGTTATGTTCTCAATTATCTTCTACCCCCCCGCCCACTTTAATAACTTCCTGTACCATGGTGTCCGTGGTCAGTTTGCTTATCCACCTTCCGTCCCCATTCTAATCCATACGGTTAAGTCTCTCTCTCTCCACAGATGCTGCCAGACATGCTGAGTATTTCCAGCATTTTCTGTTTTTAATACCAGGAAGAACTTGCATATCAATTTTAAAATAGTGCTGTGTGATATTTTACATTCACCTGAGAGAGCAGACACAGCCTCAGTTTAATCTCTGGCAGCATTGCTGCCTCACAGTGCAATGATGTAGGTTCAATTCCAGCTTTGAGTCACGTCTGTGTAGAGTTTTCACATTCTTCCCGTGTCTACATGGGTTCCTCTGGGTGCTCTGGTTTCCTCCCACAGTCCAAAGTTGTGCGGGTTAGGCGGATTGGCCATGCTAAATTGACCCCACTGTGAGGGAAACCAGTAGGGTAAAAGTGTAGGATTATGGGAATAGGGCTGGGTGGGATTATGGTTGGTACAGACTCAATGGGCTGAATGGTTTCTTCTATACTATAGGGATTTTATTGATCCTCTATGGTCTCATCTGAAGAAGACTTCCAACAGTACAGGAATCATTCAATATTGCAAAGGATTAGCTCAACTTTTCGCTCAATTCTCTGGAATGAGTCTTGAACTCACAACTAGGCAAGATTGCTACCAGTGTAGCACAGCTAATGTAGCAAGAATTCTAAGAAGCTGATGTGATTCCTGTGTGCATTATGAACCACTGTAACTTGTTGTTTCTCAAATACTACTAATGTGTGTCAACTGAATGGAATGAGTAGATGTGGAAGACTCCTTGTTACTTGTAATTCCACTGACCTGTGATTCATACTTATAAGGTAATGCCTGTGTGTATAGAATAACCTGTCCCATTCTGACTATGAGGGTCTTTCTTGGGATGTTTGTCCTAACACTTGTCACTTCCCTCAAGGTCCATGCTGACAAGGAACTCATGAGGGATTCAAAAACACTTTGCTATTCTAGTGATCTGTAAACCAATATGTCTTAATGTCATTGGTGAGAGCATTCCTGTGATCTGCTCTAACTGTCCTTGTCACCATTTGTCCACTGATGCTACACGTTAATCTGTGATAGTTTGCAGGATGGATAGGTCTGATATCTTCCCAAAATGACCTAGCATAGTTTGATCTGCAACTTTGTCCAGATTGGTTTTCATGCTTGACTGTTCATGTCCATGGAGGCAATGTGGACTCAAATTCACAAAATAGCTCAGTAATCTCCATGTCATTATGGCCAATCCTCCTGTGCTCACCATGTTTGCCTATCACTCAGTGGATTTGATCAGCGGGTTGTTGCCTCATCAAATTCACTAATATGGGTTCCTACTTGGCTGGTAGCTGCTCCAAATGATGTGGAAAATATATTTAACAATATACAATATATATTTTACTTCTTTCAGCATTTCTCATCTACTAATAAAGGAAAAAATTATATGGTATTATTAACCACAGTACTACAACAATGCATTTAAGATATTCTTCACAATCTGTTTTAAGTCTGATGATAATTAGTAATAGGATAAAAGTATAGAATTATTATTTAACAAAGTTTACTTTTATATCAGGATTGTTGTTTGTGATTATTACCACACAATATTGTAACACAATATTGTTCCTGTGAATATAATCATTCAGTAAGAATTTAGCAACACCAACTTATAATATAATCATTCACAGATCAATTCACATAATCAATGCAGAACATTTAACACTATTTTTGCATTCAATGGATAGAACCATGGACTGTTACAGCACAGAAGGAGACCATTGACCCATCATGCTTGTGTTGATTCTTCAGCAGATCTATCCAATTAATCCCACCAGCCCAATCTTTCCTCACAGCCCTGAACTTATTTTCCTTTAAGAATTTATCCAGTTTCATTTTGAATGTTCTTATTGAATCTGTTTTTCACCAGCTCTTAAAAAAGTGCATTCATTGTTTTTGTACTCTATTCCTCTACTGATAATATCAAGGATGCCATGGGACTTTTATCAACTTTTTCAGCTTGCTCTGGCACCTTCTTCCAATCAAGTGCTCATGCCTTATGACTTTAGATTCCCGATAAAGGCATACAGCAGTAACAATCGTGTTAATTAGGAGGCAGCATGAAGTCAGTAGGTTACCAGTAATAGGAGTAATACATGGATTAATTCCCCTGTTATGATCCTTGCTGCCTGCTAATTGAAGACTCAATCACAATTTGAGTCTAGAATTACATGTACATACTGAGTTGGAATAGAAAGCCATCAGAAGTGAAAGCTCCCTTCTCTAAAGAGTATTTGTGACTAACAGATTTATTAAATTTGTTTCACAATTTAGACTATTAACTCATTTCTCAGGATTGCTCATCTATAAATTGTAATATCCAAAGTTTTGAAGTGACCTCTTTGTAAAAAAAAATTCTTCAGATGTTGGAGTCATTTAATTACCATGAAAAGATGGCATTGGGCTTTTTCTTGAACCGCTCTGGCACTATGGTATTTTTCATAGCAATTCCAAACAACTGTGTGGCTTATAAGGCCATTTCTAAGAACAGTTAAGCAGCAGCCACAATTCTGTGGGACTGCAGTTGTGTAAAGACCAGAATAGGTTTCATTCCCTTAAAGACCATTTATGAACCAAGTGGATTTTTATAACAATCCAACAGCTTCTTGGTCACTTCTGCTAATACCAGTTTTTTATTTCCAGTTTTTTCAAAAACTCTGAATTCAATTTTTCAAACTGACATGGTGAGATTCAAACTCCCATTTTATGGATTGTAGAGCAGGCCTTTGGATTATTAGTTTTTCCACAGACATACAAGCAAGATAAAAGTGTGATATGTTATTGGGGAAGGCCCTGAATCAGAAAGTAAAAGTGTCTTCAAATGTCAATTGAGGTGCTTTTACATATCAAAGTAAAAAGTGTTCCTACTTCACCCAGATGCTAAAATCTTTAGTGTAAATCCAGAGTCAGGGTTATACCTAAAGTGGAGTGAAGTGAGAGTTTTTGAAGGAAGTCTTATGGTCTATAAATTTCACACAACATGGGATGTAAATCAGGAATTGGGGTCTGAGCTGTTCCAAAATAAAGTGGATTGGGAGTTCCACACTGCTTAGGTTCAAGTACTGTCTGAATGGTAAATCAAATGACAAGTCAAACCTGATTTTAATTTGAATGTTTGTAAGGCATAGAAATATCCTTCATGATCAACTAAAGCAATAAAGGAAGAATATCGAATCTTTCAGATCATAGAACAAAAACAAAATACTGCAATGATGGAACTCTGACATTAAAAACAGAAGACATGGGAAATACTTAGCAGGACTTTTATATATACATTCCAGCTGTTATGGACAGGAGGGGATTAATTTAAATGGCTCTGATTTCTCCTCTACTTACTCATCCACAAACAATAAGAAATTTTTGATTCCCCTTTTATAAGTGGTATTATATTTTCCCCAAACCTTCAGTTTGGAGTGATCCAAATTATATTTAACTGCTTGGAGAAAAGTCCATATATTGAAACTCTGCTGTACAGGAGGTCTAGGGCTTCAGCCAGACAGAAACTAAACAATGCAGACACGGTTCTGTCCAGCTAAGTTTTACTAAATTGAGGTGACAGGCCTTAGCAAATCCAGCAAAATTATTTTGCAGTTGCTGCCAGACTGTAAAAAGGGAGAAAACTCATGTACAAGCAGCTCTATAACATTACCACAAACAACCAGAACCTTGTTTAAAGATGCTAGTTCCTAAATAGTGAGGGACAAGAGACTCAGAGCTGCTCACAAAACCCTATTTTACATTCAGTTATAAAATGAGTAAACAAGGACACAGGTTGCCACATACTTAACATTCCACACATCTCATGTAAGCATTTGATTCCTTCAGCTTGCTTGAACCATACTTCCTTGTTTATTCTTTACTGTGAACAGTTTTGCAGTTGTACTTTGATTTGTTTTGTTATTATCACATGTATTAATACATAGTAAAAAGTATTGTTTCTTGCACACTATACAGACAAAACATACTGTTCAGACAGAATGCAGAATGTAGTGTTACAGTCATAGCTAGGGTGTAGAGAATGATAAACTTAATGCGAGGTAAGTTCATTCAAAAGTCTGACAGCAGCAGGAAAGAAGTTGTTCTTGAGTTGGTTGGTTTTTGACCTCAGACTTTTGTATCTTTTTCCCAAAGGAAGAAATTGGAAGAGAGAATGTCCGGGGTGCGTCGGGTCCTTGACTGTGCTGGCTACTTCCCAGGGCAGTGGAAAGTGTAGACAGAATCAACGTATGGGTGGCCAGTTTGCATGATGGATTGGGTTACATTAACGACCTTTTGTAGTCCCTTACTGTCTTGGGCAGAGCAGGAGCCATTCCAAGCTGTGATACAACAAAAAAGAATGCTTTCTATGGTGTATCTGTAAAAGTTGGTGAGAGTTATAGCTGACATATCAAATTTCCTTAGTCTTCTGAGAAAGTAGAGGCATTGGTGGGCCTTCTTAACTATAATGTAGCATGGGGTGGAGAGAGGGGGGCGGTATCAGGACAATTTGTTGATGATCTGGACACCTAAAAATTTGAAGCTCTTGAGCCTTTCTACTTCATCCCCATTGATGTAGACAGGGACATGTTCTCCTTTATGCTTCCTGAAGTCGATGACAATCTCCTTCGTTTTGTTGACATTGAGGGAAAGATTATTGCTGCTGCACCAGTTCACCAGGTCCTATATCTCATTCCTATACTCTGTCTCATCATTCATTATTTGAGATCCAACCCACTAGGATGGTGTCATCAGCAAACTTGAAAATTGAATTAGAGGGGAATTTAGTCACACAGTCACAGGTATATAAGGAGTATAGTTGGGGGCTGAGAGCACAGTTGTGGGGCACCAGAATTGAGAATGATCATGGGGAAGGTGTTGTTGCCTATCCTTGCTGACCGCGATCTGTAGTTTAGGAAGTTCAGGATCCAGTTGCAAAGGAGGGTGCTGAGGCCCAGGCCACACAGTTTGGAGATGAGTTTCATGGGGATAATAGTGTTGAAGACTGAACTGTAGTGAATAAATAGGAGTCTGACGTAGGTATTCTTGTTATTTAGTGTTCCAGGGTTGAGTGCAGGGGTAGGGAAATATGCCTGCCGTGGACCTGTTGTGGCGGTAGTCAAACTGTAGTGGATCCAGGCAGTCCAGGAGGCTGGAACTGATTTGTGCCATGACTAACCTTTTGAAACACTTCATAAGGATTGATATCAGATCCACCGGCCCATTTCTCATAAAGTGGTTAAATTGATTGCTGCATATTTTATGTTCTCACATGGCTGTTTTATTAGTGCCCCAATTAATGGGAACAATGCTCAATGAGAGACAGAAATAGGATCCTAAACTGCAGGAAATCTTTAATCAACAGAAGTTTTCACCTAAACACATTTTGTTAAACATTGATTTTATGATGCATAACTTATTATAACATTGTAAAGAATTAGGAAAAATTAGGATTAAAATACAAAGTCAAAACAGGGAGTTGATTAGGGACAGATGGCTGGATGAAATGTGAATTAGTCAATCAGTGGGAAGTAAATATATTACATATGTGACCAGAAAAAATAATAGGGCTTACAGAGTGGTAACTTCGAAGTGGAGAGATAAGGAAATTGACACATACCTGTGAAAAGCTGACTCATCAGTGACATAAAATCAAAGAAATAGTATAACTGTAGAATGTTCAGTGAGGGGAACATCAGAACTGTATCACGTTAGGGCTATAGTCTCCCAAGAGAAGATGTCATTTTCTGCCTTCATTGAATCAGAAAACTATTTCCTAGACTTTAACCTCAGTGTAGTAATTGTTTGCTGGATTTATTTCAAAGTGCAACTTAATATCGGATGTCATTTTGGAAAATGGATGTCTCAGAGTTCAGGAAAAATGTAGATAGTTTTGGGAATCGAGTTTAATGTAAAATTATGTGAGTATGGCCATCAGTGTCCTTAAATATCGTAGCATGCTATAGTCTTTTCTGTTTTTTTGTGTTTTTATTTTATGTTAAATATTTTTTATTAATTATTCACACAATGACTGGACTGTTCCCTCATTGGATTGTACATTATTCCTCAAACAATAACAAAAAGCATACATGCCAAAATGAACAGTGTTCCATGTTATCCTTCTGGGATAGCCTCACAGTAACAGCAGCATAACTCATAACAGCATTGAAACACTCATCATTGTTGTGCTACTGGAATAAATTTCATGAGTTATAATGTACCAGAGAATATATCATTCTGTTCTGTCATCCAAACAAATTTAGAGGATCACAAAATTGAAGATCTATTTAGTCTGGGGAGAAGCGATCTTACCAGCTCATCACACCAGTCAATTGGGCGATAAGATCATGAAAGAGGCATAAAACCAGGTTCATGCCTGGTTTCTTGCCTCCCGCAATCTTACCAGCCTCAATCTTCTGGCATAATCAACGTCAGTGATTTAAATATTTAAAATGTCATTTCCATATTATAAGTGAGGCCGGGATGGAATCATCCAGGCTCACTTGTTTTAACAGCCACACTGCTGGAGATCTTCACTTGCTAGGATCACATACAATTCCCAGTGAAGGGGACCTGATGTGATGGCCTTGCCAGTGGGACCGGAAGATATTAAGGTCTCCCCCAGTGTTTGGGCACAGGTTCAGAGAGTGCCCCTCGGACAGTGACATCCTGGCACTGTGAGCCTGGAATCCTGGCAGTGCCAGACTGGTGTTCCTAGCACTGCCCACCAAGTATTTGGTAGCGACAAGGGTCAGGGCTTAAAGGGATGAGGAGGCATAAGGAGAGGGGCAGAGCCTGAAGAGGAGGCAGCACATCAGGGAACAACAGGGCAGCCATCAACTAGGGAATGAGCAAGGGTGGTGATCCTGGCTCACCAAGGCAATCAAGTGGAGGCAATCGGAGGTGGGGTAAGTGACAGTCCTCCAATGCACTACATACTCTAGATTGGGAGATTGGGAGAATCCAGAACAAGGGGGTCATAGTTTAAGGATAAGGGGTAAACCTTTTAGAACTGAGGTGAGGAGAAATTTCTTCACCCAAAGAATGATGAATGTGTGGAATTCACTACCATAGAATGTAGTTGAGCCAAAATGTTGTCTGATTTCAAGAAGAAATTAGATATAGGTCTTGGGGTTAAAGGGGGAGAAAGGGGATCAGGATATTGAATTCAAAGATTAGCTATAATCAAAATGAGTGGCAGAGCAGGCTCGAAGGGCTGAATGGCCTGCTCCTACTTCTTGTTTCAATGCTTCCATAGTGCACTGGGAAATGACACTGCATGCATAATAGCACCCTCTAGTGTCAACAGCCAGATTCCCAGCATGAATAGACTCATTACATTCCCCCTTTTAGCTACAATCACACTTTGCCTCTTTTTTTAAGATTTGATTTTATTTCTCACCAAATGGGTCTGAACTCTTATTTTTACACTTAAAAGTTTTTTTGTATGACTATCTTCAAGATATTTATTAGTTTTCAAAGGTACATTGCTTTCAATCTGTGGGTGACATTGTCCCTTTAAGAAATGTCAGGTTTCTCATGCAGGATATTTTTTAGCAGTTTATTTTATTATTGGAGACATTTTGTCTGTACCTGGCAGCTCTGTTGTTACTGCAGCAGCTTGATTGGTCTTAGATGCTAAATTGTTTGTTTTAATCTGGATTATTACTGTTCTTTATTTTAGTGTTTTCCAGGATTTTGCAGTGTAAAGTTTAATTAGGTTGATTGACAGTGAAATCATATGGCTGGGTGATAGGCTCATGCAGAGAAATAAAGCTCACTTTTCTGCTTGGGATCATAGAATCCTAGTACAGGAGACAATTCAGCCCATTGAGTCTGCACCGACCACAATCCCACTCAGGCCCTATCCCTATAACCTCATGCATTTACTCTAGCTGGTCCCTTGACACTAAGGGACTATTTAGCATGGCCAATCCGCTAACCTGCACATCTTTGGTCAGTGGGAGAAAACTGAAACACCCAGAGGAAACTCATGCAGACATGGGGAGAATGTGCAAACTCCATACAGACAGTGACCTGAGGCTGGACTGGAACCCGGGTCCCTGGTGCTGTGAGACTGCAGTGCGAACCACTATGAATCTTTAGAGAAAGGTTGCTTTCTCTATGTCTCTTTTTTCTCTCTGGATTTTGAGACTGAGATCTACCAGGAAATGAATCTCTTTTTTCTGAGATTCTGCTGTTTATGGATGGATCTTTATCTGGAAGTTGCTGTATGAGAGTCAGAGGCCAGGTGTCTTTCTCTATCTGTCCAGAAGGGTTAAGTGCCTAGAAACATAACACCCATGTAAGCATATCTGTTTTGTGCTGATTCTGATGAGGGATTTGTATCTGTGAGGAGACTGTTTGAATTGGAACAATAGAGATGGATAACTGTTAAGAATTAGATTGTCATGTTTAATTTGTAAAAGTTATGCTAATTCTTTTTGTTATATTTTAATTTTGCTGTTAAAAATAAAGTTTGTTTCAATAAAACTTTCCGAGTGGGTCAACTGAATCATACCTATAGTGAAACACCTTATGCTAACACTAACGCCAAAATTTAAAAAAAGGGTTAGAGTCTGGGTTAACTTCATGACATATCTCAGAGTTTCTGATCTGGTCCCTAAAGCATAAGTAAAACATTTCATTGTTTAATTGCTTTGAAAAGGTGGTCTTCTTCTGCGCTCTTTGTAATGGTGCTCCCACAATGGCATTTGGACAGACAGTTGTAGGACTCAGCAATAAGGAACAGACAGTGGTTTATGCCTGAGTGAAAATGATGTGTCACTTGGAGGGGACTTTCAAGGCATTGCTTCTTGTCATTCTCAATGACTGAGTTCACAGAGGAGGGAGGTATTACTGAAGTAGATTGGCGGTTCGCTGCATTGCACCCTATAGATCATACACACTGTAGCCAGTAATCTAATGATAAAATGGGGTAGTTATTGAGACCAATGACACCAATCAAGTGAACTGCTCTGTCCTGAAAGATGTTGAATTTCTTAAATATTGTTGTACTTGCACCCATTCAAGCGAGTTGCGAGTCTGCTACCATATATAGCTTATGCCTTAAAGATGGCAGAGAGCTGAGTGTTCAGGAGGCCAGATACTCATCAGAATAATTTTTTTTTCTGCATGCAACTTGAGTTTGGGTAAAATATTACTCCATTCATTTATTAAAGTAAATGCGGGGAAGATTGTGCAAGCTTTATTTTTAATCAATAGTTCACTTGTAAACCGACTGTAATTAGCTTTCTGAAAGGATCCATTTGGTTTCTTGGATAGGCTGACCAACTTTATTTGAAGTAATAGAAGGAGTAGATAGTGGCTTTCTATCACATCATGTATATCAGTGAATAACTCAGACCACAGCACTGAACCTAATGGGCACTATCAATCCTGGTTAATTAGAATATTCTCCCATTAACATTCCACCTCCTGCCGCCCACTGGCTGGAATTTTACCACCTCTCCTGCCATAGAATCGGAACGGGTGACAATAGGAAGGTCTGCTGACATCTAGCTGGATTTTTCAGTTTCAGGATGAATGAGGCCGTAAAATCAAGTCCAGTGTCTCTTGATTTGGGAACTGCTCCTTAAGATTTGAAAATTGTACATGCCACACTACTATTTAAGAAAGGTGAGACAGGGAAACAGAAAATGACACACCAGTTAGCCTAAACTCTATTATCAAGAAATTAATAAAGTCCATAATTAAGCATAGGGTAACTCTATAACTTGAAAATGTTCAGCTGATCAAAGAGATAAGATGGATTTGTAAAGAATACATCATGCCTGATGAATGAATTGAATATTTTGAAAAGAAGACTAAGATAGTGGAGATGGAAATGGCTATGGATATTAATTATATGGACTTCCAGAAGGCATTTGATGAAGTCTCTCTTAACAGACTTAACTAAAAGTTGAAGCTTGTGGAATTGACAGGAAATCATTAACCTAATTAGGATGTCGGCTGGGAGGAATGCCAGGGGTTGGACCCTAATGGGAGCATCATGACAGGGGAATCACTTATATATGGTAGTGAGAGGAGAATGGATATGAGGGCTGTCGGGATGTCAGCGTTGACTGTTTGGGAAGGAAGCGAGGGATCCAATGGCAGAGATGACTGTTGGGGGAGGTGGGGTTTGGATTTGAGGATATCTGAAATAAAAAATAAAAATGTTGGTAAAACTCAGCAGCCTTGGCAGCATTGATAGAGAGAGGGATAAAAAAGGTTAATATTTTGAGCCCAAATGACTTTATAGAGTTGAAGAGAGATAGTAATGTGGTGCGTTGAAGAGGAGGTTGGAGGAAAATAAAAGATCTCAGGAGAGATCTAACAAATATGTCATAAAGACAAGGCATGTAAAGGACTATGATGCCGATTGTGGGATAATGGTAAGATAGCTTTTACAGTACAGAGATTGATCTTCTTTTGAGAATACCAAATCCCTCAAAGAGGAATACCTCGCTTCGTAATCTGTGTGGGAAGGTGTGAACTGTTCTTCCGTAACATTTAGTGGTTAACTAACAGAAATTCTTGACACTTACTTTAAATGAACACTTAACAATTTATTTATTCAACTAATAAAGAACTTTAATTAAACAACTAAAATACATAATAAAATAAGATTCTAATGGAATGCTGTTTGAATAAATGCAATGCCCGTTCATTAACCAAAAAAAATAGAATTTAGTCACTCACAAAAACAACAACCAAGTTTTGTGTCTTTTGGATCTTCTGGAATTTCTCAGTTGATTTCTCTCTCTATAAGTTTCTTCTGATTTGGTATCTTTCACTGGTTAGATGGTGCGTTGCCTTAAGAAATATCTGAAGCTGGCAGAATGGAGAGCTGCTCTCTCCCTCTTGAGAACTGAGAGGTGGCAGTTGCTATCTCCTGTTTCTCTCCCTTACACTCTTTCATATTTTTTTTTAAAGAGCAACACAGCATGGGAAACAGGCCCTTTGGCCCAACGAGCCCGCGCCGCCATCATAACTATATAGTAGCAAATCCATTATCCTATTATATTATTCCTATATAATAATATATATATTATTCCTAATATGGAAAATTCTCACTATAGGGACAATTTGTTTCCCAATCAGCCTAAGAGCGAATTTTTGGGTTGTGGGAGGAAACCGGAGTGCCCGGAGAAAACCCACGCAACCACGGGGAGAACGCGCAAACTCCCGCAGACACCAGCCCAATTCCAAGTGTCTGCACAGCCACATCGATAGTCTCTGAGCTGTCATGGTGCCCTTCAGATGGTCCACATAAAGCACTCATTTACGACATGAGGTACCAGGCAACCCATGAATCAACATCCAAGAGCTGTACCCGCACCACCTGCCGAATGCATGCTCTTGTTGGTCAAGTATGGACTGAATTACCTGTGGAAAAAAGCCGTAGTTAAACAGTCCTAATATATCCCTCTATCTGCATACCGCTCATGTGGCTGTCCAAGAGACCCTTAAACAGCCCCAGCGTGCCTGCTCCCACCACCTTACTCGGCAGTGCATTCCACACCCCCACTACCCTTTGTGTGAAAAACTGCCCTCTAATATTCGTCCTATACATAGCCCCCCTCACCCTATGGCCATGACCCCTCGTCCTATCCATTTCTAAAGGTGGAAAAAGTTTACCTCCATTTACTCTATCTATACCCCTTATAATCTTATACACCTCTATGAGATCCCCTCTAAGCCGACGTCTTTCAAGGGAAAACAACCCCAGTCTATCTAATCGTTCCTCATAAGACAGTCCTTCCATACCAGGCAGCATCCTGGTAAACCTCCTCTGCACTCTCTCCAAGGACTCCACATCCTTCCGATAGTACGGCGACCAGAACTGGACGCAGTATTCCAAGTGAGGCCTAACCAACGTTCTATACAACTGCAACATCAAACTCCTACTCTTGTATTCTATACCCTTTTCTATGAAAGCTAACATACTATACGCCTTCTTTATCACCTTCTCCACCTGTGAGGACACCTTCAGAGACTTGTGAACCTGCACCCCCAAGTCTCTCTGCGTCTCTATGCTCCGTATAGTTTTACCTTTTATCCTATAACTCTCTTCTACATTTTTCCGGCCAAAATGCATCACCTCGCATTTATCCGGATTAAATTCCATTTGCCATCTATCTGCCCAGTCTACCAACCTGTCTATGTCCTGTTGTATTGCCTGACACTGCTCCTCTGTACCCGCCAATCCAAGCATCTTGGTGTCATCAGCAAATTTGCTGATCTCACCACCTACCCCAACTTCCAAGTCGTTTATGTAGACCACAAATAGAAGAGGACCTAGTACTGAGCCTTGTGGCACTCCACTAGTGACAGGCTTCCAGCCGGAAAAAGAGCCTTCCACTACTACCCTCTGTCTCCTCCTCCCGAGCCAGTTCTCGACCCATCTACATACCCGACCCTGTATCCCATGCGCCTTCACCTTCTCTATCAGTCTACCATGAGGAACCTTGTCAAACGCCTTACTGAAATCCATGTAGACGACATCAACAGCCTGTCCTTCATCAACTGTTTTTGTCACTTCTTCAAAAAATTCCACTAGATTTGTAAGACAAGACTTCCCCTTGACGAAGCCATGCTGCGTATCCCTGATCAGATCGCAGCACTCCAGATGCTCATACATCCTGTCCCTAAGGATCCTCTCCATTAGCTTACCTATAACTGAAGTCAAGCTCACCGGCCTATAGTTCCCTGGGTGATCCCTCTGACCTTTTTTAAACAACGGTACTACGTTTGCTATCCTCCAGTCCTCTGGGACCTCACCTGTGTCCAAGGAAGAGACAAAGATTTGCGTCAGAGGCCCAGCCAAGTCTTCCCTCAACTCCCTTAGCAGCCTGGGGTAAATGCCATCAGGCCCCGGAGCTTTATATGTCTTTAAGCTGCCTAACAGCCCCAACACCTCTTTCCTCGTAATCCTTATTTCCCTCAACCGATCCTCAACTTTGTCAACATCAGGCACAGACATCTGTCCAGTCTCCTGCGTGAATACCGACGCAAAGTATTCATTCAGGATCTCCCCCATTCCCTCAGGCTCTAAGCATAGATCCCCTCCTCTGTCCCTAAGAGGTCCAATCTTGCCTCTAACCATCCTTTTGCTCCTTACATAGGTGTAAAATGCCTTTGGATTTTCCTTAATCCTACCTGCCAGAGCCCCCTCGTGGCCCCTTTTTGCCTTTCTAATACCCCTTTTAAGATCCCGTCTACACTCTCTATAAGCTTCCAGCGCTGTCTCAGTCCCTAGTTGCCTAGATCTAATGTAAGCCTCTCGCTTTTTCCTGATCAAGTCCTCAATCTCCCTGGTAAGCCACGGTTCTCTAATCCTACCTTTCCCATCCTTCCTCCTTGCCGGCACGTATCTTTCCTGCAGAGAGTTTAGTTTTCCCTTGAAAGACTCCCACATGTACCTCGTCGACCTGCCCTCGAAAAGCTTATCCCAGTCGGTATCTTTAAGATCTTGCCTAATCTGGCCGTATCTAGCCCTCCCCCAGTTAAATACCTTCCCTTTTGGGCCGGTCTCGTCCTTTTCCATTAATATCTGTGATGACCTATCAATTTTCCTGCAAGATTGGTCTGATTTTGTCAACACTTGTTGTCAACACTTTGCCGCTGTTTAAAAAAGGTAGCAGACAAAAGGCAGGTAACTACAGGCTGGTTAGCTTAACGTCCATAGTTGGGAAAATGCTAGAATCCATCATTAAAGAAGAAATAGTAGGACACCTAGAAACGAACAGTCCGATCAAGCAGATGCAGCATGGATTCATGAAGGGAAAGTTGTGTTTGACGAATTTACTGGATTTTCATGAAGATGTGACTGGTGTGGTAGACAGAGGGGAACCAATGGATGTGGAGTTTTTAGATTTCCAGAAAGCGTTTGATAAGGTGCCTCACAAAAGGTTGCTGCAGAAGGTTAGGTTACACGGAGTTGGGGGTAAAGTGTTAGCGTGGATTGAGGATTGGCTATCTAACAGGAAGCAGAAAGTTGAAATAAATGGGTGTTTTTCTGGTTGGCAGTTGGTGACTAATGATGTGCTGCAGGGATCGGTGCTGGGGCCTCAACTGTTTACCATTTACAGAGACAATCCTGAGGAGGCTGAGTGTAGGGTAACAAAATTTGCTGATGACACGAAGATCAGTGGAAAAGCGAATTGTGTGGAAAGTCTGCTGAGAGATTTGGATAGGCTGAGTGAATGGGCAAGGACCTGGCAGATGGAACAAATGTGAGATTATCCACTTTGGAATAAATAATAGTAGGAGGGATTATTATTTAAATGGTGAAAAGTTGCAGCATGCTACTGTGCAGAGGGACCTGGGGATCCTTGTCCACGAATTGCAAAAACTCAGTCTGCAGATGCAGCAGGTGATCAAGAAGGCCAATGGAATGTTGGCCTTTATCATGAGGGGGATAGAATATAAAAGCAGAGAGATCTTGCTGCAACTGTACAGGGCACTGGTGAGGACACAACTGGAGTACTGTGTGCAGTTTTGGTCTCCTCATTTCCAAAAGGATATATTGGCCTTGGAGAGAGTACAGAGAAAATTCACCAGGCTGATACCAGAGATGAGGGGGTTAGTTTATGAGGAGAGATTGAATAGACTGGGCCTGTACTCGTTGGAGTTTAGAAGGCTGAGGGGGGACTTTATAGAGACTTACAAGATAATAAAGGGGCTAGATAGGGTAGAGGTAGAGAGATTCTTTCCGCTTGGAAAGGAAACTAGAACTAGAGGGTGCAGGCTCAAAATATATAGACTTAAAGGAGATCTAATAGAGGTGTACAAAATTATGAGGGATATAGGTAAAGTAAACAGGGTTAAGCTTTTTCCTAGGATGGACTCAAATAGCACGAGGGGTCACGGGCTTAGGGTGAGGGGGATAAGGTATAATTTGGATGCTAGAGGGAATTTTTTCACACAGAGGGTGGTGGGGGTATGGAACACGCTGTGAAGTAAAGTGGTGGAGGCAGGTACTGTGGAGTTATTTAAGAGATACTTAGATGGGCACATGAACAGAATGGGAATGGAGGTATATAGAAAACTGATTTAAAATAGGCATCATGAGCCGTGGGAGTTCCCTGGGAAGTGTGTAAATTGTCAATGATATTGATGTATTTGTTTTATCCTACAGGTGCTTTGGTCCACCTTGTTTTCTAACAAGGGACTTACATATGATGGGTTGTGAGAAGGCTGCTCTTGGATTTTTTTTGAGAGTATCCTAATACAAAGAAGAACAAAGAACAAAACAGCACGGGAAACAGGCCCTTCGGCCCAACGAGCCCGTGCCGCCACCCTGATGTTCCCACCTCTACCCACAATCCCTGTCCATGTTTATAGATCTATGGATTAAAAACCAAATTTGAGACAATTTAGGGAGAAATTGTTTTGCCAATTAGCCTAAGAGCACATCTTTGGGATGTGGGAGGAAACCGGAGCACCCGGAGAAAATCCACGCAAGCACGGGGAGAATGCGCAAACACCACAGACACAGGCCCAAATTCATGTATCTGCACAGCACAGCGATAGTCACTGAGCTGTCGTGTTGCCCATCAAATGGTCCAGGTCAAGCGTACACTAACGACGTGAAGCACTAGGATACTCTCGAAAAATCCAAGAGCAGCCCTCTCACGACCCATCGCGTGTATGCCCCTCAATAGACAACAAGGTGGACCAAAGCACCTGTAGGATTAAAAACAAGTACATCAATATCATCATCTATTTACACACTTCCCAGGACTCCCAAGGCTCAAGTTCCCTATTTTAAATCAGTTTTCTATATCCCTCCATTCCCATTCTGTTCATGTGCCCATCTAAGTACTTCTTAAATAACTCCAGAGTACCTGCCTCCACCAGTTTACTTGGCAGTGCATTCCATACCCCCACCACCCTCTGTGTGAAAAAACTCCCTCTAGCATCCAAATTATACCTTACCCCCCTCATCCTAACCCCGTGACCCCTTGTGCTATTCGAGTCCATCCTAGGAAAAAGCTTAACCCTGTTTACTCTATCTATACCCCTCTTAATCTTGTACACCTCCATTAGATCTCCTCTAAGTCTACATCTTTCTAAGGAAAACAGTCCCAATTTGTCTAACCTCTCCTTGTAACTTAGGCCTTCCATACCAGGCAGCATCCTGGTAAAACCCCTCTGCATTCTCTCCAGAATCTCCACATCCTTCCGGTAGTAGGGCGACCAGAACTGGACGTAATATTCCAAATGAGGTATAACCAATGTTTTGTACAACTGCAACATTAAAGGCCAGCTCTTGTACTCTATACAAGGGCATGTCTTATGAGGAGAGGCTGAGGGATTTGAGGTTGTTTTCGTTAGAAAGGAGGCGGCTAAGAGGAGACTTTATCGAAACATATAAGATGATTAGAGGTTTAGATAGGGTGGACAGTGATAGCCTTTTTCCTAGGATGGAGAAAGCTAGCACGAGGGACACAGCTTTAAATTAAGGGGTGATAGTTATAGGACGGATATCAGAGGTAGATTCTTTACCCAGAGGGTGGTTCGGGAGTGGAATGCCCTGCCTGCAGCAGTTGTAGATGCGCCAAGTTTGGTGGCGTTTAAGAGGTTAGTTGATAAGTTTATGGAAGAGAAGGGAATGGTTTAGTTTGGAGGGTCATTGCTTTTTTTTTCCAGAATTGGTCAGTGCGACATCGAAGGCCAAAGGGCCTGTTCTGCGCTGTAATGTTCTATGTTCTATACCCCTTCCTATAAAGGCTAACATACTATATGCTTTCTTCACAACCTTCTCCACCTGCTCTGCCACCTTCAGAGACTTGTTCACCTGCACCCCCAGGTCCCTCTGCATTTCTATACTCTTAATGGGTCTACCCTTTATCATATACTTCCCCCCTACATTCTTTCTCCCGAAATGCATCACCTCACATTTATCAGGATTGAATTCCATCTGCCATCTGTCTGCCCAAGCTACCAGCCTATCTATGTCCTGCTGCATCGCCTGACAATGCTCCTCACTATCCGCAAGTCCAGCCATCTTTGTATCGTCTGCAAACTTGCTGATCACTCCACTTACTCCCTCTTCCAAGTCATTTATATATATTACAAATAGAAGAGGTCCCAGTACTGAGCCCTGCGGCACACCACTAGTGACTGACCTCCAGCTAGAAAAACATCCTTCCACTATTACTCTCTGTCTCCTATTACCAAGCCAGTTACTTATCCATCTAGCTACCTGTCCTTGTATCCCATTAGCCTTGACCTTCTCAACTAACCTCTCATGAGGGACTTTGTCAAACGCCTTACTGAAATCCATATAGATGACATCAACGACTCGCCCTTCGTCCACTGTTTTCGTCACCTCCTCAAAAAATTCTACCAGATTTGTAAGGCATGACCTCCCCTTAACAAATCCATGCTGTGTATCCCTAATCAGATCGCAACGCTCTAAGTGCCTATACATCCTATCTCTAAGAATCCCCTCCAACAGCTTCCCTACCACTGACGTCAAACTCACCAGCCTATAATTTCCAGGGTTATCCCTACTACCCTTTTTAAACAACGGTACAACATTAGCTATTCTCCAGTCCTCTGGGACCTCACCTGTGTCCAAGGAAGAGACAAAGATTTGCGTCAGAGGCCCAGCAATTTCACCTCTCAGCTCCCTAAGCAACCTGGGATAAATGCCATCAGGCCCCAGAGATTTATCAGTTTTAATGCCACCTAGAAGCTCTAACACTTTCTCCCTCAGTATGGATATTTCCCTCAACTGGTCCACAGCTCCCTCAGGGACAGGAGCTGTCAACAAACCCCTCTCCTTTGTAAATACCGAGGCAAAGTATTCATTCAGGATCTCCGTCATTCCCTCGGGCTCTAAGCACAGTTCCCCTCCTCTGTCCCTAAGAGGTCGTTAGTGTATGCTTGACCTGGATCATTTGATGGGCAACACAACAGCTCAGTGACTATTGCTGTGCTGTGCAGATACATGGATTTGGGCCTGTGTCTGTGGCAGTTTACACATTCTCATTGTGCTTGTGTGGGTTTTTTCCGGGTGCTCCGGTTTCCTCCCACACCCCAAAGATGTGCTCTTAGGTTGATTGGCAGAACAAATTCTCCCTAAATTGTATCAAATTTGGTTTCAATGCATAGACAGGGATGACTGGTAGAAGTGGGGACATCAAGGTGGCGGCACAGGCTCGTTGGGCCAAAGGGCCTGTTTCCCATGCTGTTTTGTTCTTTAAGGGGGAGGGGGCAGTTTAGATCAGAGTTGAGGACGAACTTCTTCTTTCAGAGGGTGGTGAATCTCTGGAATTCTCTGCCCATTGAACGGGTGGAGGCTACCTTGTTGAATATGTTTAAGTCACGGGTAGATAGATTTCTGATGGATAAGGGAATTAAAGGTTATGGGGAACAGGCGGGCTAAGTGGAACTGATTCACTTCAGACCAGCCATGATCTTGTTGAATGGTGGAGCAGGCTCGAAGGGCTAGATGGCCGACTCCTGTTCCTAATTCTTAAGGTCTTATGTTCTTAACACAATCAAATTCAAATGTTATAGGTTCTTGGTATCTAACTGTCTGCTTTACATTGATAAGCTGAATTCAAAAACATTCATATGGATGAAATCTGTTACCAAGATAATCTTGCTGCTTGGCTTTGGACACAACTGTTTTAGTCCACATGCACATACTTCCAAGCACAGAAACAAAACACCAGTTTTTAGAGGGATCACACATTTTTTTCCACTCTAGCATTTTTAAATCTCTACATCTCCCAACATCAAATTCCAACTTCACAAACTCAACTTTACAGCATAGTAGTGTGTATGTGTTATAGCAGAACAAGAATAAGAGCTGTGTGAAAACAAAATGAAACCATCGTTCCAGCCATCAGGATATATCCCTCACCCAAAATAGAACTGATATTGTTTGTTTTTAAATGGAATTGTGCCCATATTTAAACGAAATGAGTTATGTTCTCACTAAACGTGGCCTGTGATCTCAATCAGCCTCTTTGGTGAATCTGGTTAATAATCCAATACAAACTAGCAGTCCGTCAGACAGTTGGCCCTCTGACATGCGAGAATCACTGTGAACCGGAACCTATGGTCCAGACTGAGGTTTCCAACGAACGAGTTTGTAGAAACACTCGATTCCGTTTCCGGCAAGCGCAATATGGCGCTACGGATGTTGGTGAATGGGGCACTTGGCCGTCTGGTTACACGGGGTGGAGTGGCCGCCACGACAGGTATCGAGCTCTGTGGGGGAACTTAGCACGATCTGGGCTTTGGGTATCTGGGTACAGAATTCCCCCTTTCCCTGCCACTGAATGTGAGAGGAGCTCAGACACTGCTCATTGCCGGGGATTAAACACTCACTGTTCCCTAATGTCCAATAGCTGAATATTTGGGTTAAATACTCACTGTTCCCTAAGGTCTAACAAAAATCAGCGCAGGAGAAAAAAAGAGAGTGGGACACTCACTGTTCCCTGAGGTTTAACAACTGTATATAGGTTAAACACTCACAGTCCCTGGGAACAAACAGCAACTGAAATAAACACCACACTTTGAGAGGGGAGAGATGTCTGTCCTGTGTACTTTTTTTTTGCTGCTTTTGTACTTCAGCTGGATTCATAGCTGTCAGTAAAGTTATGCCCATGAAGTAGTTATAAATTGATACAAAACATCAATTAGACCACAATGGACTCTGTGCTGTTATACATACAGGAAGAAGTCCCACAACATCAGGTTAAAGTCCAACAAGTTTATTTAGTAGCAAATGCCATTAACTTTTGGAGTGCTGCTCCTTCGTCAGGATCATAGAAACTCTACAGTGCAGGAAGAGGCCATCTGACCCATCAAGTCTGTACCAACTCAATCCCACCCAGACTCTACTCCCATAATCCCTACATACCTGCCAATCCCTCTAACCAGTGCATCAAGAGAATCAAGAGGCAGAATTTCCAGCATATGATGTGCTCTTGTAGACATAGTATTTATATGGTTGGTCCAGTTTTGCATCTGGTCAGTGCTAACTACCAGGATGCTCATAGTGGGGATTCAGTGATGGTAATACTGAGTGTCAAGGAAAGATGGTTGGATTTTCTCTTGTTGGAAATTTTTTTTTTTGTTAGAGCAACACAGCAAGGGAAACAGGCCCTTCGGCCCAACGAGCCCGCGCCGCCGTCATAACTATATAGTAACAATTCCATTATCCTATTCTCATTTTAGGTTATTCCTAATATGGAAGAGTCTCAATGTAGGGACAATTTGTTTCCCAATCAGCCTAAGAGCGAATTTTTGGGATGTGGGAGGAAACCGGAGTGCCCGGAGAAAACCCACGCAACCACGGGGAGAACGCGCAAACTCCCGCAGACACCGGCCCAATTCCAAGTGTCTGCACAGCTACAGCGATAGTCACTGAGCTGTCATGGTGCCCTTCAGATGGTCCAGATAAAGCACTCATTTACGACATGAAGCACCAGGCAACCATGAATCAACATCCAAGAGCTGTCCTCGCACCACCTGCCGAATGCATGCTCCTTGTTGGTCAAGTATGGACTGAATTACCTGTGGAAAAAAAGCCATAGTTAAACAGTCCTACTATATCCCTCTATCTGCATACCGCTCATGTGGCTGTCCAAGAGACCTTAAACAGCCCCAGCGTGCCTGCTCCCACCACCTTACTCGGCAGTGCATTCCACACCCCCACTACCCTTTGTGTGAAAAACTGCCCTCTAATATTCGTCTTATACATAGCCCCCCTCACCCTAAGGCCATGAACCCTCGTCCTATCCATTTCTGAAGGTGGAAAAAGTTTACCTCCATTTACTCTATCTATACCCCTTATAATCTTATACACCTCTATGAGATCCCCTCTAAGCCGACGTCTTTCAAGGGAAAACAACCCCAGTCTATCTAATCGTTCCTCATAAGACAGTCCTTCCATACCAGGCAGCATCCTGGTAAACATCCTCTGCACTCTCTCCAAGGACTCCACATCCTTCCGATAGTACGGCGACCAGAACTGGACGCAGTATTCCAAGTGAGGCCTAACCAACGTTCTATACAATTGCAACATCAAACTCCTACTCTTGTATTCTATACCCTTTTCTATGAAAGCTAACATATTATACGCTTTCTTTATCACCTTCTCCACCTGTGAAGACACCTTCAGAGACTTGTGAACCTGCACCCCCAAGTCTCTCTGCGTCTCTATACTCCAAATAGTTTTACCTTTTATCCTATAACTCTCTTCTACATTTTTCCGGCCAAAATGCATCACCTCGCATTTATCCAGATTAAATTCCATTTGCCATCTATCTGCCCAGTCTACCAACCTATCTATGTCCTGTTGTATTGCCTGGCACTGCTCCTCTGTACCCGCCAATCCAAGCATCTTAGTGTCATCAGCAAATTTGCTGATCTCACCACCTACCCCAACTTCCAAGTCGTTTATGTAAACCACAAATAGAAGAGGACCTAGTACTGAGCCTTGTGGCACTCCACTAGTGACAGGCTTCCAGTCGGAAAAAGAGTCTTCCACTACTACCCTCTGTCTCCTCCTCCCGAGCCAGTTCTCGACCCATCTACATACCCGGCCCTGTATCCCATGCGCCTTCACCTTCTCTATCAGTCTACCATGAGGAACCTTGTCAAACGCCTTACTGAAATCCATGTAGACGACATCAACAGCATGTCCTTCATCAACTGTTTTTGTCACTTCTTCAAAAAATTCCACTAGATTTGTAAGACAAGACTTCCCCTTGACGAAGCCATGCTGTGTATCCCTGATCAGATCGCAGCGCTCCAGATGCTCATACATCCTGTCCCTAAGGATCCTCTCCATTAGCTTACCTATAACTGAAGTCAAGCTCACCGGCCTGTAGTTCCCTGGGTGATCCCTCTGACCTTTTTTAAACAACGGTACTACATTTGCTATCCTCCAGTCCTCTGGGACCTCACCTGTGTCCAAGGAAGAGACAAAGATTTGCGTCAGAGGCCCAGCTAGGTCTTCCCTCAACTCCCTTAGCAGCCTGGGGTAAATGCCATCAGGCCCCGGAGCTTTATATGTCTTTAAGCTGCCTAACAACCCCAACACCTCTTTCCTCGTAATCTTTATTTCCCTCAACCGATCCTCAACTTTGTCAACATCAGCAACAGACATCTGGCCAGTCTCCTGCGTGAATACCGACGCAAAGTATTCATTCAGGATCTCCCCCATTCCCTCAGGCTCTAAGCATCGATCCCCTCCTCTGTCCCTGAGAGATCCAATCTTGCCTCTAACCATCCTTTTGCTCCTTACATAGGAGTAAAATGCCTTAGGATTTTCCTTAATCCTACCTGCCAGAGCCACTTCGTGGCCCCTTTTTGCTTTTCTAACACCCCTTATAAGATCCCGTCTACACTCTCTATGTAGAGTGGTCATTTTCTGGTACTTTTAATGCACAAATGTTACTGGTCAATCTAAATATATTGCCCAGGTTTTGTTATATATAGACACAGACCATTTCAGTATTGGAAGTATTTTGAATGATACTGACAACTGCAAATGATTGGACTCTGTCCTGAAGAACTTCTGCAGTAGTCTTGGGACTGAGATTATTGACCCCTTTTCAACCACAACCATCTTCCTTTGTGATAAGTATGACACCAAACATTGGAGAATGTTTGCTCTGATTCCCATAGACTTTAGCTTTTCTCTAGGATTCCTTGATGCCTCATTTTGTCAAACAAACGCTGTTTTGATGTCAAGAGCAGTCACTCTCACTTCATCTCTAATGAGTTCAGATGCTGAATGGCCCTTGTGGAGCCCAAACTGAACATCAGCACCAGTTATTTGTGTGTTAGTGTCATTTGATAGCACCATTATTGACACTTTTCATAATTGGTTAAGGGATCACAGGCTTAGGGTGAGGGGGGTAAGGTATAATTTGGATGCTTGAGGGAGTTTTTTCACACAGAGGGTGGTGGGGGTATGGAATACACTGCCAAGTAAAGTGGTGGAGGCAGGTACTCTGGAGTTATTTAAGAAATACTTAGATGGGCACATGAACAGAATGGGAATGGAGGAGTATAGAAAACTGATTTAAAATAGGGATCATGAGCCTTGGAAGTCCCTGGGAAGTGTGTAAATAGATGATGATATTGATGTACTTGTTTTTATCCTACAGGTGCTTTGGTCCACCTTGTTGTCTAACAAGGGCATACACGCGATGGGTCGTGAGAGGTCTGCTCTTGGATTTTTTTTCGAGAGTATCCTAGTGCTTCACGTCGTTAGTGTACGCTTGACCTGGACCATTTGATGGGCAACACGACAGCTCAGTGACTATCGCTGTGCTGTGCAGATACATGATTTGGGCCTGTGTCTGTGGGAGTTTGCGCATTCTCCCTGTGCTTGCGTGGGTTTTCTCCGGGTGCTCCGGTTTCCTCCCACATCCCAGAGATGTGCTCTTAGGCTAATTGGCAAAACAAATTCTCCCTAAATTGTCTCAAATTTGGTTTTTAATCCATAGATCTATAAACATGGACAGGGGTCGCGAGTAGAGGTGGGAACATCGGGTGGCGGCATGGGCTCTTTGGGCCGAAGGGCCTCTTTCCCATGCTGTTTTTTGTTCTTTTGCTAATGGTCAGGCTGATGAGTAATAATAGACCAGGTTGGATTTGGCCTGCAATTTTGGGCAATTTTCCACCTTTCCAAGTAGATGCCCAGTACTGTAGCTGTAGTGAAATATCTTGGCTATGAGCACAACTAGCTCTGGAATGCAAGTTTTCAGAACTATTGCTGGAATGTTATCAGGATCCATAAGCATTGCAGTATCCAGTGCCTTCAGCCATTTCTTGACATCATATGAAGTGAATTGAATTAGCTGAAGACTGGTATCCTTGAATTTGGAACCTCAGGACGAAGCTGGGATGGATCATCTACTGGCTGAAGTTGGTTGCAAATGCTTCGGTTTTGAATTTTGCATTGTTGTGCCGTAGTCCTTTGTTGAGGATGGGGATATTTGTGAGGCCTCTTCCTCCAGTTAATTTTTAATTGTCCTCCATCACAACTGGATGTGGCAGGACTTGAGAGCTTAGAACTGTCCATTAGTTGTATGATTGCTTACCTCTGTCTATTGCATGTTGCTTAGTTTTTCTTTAATTCATTTGTGATACATGGGCATCACTAGCTGGCTAGCATTTATTGCTCATCCCTAGAAGCCCAAAGGCAATTGAGAATCAACCACATCGCTTTGGCCATGGAATCATATGTAGGCCAGACCAGATGAGGACAGCAGATTTCCTTCCCTAAAGGATATTGGTGAACCAGATGGGTTTTTCTAACAATTGGCAATGGTTTCATGGTTATCAGTAGATTCTTAATTCCAGATTTTTTTAAAAAATTCCATCTGCCGTGGTGGGATTCCAACCTGGTCCCCAGAACATTAGCTGAATTTCTGGATTAATGTTCTAATACCACTAGATCACCGCTTCCCCAGTATGCAAGTAGTCTTTTGTGGTCGTTTCAGTGGATTGACAACTCATTTTTAGATATGTGTGGTGCTACTCCTAGCATGCTGTTCTCCAATGTTCATTGAACTACGGTTGTTCCCTGGCTTGATGGTGATTGTAGAGTGGGGATTTAATATATGGTGGTACACAATATGATGGAGGGTATCCTCAATGTGAAGATGTAACTTTGTCTCTACAAGGACTGTGTGGTGGCCACTTCTATTGTACAATTGAACAGATACATCTGCAATAAATAGGTTGGTGAGAATGAAGTCAAAGAAGTTTTTCCTTGTTAGTTAATAGTGGTGCTACCAAACTGGACTTAGTGATGGACAATGTCCCACGCGCAGAGTACATTGTGTACCTTTGCTTCCTTGTGCTTCCTCCAGGTATTCAATGTGAGGAATATTGATTCATTGGCAGAGGGGGGAAGGGGTAGGTGGGAATCAACAAGAGGTTTTCTTGTCAGTGCTTGATCTGTTGTCATGAGCCGTCATGGAGTCCAAAGTTAATGCTGAAGATTCCCAGTGCAACCCCCTCCTGAGTGTGCCACAACATTGGGTGGGACAGGACAGAACCAGGATGATGATGATTGTGATGTCTGGAACACTGTACGGTATGATTCCATGTCAGACTGTTGCTTGGTCTAATCTTTGGGACAGTTGTCCCAATTTTGACACACACCTCCGGATGTTTGTAAGGAAGACTTTGCAGAGTCACCAGCTGGTTCTGCAATTGTCATTTCTGGTGCCTATATGATTACTGAGTGGTCCATTTGGTTTCATTATTCCTTTTAGACTTTGTAGCAATTTGGTACAACTGAATGATATGCTTAGCCATTTCAGAGGGCATTTAAAAGTCAGTCTGTCTTCTGACAGACAGCAGAAAACCTATTGGTTATTTTCCCCCTCAACTTCTAGTTCACAAATGACCAGGATTATTGAGTTTAATTTCACAATTGATTGCAGTGGGATTTGAACTCATAACCCCTGAATTGCTATTTCCAATATATTATTGTAGTCATATTATTCTTGTCTGTATAATCCATTTAGTATATGAATTACATAAATTCTAAATTAAAGTTTTAGCTCTTTAATAAAATGTGGAATAGATTTTTGGGCTGCGAAGTACACTATAATAGAAATATAGAATTATGATATCCCAATATTTCATGCCTTCATATCCAAATATGAATAAATAATTGGAATAGATACATATAATGTTTTATGTACATCTGACCCATTTGGTTGTTCCATTATTAGCAATTATTCTTCTAAATCACAAAGTCTTGGATACAATACCTACCTAGGGCTTGAGCACAAAAAATCAAGACTGATATTCCTCTTTTAAATGAGTCGCCACCTGGTTCTGCAATTGTCATTTCTGGTGCCTAATAGTGGTCCATTTGGCTTCATTATTCCTTTTAGACTTCATAGCAATCTGATACAACTAAAAAATGCTTCAGTTAGACCAAAGTCCTAAATATGCTCTCATTGGATGGCAAAAATCTCACATCCCTATTTTGAAGATAGCAGGGAAGTTATCCTCTGGTCCTCGTCAATATTTACCTCTTGATTGATATCACAAAAACAGATTATCCGCTCAATCTCACGTTGCTGTTTGTGGGAGGTTGCTATGCACAACTCTACTGCCGCAGTTACATTCTGACAGTGAACACACTTCAGAAAGTACTTCATTGAACATAAAGATGTTATAAAGACAAATGAAGTTAAACCTTCACTCTCCAAATGTATTTTTTTTTGTTTTGGTTTGAAAATGTTATAGAAATGCAGTATTTGGTTCTTTATATAAAATTATGTTCCCATAGTATTATAACTGAATGAAGATGCCTTTGTGAGTGACTAAATCTGAGCTGCATTTTCTTGTGCAGGTAGAGATAGGAGATGTTTTTGTCACAAGTCTACATATGCTGCTCTTCCCAATGATTATAACTGGTGAGTAACTGTATTTTTGATTGATTATATCCAGGTATGGCAGCTTTTGAATTAAATTACTGAAACAGCTTTCATCTCTTGCAGCAAAGTTGAACTTGCAATTACATCAGATGGACAGACTATAGTCTGTTACCACCCATCAGTGGATATCCCATATGAACATACCAAGGTAGAATGAACACTCTATGGATTCTTTTATCGAGGGTTTTGTGGAAGTCTGAGATGCAGAATTCATGTTACAATAATGTGTATTTATGATAGTTTGTCAGCTTACAATTACTGGGTATTTGCTGCTCAGTCCTGATGAGATGAGTTTGAATTATGATGTATTATTCATGTTTATCATAATTAACCAAACAGATAATATGTATTTTTCTCCCATTGTTGTAATCAGTGTCTATAATGCTAACAGGAAATAGAGGAGACCCTTCTCACTTTGGACTCTGATCTATTAAACACCTCACACTAAAAACTGGGAGGATAAATGTTTGATTTGTTTTCTGCTCTCTAAATGAGCATGTCATTGGTGCCATCCTATTATGCACTTCCCAGCAGAGCAACCACGGAGGCTACGCAAGATATCCGAAAGGGTCAGCCTGCCTGGTTGTCCTTTGTGGCGTAATGGGATACAGACAAACTGGTAAAAGCGGAGAGGTATTGGCTATTATCAGAGGTAAAAAATTACTGATTACAAAACATTACATTTGGAGACTGAAGTTCCAGTTTAATCTGGAGAAAAATAAATATCAATTTCTAACTTTCTCTACAGTGAAACAGATAGGGATAGTGTTTGTTCTAATCCGTAATTCATTGTTTAATATGGGTTCAAGTTTCAGAGCTCTTCAGTCTCGGTACCATCATTTTCCAAATTGTGAATTCTGCTAACAACTGTTCTGTTGGCAAAAAATAGAGTGGGGGGGCTTTCTGTCAAGGGAAAGGGTGGAAAATAGGTAACCAGTTCACATTGCTGCGCATGTCCTAATAACTGCATGGAGGAAGTTGTGTTTATCTCCCAGAAATATTCCACTGGTTTATTGAAGCATAATCAAACAAGAATGGTCATCAAAGGGGTAAATAAAATCTTGGTCAAAGGGGTAAATAATAAGTTAGAAATGAATGTAGTAATCTGGCATTTACAGAGAGAATTCAAGAATGAGCTGAAAGCACAAAATCAACAACAACCTTAGTAGTTGAGTAATGGTCTTCGCTATTTTGTGTTTTAATAAATCAAATAGCATTCCTGAAGTAGTTTGTAACCTACCTCTTTATAAACCGAATGTTAAAACAAAATTGATCTCCATTTCCCAGATTCAATCTGCGCTCTGTTTTGCAGCCAATTTCGAGACCTTCCCCTGTGGAGAACAAAGAAGAGACTCATGATCAGGTACTAAAGGCCAGGCTGGATAAAGAAGTGCTGCGTGATAAACAAGCCCCTACAATTGAAGAACTCAGTAAAATGTTCTACACGACAAAGCATCGCTGGTATCCAATTGGACAGTGAGTATTATTTATTCAGTTCAGTGGAATATTCACACAAGTGTGTTTGGTTTCAGTATTTATGTAAAGTGTTCAGTAAAACCACAAGCACTGTAAACATTAAAGCTATAATTCACCTGTAGAAAATCAATCCTCAATCCCAATCCTTGCAGCTGTGTAAACTGAGAATATTTTACACACCAGTACAAGAAAACTGAGTTCACATATTTATAACTCCTCACCTTCCCACCACTAATATTTCTGTAAGGAGAACCTCTGGCTTGTCTTCCAATTCAATATTTTAACTCAATTGTACTACTCTCCTTTCAATTTTTTTTATTGATTAGCCCAGTAGGAGCAGGGGAAGTTCATTCAGTTCCCCATTTAATTTGGATCATAGCTGATCGGAACTTTAACTATAACCACCGACTTTACTCTGTAACCCTTACCTAACAAAAATCGATGAATCACTGTGTTAAAAATTTCAATTAACTCCCATCTCAGCATTATAGGGGGAGTGTAATGAATAGTGCTGATATTCAATATGAGAACATCCATAATCCCAGAAGGGAAACATTCTTAATTATTTTTTGTCACTTGGAAAAAGTGTGGGAAAAGAGATGAAGCTTAGTGAGGAAAGGGAATTAGTGTTGTTGTAAATTATTCAAATAACAAAACGTTTATTACATTTCAAAATACACAACAAGAAAGGCAACAGTAAAGAACAATATTTACTATTAACTACAATGGTGGTTACCCAAACAGTATATTTGAGTTACCCCCAGTCCAAATCTATCTACTTTCCTAAACCCCAAGAATATACCTTCCCTCAAAACAAGATCCTATAGGTTTTAACACTAAGCCAAATCCAGCAAATGATTACTGCACAAAACCTCTGGCTTTCATTAAGGAACTGTTCTTCTAGAGTAGAATGTATGCTGTCTCTGCTTTTTTCTGCTTTCCTTCTTGCACAACTTGATTCTGAGAGTTTTGCTTGCTTTGCAACAATGTATGACTATGATCTAGGCCCCTATACTACTAGCCTCCACTTAGCATCTGTTTTCACCCTGCTACTAGACCGATCTACACCTCACAGGTCCTCAGTGAAGGTAAGTCACTCTGCATTTCTTTTTTAGCCAATTCCTTACTTTTCATTTCAGTCCAACTTCCTAACAAACAGAAAGTTCCATATTGCCAAAACCGCTTGACACCACCTTTTTTCTGTATATAAGAGAATAAAAAAAAAGTAGTCTTTGCAGTTTTCCTTAATTTCAAGCTATTGGGCTTGTTAATGTTCCGGCATCCCCACCAGAACCAGTATATTTCTTTTTTGGTATGCTGCACAGAACTGAAAGCGGTATTCTAGTGGGGTTTAACCAGAGTTTTATACGACAGTAACTTAACTTTCAACCCTCTTGAAATAAAAGCTAACATTCAGTTAGCCTTTTAATAATTTTTAGGCCTATCCATTGGTTTTTAGTATTATCATTGCAAAATACTCATCCGTACTTGTCCAAAGTTCATGACCTCACACTTCCTCTTTAAAATCCATCTGCAAAATTTTACAAGCTCACTTTAATTCACACATTATTTTCAGTTAATGGAAGGTTTAGAGTTTATATGAATCATTAAGGAGAAATTTAACTGTGGAAGCATCGGAACATATTATGTGTATGTGCCTATTTTGTTAGTCAATGTGAAGAGATTAAAATGTCTCCTTTGTTTAAAGTTACCGCAGACAGAAGATTAAACCTAATCCCCCAAAAGACAGATGATGCACTTTCAACTCTGGAATTGCCTCTGCTACTGATGAATCCACTGGACAGGAAAGAGCTTTGGCACCTGCTCTCAAAGTCTATAGTTTCAATCATATCTGGAATTTCTATGTTGAACTGTTTAAGAAGCAATCTTGTATGCAAAAGTGGAGTCCCTTTCAAACCATGGAATGTAATAAGCCTAGTTAGAAGCTCATTGTTATCAACTTTGTTAACATAATAAAGTGTTAAAAGGTTTTTTCATCTCATTATTATTAACTTTGAGAATTTTAAATAACTTGAATTGAACAGCTACTCTTTTAATCCACAAGTTTGAGATATGTGTCCATGTGAAGGCAGATGGAAATGAACTGGGCACCATTGATTTAAGACCTAACCTAGACTGTCTTGTCAGTCCTTGGGGGCTTAATTCTGTATTTTTTCCAGATTGAGTAACAGAGTGCATCTAGAGACAATTGTATTAAAGACAGATGCTGCAAAAAATACTGACATGTATTCCAGAGAATGGATATTGCAACTTTGAGAACATACAAGGTAGGGACAAAAGCAATTAGGATTAAGGAATCTAAATTGTTCTAAAACTTGTTAGGAAGTTGGTCATGTCCTCTTAAAGACTCAAATGACTGAAAAGAAGCAGGCCCTTCACCCCGGAAACCTTGGATGAACCTGTATCTGAGATCATCATTGAAGATGTCAGAGCAGCCTTTTTGAAAATCAACCCACAAAAAGCGACTGGCCTAGCTGGGAACCTGGACCAGCACTCCGATCCTGTGTGGATCAGTTGGCAAGGGTATTTGCAGACATCTTCAATCTATCTTTACAACAATCTGAGATCCCTTTCTGCTTCCTGAAGATAACCATCATCCCAGTACCAAAGAAAAGCCAAGCAGCATGCCTTAATGCCTATTGGCCAGTGGCTCCGATATCCATCATTATGTAGTGCTTCAAAAGGTTACTCATGGCATTAATCAATTCCAGCCTTCGGATTGCCTGGATCCGTACAGCTCTCCGCAACAGGTCCACAGCAGACACCATCTCCATGGTCCTGTACTCAACCCTGAAACACCTAAGTAACAAGGCACCTATCTCAGTCTCCTATTTATTGACTACAGTTCAGTCTTCAACACCATTATTCCAAAGAAACTCATCTCCAAACTCCATAGCATGCGCCTCAGCTCCTCCCTCTGCAACTGGATCCTGAACTTCCTAACCCACAGACCACAATCAGTAAGGATAGAAAATAACATCTCCTTCACGATCACCCTCAACACTGATGCCCCACAAGGCTGTATCCTCAACTCCCAACTATATTCCTTTATACACCTATAACTATGTGGCCAAATTCCCCTCCAACTCAATTTTCAAATTTGTTGATGACACCACCGTAGTAGGTCAGATCTCAAACAACGATGAGACAGAGTACAGGATAAAGTAGAGAATCTGGTGAACTCGTGTGACAAAATGATCTCTCCCGCAATGTTAAAAAAATGAAAGAGATAATCATTGACATCAGGAAACATAGTGGAGAACGTGCCTCTGTTTACATCAATGGAGACCAAGTAGAAATAGTTGATAACTTTTAAGGTTTCAGGTGTCCGGATCACCAACAATCTGTCCCGATATTCCCACTCCTCCCCGCCCCTGCCATCGGACACTATAATTACGTAAGTCCATCAATGCCTCTACTTTCTTGGAAGACTAAGAAAATTTGGCATGTCAGCTATGACTCTCTCCAACTTTTACACATGCACTGTAGAAAGCTTTCTTTCTGGTAGTATCATGCTTGGTATGACTTCTGCTCTGTCGAAGATCATAAGCAACTAAGAGTTATGAATGTAGCCCAACCCATCTCGCCAACCAGCCTTGCATCCATTTGCTCTATCAACATGTGCTGCTGCCTCAGAAAAGCAGCCAGCATAATTAAGGACCCCACACACCCTGGACATATTCTCATTCACTTTCTTCCGTCAGGAAAACGATACAAAAGTCTGAAATCACGTATTATCTGACTTATGGACAGCTTCTCCCTTAATGCCGTCAGATTTTTGAATGGACTTACCTTGCATTAAGTTGATCTTGCTCTACATTCTAACTATGACTGGAACACGTTCTACACTCTATCCTTCCCTTCTCCATTAACGGTATGCTTTGTATAGCATGCAAGGAACAATATTCTTCGCCACATACTAATATGCGTGACAATAAATCAAAATCCAAATGATAAAAATGCAATTATTTATTAACTATTTTATTGCTCTGCTAATGTCCATAGAATCATAAAAACCATATAGTGCAGAAAGAGGCCATTCAGTCCATCGAGTCTGCACCAACAACAATCCTACCCAGGCCCTATTCCCATATCCCTACATGTTTACCCACTAATCCCTCTACGCATCCTGACACACTAAGTGGCAATTTAGCTTGGCCAATCCACCTAATTACACATCTTTGGACTGTGGGAAGAAACCCACACAGACACAGGGAGCATGTGCAAACTCCGCATAGACAGTGATCCAAGCTGGGAATCGAACCCAGGTCTTTGGAGGTGTGAAGCAACATGCTAACCTCTATGCTACCATGCTGCCCCCATCATTAAAAATGTCATTTAGTTCTCTGCATGTGACAGTCATTCAAAGAACATGAGTACTTGAGATTAGTTACATTACTGATAATAGAAGTCAGAACAATTGATCCAGAGACATATGTTCAAATTTCACCATGGCAGTTGGGGAAATCAAATTAATTTAAATAAATTCTTTTAGTTTTTTTTTAGCATGTTTAATTAAGTCTTATTTGTTTCCACAGGCAATTCGGTCCACCTTGTTGACCAACAAGGAGCATGCATGCGGCATGTCGGCGAGAGCTGCTCTTGGAGGTTGCTTCAGGAGTTGCCTAGTGCTTCACGTCGTCAGTGTATGCTTAAACTGGACCATCTGATGGGCAACATGACAGCTCAGAGACTATCGCTGTTGCTGTGCTGACACATGGATTTGGGCCTGTGTCTGCGGGAGTTTGCGCGTTCTCCCCGTGGTTGCGTGGGTTTCCTCCGGGTGCTCCGGTTTCCTCCCACATCCCAAAAATGTGCTCTTAGGCTGATTGGGTAACAAATTGTCCCTATATTGGTCCCTATATGGGAATCTTCAACAATAGGCATAGCCTAAAGACAAGGATATGTCATTAGGACGTTAGGACGGCGGCGTGGGCTCGTTGGGTCAAAGGGCCTGTTTCCCGTGCTGTGTTGCTCTTTGTTCTTTGTTCTAAATCTGGAAAAATAGATAAATAGTGACTATAAAATTACTGAATTATCATCATAATTTGTATGGTACACCAAAGTCCTTTTGGGATAGGAAAGCTGCCATCCTTACCTTGTGTGGCCTTTATGTGACTTCAACTCCACAGCAATACCCAGGCCACACAGGGTATGATGTGTAAACAACATTATGGGTGGTCTTGTTGGCGATGTCCTCATCTCATGAATGAATATACAAACAATATAGAATATTTGCAATGGTTCACAGATCTTTAGTTTTGGAAGATCAGCATAAATGGCAGTTTCTTCAGAGTTTTCACCAAAATTCATTGAGAAAGCATGCAGTAATTCTACCCCTGTGTTTCTTCGACAACGTTATGGACTGCTCGGTAGCACAGTGGTTAGTACTGCTGCTTCACAGCTCCAAGGACCTGGGTTCGATGCCTGGCTCGGGTCACTATTTATTTGGTGTTTGCACATTCTCCTCGTATCTGTGTGGGTTTCTTCTGGGTGCTCCGGTTTTCTCCCACCGTCCAAAGATTTATGGGTTACGTTGATTAGCCGTGCTAAAATTGACTCTTAGTGACCTGAGCTGCGTAGGTTAGAGGAATTAGTGGATAAAATATGTACAAATGTGGTCGGTGCAGACTCAATGGGCCGAAGGGTCTCTTTCTGCACTGCAGGATTCTATGATGATTATGCTTTGACTACTACTGTTTATTGGAAAATGCTGACCATTCAAATTTTCTAACTTTATATAAACAAATTTACCATGTTTAAAGATGAAGCTTCTTCAGTTTGGTTCTATGATTTTTTTACCTTGGAAACTTTTGTCAGAGAAGGACATTATTGCCGGGAGTTTGGTTAAATAAGGTTGAGTACAAATGACCTGAATCAAGATCTATAGAGAGATGATATTGGAACTATTATGTTAGCAATAACTGTTGCTCTAGGGATCAATAATTTCATCTATGTTTGGGTCTGCATTATATATTTGCTATCCTCCAAGCAGAGCATTAAAAATAAATGTTACTTTGCAAAGCAGGACATGTATAATAATTGTACTCAACAAATGGGAAAGCTAAGTGTGACATATTGAATGAGATTGAGAGGTATTAGACTTTCATTTCACATTGTCATTTGAGAAGTTGCAATTAAGCAAGCAAATACAACATTATTAGAATATAAAATCAGTAAAATTCAAGTCAGAGGATGTTAGTGCTGTAATATAACAGCTTGGATATTCTAACTAGTTTTGAACACTTGAAGACACAAGGGAGATTTAAAATCTCAGCATCAAAGGACTGAGTCACCAGAAAAGACTGGAAAAAACTTGGGCATTTGTGTAAATAAGATAAAATGTTAGAAACTGAAGAAACTTTAATGTATTTAAAAAAATGAATCTAAAACACTTTCAAATTGAATTATTAGGCTAAAGCACAAGTTCAAATTAATGAAAATTTCCTGGAGGAGACCCATGCATACACAGGGAGAATGTGCAAACTCTACACAGAGAGTTACCCAAGGTTGAAATTGAACCTGGGTCCCTGGTACTGCGAGGCAATAGTGCTATTATACATCATACCACCCATGTGTTGGAGATACTGAGGGCCATAATTATTCCCCATCATTAATTGCCTTGAGAATGTGAAATTGGTGGGCCTCTTTGAAGCATACTATCCTAACTGATATTCCATTTGCAGCCCTCGAAAAAGCTTTCAAGGCTTGTAATGAGAGGGGCATCAAAGGGCCTGTGCATTGACTAATAGAACAACTGAATCCTTTGCAGATTTTCATGTCAAATCCCAGATTGATTAGAACAATTAACTGCAATTACAAATGAAGCATCCACTAGTTAATTAAGGTAGAATCATATGTACCCTTCATAACTCAAAAAAATCTATGACACATCTAGGAAATAACGATGAAATTAATTTTTAGGGATAAAGAATCAAATACCACATTGCTGCCATTGTGTGTTGAAGGTGGAGGAATGAATATCTAAATTGATTTACTTACCCATTTCAGCAAACATGTTCACTGAATCCTTACAATGGAGAAGGAGGGCATTCAGTTCAACGCTAGCAGAGTATCTTATCCAGCCCCTTTTCCCCAATTTTGCCCTGTAACCACACACTTTTACCATGGCTAATCCATCTAACCTACACATCTTTGAACACAATTTAGCATAGCCAATCTACATAATCTGCACATCTTTGGACTATGGGAGGAAACCAGAGCACCTGGAGGACACACAAACTCCACACAGTAATCCAAGCCAAAATAGAACTTGGTTCCCTGGCGCTGGGAGGCAACAGTGCCTATTACTGTGCCACCTTTTCCATATCCGAATCCATGTTCGTGGATTAATTTTATCACTCAGTACACAATGGAACTATTTTACAATGGGACCTCACTATAACATATTCCATAGGATTCATATCTTGAAATCATGTTATAGGTGATATTGTGATATAATAAAATCCTTTCTAACGTGTTCAGCCAGGATAATAAGCAAAATGCATATAATCAAATCAAATGAATTACATTTTATGCTCTAGTGACAAAGTTGCGAAAATGTGTATCCACAATCAGTCATTATTGAACAGATGGGCATTCAATGTTGAATAAACCAGTAATTTTTAATTGTTTACATTTGGTCCTCGGCTCTGCCTTTTCGAGATGTAGGACAGTGCACAGCTACAGCCACTTTGGAACCTCCATGATGGTGTGATTCGCGTGGAGGCTGTTTCATTGCACCGTGTTGAAAGACTGTGATGTGGGGTGCACCCAAGAGACCAATCCAGAGCATCTGTTTTCTCGCTATTATGACACTTAGAAACTTCTTGAGAAAATTCTGAACACAGTCTGCCTTGAATTTGGTTATAAACGAAACAGCTCATTTTAGAATTAAAAAGAAAAGGAAGAATAGCCCTGGCATAACAAAAAGACAGACTAGCAAAAAGAAATGAGAGACAATCACAGCGGAACAAAGATAAAAAAAATTTAAATAGTTTGAACAGGAGAAATGAATGAAACAGTTTGAACATCAATTAAAAGCAGAGGAAATGGAAAAGGAAAGAGTTTTTGAACTTTAGCAGTTGGAACTAAAATGTCAACATAAACTGGCAGAGCAAAAAGTAAAAGCTGGGAGTAGTGATGTGATGTACAGATGCCGGCGTTGGACTGGGGTAAACTCAGTAAAGTTTTGCAACGCCAATTTTAAATCCAACCAATTTATTTGATAGTAAATCCGCGAGCTTTCGACACTATGTTGTGCCTTCGTCAGGCAAATGCAGTGTTCTGATCTGCAGAGGCACTCATATCCACACAGACAGTTACAGATTGCTGATTAGAATGCGAATCCTTACATCTAACCTGCTATTCAAGTGTTAAAGTGGCTAACAATGTGTGTGAAGGGAATCCTGAGCATTGGTTAGAGAATTGTGTATTTTCTCCAGACAGCACAGTAAGTGAGGTTTTTTGCTAACCCAGGCAAGTTACGGGGGTTACAGATAGTGTGTCATGAAGCCAAGATCCCTGTTAAGACCGTCCTCATGTGTGCGGAACTTGGCTATCAGTCTCTGCTCAGCAACTCTGCGCTGTCGTGTGTCACAAAGGCCCCTTGAAGAACATTTACCCGCAGGTCGGAGGCCGAATGCCCATGACTGCTGAAGTGTTCGCCCACAGGAAGGGAACTGTTTTGCTGGTGATTGTTGAGCGATGCTCATTATTCATCCGCTGTCGTAGTGTCTGCATGGTCTCCCCAATGTACCATGCAATGAGCATCGCTCAACAATCACCAGGCAAAACAGTTCCCTTCCTGTGGGCGAACACTTCAGCAGTCATGGGCATTCGGCCTCCGACCTGCGGGTAAATGTTCTTCAAGGGGCCTTTGTGACACACGACAGCGCAGAGTCGCTGAGCAGAGACTGATAGCCAAGTTCCGCACACATGAGGACGGTCTTAACAGGGATCTTGGCTTCATGTCACACTATCTGTAACCCCGTAACTTGCCTGGATTAGCAAAAAACCTCACTTACTGTGCTGTCTGGAGAAAATACACAATTCTCTAACCATGCTCAGGATTCCCTTCACACACATTGTTAGCCACTTTAACACTTGAATAGCAGGTTAGATGTAAGGATTCGCATTCTAACCAGCAATCTGTAACTGTCTGTGTGGATATGAGTGCCTCTGCAGATCAGAACACTGCATTTGCCTGACGAAGGCACAACATAGTGTCGAAAGCTCGCGGATTTACTATCAAATAAATTGGTTGGATTTAAAATTGGTGTTGCAAAACTTTACTGGGTAGTGATGTGGACAGAGAAAGAATCAACCCATTGTAGTCAAAGAACTGTGGTGATGTTTTAAAGAGATCCAAGCCTTGACAAGATGGATACAGAGGCTTTTACATTTCATTTGAGAAAGTAGCTAAATGAGTAAAATGGCCACAGATGACACGGTTATTGGTTGGTCCAAACAAAATTGGTAGGTAGAGCTAATGAGATGTTTGCATCACTATCAGAGGAAATATCTAAGGATTATGATATGGTCAAAAAAGCTATCTTAATGCATATGAACTAGTGTCAAAAGTCTACAGAAGTTTAGGAATCTAAGGAAGGGACCAGGTCAAATGTATATAGTATTTGAAAGAATCCAAGGAAAATAACTTTGACAGCTGGATAAAAGCACTGAAAATAAAGTAGCTGTCTGATGCTCTTAGGGAAATGGTTATCATAGAGGAATTTAAAAATTAATTTTCTAAAGTAGTAGAAACTCACATGGAAGAGCAGAGGGTTAAAACTGCAAATTTGGCAGCAGAAATGACAGATGATTATGAGTTATTTCATAAATCAAGATTTGAGTTTCAACATCAATTTCAATCTGAGAGAGATACAAATTGGGGCAAAGAGAAATACTCACGTGGTAAAGGTAAAGGGGATTTCGTTAGTGATAGTAAAGATAGTCTTTCTCAAGTTAAAAAGAAAACAGGGGTCAAAAAGAAATAAAAAGCCTCATATTTTCATTGTAATAAAGTGGGACAAACAAAGTCGTAGAATTGGTGCTTAAGAAAAGCACTGGGAATTGTGACGATATTGTGCCTTTAAAAAATGTATTTTAATTATGTTCCTTTGCAAGATTATATTGGCACGAGATTTTGTAATCAATGTCTGCTAATTGTTATTGGAACAACATAATGGACATCCTGCTGAATTTAATCTGGAATGATGCAGTATTGTGTGGTTTAACGTCCCTTTGGGAAGTTCTGAGTGGAGCTCAATTTGAGATTGGCAGTTTATATCATGTGGTTAGGGATAGCTGTACTTCAATTTTAGTTTCATTTTCTCAGTTTCTGCCGGGACCTTGTGAGAGAAGGCAGTGTGTTTTTTGTCTCTTGCTCTTCAGAGGCTTTTTGGAAAGTTCCAGGATTGGGAAGCCACAGAAATTTAATCTAGCATTCAAAGGACTGATACACAGCAAGTGTTAAAAAGCTGAAAATCCAGCATCATGTGCACATACTATCTTTTTTTGTGTGTGTGCAGAATCTGAAGAAAGTTGTTAATCTCTGGAATGGTGTTTGACTAAGAAAATCATAGATAGCTAGCTGTTAAGGTTTATACTGTATCATATTTGAATCATGTAATTGGTAAAAGTAATGCTAATTCTTGATCATATTTTAAATGTTTTCTTAAATAATCTTTGTTTGATAAAAGCTTCCTAGTGGGTTACCTGAATAATACCTGGAGTGAAACACCTTTTGCTCACCCCTGCCAAAATTAAATGTAAAACTTAGGGTCTAGGCTAACTTTCATAAAACATCTTGGAGATTCTGGCCTGGATTATAACTATTGGGGGCTCTTTTGTGGGATTAAAATCTATATTCCTTGTTTCATTTGGGATTATTTGACTCAAGGACACTGAATGGTGAGTATATTTGTGTTTTCTTTTCAGGTGTTGCATTTGACTTAAATAGGGAGTGCCCTATGGAATAATGGCTCTTTCAGAGGCTATATATTTCTTGGGGGTGGAAGAAGTCACTTAGGGTGATTTACAAAAGGTGATTAAAACAAAGCTTTTGGAATTGGTAAAAATGCTGCAATTGATATTACCCAAAGGGATAAGACAGAATAATTGTGTCAATAAATCAGCATTTAAAATTGCCAGAAATACAGTCAGAATTATTGGAAATGACTGGAATGCAATTACAAAAAATGCAGCTTGAATTAGAAGCAAAGAGAGAGAGTAGCAAAAGCAAGAGAAAGGAAGGCAATTGCAACAGGATAAAGAGCAAAAGAACTAAAAACAGCCTGAACATGAAAAGGAAATGGAAGAATTTGAATTGCAATTAAAAGCAGAAGATAAAGAAACAAAAGAAAGAGAATTTGAGTTTTGGAAGCTGGAAATAAAAAGTGCATGTCAATGTAAAATGGCTGAAGGGAAAAGTCGAGAGTAGTGATGAGAACAATGAGGAAGAGTGAAAACATCATAGTCTGGTGGACATCAGTTTAAACATGTGCAAATGTTGCCAAGATTTGATGAAAAGGGTTTTTTCTGGTTGTATGGTAACACGCTCACAAAGCCACGGGTTAAGACAAGAGGAGACATCAAAGAGTGAAGATAAATAAGTTCAATTATCAGAAATAATTTTTGACCAGATAGTTGGAAAAAAACATAAACAGGTGGAACATGGAGTGGATATTTTTAATTCAGGAAAGCTGGCACGGTCACAACAGAAAGATATAGAGATAAAATGGTTGCATTAGAAAGCATACAGATAAGAAGAAGAACCTGTATGTATACCAGAATGTTATTACTTAAAAATTATGGCTTAATGAGGCCTTTTCATTTAATTTAAGTAGCTAAATAAATGATAAGTCACAGACCATGTGGGTATTATTAACTCAAACAAGATCGACAGGTAGAGCGAGTATTTGAGTCACTATCAAAGGAGATATCTGGGGATTATGATGAAGTGAAAAAAGCCATCTTAAGTGCATTTGAACTAGTGCCAGAAGCTACAGACAATGGTTTAGAAATCTAAGGAAAGGACCTGGTCAAACATACATAGAATTTGAAAAATCAAATAAAGTAATTTTGATAGGTGGATAAGGGCTTTGAAAATAGACCAGGCTAATGGTACTCTTAAAGAAACATTTTGAAAGAGTTTAAAAATGCATTTCCCAAAATAGCGAGGACTCATGTGGAAGAGTAGTGGGTTAAAACTGAGGTTAGCAACAGTGATGACAGATGATTATGAATTGGTTCATAAATCAAATTTTGGTTTCTGCCTGTGAGGAATAGGAACTGGGGAAAAGAGAAATCCTTAGGAGGTAAAGATAAAAGGAATCTGTGTGAGACAATAAAGACAATAAATAAAAATTAAAAAGGAAACACAACAGTGAAAGAAAAATGAAAAGCCTTAGTTGTTTTCACTGTAATAAAGTTAAAGTTTATTTATTAGTCACAAGTAAGGCTTAGATTAACACTGCAATGAAATAAACATAGAACATAGAACACTACAGCATAAACAGGCCCTTTGGCCCACAAGTTGTGCTGAACACATCAAAACCTACCCAGCCATAGACCTATCTATAACCCCCCAATCCCATTGGATCCCATATACTCACCCAGAAGTCTCTTAAAAGATCCCAGCGAGTTCGCCTCGACAACCACCAATGGCAGCCGATTCCATTCACTCACCACCCTCTGAGTGAAAAACTTTCCCCTAGCATCCCCTCTGTACTTGCTTCCCTGCACCTTAAATCTGTGCCCTCTCGTCGCGACCATTTCAGCCCTGGGAAATAGTCTCTGAGAGTCCACCCTATCTATTCCTCTCAACATCTTGTAAACCTCTATCAGGTCGCCTCTCAACCTTCGTCTCTCCAGGGAGAACAGTCCCAGCTCCCTCAACCTGTCTTCATAAAGCATGCCTCCCAATCCAGGCAACATCCTTGTAAATCTCCTCTGCACCCTTTCAATAGCTTCCACGTCCTTCCTATAGTGAGGCGACCAGAACTGCGCACAGTACTCCAAGTGTGGTCTGACAAGGGTCCTATAAAGCTGCAGCATTACCTCCTGACTCCTGAACTCAATCCCTCGATGAATGAAGGCCAGTACACCGTAAGCTTTCTTAACCACATCCTCCACCTGGGAGGCCGATTTGAGAGTCTTATGGACCCGGACCCCAAGATCCCTCTGCTCTTCCACACAGCTAAGACTCCTACCTTTGATAGTGTACTCATTCATCCCGTTGGATCTGCCAAAATGGACCACAACACATTTATCCGCGTTGAAGTCCATCTGCCACTTCTCCGCCCAGTCTTGCATCCTGTCGATGTCATGCTGCAACTTCTGACATCCCTCCAGACCATCCACAACACCACCGACCTTCGTGTCATCGGCGAACTTAATCACCCATCCCTCCACTTCCTCATCCAGGTCAAAATAGGACATGCAAAGTTACAGTGTGTGGTTTTTGAAAAGCAGGGACCTGGGCTCAATTCTCGGTTTGCATCACTGTCTATGTGGGGTTTGCACATTCCCCCTGTGTCTGCATGAGTTTCCTTCAGGTACTCAGGTTTCCTCCCACACTTCAAAGATGGATTGGCCACACTAAATTTTCCTTAGTATAAGAGGGACTAGCTAGGGTAAATGAATAGGGTTGTGGGGATAGGGGCTGGATGGGATTGTGGTTGGTGCAGCCTCAATGAGCACTGTAGGGATTCTATAAGCACTGGAAAGACAGATGTAGCAAAACAGGTTAAGCCAGTGGGGTTTGTTAAGGTAGTAAAGGAAACTCCAGTTAAGATAAAGATGTGCAAAAGAATGTACAGCCTGGTCAGGGGTTGATTGATAAAAAAAATGCCAAAGCTCTTTAAAGAATTTACTTGTGAAAGTGTAGTTTACTCATGTACCAGGAGGAGTAAATAAAGAAGTTAAAATCTTAAGAGCTATGGGGGCAAGTCAATTTTGATAATGAAATGAGTTGTGTAGTTTATAAGGAGTATTGGCAGAAAAGGTGGCAATATGAAGAATTCAGGCTGAATAGTGTTCCATTGAAGAAGGTGAGGTTGGGGAGTCCAGTAAGAAATGGTGAACAGGTGGTAGGAATGATAGAGAAATGATCTTGTCCAGGAATACAGTTTATCTTAGGTAACAATATAGCTGGATCACAGAAGGGAATGATGCCAGTGGAAAATCAAATAACTGAGTTACTAAAGGACGCATATCTGGGAATTTTCCTGGTTGAATGGTAACACGCTCGCAAAGCCACAGGTTAAGACAAAAGGAGACATCAAAGAATGAAGATAAAGAAGTTGTAGTATAATTATCAGAAACAATTTTTGATCAGATAGTTGGAAAAGAACATAAACAGGTGGAACATGGAGTGGATATTTTTAGTTCAGGAAAGCTGGCACTGTTATAACAGAAAGAGATAGAGATAAAACAGTTGCATTAGAAAGCATACACATAATAAGAACCTGTGCGTATACCAAAATGTAATTACTTAAAAAGTAATGTCTTAATGAGGAAATGGAGACCTTTACATATTCAGGTACGTGAAAAATGGGCAGAAATTCATCAAGTAGTATTACCAGTTGGTTATAGAAAGGAGGTGCTGCATGAAGTGCCAGTAGGAGATCATTTGGGAGTAAGGGAAACACAAGCTAGATTCAAAACATTTTTATTGACCTGGATTGCATAAAGATATGATTGAATTTTGCATGTCACACATCAGGTAATAGGGAAATCTCAAAGCAGTTATAACACCAGCACCCATAATACTCATTCCAACATTTGAGGAACTATTTACAATGGTCTTAATTGATTGCATAGGACCCTCCCTAAAATGAAAAGTAGGAATCAATATCTATTGGCCATAAAGGATGAATGTATAGATTTCTAGAAGCCATTCCATGACAATTTGACTGTCATATTACTGCTACAAGGATTACGGAGGAGTTACATAATTTGTTTTTACAAACTATAGATTGCCCACAGAAATACAATCAGATCAAGGATTAAATTTTACAGCAAGGCTAATTAGAGAAGTATGAATAGCTTAGGAGTAAAGCAATTTAAATCAACTGCATACTATCTAGAATTGCAGAGAGCCTTGAAATAGCAGCATCAAACTTGAAACACGATGTTGAGGGCCTATAGTAAGGGTTACCCAGAAGATTGGGACAAAGAAATTCCAGTTGTACTTTTTGCAATTAGACATATATGCAATGAACAACTAAAATCAGTCAATTTGAATTCAATTTTGGTTATAAGGTAAGAGGACAACTTAAATTGAACAAAGAGAAATTGGTGAATCAGCGTTCTGAGACTATGTCGTTGGACTGTGTGTCAAACCGTAGGGACTGATTAACTATGACCAGTCAATTGACTAGACAGCATTTAAAAGTGGCACAACACGATAAGAAAGTAGATAAATTAATCTATATTTCTAGAAGTCTTTCCATGACAATTTGACTGTAATATTACTGCTACAAGGATTATGGAGGAGTTACATAATTTGTTTTTACAAGCTACAGACTGCCCACAGAAATACAATCAGATCATAGAACATAGAACATAGAACATAGAACAATACAGCATAGAACAGGCCCTTCGGCCTTCGATGTTGTGCCGAACAAAATAAAAAGCAATGCCCCTCCTAACTAAACCATTCCCTTCTCATCCATATACTTATCAACTAACCTCTTAAACGCCACCAAACTTGGCGCATCTACAACAGCTGCAGGCAGGGCATTCCACTCCCTAATCACTCTTTGAGTAAAGAACCTACCTCTGATATCCGTCCTATAATTCATACCCCTTAATTTAAAGTTGTGTCCCCTCGTGCTAGCTTTCTCCATCCTAGGAAAAAGGCTATCACTGTCCACCCTATCCAAACCTCTAATTATCTTATATGCTTCAATAAGATCCCCCCTTAGCCGCCTCCTTTCTAACGAAAACGACCTCAAATCCTTCAACCTCTCTTCATAGGACCTGCCCTCCATACCAGGCAACATCCTAGTAAACCTCCTCTGTAACCTCTCCAATGCCTCCACATCTTTCTTATAATGTGGCGACCAGAACTGCACACAATACTCCAAGTGCGGCCGCACTAGAGTTTTGTACAGTTGCAACATGATGCTGCGGCTCCTAAATTCAATCCCCTACCAATAAAAGCTAAGACTCCATATGCCTTCTTAACAACTTTATCCACTTGACTGCCTACTTTCAGGGATCTATTGACACATACACCAAGATCCTTCTGTTCCTCAACACTATTAAGATCAATGATTAAATTTTACAGCAAGGCTAATTAGGGAAAAAGTATTAATAAAGTATAAAATATTAATATCATCAGTGATAGGTCAACTGTAAAAGCAAGGTTTAGTAGGCATTAACAAAAAGATTGACTGACTAAGGTGAATTAGTTAATAAGAATGCTAGATAGAAGGAAAACTCAGAATGTGTCATGTGAATATACTCAAATGGTATTTTAATAGGACAGAAGAACTAAGGCTAGTTAACAACAAAGAAGACAAAGTGACTCTTCTACATGCTCCATAACACACGTAATGTTGAGAAGGCGTGCAAAGACAAAGAACAATACAGCACAGGAAACAGGCCCTTCGGCCCTCCAAGTCTGTGCCACTCATTGGTCCAACTCCATACCAGACAACATCCTGGTAAACCTTTTCTGTACTCTCTCCAAAACTTCCACGTTCTTCTGGTAATGTGGCTACCAGAACTGGACTCAGTACTCCAAATGTGGCCTAACCAACGTTCTCTATAGCTATAATATCAGATGCCAATTTTTATACTCTATGCCCTGTCCTATAAAGGCAAGCATGCCATATGCCTTCTTCACCACCTTCAAGGTGATGCCTCCTTCAAGGGTCACTGGAATTGCATGCCTAGGTCTATCTGTGGGTCTCTACTCTTAACGGCTCTGCCTTTTATTGTATAGCACCCCCCTACCTTAGTTCTACCAAAATGCATTTATCTAAATTAAATTCCATCTGCATTTCTTCACCCAATTTTCCAGCCTATCTATATGCTGCTGCATTCTCTGACAATGTTCATTGCTGTCCGCCACTTTTGTGTCATAGGTTGTCTTTGACAAAGTCTATAACACCTCAGCTTTCTGAAAAAGTTTATTTTGTTTTGACATTTTTGGACTCTGAAAATTGTCAGAACTGTTTGGACTTAAAGAAAATTCAAAAGCAAATCCAAAGTGGTTTGCCCCAGTTTGTATTTAACATAAAGCTTTACCCTTGAGATCCTGCCCAACTCTTCGAAGACATTACCAGAAATGATTTACAATCATGACAACAGAATCGAGTTCGGACTTGGAATCAAAGCAAGATCTGAAAAGTAATAAGAAGTAGCTGAACAACAGCAGCTTGTTAAGAAAAGCATGAAGACAGAATGTGATTATGGATGCTTTATTACAACTTTGATGAGAGAAGTAATGTTCAAGGATGGAAGAGAACGACTGAACTAGACTGTATCGTTGTTATGTTTGTATGCTTAGATGAAATAAAATGTATATATACATCTTAGAGTACCATCTTAGTGAATACTAGAAATTTTGAAGAATGAAGCCATCCTTTCGTATTTTGGTTCTTTTTTTTAAAAGGGGGAAGGTGTATTGATACTGTACCTTTAAGATATGTATTCATGTAACTTTTCTTGTGAGGTGTATGTTTAAAATTCAGCTGTTTTACACGGTGCCAATTTGTCTGCAAATAGGTAGCCAGCTCACATGCTGAGAAGGCAGATGAATGATTGATATTAGCTAGGGATGTGTCTGTGTTAATCTGAGTTAATACATTTTTGTTTATTCAGTTTTCTCCCTGGGGTTTCAGAGTATGGTTTTTTTTAAGACAGAGACAGCCATGTTTTTGATGGGAAGAACTAAGATTTCAGGAAAACACATAGTTCTCTTTCATTTTAAAACAGTCAGTTTCTGCCTGGTTTTTCAGTCCATCTTCCTTCAAGTAAAATCTTCTTTATGTTTCAGCTGGCTAATCTGCAGTCAGTTGATCTCCTCTTAGAGTGACTTGCAAAATGCCATGCCAGTTCTTAAATATTGATAACCATTCTTTGCTAGTTCCAACTCTATTAGGGTGCTGGTATTTTCATTCATATGGTGCAAAAATTCTTAGAGCAAACTTGAATTACAGAGTTGGAAATGCTTGCAGTTTTGGCTCTATGCTGGGTGAACCAAGATGTATATGGTGGACAAGAGATGTCTTGTCAGCATTTTGGGTTTTCTTTCCTGCTTGGCCATCTACATTATTCTCCATTGCCATCCTACTCAACATCTTTAAGCTCAAAGTATTGATCCAATGATTTCCAGTGCTTGTGAAATGAATATTTGCTATTGCCTTTCTTGATAATGGGTGTCAGTTTCTTGGTGATTTGCAAGATTTCATCTTTCGTAATTTGATACTCTTGGGACAGAATTATTCAAATGCTGGAATTTCCCACCCCATAAGCAGCAAACACAGCCCTGCCAATTTTGGTAACCACATAGCCATTTACCACTGCTGGCTGGAGATAAGACCTCTGACCTTCACTCAGGAAGAAGGCCTGCCTCAGCCAGCTGTTGGTCAATCTGATCAGCTGTGACTCTGTAGCCCCAGATGTACCACCAGAAAGCTTCCTATTGTTGGGACTGCAGGCAGATGCTTGATTCAAACTGCCAGGAGTCTAGGACCAAGGTAGTTTGGATATCTTGCAATATGTATAAGAGAAAGTCCTGTGAATGGAGAGGGAGGGAGCAGGCAAGAGGTGACAGAGGTTGTGAAGGCCAAAGTGGGAGGGGACATTGGAAAAGTAGGACAAACCTTGTCAAGAATGAGCAGGAAGACCACCTTCACCATTGGTGAAGGCCTGTAAAATTTTGCTCATAATTTTCCATTATTGTTGTATGGATATCTGTAAAGTAAAATTCTTTTAAGTTTATTAGTCATAAGTAAGGCTTGCATTAACACTATGCAAATTTGACTGTTATTTATACATAAAGTTAAGTCATGAGGCTGCCAGTTCATTGTATTTATACTTCAGTGTTCTGAGTAAGTTCCACAATGATAAATAAAAATTAAAATCAAGGTCTAATTTGAACCTGCATTATCCAGAATTGAATGTAACGTTGCGCATTATAGAGGAGTAGTAGGGTATTTAAAGTAAAGTTTATTTATTAGTGTCACAATTAGGCTTACATTAACAGTGCAATGAAGTTATTGCAAAAATTCCGTAGTGGCCATACTCTGGCACCTGTTCAGGTACACAGAGGGAGAATTTAGCATGGTCAATGCACCTAACTAGCACTTCTTTCAGACTGTGTGAGAAACTCAGAACACCCGGAAGAAACCCATGCAGACTGCGGAGACTCCACACAGTGATCCAAGCCAGGAATTGAATCTGGGCCCTTGGTGCAGTGATTCAGCAGTGCTAACCACTTTATTCACTGTTTTCCTACTCTAATAACATAAATGCATAAATTACCAAAATTAATGTAATAAAAATTACCTCTATAGACAGTTTGTTGAGGAGCACATAACATGACATCTCAATGATTTCATCTTTGTCTTTGTACTGCAGAAAAAGAAACTAAGACAAATATCTTACCCCTTTATACATTCCACCCCATTATACACCACTTGTGATGACAATATAAGATGAGGGCAATGGTGAGCCCTCTGTTAACACTGATAGAGCATCAACCTTCTCCTCTGCTGCATGGGTTTCTTCCGGGTGTTCTGATTTTCTCACACAGTCTGAAAGAAGTGCTAGTTAGGTGCATTGACCATGCTAAATTCTCCCTCTGTACCTGAACAGGTGCCAGAGTATGGCCACTATGGAATTTTTGCAATAACTTCATTGCACTGTTAATGTAAGCCTAACTGTGACACTAATAAATAAACTTTACTTTAAATACCCTACTACTCCACTATAATGTGCAACGTTATATTCAATTCTGGATAATGCAGATTCAAATTAGACCTTGATTTTCATTTAATTTTATTATTAATGAAGATAATGTAAGCTTAAACTGAAATCAATCTAAACCTCAGCACATAAACAGATATTATGAAACCACCACATGGGCTTTAATCAGCTTTTAGGAGCTCAGGGAAATTGCCAAAGGTGAGTATTCAGTGACATATTTGCAATACCACAGCTCAGTCACTTGTTACTTCTACTCCCACAATTGCACGAGTCAGAGCAGCTTTTTGGTATTATTCCCATTAAAATACACTATTTAAGTAAATTTTATTCAGTTTTGCATATGGTGAATGCAAACATTCAAGGAACGTGGGGGAACTGCAGAAACTGTTTACCTTTGTCTGGCATAAAACAAAATATGGTAAGAGGGTCAGTCCATGGCTGACAAAGGAAATTAGAGATAGTATCTGATCCAAGGAAGAAGTGTACAGATTGGCCAAGAAAAGATCTAAGGATTGGAAGCAGTTTAGAATTTAGCAAAGTAAGACCAAGGGATTAAGAAAGGGAAAATATTGTACAAATGTAAGCTTGCAGGGAACATAAAGACTGACACTGCAGATTGGAGGATAGCTTATGTAACTCCAATATTCAAAAACAGAGGTAGAGAGAAAACTGAGAATAATAAAGCTGTAAGCTTAACATCAGTAGTGGAGAAATTTCTCGAATTTATTATCAAGGACTTTATAGCGGAGAATTTAGAAAGCAGTCACAAGATCAGAGTCAGCATGGATTTATAAAGGGGAAATCATGCTTGACAGATCTGTTGGAATTTTTGAAGATGTAACTTGTAGAGTTGACAAGGGGAAGCCAGTTGATGTGGTATATTTGGGCGTTCAGAAAACATTTGACAAAGTCCCGCATAAGACATTATCGTGCAACATTAAAGGACATGGGATTGGGGGAAATGGGTAGAAAATTGGTTGGCAAAGAAGGAACAAACAGTAGGAATTAATGGGTCCTTTTCAAATTTGCAGGCAGTAACTAGTGGGGTCCACAGGGATCGGTATATTGATGATTTGGATGAGGGAATAAAATGTAACATCTCAAAGTTTGCAGATGTTACCAAGTTCAATGGGAGAGTGAAGTGTGACAAGGATGCAGAGATTCTTTAACATAATCTCAACAGGTTGGGAGAGTGGGCAGATCAATGGTAGATGCGGTATAATTTGGATAAATGAGAGGTTATTCACTTTGGAAGCAAAAACAAGGCAGCAGATTACTACCTAAATGGCTGTAAATTGAGAGAGAGAGTGTGCAGTGGGACCTGGATATCCTTGTGCTGAAGGCAAACATGCAGTTGTAGCAGGCAATAAAGAAGGCAAATAGTATGTTGCCCTTCACTATAAGAGATTTTGAGTACAGGAGAGTGGATATGTTGTTGCAATTATAGAGGGACTTGGTGAGGCCACACCTAGAATATTGTGTGCAGTTTTGGCCTCCTTTTCTGAGGAAGGATGTTCTTGCTCTCAAGGGAGTGCTATGAAGGCTTAGCAGGTTGATTCCAGGGATGGCAGGATTGATGTATGATGAGATGAATGAGGGTGGAGGTCTCAGAAACTAGACAGGCTAGATGCAGACAGAATATTCCTGTTGGTGGGGGAATCCAGTACCAGGAATCACAATCTGAGGATTCAGGATAGAACATCTAGGACAGAGGTGAGGAGACATTTCTTCATCCAAAGAATGGTGAGCCTGTGAAAATCATTACAACAGGAAGTAGCTGATGCCAAAACATTGAATGTATTTTAGAGGCAGCTAGATATAGCACTTAAGGTGATGGGATCAAATGTTATGGGAAAGCAGGATTAGGCTATTGAATTGGACAATCAGCCATGATTGTAATGAATGACGAAGCAAGCTTGAAGGACCAAATGGCCTCCTCTTGCTTCTGTCTTCTATGTTTTTATGTAAAACTGCACTTATTTTATAGGGAAATTCATTTCAATTCATCGCTTGCAAGGACAGAAACTCACAGATACTTTGTGCATCACAGCCGCAATGCAGGGTTGCGGTACCATTCAGTGGCTTCCAATACCTCCTCCCGGTGGCCATTCTTCACATCAGCCTAGAATGATCAGTAGGCAATTTGCCCGTTTCTGCTTAGTCATGCTGCATTTTCATCAAGCCATGGAATAATAATCAAGTGGGAACAAGTTATTTTTTCTCCCTTTTTAGCTACCCACTGGGAACAGTAGCAGCGTGGTTATGTTACTGGATGAATAATCTAAGTGCTTGGTCTAATATTTTAGAGACTCAAGTTCAAATTCAGTAAGGCAACTGGAGCATTAAATTCAGTAAATTAAATAGACTTTAATTTAGCTTAAAAAGCTAGACTGTCTGATGATTATCATGAAACTAACAACCAGATTTTCAAAAAGAACTATATATTTCAACATCTTCCATGGAGAAGTAAATCTGCCATTCTTGTGTGGTCTGGTCTACACGTAATTCCAGACCTATGGCAAATGGTTGACTTTTAACTGAGCTCTGAAATGTCTACCAAGCTGTTACACCAAACTGCTATGATGAAGGAGTGTAGTGGTTCAAAAAGGCTTACCACCATCTTCTCAAGGAAAATAAATACTGACTTCATCAGTTTTGCAGCCCTCCTATTATTTAAGTTCAGCTCAGATTACTAAATATTTCAATGTACCCTAACATTTTTGAGACTTCTTGTTAGAAAATGTTCAAATTTCTCATACAGAACACAAACAGTGTTCAGTGATAGCCTTTTTCCTAGGATGGAGAAAGCTAGCACGAGGGGACACAGCTTTAAATTAAGGGGTATGAGTTATAGGACGGATATCAGAGGTAGGTTCTTTACTCAAAGAGTGATTAGGGAGTGGAATGCCCTGCCTGCAGCTGTTGTAGATGCGCCAAGTTTGGTGGCGTTTAAGAGGTTAGTTGATAAGTATATGGAAGAGAAGGGAATGGTTTAGTTTGGAGGGGCATTGCTTTTTATTTTGGTCGGCACAACATCGAAGGCCGAAGGGCCTGTTCTGTGCTGTAATGTTCTATGTTCTATGTTCAAACATAATCGTCTCATTTCCAGGTCTAGCTGATTTTAACGGGAGGATATTTGGGATCGAAAATTGATGCCTATTCCCTGTGCTGGTTAAAAATAGAAGGGAAATATGACGCAAATCTTTGTCTCTTCTTTGGACACAGGTGAGGTCCCAGAGGATTGGAGGATAGCAAATGTAGTACCGTTGTTTAAAAAGGGTCAGATGGATAACCCAGGGAACTATAGGCCGGTGAGCTTGACTTCAGTTATAGGTAAGCTAATGGAGAGGATCCACAGGGACAGGATGTATGAACATCTGGAGCGCTGCGATCTGATCAGGGATACGCAGCATGGCTTCATTAAGGGGAGGTCGTGCCTTACGAATCTAGTGGAATTTTTTGAAGAGGTGACAAAAACGGTTGATGAAGGACAAGCCGTTGATGTCGTCTACATGGATTTCAGTAAGGCGTTTGACAAGGTTCCTCATGGTAGGCTGATAGAAAAGGTTAAGGCGCATGGGATACAGGGCCAGGTATGTAGATGGGTTGAGAACTGGCTTGGGAGGAGGAGACAGCAGGTAGTAGTGGAAGGCTCTTTTTCAAACTGGAGGTCTGTCACTAGTGGTGTGCCACAGGGCTCAGTACTAGGACCTCTTCTATTTGTGGTTTATATAAATGACTTGGAAGAGGGGGTAGGTGGTATGATCAGCAAATTTGCTGATGACACTAAGATGCTTGGATTGGCAGGAACTGAGGAGCAGTGCCAGGCAATACAACAGGACATAGATAGGCTGGTAGATTGGGCAGATAGATGGCAAATGGAATTTAATCCAGATAAATGTGAGGTGATGCATTTTGGCCGGAAAAATGTAGCAGGGAGTTATAGGATAAAAGGTAAAACTATCCAGAGTATAGAGATGCAGAGACACCTGAGGATGCAGGTTCACAAGCCTCTAAAGGTGTCAGTACAGGTGGAGAATGTGATAAAGAAAGCGTAAGGTATGTTAGCCTTCATAGGAAGAGGTATAGAATACAAGAGTAGGAGTCTAATGTTTCAAGTGTATAGAACGTTGGTTAGGCCTCACTTGGAGTACTGCGTCCAGTTCTGGTCGCCTTACTACCGGAAGGATGTGGAGGCCCTGGAGAGAGTGCAGAGGAGATTTACCAGGATGCTGCCTGGTATGGAAAGGCTGTCTTACGAGGAAAGATTGAACGCACTGGGGTTGTTTTCCCTTGAAAGACGTCGGCTGAGAGGGGATCTATTAGAGGTATATAAGATTATGAGGGGTATAGATAGAGTAAATGGTGGTAAGCTTTTTCCACCATTAGAAATGGATAGAACGAGGGGTCATGGCCTTAGGGTGATGGGGGCTATGTATAAGACGAATATTAGAGGCCAGTTTTTCACACAAAGGGTAGTGGGGGTGTGGAATGCACTGCCGAGTAAGGTGGTGGGAGCAGGCATGCTAGGGTTGTTTAAGGGTCTCTTGGACAGCCACATGAGCGGTCTGCAGATAGAGGGATATAGTAGGACTGTTTAAATATCCTATTTGTTTCCACAGGATGTTCGGTCCACCTTGTTGACCAACAAGGGCATGCATGCGGCAGGTCGTGCGAGAGCTGCTCTTGGATGTTGCTTCAGGAGTGGCCTAGTGCTTCACGTCGTTAGTGTATGCTTAAACTGGACCATCCGATGGGCAACATGACAGCTCTGGCACTATGCTGTTGCTGTGCAGACACATGGATTTGGACCTGTGTCTGCAGGAGTTTGCGCGTACTCCCCGTGGTTGCGTGGGTTTTCTCCGGGTGCTCCGGTTTCCTCCCACATCCCAAAAATGTGCTCTTAGGCTGATTGGGTAACAAATTGGTCCCTATATGTCATTAAGATGTTAGGACGGCGGTGCGGGCTCGTTGGGCCGAAGGGTCTGTTTCCGGTGCTGTGTTGTTCTTTGTTCTTTGAAACTGCATTGAGTTTTAAAATTGGCAACTTGATGTTGTAGTTTTATAGAATCTTAGTTAAACCACACTTGGAATATAGTATTTCAATTCCAGTTGCCACACTACTAAAAGGACGTGGAAGCTTTGGAAAGGGTACAGAAAAGATTTATCAGGATGGTGCCTGGTATGGAAGGCAGTAACCATGAGGCAAGGTTGGAGAAACTTGGTTTGTTCTCACGGAAGTTGAGGGATGACCTGATAGAAATCTACAAAATGATGAGGGGCATGGACAGAATGGATAGTCAGAAGCTTTTTCCCAGGGTGGAAGAGTCAATTACTAGGAATCATAGGTTTAGGGTGCGGTGGGGGGGTGGATGTGTAAGGTATAAAAGAGATGTACGAGGCAAGTTATTTTTACACGGGGTGGTGGGTGCATGGAACTCACTGTCGGGAAGATAGTGGAAGCAGATATGATAGTGACTTTTTGACAAATACGTGAATAGGATAGGAATACAGGCACATTGTCCCCAGAAGAGTAGGAGGTTTTAGTTCAGGCCGGCAACATGATCAATGCAGGCTTGGAGGGCCCTGTGTTATAATTTTTTTTGTTTACTATCTGTAGAGCTCATACAGGGAAATGCATGCAAATTAATGTCAGGTGACGGTGAATTTGCATTGAGGCATGATGACAAATAGATTGTGGGTACAAGCTGACTGAACTCAAAAATGAAAAAGAGCCACTTAAGGTTCAGGATGCTGCTCAGTATTACCAGTATGAATCAATACTTTCAAGTGTGACAGGAGGTAGAGCACAAAGGAGGAATTGCAATTGAAGCAATAAGAAAATATAACAATTCTATACCAGTAATTATTCTGTACCCATTGAGTCACGATTGTGCCTAAGGAAATGTTTTTTTAACCCAAGCATTAAAGCAAAGGTAGCACAGCTTCCTGTAATCATAGCATTATATCTCAAATCCTTTTGCCATTATAACCAAAAAGCTTGGAAGATTATGTTCTGCAACAAGAAGAGATCAGTTTCCATTACACTGCTATAGCATCAAAAGAAAAATAAGCAAGATTCAAATTAGGGCTATGTGTAATAACTTCTTTTCATGAAGAATTGTTGGGAACATAGAATATTTTGCTATTTGGAGTAGTTGAGACAGAGACTAGTGCACCTTAGAGAATATTTAATAAATACTTGCAACAAAGGAGTGCAAAGCTATGGATTGAGTTGGGCAGTGAAATTAGTTTTTAGTTGATACATAAATTGGGAGAGCTGTATAGGGGATTAATTAATGTGCAGGTTGGGTGGATTGGCCATGTTAAATGCATAGAGTTAGAGATGGAGCAGGGAAGGGGTGGGCTTGGGTAAGGTAATCTTTTTGAGAGTAGAATATAGAACATAGAACATTACAGCGCAGAACAGGCCCTTCGGCCTTCGATGTTGCGCCAAACAAGTAAATGCTGACTTGATGGACCGAATGACTTCCCTCTGCACGGTAGGATTTCTGTGGTTCTATGGGATTGATGGAGGGCCATGGGGATATATAAGGTAAGTGTAAATGCTCCAAGAGTGACATAGGACTTTCGGGAATGTAACATTGGGATGACTCCAGCAGATCCAATGGGCTGAATGCGTCCTTCTGTGCTACAAATCTTTACAGGTCTTTAGCTGATGATATTATAGTTTGCAAACTCCTGCAATCTCATTCTCTGCTATCCAAATCCTCCTTATACAAGAGGTTAGAAAACTGAAACTCAAATAGTTTGAATGCTTCTTTATCTACCACAAAACATAATAGCAAAATCGAAAAGAATGCCTCAAGCCAAACCTCCTTCCTTCCTCAATGTTATGCAGCCAAAGTCAGGAAACTTTCAGGGATATTGGAATGTGAACAATATTCAAGGCTGGAATTTAAATTTACATTGCCTAACAAAGTCCAAATTTGGTTTAATTATCTTGCACTATTTACTAATGTTCATTTTGCAAACCTTTTCCAGCAGTCAAGCTATCTCCTAAGCACTCTTACACTGTGAGGCAAATGGAAGGAAGTGCTAGTTATAGAATTGTTGAAGCATAGGAGGCCAATCGAGCAATGATCACAATGTCTATTGCCCTACAAAAATTTCCCACAGAAGCTTATCCAGTTTCCTTTTGCAATTTTCCCTGATTTGCAATTTTGAACATGTCTATCAAAAATAAACTTCACAACCTTCTCTCTGAACAGAACAATCCCAGCTTCTTCAATCTATCTACATAATTGAAATCTGCATCTTTCTGAACCATTTTTGCAAATATTTTCTGCATCCTCAAAAATGTGGTGCCAGAATTGGACACAATACTCCAGTTTAGGCTTAAAAGTGTTTTGTAAAGATTCATAAGAAGATAAGAAATAGGAGCAGGAGTAGACCATCTAGCCCTTCGAGCCTGACCTGCCATTCAACAAGATCATAGCTGATCTGAAGTGGATCAGTTCCACTTTCCCCCCAAAACCCTTAATTTTCTTGTCTATCAGAAACTTATCTATCCGTGACTTAAATATATTCAGCAAGGTAGCCTTCACCACTTCAATGATAGAGAATTCCAGAGACTCACCACCCTTTGAGTGAAGAAATTCCTTCTCAACTCCGATCTAAACTGCCCTCTCGCCTTATCTTGAGTTTGTGCCCTCTAGTTCTGCTATCCTTTCTAAGCGGGAGGAATCTCTCCACCTTTACCCTCTCCATCCCCTTCATTATCTTATATGTCTCTAATAAGATCCCCCCCTCAGCCTTCTAAACTCCAGCGAGTATAGACCCAGTCTATGCAATCTCTCCTCATAGTCTAACCCTCTCATCTCTGGCATCAGTCTAGTGAACCTTCTCTGTACTCCCTCCAAGGTCAACATATCCTTTTGCAAATGCAGCAACCAAAACTGCACACAGTACTCCAGTTGCGGCCTCACCAGTACCCTGTACAATTGCAGCAAGACCTCCCTACTTTTATATTCTCTCCCCCTTGCTATAAAGGCCAACATTCCATTCACCTTCTTGACCACCTGCTGCACCCGCAGACTGGGTTTTTGCGATTCGTGCACAAGGACCCCCATGTCCCTCTGCACCATAGCATGCTGCAGATTTTCGCCTTTTAAATAATAATCCCTCCTACTATTATTTCTACCAAAGTGGATTCATCAAAACTGTGTCGATTTTGTACTTCATGCGACCATGGTGTGGCCACCTTATTGCCCATCTCTAATTGCTATTGAGAAGGTGGTGGTGAGCAGCCTTCTTGAATTATAGCAGTCCATGAGCTGTAAAATACACTGTCTATCAATGTGCTATTAATCACAGTGCAATGGCAATAAGCTTAAGGAATCTGGTATTTAAACATGTTAAATGTCATTTAAACATGTGACATTGAATGTCCTCCTTGTGGGGAAAGCTTTTTGAAGATTAATAGGAATGACAAAGTGTCTTACAATAAACTAGTTTGAACCTAAAAGATCAGTTTGAATTGATTCTTCCATCACAGCCACCCTTGTTGGGAGTAACAGTGGTGGCAGGAGATAAGCTTGGTGATTGATTGCTGTATATAAAGACTTTTGTCCCAATGTTGTTGCGGAAGTTACAGAATGGCAGAAGGATAGTGCAAAACTGCAAGTTCTGCCTATCCACCAATTTTGTCTGACTCTGAACCAGTTATGGGGGACTGCAGCCTGAGATATAGCCCCAGCCACACGCCCCCGATGCCAAGACCGACTGCAAACTGTCCCTCCCCACGTCGATCATTGACCTGCTGCCCTACCTCAATGATTGCAGATCACAGAGTGGCAGTGGGCTCTCTCCCCATTCGCCCCTCCCCCACCAGCTATTAACCAGGTGCCAGGCTGGTATCGCCCAAGTTCTGGAATGGCACTGCCAGTCAGGCACTGACCAAGGGATGCCTGCCCTTGCTTTTAGCCTCCCCAGAGAGCCTCAATGGCCTCCAGTTCCACCAAGGCCAAATCAGCTGCTCCCCATTCATGGGAGCATGTCTATTCCTTGCTGCTGTAAACCTTTCCTGAAATCATTAAGAGAGGGCCTAGATAATTGAGCATGAGGCTCACCAATCAGATGTAAAACAGCATTATAATACATTTTCATTTAGAAACTTACCACCTGCCCATCACAAGCACGAGACTGACTATATCAGAAATGCAACCCATGTAAAATGGCACCAGTCATGAAAACTGGCGCCAATAGCACTTACCGCTTTGCAACTGACCTTACCACCATGTTGCAACTGAAAACAGACATAACGTGATGGTAAAATCATTCCCATAGAGGTTTACAGCATGGAAATAGGTCCTTCAATCCAACTTGTTGATGCCGAATATTTTTTTCATTGCCCTGTCCACTTGTGACTCAATTTTCAAAAAGCTATGAATGTATACCTCTAGATCTCTTTGTTCTGTAAGTCTTTCCAATGTCCTACATTAACTGAGTAAACATAAGAACTAAGAGCAGGAGTAGGCCATCTGGCCCCTCGATCCTGCTTCGCCATTCAATAAGATCATGGCTGATCTCGTGGACTCAGTTCCACTTACCCGCCCACTCACCATAACCCTTAATTCCTTCACTGTTCAAAAATTTATCTATCGTTGCTCTAAAAACATTCAATGAGGTAGCCTCAACTGCTTCACTAGGCAGGGAATTCCACAGATTCACAACCCTTCGGTAAAGAAGTTCCTCCTCAACTCAGTCCTAAATCTGCTTCCCTTTGGTGCGGCACAGTAGCACAGCAGTTAGCACTGCTGCTTCACAGCTCCAGGGACTGGGTTCAATTACTGGCTTCGGTCACTGTCTGTGTAGAGTTTGCATGTTCTCGTCGTGTCTGCATGGGTTTCCTCCACGTGTTCCGTTTTCCTTCCACAGTGCAAAGATGTGTGGGTTAGATTGATTGGTCATGTTTAAAAATTGCCCTTAGTGTCTGGAGATGTGTAAGTTAGAGGCATTAGTGGGTAAATGCGTAGAGATATCCAGGTAGGGCCTAAGTGGGATTGTGGTCAGTGCAGAGTCAATGGGCCAAATGGCCTCTTTCTGTACGGTAGGGTTTCTATGATTTATTTTGAGACTATGCTCCTTAGTTCTAGTTTCATTTGCCAGTGGAAACAACTTTCCTGATTCTATCTGATCTTTTCATAATCTTATACGTTTCTATAAGATCTCCCCTCATTTTTTTGAATTCCAATGAGTATAGCCTCAGTCTATTCAGTCTCTCCTCATAAACCAATCATCTCAACTCTGGATTCAACCTAGTGAATCTTCTCTGCACCACCTCCAGTCCAGTATATCCTTTCTCAAGTAAGGAGACCAAAACTGCACACAGTTCTCCAGGTGTGGCTTCACCACCACCTTATATAGTTGCAACATAACCTCGCTGCTTTTAAATTCCATCCCTCTAGCAATGAAGGACAAAATTCCATTTGATTTCTTAATTACCTGCTGCACCAGCAAACAACGCCTTGATATTCCGGCACAAGGACACCCAGGTCCCTCTGCAGAGGAGCATGCTGTAATTTTTTAACCATTTAAATAATAGTCCATTTTGATGTTATTCCTACCAAAATGGATGATCTCACATTTACCAGCATTGTACTCTGTCTGCCAAACTCTCACTCGCTCACTTAGATGATTTCTTTATCTTTGCAGGATTTCAGCGTCCTCTGCGCACTTAGCTTTGTCACTATCTTAGTGTCATGTGTGAATTTTGACACACTACACTTAGTGCCCAACTGCAAATCATCTATGTAAATGATAAACAATTGTGGTTCCAACACTGGTTCCTGGGGCACACCACTAGTCACTGATAACCAACCAGGAAAACACCAACTTATCCTCACTGTTTGCTTTCTGTTAGTTAACCAATCCTCTATCCATGCTAATGTATTACCCATAATACTGTGCATCTTTATCTCATATAGCAGTCTTTGGTTGGGCACCTTTCAAATGCCTTCTGGAAATCCAGATACACCACATTCACAGGTTCCCCATTGTCTACTACACATGTAATCTTCTTAAAGAATTCTACCAAATTAGTCAAACATGACCTGCCCTTCATGAACCTATGCTACATCTTACCAATGGGACAATTTATATCCAGATATTTCGCTATTTCTTCCTTGATGATAGATTCAAGTATTTTCCCTAAGTCTTGCCCTGGTATGATGTACCAAAATGCACCATCTCGCATTTATTAAATTAACTCCATCTGCCATTCATTAGACCACTGGCTTAATTGATAAAGATCTTGTTGCAATCCTAGATAACCTTTTTCACTGTCCACTATGCCATCAACTTGATGTCATCTGCAAACTTACCAACTATGCCTCTTAAATTCTCATCCAAATCATGTATTTAAATGACAAATAATAGTGGGCACAGCACTGATCTTTGTGGAGCACTGCTGGTAAGAAGTCTCACAACACTAGATTAAAGTCTAATAGGTTTATTTGGTAGTAAACGTTACTAGCTTTTGGGGTTTGCCCCTTCGTCAGGCGAATGGGAGCTCTGTTGACAAACGGAGCATATGAAGATCAGAACACCCACTCACCTGACAAAGGAACAAACCTGAAAAGCTAGCAGCATTTACTATCAAAAAACCTCTTGGACATTAATCTGGTGTTGTGAGACTTCTTACTGTGTTTACTCAACCCAACAGCAGCATCTCCACATCAACATTACTGGTCACAGACCTACAGTTTGAAAACCAACCCTGTACAACCACCTTCTGTCCTCTGTCATCAAGTTAATTTTATATCCAATTGGCTACGTCACCCTGGATCCGAGATTTAATCTTTTGCAACATGCAGTACTGTGTCAAAGGCTTTGCTAAAGTCCTTGTAACCAACACTGACAGCACTGTCCTCATTTACCTTCTTGATTATCCCTTCAGAAAATTCAAATTCGTATCATGTGATTTTCCAATCACAAAGTCATGCTGATTGTTCCTAATCAGTCCTTGTCTCTCTAAATGCCTGAAGATCCTGTCTTTCAGAATACCTTCTAACAACTTACCCACTGCAGGCATTAGGCTCACTGGTCTTTAGTCTCAGTCTTTTCCCTGCAGCCCTTCTTAGAGGCACAACAGTTGCTACCCTCCAATCATCAGGCATTATTTAAATATGGGCTCACATTACTTCCTACCCAAAATGAAACAAGGTATGGCATTGACATTACCAATTCCCAAAAGTAAGCTAAGGAATTAGATATTTTCAGCATGGAAATAGATAATCTGGATCAAGAAATGGGATCAAACCTTCTGTTTAAATTTTTGGATATATTTTACAAAAAGGACAAGATATTGAAAGCATGTGAAGATTGGACAATTTTTGATACAATTAGGTAAACAGAGGATCAATCTATTGAAGAATATACAATGGATTTTGATAAATATTATAACACTATAAAGATTTGAAATTCCAGAATCCGTATTGGTGTTTAAATTACTGGACTATGCCCGGATTTACCACGTTGATAATCTTTTGGTACTAACAAGTATTCTATTTCTGGAGAAAGAACCTTTCCTAGATCAAAGGCTGCAGTCCTAAAAGAATTTCTGGGAAAACAGTTGTTCCCACTCAGCAAATGCAAACAAAAATGCTGTAAAACAAAGGATAGAGGATTCAATGGAAGCTCAATTTCAAGGTTGACCAAACATTAAGATGAAAATTCCAATACAGTGATGAAAAATCATGGATAAAATTCCTGTTTAAGAAGGGAGGGAGGCAAAAGATTGGAAATTACAAGCTGGTTAACCTGATCTCAGTTGTTGGTAAAATTCTGGAATCCATTATTAAGAATGAGATTTCGGAGCACTTGGAATTGCATGAAAAAATGGTGAATTAGCATGGCTTCACCAAGGAGATGTCATGCCCAACAAATCTGTTAGAATTCTCTGAGGAGGTAACAAACAAGTTCGACAAAGGAGAGTCAGTGGACATTATCTACTTGGATGTCCATAAGGCCTTGACAAGGTGCTGCTGAATAAGAGCCCATGGTGTAAGAGGCAAGTTATTAGCATGAATGGAAGATGGTTGTCTGGCAAAAGACGTCGAATTGGGATAAAAGGGTCCTTTTCAGGATGGCAACCAGTGACATAACTTTTCACTTTTATACATCAATGATCTAGATGAAGGAATTGAGAGCATTGTAGCTAAGTTTGCAGATTATACAAAGACAGGTGGAGGAACAGATAGTATTGAGACTGAAAATGATGGTGACTGCCGTGATGGAATTTCTATTGGTCAGTTTGAATCCAGTAATGAGCATACTGATGGTTGATTCCTGTGCACGTTTGGATACTGGTTGCAATTCTACAGTGTGGACTGGCAAAACAATGTAAAGATACAGAAACCCAAAAAGTGTAACATCAGTTCTGACACTGAACTAGAAAGTGGCCATTACCCCAGAAGAAAAAAAAATCGCAACCTACAGAAGAAATTCTGTTTGTATGGGAGAAAGATAATATAGCTACTGTCTAGGAAGGTACAGGAATGAAAGTAGAGACCATAGTTTAATCTCAATAGAAGCAACAAGTCCTCACTATAGAGATTTTAATAGCTGCTAAAAAATTTAAAAATCAGTTAAAGAAAGCCAAACAAAAAGAGTTAGGAATTTGGAGTATACACTGAAGTACCTGACAGTCAACTTTATGTTACCAGTGAATCTGTACAGAAAGCGTCCTCGCATATAAGGTTAACAGAGATTAGTAGCCTGAGGCTTTGAACAGATGACAAGCTCTAACACTAGAAACCTTAAAGTAACATACCATGATGAAATATGCTTCAGTTTAGAAAATTTTAAGAGCAAATAAAACACTAAAACAACTTATATTTGGAAAGATGTACGATCATGTTCCCAGCTTTGTGTGAGCCAGAAGATACAAATTTGACATGTGAAGCATCATTAAAAATTACCAATTGTCCAGTACTTTAGCAGAGTTTATCACAGCCTTGGTAGAAAAAAAATTGCAAATGTTGTCCATTGGCTTGGAAAGGTGGGGTGGGGGAAGGGGTGTGTGTGAGAGAGAGAGAAAAATATGGGGAGGTGGGAGGCAAGAAAATTATAACAGTCATAAATAGCATATTAGCTATTTGGTTCCAGAAGATTGGAGGATTGCGAACGTGGTGCCTATTTTCAAGAACAGGGATAGCCCGGGCAATTACCGACCAGTGAGTCTGACCTCAGTGGTCGGTAAGTTGATGGAGAGGATTCTGAGAGATAAGATTTATGAGCATTTAGAGAAATTCAATATGATCAGAAATAGTCAACACAGCTTTGTTAAGGGCAGATCATGCCTTACGAGCCTAGTTGAGTTCTTCAAAAATGTAACTAAACACATTGACAAAGGAAGAGCAGTGGACATGGTTTACATGGATTTCAGCAAGGTGTTTGATAAGGTTCCCTGTACAAGATTTCTTGAGAAGGTGAGAGGGCATGGGATCCAAGGGGCTTAGAACATAGAACATTACAGCACAGAACAGGCCCTTCGGCCTTCGATGTTGTGCCGACCAATATAAAAAGCAATGCCCCTCCAAACTAAACCATTCCCTTCTCTTCCATATACTTATCAACTAAAAGGCTTATCAAGGCTTTGGCCTTGTGGATCCAGAACTGGCTTGCCTGCAGAAGGCAGAGAGTAGTTGTGGATGGGTCTTCTTCTGCATGGAGTCAGTCACCAGTGGAGTGCCTCAGGGATCTGTTCTAGGATCCTTTGCTGTTTGTCATTTTCATATATGACCTGGATGAGGAAGTGGAGGGATGGGTTAGTAAGTTCGCCGACGATATGAAGGTTGGTGGTGTTGTGGATTGTCTGGACGGATGTCTGAAGTTGCAGCAAGACATAGATAGGATGCAAGACTGGGCAAAGAAGTGGCAGATGGACTTCAATGTGGATAAATGTGTAGTGGTCCATTTTGGCAGGACCAATGGGATGAAGCAGTATAATATCAAGTGTAGGCGTTTTGGCAGTGTTGAGGAGCAGAAGGATCTTGGGGTCCGGGTCCATAGGACTCTTAAATCTGCCCCCCAAGAGGAGGATGTGGTCAAGAAGGCATATGGTGTACTGGCCTTCATTAATAGAGGAATTGAGTTTAGGAGTCAGGAGGTAATGCTGCAACTTTATAAGACCCTTGTCAGACCCACTTGGAGTATTGTGTGCAGTTCTGGTCGCCTCACTATAGGAAGAATGTGGAAGCTATTGAAAGGGTGCAGAGAAGATTTACAAGGATGTTGCCTGGATTGGGGGGCATGCCTTATGAAGATACGTTGAGAGAGCTAGGTCTCTTCTCCCTGGAGAGACGAAGGTTGAGAAGCGACCTCAGAGGTTTATAAGATGTTGAGAGGAATAGATAGAGTGGATTCTCGGAGGATATTTCCCAGGGTTGAAATGGTTGCTACAAGAGGACACAGGTTTAAGGTGCTGGGGGGCAAGTACAGAGGAGATGTTAGAGGTAAGTTTTTCACTCAAAGGGTGGTGAGTGAATGGAATCGATTGCCTTCAGTAGTGGTAGAGGCGAACTCGCTGGGGTTTTTTTAAGAGACTTCTGGATGAGTACATGGGATTTAATGGGATTGGGAGTTACAGATAGTAACTGTAAGGGTAAGGGGTTTGGATGGTGTGGAGTTTGTTAGGTATATTCAGGAAGGTTTCCTGACACAGTACGTGGAAAAACCTGTGAGAGGAGAGGCTGTACTTGACCTGGTGCTTGCTAATGAGTCAGGGCAGGTGTCAGATCTCACAGTAGGTGAGCATCTCAGGAATGGAGATCATAATTTTATCTCTTTCACGATAGCGATGGAAAGAGATAGGATCAGGCAGGCTAGGAAGGTGTATGTCTGGAGTAAGGGGAAATATGAAAACATTAGGCAGGTAAATGGATGTATAAACTGGAAGGAGGTGTTCTTGGGGAAGAGTACAGAAGGAAAGTGGCGGATTTTCAAGGAATGTTTGTCTGGGGCGCTGCAAGACAACATTCCGAGGAGTCAAGGACATTCTGGTAGGATGCGGGAACCGTGGTGCACGAAGGTAGTGGTGAACCTAGTTAGGAAGAAAAAAGAAGGTATATAACAGGTTCAGAGAGCTAGGGGATGTTAGGGATCTAGAGGAGTATAAGGTGTGTAGAAGGGAATTTAAAAAGGAAATTAGGAGAACCAGAAGAGGTCATGAGACGGCCTTGGCAGGTAAGATTAAAGAGAATCCCAAGGCCTGCTACAAATATGTGAAAAGTAAAAGGATGAGAAGAGAAGGGGTAGGGCCTATAAAAGATGAAGGGGGAAAAGTCTGTGTGAATCCGGAAGAAATTGCAGAGGTGCTTAATGAGTACTTTGCCTCGGTATTCACGGTGGAAAGTGAACTGGGGGAGATTGCACTGCAGGTTTGAGGCTTACGGAAAAGATTGAGTATGTGGATGTTAGGAAAGAGGACATGTTAGACCTGTTAAATTCTATCAAGATAGACAAGTCGCCGGGACTGGATGGGATGTACCCCAGGTTATTGTGGGAGGTGAGGGAAGTGGTTGCAGAGCCCCTGGCGATGATATTTGCGTCATCCATGGAAACGGGAGAGGTTCCGGAGGATTGCGGATGTGGTTCCTATCTTTAACCACAGATAGGAACCACTATCCAAGAAATTACCAACCGGTGAGTCTGACTTCAGTGGTTGGTAAGCTGATGGAGAGGCTTCAGAGGGATAAGATATATGAACATTTGGAGAAGTTTGGACTGATTAGAAATAGTCAGCATGGTCTTGTCAAGGGCAGGTCATGCCTTACGAGCCTAGTTGAGTTCTTCGAAAATGTGACTGAACACATCGACGATGGAAGGGCGGTGGACGTAGTGTACGTGGACTTTAGTAAGGCGTTTGATAAGGTCCCTCATGCAATGAGAAGGTAAGAGGGCATGGGATCCAAGGGGCTTTGGCCTCGTGGATCCAGAACTGGCTTGCCGGCAGAAGGCAGAGAGTGGTTGTGGAAGGGTCTTGTTCTGCATGGAGGTTGGTAACCAGTGGAGTGCCCCAGGGATCTGTTCTGGGTCCCCTGCTGTTTGTCATTTTCACAAATGACCTGGATGAGGAAGTGGAGGGATGGGTTAGTAAGTTCGCCGACGATACAAAGGTCGATGGTGTTGTGGATGGTGTGGAGGGATGCCAAAAGTTGCAGCGGGACATAGACAGGATGCAAGACTGGGCGGAGAAGTGGCATATGGACTTCAACGCGGATAAATGTGTAGTGGTCCATTTTGGCAGGAATAATGAGATGAAGGAGTACCATATAAGGGGTAGGAGTCTTAGCTGTGTTGTAGAGCAGAAGGATCTTGGGGTCCGGGTCCATAGGACTCTTAAATCAGCCTTGCAGGTGGAGGAAGTGGTCAAGCAGGCATATGGTGTACTGGCCTTCATTAATCGAGGAATAGAGTTCAGGAGTCAGGAGGTAATGATGCAGCTCTATAAGACTCTTGTCAGACCCCAGTTGGAGTATTGTGCGCAGTTCTGGTCGCCTCATTATAGGAAGGATGTAGACGGTATTGAGAGGGTTCAGAGGAGATTTACAAAGATGCTGCCTGGATTGGGAGGCAGGCCTTATGAAGATAGGTTGAGGGAGCTGGGACTCTTCTCACTGGAGAGACGTAGGTTGAGAGGCGACCTGATAGAGGTTTATAAAATGTTGAGAGGAATAGATAGGGTAGACTCTCAGAGACTATTTCCCCGAGCTGAAATGGTCACTACGAGAGGACACAGATTTAAGGTGCAGGGAAGCAAATACAAAGGAGATGTCAGGGGTAGGTTTTTCACTCAGAGGGTGGTGAGTGAATGGAACCGACTGCCGTCGGAGGTTGTTGAGGCAAACTCACTGGGGTCTTTTAAAAGACTTCTGGATAAGTATATGGAAAAGAATAGGATAGGGGGTTATAGATAGGTCTGAGGATTGGTAGATGTGATCGGTGCAACTCGTGGGCCGAAGGGCCTGTTTGTGCTGTATTGTTCTATGGCCTAGTAGGTATAGATATGATCGGCACAACTTGTGGGCCGAAGGGCCTGTTTGTGCTGTAGTGTTCTATGTTCTAGCTGCTGCTGAAACCTTCGCATTGGGAGAAGCATCGGATATATGGTCTTATTTATCCATTGTCCTTTTATGTATTCCCGACAATGTGAAAAAAGTTTACCCATCGAATGTTATGTTGACAACTGGATTCTTTTGGGTCAATGTTTATTCAATAAAGAACTAAATTGAGAAAAGACTAAGAACAGACCAAATCAGCATAACAAATGTTAGAGACAAGGGAAATCTCTAAAATACAATGGATTAAGACAAGTCACCTGCTATCAGACTATTCTATAAAAAGGAGTGCCTGCTCTAAGAAATTATTAAATGTATTAGAAAAAGTTTATCTTGTGTTATAATGATGAAATGAAAAACTAATTTCTATTTTTAATCATAGCTTATATATATATCTGGTAAAGGAATTATGGAATTCATAGATATGGAAATATGAGATCATTTATTTCTGCTTAGATTCAAAAGAATAATCAGTTATTAAATTTTTCTTTCAAAGCTTTAATTTAGAAAAGAGAGGGCAATCTGTCAATATATTATTAATTACAGTATATGACAATTCCCTCGTTAAGGCTAGTTGAACATGTGATATTGCTTGTCCTATAAATAAAGATAGTTGGAATATTTTGTGGTGAAAATTTCTTGTAGGTTAATACGGTTGACTAAGTGTTTAAATAAACTAAAACATTAGTCTGGATTGATTCTTCCACCACATCCATTTGTTGGGAGTAACACCCAGTTTCAGGATTTTGACCCAACAGCACAATAAACCAACTATATTATTGGAAGGAACAACAACATAGTTCCAATTCAGAATGCTGTGTAGCTTGGAGGGGAACTTGTTGGTAGTGTTGTTCCCATGCATCTGATTCTCTTGACTTTTTAGGTGGTAGCGGTCACAGGTTTGATAGCTGCAGTGCAACTTGTAAATAGTGCACACTTATAAAGTTTATTTGTGTCACAAGTAGGATAACATAACACTGCAATGAAGTTACTGTAAAAATTCCCCAGTTGCCACACTCTGGCACTGTTTGGGTACACCGAGGGAGAATTTAGCATAGTCAATTCACCTAACCATCACATCTTTCTGATTGTGGAAGGAAACCGCAACACCCAGAAGAAACACATGCAGGCACAGGAAAAAGGTGCAGACTCTGCACAGTCTCCCACATCAGAGACTGAACACGGGTCCCTGGTGCCATGAGGCAGCAGTGCTAACCACTTTGTCAATGCGCCATCCCCTGCTGCCAGTGGAGGGAATTAATATTGAAGGTCGTGAATGGTGTGCCAAATAAAGTTGCTTTGCCCTGGATGTTGTTGGTGTTTCTCGATTGTTGTTACTGTTGCACTCATCCAGACAAAAGGAGAATATTCATCACATTCCAAGGTCCCTCTGTTCCTGCACTCTTTAGAATTGAACTCCTTATTTTATATTACTTTTCCTCATTCTTTCACCATAGTGCCAGCAGCAGCTTCTTATCTGGTAGAGACCGATGGAAAGTAGTCGCTTAGCAGCTCAGCCATGCCTTTGCTGTTGTGGTCCTTTTCAGTCCCTGATCAGCCCCACCCCTTCCTTTTACTGTTCATTTGCCAATAGAAGACCTTTTGGGACCAGGTTTTCATGAGGTGGGAAAGTAGAGTTGTGAAGCTTCCTGATTCAGAAGACCTCTCTCTTTTTAAAAAGGCTTGTCATTTTTTCATCTGCAGAGGCAGAATGGGCTGGAATCAAGCCAGCTAGCTTTAGGGACAGGCCTGAGGCAGCAATAAAAGTGGACAGATGGAGAGACCAGCAGGTTAGAATACTTGCCTTAGTTTACTGGGCACTGGCCCAATTGTTGTAATGAATGTCAGACTAACAAGCCCTTTCCCCCTTTCCAACACCCCTCATAGCTCCCCTACTCTTTCATATCTTTCATGCATCTCCATAGCTATTCAACCAGTATTCATTTTATAAAATGTTCAACAGCCATGAAATAACAATGGGACTCCTTTCAAATGGGTATTAAAAAGTACTCTTCTCATAAGCTAATAAGGCTCTCATTTTTTTAAAATCTTAACAACTGAAAAAATATAAATCCCCTCACATTTTAATTTAGCTGTAAAAGTAAACAAACATCTATTCAGAAACCATATCAAAAGACCAATTATCCTTTAATAACCACTTAAAACTGTCAATTAAGCTATGCCCCCTACTGAGGTAAGTGGTTCTTCAGCTTTTGAAACTCAGCAAGGCATTCATGACAACCCAACCCAACAAAACAAACTCTTGGAAATTCAAACAATGGACCCAATTGAAACTGCGAAAACAGTTGGCCCGTTTTTCCCAAACTACATCAGATGCTCTGTCAATCAGTCCAGGAGCAGGTGTCTTTCTCTTCCCAAGTGAAAGCCACAGAACAATTTTCCCAACAAAGAGCTGTGGACATTTAAATAATTTAATACCATAATATTAGCATTCCCATCCATTATACTTCTTTTCAGTTTTGAATGCATAATTACATTATTTCCAATGGGAAAAATATTCTACTACATCCCAACACTTACTCAATGCTATAATCAACTTTCCTTTGCAGGACATAACCCAAACAATCAATCAATGCAATAAAAACACAAATTTAGAGTGGCATCATGGCAAGCACTGCTGCCCCTCAGTGCCAGGGACCGAGGTTTGATTCCCAGCTTGGTTCACTGTCAAGCAAATGCTCCCCATATCTGCATCGGTTTCCCAGGCACTGAGCATGAATTAGCAGAGTATTGCTAAACAATTGCCACTGTGGGAAATTGACAGGATGGATGCAGAAAGAAGATTTCCCTGTGAGACTAGAACTAAGGGATGAAGTTTAAAATTTTAAAGTTTTAAAGTTTATCAGCATTGCAAGTAGGCGTACATTAACACTGGAATGAAGTCGCTGTGAAAATCTCCTCGTACTGTTTAAAAAAACAGCTCTCATTAGATGGGCATATGAACAGAATGGGAATGGAGGGGTATAGAAAACTGATTTAAAATAGGGATCATGAGCCTTGGGAGTCCCTGGGAAGTGGGTAAATAGATGATGATATTAATGTACTTGTTTTTATCCTATAGGTGCTTTGGTCCACCTGGTTGTCTAACGAGGGGCGTACACGCGATGGATCGTGAGAGGGCTGCTCTTGGATCTTTTTTGAGAGTATCCTAGTGCTCCATGTCGTTAGTGTCCACTTGACCTGGACCATTTGATGGGCAACACGACAGCTCAGTGACTATCGCTGTGCTGTGCAGATATATGGATTTGGGTCTGTGTCTGTGGGAGTTTGCGCATTCTCCCCGTGCTTGCGTGGGTTTTCTCCGGGTGCTTCGGTTTCCTCCCACATCCCAAAGATGTGCTCTTAGGCCAATTGGCAAAACAAATTCTCCCTAAATTATCTCAAATTTGGTTTTTAATCCATAGATCTATAAACACGGACAGGGATCGCGGGTAGAGTGGGAACATCAGGGTGGCGGCGCGGGCTCATTGGGCCGAAGGGCCTGTTTCCCATGTTGTTTTGTTCTTTGTTCAATAAAGACTGAAATAAAAATTTTTTTCCTCAGAGAGACATGAATCTTTGAAACTCTTCCCCAAAAAAGACAAAGACAGGATCAATGAATATTTTAAGGTACAAGTAGAAGAATCCAATGTAGTCAGTGGAATGTGGAGTTCAAGCCACAATCACAACAGGCATGGTCATATTGAATGAGCAGGATTAAAGGGCGAAATGGCCTACTCCTAATATGTATTTGCACAGCACTCCTGAGCTGCTTACTATCACTGTAGGCCTTTCTAGAGACTAATATGCCCCCTTAGCAAATTCATCAAACACTAGATGAATTTGCTAGTGCTTATCCTAGCTGACATGCCAAGCTTCCTTTACACTTTACTCACATCAAAATCTGCCACTGACCTCACACTGCTCAGGTCTGTCTGCCACTGGCTACAATGCCAGCCATTTCAGCCAATTACCTAGACATGTTTCTAGTTTTAATTATGTTTATAGGATACTTATCTACATGACAGGCACTGTGGACACTTGCAGCAGTAAAATGTTTGTTGCCCAATTGTTGGAAAATTGGTGAAGGTGAACTACCTGGCCAAGTGAGAACTGGAAAGAGTTTTGTACTATGGGCAAGGAGCGTGAAGCTGAACAACAAGAAGTGGGACTCAAAGAATGATTAGTGGGTAAGCTAGAAGGGATAAAAGCAAATCAATGGGGATGCTGCAATCTGAAAAAAAATGCAAAATGCTGGAAAATCTCAACAGGTCTAACAACATCAGTGGACAGAGAATAGACATACTGTTTTTAGGCTGGATGACCCTAATCAAAAAGTGATCCAGGCTCAAAGTTTTAAGGTAGATGAAGATATGGGGGATAAATGCTGCCAATTTCAGAAGCCAATCTGCAGATTATATTCTTGGTGTTGATTGAGGAAAGACCAAACTCTGGAAAATGCTGTACCAATCAAATAATGCAATAAGATCTTTAAACTCCACTCCCATCTCTGGAACTGACAAAAACATTTTTGTATATTTTTTTTAAAAAAGAATGATTTTGTACATTGGTAAGTTAATTGGTACCTGTTTATCAAGATATAGACAATGCAAGCTGCTAACTTACAGGGTGAGGGTGAGGGGGAGGGGAGAGATCAGGATGCAATACTAAAGGTTCAATCATGGACAGCTGGCTACTAGAGCATTAGTTTGGCCAGAATGGGGCAAGGCAGTCAGAGAATTTGGTGAGAATGGCTACTTCCAGGAAAGTTTCTGCAGTTACACAATATAAAGTTGACTACTAAGGGCCACTAGTTATGTTCTTAAATTGGGATAGAACATGAGGGATGAAGTGAAAGTAGATTGCTGTAGGGCTGGAACGCAGACAGGAAAGGGTGGTGAAGGACAGGAGCTGGTTAGCAGAGTCAAGCATGGTTAGGACAAACTAATTGCTAGATTGGGCAAGCTGTGAGATGTGAGGATACACTGGAGCTAGTTAGTACTGTGAGGTAGGCCTTGGTGGCTAAGGTCAAATGCAGTAAACTTTGAACATCGCAGAATAATCTCTAATTTTGTATTATTTAATAAAATTTAATTAAAAACTAACGAGTGTTGGAATTATCTTTAAGTTTAAGCATGGCGTTGAAGTTTTTTTTGTCACATTCCTTATCACTGCTGCCTCACAGCATCAGGGACCCAGGCTCAATTCCGACCTCGGGTCACTGTGTGGAGTTTGTATATTCTCCCAGTGTCTGCGTGGGTTTCCTCTGTGTGCTCTGGTTTCTCCCACAGTCCAAACGTGCGGGTTAGGTTTATTGGCTATGTTAAATTGTCCCTTAGTGGCAGGAGATTAGCAAGTAAATATGTGAGATTAGTGGGCTAGACCTGATTAGGATTGTGATCTCGATGGGCCAAATAGCCTTCCGCACCGTAGGAAATCTATGATTGTAACTCTTAAACCACGAGAGAAAAAATAGTAAATAGGTATACATATGTACGCAGAGTGGTTGCTGGTAATACAACTAGTCTTTAAGCAGCATTTCATAAAAAAGGGAGCTGATTCCGAGATAGTGCTTGACTGGCAATATTTCCATACTTCGTTTTGCAATACCAGATACGCACAATCATTTTCATTTCCCCGGCCGAACACACAGCACAGCAGCCAAGCCGCCTGTGGCACAGGGGAGCCGCGGTGTACCTTGGGAGTTGTAGTCCACCCGCGCGGTCAGCTGAAGGGGCGGAGCTGGCTGCTGGACTACATCCCCCAGCAGTCCCCGCGCGGACCATCCGACGCACGCGGAAGAGGGGGGGGAAGGGCAAAAAAAAGGACAGAGGGAGAGAGACGACAGGCTCCGGCTCCTCCCGCAGTTTTTGTGGGAAGAGAGAGAAAAAAGAAAGAGAATCGCTGCCTAAACATCGAGTGACAATGGCAGCCGGGCTTCCCAGGCGCATCACCAAGGTACAGCACTGGAAAAAGCTATTTTTATACGTGCAGATTTAACAATATATTGAATTACCTGTTGAGGCGGTCGGGCATTTTATTTTCTCTCTCTCTCGCCGTCTGCCGAAACCACTTCCGCTTTCAGACAGCCAAAGCCTGAGAAAGAAAGCCTCATGGCATCGACATGGCGGCTGGGCGGGAGTGAAGGACAGGAGAGAGAGTCGGGTACTCGCTGAAGCCAAGCGTGCGAGGCCCATACGGCGGAGGGCCCGAGGCGAGGCTCAAGAGAAGGCCTTACCTGCCCGCTTTACCGGGAAGGGTTGCATCAGATAGTCTGGTGGTGGTGGGGGGGGTGGGTAACTGACTGACAGCGAGCAGGCGGGAGGAAGTGGAAAGCATGACAAGGCTCGGTATTGTTTTCCCGACTCGGTAATAGCTTCAGTGAAGATGAGTGGCGGCGACTGAGGGTTTGGAAGGAAGACCCCGGCGTGCGGCCGGCGCTGCCTGAGGGGATGGGCGGCCGTTGCATTTGAAAGAGGCGCTCGCGCCGCCGCGGGGAAGGGGGTGGGGGGGGGTGAGTGGGTTCGGGAGCGAACCTGCCAGATTTTGGGGGGGGTGGAAATGACCCATGGGGCTCGCGCCAGGGGTACGTGACTACGACCAGGTGTTGGGGCGGGGCGGTGAACACGTAATCCGCGGGGGGTGGGGGAGGGGACAGCGGCTGCCTTCATTCAGCCATGTTGTGGCGGCGCAGATTGGCTGCCCGAAGATCGGTTTCAGGGGGATGGTGGGGGAAGCTGTTTGACATTTAAACTGCTGCTGCGACATTTGCGTTTCCGTTTCGACTGCAGTGAAAGCTTCTAGCACTTTCCACATCTGCTATTCCCGGCTCGCGTGCCTGGGAGTTGACCCTCCACCCCCTCCGCCCCCGCCGCCATCGTGCCAACAACAAGACCACAGCAAGTGTGTCCCGGACCAGAACAAAAAAAAGGCTTAAAATGGAGTTCTCCATTTGGCTCCTTGCCTGAACTGACCCAGAGATCTCTGAGACACCGTGGCTCACGAGTGAAGGAACTTCAGTAGAGTGGAAATAGGAGCACAGAAAATAGAAGCAGTAGAGCAGTCGGCCCTTTGAGCTTGGTGCACCATTCAGTTTGATCAGAGAATCCTGCAGTGCAGAAGGAGGCCTTTCGGCCCATCGAGTCTGCACCGACCACAATCCCGCACTCTGCTTAGCCTCAACTACTTTCTGTGGCAGTAAATTCCACAGATTCACTGTGAATGAAGAAATTTCTTCTCACTACAGTTCTAAAAGGTTTACTCCTTACTTGAAAACTCTGACTCCCAGTTCTAGGCTCCCCGACCATCAGAAGTATTCTTTCTAACAGAATGTAATGCAGTGATTCAAAATGTGTCAAAACAAAATCCAGTACAAATATATTTGTTCAGTTCCATCATTTTACAACTATGGGAGTCAACCAGAAGATTATAAGGTGCTAACGGACAATAGAATCATAGAAACATACAGTTCAGAAGGAAGCCATTTGGCCCATTGATTCCGCAACGATAACAGTCCCACCCCAGGTTCTATCATCCAACCCCACACATTTACCCTGCCAATCCTTCTAAGCTACAGATCCTGGCGAACAAAGGCACAATTTAGCATAGCCAATCAAGCTAACCTGCACATTTTTGGACTGTGTTTAAAGCCATAAACTTTTCAGGCATTGACAACCTAAGTCAACTCACTATGATGTGCTAATCTTTCAAAGGACAGAATCAGATTACGTGGCTTCATTGCCTTGCAATTTGAAGCAAACAGGCATTTCCTACTTTGCTGCTGCTATTTTACGTTACTGATTGAGTTTCAAATGTATTTCACCACTTGTAAAGCACTTTAAGATGCTCTGAGATTATGAAAAGTGCAATGCATTTGTTTTACATTGCATCAGTAGTTTAGGTTCAGAATCTGGATGGATACTGAAATTGTGAGGCAGCCCAATGTTTTCAGAATAAGTTAGACAAAATACATAACCAATGTTCTGAACATTGGCAGATAAAATGTATAGTATTACAGTCAGTTGAAAAAAGTGTGACGTATATCATTCCATGAATGGTGAGATGTCTTGGTGAATTTTAGTAAAGTAATAAAGAATGAAGTAATGAAGGCTAGGTGAAATAGAGAGAAACTTTTTCTATGGTGGGAGAGTTCAGAAGAGATAACATTGAAATTAGCTATAACTGTGAAATTAGCAAGACTATTTGGGAGTGATCAGTAAGTAAAGCACAATAAATATATCATTCATCCAAAAGGATGTAGATGTGAGGTGGGATGCAAATTTAAAATCTGAGTGCTAGATTTTTGTGGTGTAAGAGATCTGAGACCCATGGTGGGTAACTGAGATTAAATAGCATTCTTCCATGAACTGCATAAATTCCACAAGGAGCTGTGGGGTCAAATTGTATCTTTTGAAGTGTGGCCAGTTTTGCTAGACAGAAAAAAAGGGATATTTGGGTGTTTGACAGCTTGACAATTCTAGTTGTGTGTAATTTAAGACATTGACAATTTCTATTCCCCTCTTGCCCAAGGGATTTCTGCAGTTATATACCTAGGTTAGAGTTTCAATTTTAGGTACAATTGGACATGACAGTTTTCCACCACAGCAGCTATGTGAAAAAAAAATACCAGATATGATGGAAGACAGGTTATATACACCATCCACAATCATTGAATTTGTAGCACAGAAATATCTTCAGCAAGCTGCTTCATTTAGGTGTTGATATGACAGTCCTGCTGGGGCACTGTAACAATATTCAAAACGGGAAAATTATCCAGTCAAACCAACATGTTGTTTCTGGTGGTGATTGGCACCTGCAAATCATAGAAAGTCTGAAGTGTATTGTAGGACACCACAAGTTTCCTTTTCAGGTTCACCCATCCGCAAACATACCTGCAGTAAAGGAGCAGCCAGAGGGATCAGAGACTTTGAATGCTTGCGAGCTGGACCTGATGGCCGTTTTGGCCAAAGTTGGGGCAGGGCTAACTAGGAAGTCCTTCTCCTTTCTGCACCCTTTTGCAGCAGGTGTGTTTATATTCATATGTGCTTCCTCTCTGTACCTCATATCTATCTGCATATCAATCTATTTCTTTCATGCACCTACTTAGGTTCTCCAGTAAAGTATTTATACTACTTGTTTCACTTGCACCATGTGTAGCTAGTCATATTCTAATTGCAGTCTGTCCAAAAATGTTTTTCTTGACTTTATTGGATTTACTTTGTTATATTTGGAATTTGCTACAAGTGGAAATACTTTCTGTACATTTACTGTACAAAAGTTTTTTGATCATCTCTCAGCCTTTGAGTAAAAATCTCCAGACTGAACTGCGGTTTGCAGTTGTATCCTTTAGACCTAAGTACGCTCTTTCAGTGTCTGTATATCTCTTTTGTAATGAAAGATGCATAATACCCCAAGTGTGGTCCATATAAATGTTTACATTATTTTCCATCTTTTCAATTTCTATATATTAACTCTAATTTGTTTGCATTTGGAATGGCCTTTTTGTCCATCTATGACCTCTTATGTACTCTGGACTACAAAAATCTAGGTTGTTTAGTCTCAGCATGTTGGTCAATAAATGAGAAGATAACAGACAAGTAAACATTTCATCTGTAGAACTTTCACTAAATTCCTAGTATTTTCTTCTTTTTTACCTCCCTTCTTGCAAGTAAGGCCTCGAAATTATTTTTATATCATTGTTCTTTATCAACATTCTTCTGCTGGACTTCTCACCACATAAATGTTGTCCAGAGTTTTGCTATTGCTCCTCAGTTTTTATTGGGCATGATTTTTTTTAAACATTTCTGTTGACATGCATTATATTTACGAATCAGGTGTTGATCTGCACCATTCTAACCCAACATCATTCTCAAAACAAGTATGCTTACTCAAAGCACGAGGGGCTTATTGACCGTTCCTGTCTCTGAGGGAGCTGTGGACCAGTTGAGGGAAATATCCATACCGAGGGAGGAAGTGTTAGAGCTTCTAGGTAGCATTAAAACTGATAAATCTCTGGGGCCTGATGGCATTTATCCCAGGATGCTTAGGGAGGCGCGAGGTCTCTGACGCAAATTTTTGTCTCTTTGGATACAAGTGAGGTCCCAGAGTACTGGAGAATAGCTAATGTTGTATCGTTGTTTAAAAAGGGTAGTAGGGATAACCCTGGAAATTATAGGCCGGTGACTTTGGCGTCAGTGGTAGGGAAGCTGTTGGAGGGGATTCTTAGAGATAGGATGTATAGGCGTTTAGAGCGTTGCGATCTGATTAGGGATACGCAGCATAGATTTGTTAAGGGGAGGTTGTGCTTTACAAATCTGGTAGAATTTTTTGAGGAGGTGACGAAAATGGTGGACGAAGGGCGAGCCGTTGATGTCGACTATATGGATTTCAGTAAGGCGTTTGACTAAGTCCCTCATGGGACGTTAGTTGAAAAGGTCAAGGCTAATGGGATACAAGGAAAGGTAGCTAGATGGATAAGTAACTGGCTTAGTAATAGGAGACAGAGAGTAATAGTGGAAGGGTGTTTTTCTAGCTGGAGGTTGGTCACTAGTGGTGTGCCGCATATATTTGTAATATATATATAAATGACTTGGAAGAGGAAGTAAGTGGAGTGATCACCAAGTTTGCAGACGATACAAAGATGGCTGGACTTGCAGATAGTGAGGAGCATTGTCAGGCGATGCAGCAGAACATAGGCTAGTACCTTGGGCAGATAGATGGCAGATGGAATTCAATCCTGATAAATGCAAGGTAATGCATTTTGGGAGAAAGAATGTTTGGGAGAAAGGGAGTTATATGATAAAAGGTAGACCTATTAAGAGTATAGAAATGCAGAGGGACCTGGGGGTGCAGGTGCACAAGTCTCTGAAGGTGGCAGAGCAGGTGGAGAAGGTTGTGAAGAAAGCATATGGTATGCTAGCCTTTATAAGAAGGGATATAGAGTACAAGAGCTGGCCTTTAATGTTGCAGTTGTATAGAACATTGGTTAGACCTCATTTGGAATACTGCGTCCAGTTCCAGTTGCCTTACTACCGGAAGGACGTGGAGACTCTGGAGAGAGTGCAGAGGAGGTTTACCAGATGTTGTTTGGTGTGGAAGGTCTGAGTTACGAGGAGAGGTTAGGCAAATTGGGACTGTTTACCTTAGAAGACGTAGACTTAGAGGAGATTTAATGGAGGTGTACAAGATTATGAGGGGTATAGATAGAGTAAACAGGATTAAGCTTTTTCCTAGGATGGACTCAAATACGAGGGGTGATGGGCTTAGGGTGACGGGGTAAGGTATAATTTGGATGCTAGAGGGAGTTTTTTCACACAGAGGTTAGTGGTGGTATGGAACGTGCTGCCAAGTGGTGGAGGCAGGCACTCTGGAGTTATTTAAGAAATACTTGGATGGGCACATGAACAGAATGGGAATGGAGGGGTATAGAAAACTGATTCAAAATAGGGATGATGAGCCTTGGGAAGTGTGTAAATAGATGATGATATTGATGTACTTGTTTTTATCCTATAGATGCCTTGGTCTGCTTTTTTGTCTAACAAGGGGCATACACGCAATGTGTCGTGAGAGGGCTGCTCTTGGATTTTTCGAGAGTATCCTAGTGCTTCACGTCGTTAGTGTACGCTTGACCTGGACCATTTGATGGGCAACACGACAGTTCAGTGACTATCATTGTGATGTGTAGATACATGGATTTGGGCCTATGTCGGTGGGAATTTGTGCATTCTCCCTGTGCTTGCGTGGGTTTTCTCCAGGTGCTCCAGTTTTCTTCCACGTCCCAAAAATGTGCTCTTAGGCTGATTGGCAGAACAAATTCTCCCTAAATTGTCTCAAATTTGGTTTCAATCCATAGATCTATAAACATAGACAGAGATCACAGGTAGTGGTGGGAACATTGGGGTGGCAGCGCGGGCTCATTGGGCCAAAGGGCCTGTTTCCAGTGCTGTTTTTGTTCTTTGTTCACACTCTTCAGTGCGTTGCCTTGCATCATTTCTAAAACTGTTTTTGTATCCATTTGTTTCTCCTCCCAGAGTTTTCAGAAAGTCAGCATTTCCCTCTTCAGTATAATATTGTTTGCTCTCTGTTAAATTCTCCCTAAATTCGGCTCAACGCAGGCTCATTGGGCCGAAGGGCCTGTTTCCCATGCTGTTTTGTTCTTTGTTCTTAATTTGGCAACTGATGCAACTATTAATAGTTATAATATTTCTTGGGATTGTTTTGTCATCTGGTTGAAAATAAGTTGCTGTGTTGACCTATTTTCAATCCCTTGAGACTCCTCTTGTATTCGTTGACTAGAATAATGATGGTACTTTGTAGATTTTGCTTCTTCTGTCATGTGCTGTAGTGTTCTATGTTCTATGTCTTTGGGGTGTATATGATCCATCCCTGAGGACTTGCTGGTTTTGAGATGTCTGTTTGAATTTGCCAGTGATGCCAAAGTACTGTCTTCTCTGATACATATTCCAAGTATTAATCATTTAATGAGAGTTGCATACATAGAGCTGGTTAGTGGTGATCGAAATTTGGTTTTGTTGACAATTCAGTGTGAGCCTGACATGAAGAAGGTACTAACACACAAGACCTACAAAACAAGTGTAAATAATTGCACCATAGGATGTATTCAAATTGACTCAAACAACACAGGAGCGGTCTACAGTTTACTTTGCATGTGTTTTGTTTTATAGTTAATGGTCAAGTTTGACTTGAAGATTTAATATTAGTACATTTAATCATTAGTCAAAGGAAGGTGAGATTAAATTCTTCATTTTAAATACAACTGGCCAAACAATTAACCACAAATATTTGACATCAAGCTAAACTACCTATTTAATAAATCTGGTTCAGAAATAAACTACAGATAATTAATTAATTAAGACCAGACAAGTAGTGCATCAGAAACAGAAAATGATGGAGTTCAGATTCAAAACATTAGCTCTATTCTCTCTCCACAGATGCTGTCGACCTGCTGAGTTTCTCCAGCAATTTCTGGTTTTGTTTGATTCCAGCATCTGCAGTTTTTTGCCCTTATGGTAGTGCATCTGTTATGTAGTATGGGAGATTTTGTGGAAACTGACTCAGGCTGCCCCATCTCCAGGGAATGTGTCCAGGGTAAATAGTAATAAACAGGACTCAGGGCTGGTGTGTTGCCTCCCAGGGGCTGGGGTCCAGGATGTTGCAGATCGGGTTTTTAGGATTCTTAAGGGTGAGGGGAGTCAGCCCCAAGTCATTGTTCATGTGGGGACACATGATGTAGGTAGGACAAGGGAAGGGGATATTAAACAGAAATTTATGGAGTTAGGGTGGAAGCTTAGGTCCATAACAGGCAGAGTGGTTATCTCTGGACTCTTGCCTGTGCCAAGAGATAGTTTAGAGATGAACAGAGAAAGGGATAGTTTGAACTCATGGCTGCGTGGATGGTGCAGGAGGGAGGGGTTCAGGTTCCTTAACAATTGGGACTCATTCTGGGATAGGTGGGACCTCTTCAAGAGAGATGGTCTACACCTGAACCAGAGGGGGACTAATATCTTGGGGGGAAAATTTGCTAAGGCTATGATGGGGGCTTTAAACTGATTCGGGGGGGGGTGGGATCCTAAGTAGTTGGGGTGCTGAGAGGGATGAGAGTAAGGGGGTTATAGAGGAGAGTTGTAAAACACAGCGGCGTACGGGTGGGGTGGGGCATGGTTTGAGATGCGTATACTTTAATGCAAGGAGTATTCGCAATAAGGGGGAGGAACTTGCAGCTTGGACCAGTACCTGGAACTTCGATGTTGTGGCCATTTCAGAGACTTGGGTAGAGCAGGGACAGGAATGGATGTTGCAGGTTCCGGGGTACAAATGCTTTAGTCGGAGTAGAGAAGGGGGTAGAAGGGGGGGAGGAGTGGCGTTACTGGTCAAAGACTGTATCACGGTGATCGAAAAGAAGTTTGATGAGGACTTGTCTGTGGAGGTAGTATGGGCTGAGATTAGAAACAGGAGAGGAGAGGTCACCCTGTTGGGAGTCTTTTACAGACCTCCTAATAGTTCTAGAGAGGTTGAGGAAAGGATTGCGAAGTCAATTCTGATTAGGAGTGAAAGTAGTAGGGTAATTGTGATGGGGGACTTTAACTTTGCTAATATTGATTGGAATAGCTATAGCTCTAGCTCGTTAGAGGGGTCAGTTTTCGTACAGAGTGTGCAGGAAGGTTTTTTGACTCAGTATGTAGATAGGCCAACTAGAGGTGAGGCTACATTGGATTTGGTGCTGGGCAATGAGCCAGACCAGGTGTTAGGCTTGGAAGTTAGTGAACATTTTGGTGATAGTGACCACAATTCGGTTACGTTCACCTTAGTGATGGATAGGGATAGGCATGAAGCTGGGGGCAGTAGTTATAGCTGGGGGAAGGGTAATTATGAGGCCATCAGGAGAGAATTAGGGTGCATAGATTGGACTAGGAAACTACAGGGACTGGGAACATCTGGAATGTGGTGCTTATTCAAGGAGCAGCTGCTGCGAGTCCTTGATAAGTATGTCCCTGTCAGGCAGGGAGGAAATGGACGAGTAAGAGAGCCTTGGTGTACGAAAAGAGTTGATTTGCTGGTTAAGAAGAAAAAGGAGGCTTATGTCAGGATGAGGCTTGAAGGCTCAGGTAGTGCAATGGATAGCTATAGATTAGCTAGGAAGGAGGTAAAAAGTGAATTGAGGAGAGCTAAGAGGGGACACGAGAAGATGTTGGCTGATAGGATTAAGGAGAATCCTAAAGCTTTCTTTCGATATGTTAAGAATAGAAGATTGGTTAGGGCAAGATTAGGGCCAGTCATAGACAGCAGTGGGAAGTTGTGCGTGGAGCCTGAAGAGATTGGTGAGGCACTGAATAAATATTTCTCTTCGGTATTCACGCAGAGTGCTGGAAATGTAGCTGTGGAGAGCACTGAGGTACAGGGTTGCAAATTGGGGAGTATTGTAGTAGATAGGGAGGATGTGTTAGAAATTCTCGAGGGTTTGAAGTTGGATAAGTCCCCTGGGCCGGACGGGATTTACCCTAGGATTCTCTGGGAGGCAAGAGAGGAGATTGCAGAGCCTCTGGCTCTGATCTTCAGGTCCTCGTTGGTTACGGGTGTGGTTCCGGAGGACTGGAGGATGGCGAATGTGGTCCCATTGTTTAAGAAGGGGAAGAGAGACCTTCCAGGGAATTATAGGCCAGTGAGTCTTACTTCTGTTGTGGGCAAGGTATTGGAGAGAATTATTAGGATAGGATTTATAGTTATTTAGAGAGAAATGAATTGATTGGGGATAGTCAGCATGGTTTCGTGAAGGGTAGGTCATGCCTTACTAACCTCATTGAGTTTTTTGAGAAAGTGACCAGAGAGGTGGATGGGGGTAAGGCGGTTGATGTAGTATATATGGACTTTAGTAAGGCTTTTGATAAGGTGGCCCATGGAAGACTTCTACAGAAAATGCAGATGTGTGGAATAGAGGGTGATTTAGCTAATTGGATTAGAAATTGGCTGGCAGATAGAAGACAGAGGGTGGTGGTTGATGGGAGATATTCATCGTGGAGTTCGGTGACGAGTGGTGTGCCTCAGGGGTCTGTTTTGGGGCCCCTGCTGTTTGTATTTTTTATAAATGATCTGGATGAGGGTATTGAGGGATGGATCAGTAAATTTGCAGATGATACTAAAGTTGGTGGTGTGGTAGATAGTGAAGAGGGGTGTTTTAGTTTACAGAGTGACTTGGACAAGTTGCAGAGCTGGGCCGAGAGGTGGCAAATGGAGTTTAATGTGGAAAAGTGTGAGGTAATGCACTTTGGCAGGAACAATAAATGTGTAGAGTATAGGGCTAATGGTAGGGCTCTTTAATAGTGTTGAGGAACAGAAGGATCTTGGTGTATGTGTCAATAGATCCCTGAAAGTAGGCAGTCAAGTGGATAAAGTTGTTAAGAAGGCTTATGGAGTCTTAGCTTTTATTGGTAGGGGGATTGAATTTAGGAGCCGCAGCATCATGTTGCAGCTGTACAAAACTCTAGTGCGGCCGCACTTGGAGTATTGTGTGCAGTTCTGGTCGCCACATTATAAGAAAGATGTGGAGGCATTGGAGAGGGTACAGAGGAGGTTTACCAGGATGTTGCCTGGTATGGAGGGCAGGTCCTATGAAGAGAGGTTGAAGGATTTGAGGTTGTTTTCGTTAGAAAGGAGGCGGCTAAGAGGGGATCTTATTGAAGCATATAAGATGATTAGAGGTTTAGATAGGGTGGACAGTGATAGCCTTTTTCTAGGATGGAGAAAGCTAGCACGAGGGGACACAGCTTTAAATTAAGGGGTATGAGTTATAGGACGGATATCAGAGGTAGGTTCTTTACTCAAAGAGTGATTAGGGAGTGGAATGCCCTGCCTGCAGCTGTTGTAGATGCGCCAAGTTGGTGGCGTTTAAGAGGTTAGTTGATAAGTATATGGATGAGAAGGGAATGGTTTAGTTAGGAGGGGCATTGCTTTTTATTTTGGTCGGCACAACATCGAAGGCCGAAGGGCCTGTTCTGTGCTGTATTGTTCTATGTTCTATGTGTCCCATCTCAACTCTCAAGCTCACAGCTGTTGAGCAGGATTCTGAGTTTGAAATACCAACCATACATTGCTAGACAACTTATTCCAATGTACAACCACATAAACGTAGAACAATACAGCACAAACAGGCCCTTTGGCCCACGAGTTGCGCCGATCACATCTACCAATCCACAGACCTACCAATCCACAGACCTATCTATAACCCCCTATCCTATTCTTTTCCATATACTCATCCAGAAGTCTCTTAAAAGACCCCAGTGAGTTTGCCTCAACAACCTCCGAAGGCAGTCGGTTCCATTCACTCACCACCCTCTGAGTGAAAAACCTACCCCTGACATCTCCTTTGTATTTGCTACCCTGTACCTTAAATCTGTGTCCTCTCGTATTGACCATTTCTGCTCGGGGAAATAGTCTCTGAGAGTCCACCCTATCTATTTCTCTCAACATTTTATAAAGCTCTATCAGGTCGCCTCTCAACCTGCGTCTCTCCAGTGAGAAGAGTCCCAGCTCCCTCAATCTATCTTCATAAGGCCTGCCTCCCAATCCAGGCAGCATCCTTGTAAATCTCCTCTGCACTCTCTCAATAGCCTCTACATCCTATAATGAGGCGACCAGAACTGCGCACAATACTCCAACTGGGTCTGACAAGAGTCTTATAGAGCTGCATCATTACCTCCTGACTCCTAAACTCTGTTCCTCGATTAATGAAGGCCAGTACACCGTACGCCTTCTTGACCACTTCCTCCACCTGCGAGGCCGATTTAAGAGTCCTATGGACCCGGACCCCGAGATCCTTCTGCTCTACAACACAGCTAAGACTCCTACCCCTTATATTGTACTCCTTCATCCCGTTATTCCTGCCAAAATGGACCACTACACATTTATCCGCGTTGAAGTCCATATGCCACTTCTCCGCCCAGTCTTGCATCCTGTCTATGTCCCACTGCAACTTTTGGCATCCCTCCAGACCATCCACCACACCACTGACCTTTGTATCGTCGGTGAACTTGCTAACTCATCTCTTCACTTCCTCATCCAGGTCATTTGTGAAAATGACAAACAGCAGGGGTCCCAGAACAGATCCCTGGGGCACTCCACTGGTTACTGACCTCCATGCAGAACAAGACCCATCCACACCCACTCTCTGCCTTCTGCCAGCAAGCCAGTTCTGGATCCACGAGGCCAAAGCCCCTTGGATCCCATGCCCTCTCACCTTCTCCAGAAGCCTTGCATGTGGGACCTTGTCAAACGCCTTCCTAAAGTCCATGTACACTACGTCCACTGCCCTTCCTTCGTCAATGTGTTCAGTCACGTTTTCGAAGAACTCAGCTAGGCTTGTAAGGCATGACCTGCCCTTGACAAAACCATGCTGACTATTTCTAATCAGTCCAAACTTCTCCAAATGTTCATATATCTTATCCCTCAGAAGCCTCTCCATCAACTTACCAACCACTGAAGTCAAACTCACCGATCGGTAATTTCCTGGACTGTCCCTGTTCCCTTTCTTAAGATAGGAACCACATCCGCAATCCTCCGGAAATTAGGAGAGCCAGAAGGGGTCATGAGAAGCCTTGGCAGGGAAGATTAAGGAGAATCCCAAGGCCTTCTACAAATATTTGAAAAATAAAAGGATGAGAAGAGAAGGGACAGGGCCTGTAAAAGGTGAAGGGGGAAAAGTCTGTGTGAATCTGGAAGAAATGGCAGAGGTGCTTAATGAGTACTTTGCCTTGGTATTCACGGTGGAAAGTGAACTGGGAGATTGCACTGCAGGTTTGTGGCATATGGATAAGATTGAGTATGTGGATGTTAGGAAAGAGGATGTGTTAGACCTGTTAAATTCTATCAAGATAGACAAGTCGCCGGGATCGGATGGGATGTACCCCAGGTTACTGTGGGAGGTGAGGGAAGTGTTTGCAGAGCCCCTGGTGATGATCTTTGCATCGTCCATGGAAACGGGAGAGATAAGGTGTGTAGAAGGTGTACTGTCGCAAACCTGCAGTGCATCTCTGCCATTTCTTCCGGATTCACACAGACTTTTCCCCCTTCACTTTTTATAGGCCCTATCCCTTCTCTTTTCATCCTTTTACTTTTCACATATTTGTAGAAGGCCTTGGGATTCTCCTTAATCTTCCCTGCCAAGGCCTTCTCATGACCCCTTCTGGCTCTCCTAATTTCCTTTTTAAGTTCCCTTCTACACACCTTATCTCTCCTGTTTCCATGGACGACGCAAAGATCATCGCCAGGGGCTCTGCAACCACTTCTCTCACCTCCCACAATAACCTGGGGTACATCCCATCCGGTCCCAGTGACTTGTCTATCTTGATAGAATTTAACAGGTCTAACACATCCTCTTTCCTAACATCCACATACTCAGTCTTTTCCGTATGCCGCAAACCTGCAGTGCAATCTCCCAGTTCACTTTCCACTGTGAATACCAAGGCAAAGTACTCGTTAAGCACCTCTGCCATTTCTTCCGAATTGACACAGACTTTTCCCCCTTCGCTTTTTATAGGCCCTATCCCTTCTCTTTTCATCCTTTTATTTTTCACATATTTGTAGAAGGCCTTGGGATTCTCCTTAATCTTCCCTGCCAAGGCCTTCTCATGACCCCTTCTGGCTCTCTTAATTTCCTTTTTAAGTTCCCTTCTACACACCTTGTACTCCTATAAAAGGTATAAGAAGAGAGAATTGGTGGTGGTTGTTCAGCAGTCACTGCTGTTCTCCCCCAGTACAAAGTAATTGATCAATTCCAGCGAAGGTATGGAGACAGTGAATTAGCAGCAGAGCCAGAATGCTGATTAAATTATAAAGTATAAGGCTATTTCAGGCAGAGGAGATGCAGAGTAAAAAATACTGCTAAGGGGATAGGTAAAATCATATGAAATAGGCCTATTGAGGAGGTAACTAAGTGTGTAGATGAAGTTAGAACAGTTGATGTCATTAGCAAGGCTTTTAATAAGGTTCCCCATGGTAGGCTCATGAGGAAAGTAAGGAAGTGTGGATAGAGGAAAATTTGATAAGTAACTGGCTGTCTTATAGAAGAAGAGTGTGATAGTGAATGGAAAATTTTCAGACTGGAGACCAGTTACCAGTGGTATACCATAGGGATCGGTGCTGGATCCTCTACTATTTGTGATTTTTATCAGTGACTTGGAGGAGGGGCTGAAGGGTGGATCAGGAAAGGGAGGGCTGTTGTAGGCTGCAGAGAGACATTGAAAGAATGCAGAGCTGGGCCGAAAAGTGGCAGATAACGTTTGAGTATGAGGTGATTCACTTTGGTAGGACAAATTTGAATGCGGATTAGAGAGTCAATAGTAGTATTCGGAGGAATTTGGAGGAACAGAGAGATCTTGGGGTTCATATCCACAGATCCCTGAAGATTGCCACTCAAGTGGCGATCTTCAGAACCGTGAAGAAGGCATAGTGTGTTAGCATTTATTAACAGGGAGTTTGAGTTTAAGAGACTTGGGGTTATGCTGCAACTGTACAGGACTTTGGTGAGATCATATTTGGAATATTCTGTACAGTTCTGGTCACCTCACTATAAGAAGGATGTGGAAACATTGGAGCGAGTGCAGAGGAAATTTATCAGGATGCTGCCTGTTTTGTAGGTTAGGTCTTATAAGGAAAGGTTGAGGAAGCTAGGGCTTTTCTTTTTGGAATGGATAACAATGAGAGGTGGCTTAGTAGAGGTTTATAGGATGATGAGTGGCATAAATAGAGTAAACGTGTGGAGACTATTTGCTTGAATGATGTAGCTGTTACTAGGGGACATAACCGTAAGGTTCATGGTGAAAGATAAAGGAGAGACGTCCACAATAGTTTTTTGCTCAGAGAGTAATTGGCGTGTGTAAGGGACTGCCTGTGGTTATTGGATAGGCACATGGAGCACACCAGAATGATAGGAAGTGGGATAGCTTGATCTTGGTTTCAGACAAAGCTCGGCACAACATTGAGGGCCAAAGGGCCTGTACTGTGCTGTTCTATGTTTTGCTGTCTGATAATATGGCTGATCTAATTGTGGACTCAACTCTCTGTCTCCCACAAGCAGTTTGTTCTTCTAAACTCCAATGAGTACTTCTGTCTACTTATCCTGTCCTCCCAAGATGGCTATTCATTCTAGGATGACAATTCTTTCCTTAATGTTACAGCGCAAAAATGTTGTTCCCCACAGTGCACATGAGAATTCAGAGTGCATTAAGATAAAAGCCAAATATTGGAAAAATTCAGCAGCTTTGACAGTATATGTGGAGAGAGAAAAACACAGTTAGCATTTTGAATCCAAAATGAGACTTAAGAACTTTTAATTTTTAATTAAGGATGCTTGGCCTCGTGCACAAAATTAATAAGAACATCAGAACTAAGAGCAGGCGTAGACAATCTAGCTTCTCTGCCATTCAGTAAGGTCATGGCTGATCTTTTCATGCACTCAGCTCCACTCACCTGCCTACTGACCATAACCCTTAATTCCTTTACTGTTCAAAAATTTATGTATCTTTGCCTTAAAAACATTTTAATGAAGTAGTTTCAAGGAATTCCATAGATTCACAGCCCTTTGTGTGAAGAAGTTCCTCCTCAACTCGGTCCTAAATATGCTTCCCCTTATTTTGAGGCTATGCCCCCTAGGATTAGTTTCACCTGCCAGTGGAAACAACTTGCGTGTTTCTATCTTATTTATTCTCTTCATAATCTTATGTTTCTATAACACCTCCCTTCATTCTCACCCCAGCCTACTCAGTCTGTCCTCATAAACCAACCCTCTCAACTCTGGAATCAACCTGGTGAATCCCCTCTGCATCCTCTTCAGTACCAGCATATCTTTTCTCAAGTAACGACTGACTCAATTCCCCCCCCCCCCCTTTGTGTGCTGATAATATAGTTCCTAATTATATCGAGTAAAGCAATTTGCACTGGTATGTCAGGAGAAGTGTCTAAATGCATTGTAAAGTTTTGTACAAGTTACAGAAATTCCACGTTTTGAGACTAGCACAGTTCCACTGGAGAGGGAGTTCTAGGATAGGGGGGTCTACATCAGGTCCAAGTGGAGTGATTATGACCTGCCCATTTCCCTGCCTGATGGAACTCCCAGTCAGTAGCAGTTCAGGGATGGTGAGGAGATGGGAGGGGAGGGGTGACATCACAGTGCCTGAACTCTGGCTTTGAAATGCACTGTATCCCAGAGCCTATGGTGCGCTGCCCAGAACCTGACACCATGAAATCTAACTAGAATTTTCACAACACAATTGGAACTGGACTTATACTATGTAACACGGAGAAAGAGGCTGAGATTCCATTGACCTCTTTAATTGCTTTTTGAACCTGTTCCTTGATTAATTAGTCTTTAAGTAGATAAGCCATTGAACTGCTTGTCTTATTGAAGTGTGCTATGTTACTGAAAGATTGGGAACCACTGGATTAGAGTGACCAAGCTTGCTTTCATTTTGTTTATTATTTCTTGATGCATTTTAATGATTTTTATGTACACTTTGCAAAAATGAACAGTGGTATTTTAGAATTTCACGCTTCCAATATGTTTGCTTTCACTTGGGGTGGGGAAGAACCAAAGCTAAGGGCTATAAATGTGGAATGATCACTAATGAATTCAAAGGGAATTCAGGAGAGTGTTTAGGATGTGGCATTCATTCATGATTAGCTGAGCTAAAAGCATGGACACTTTTTAAAAGGGAGCTAGATAAACATGCAGAGAGAAAAAGATTAGATTTTATTGGGATAAATGGAAGGTGTGAGGAGGCTCATATGGATTATAGATACAAGCTTGGGCTAGTTGGCCAAATTACCTTTTCCTGTGTTGTTAACTTTCATCTGTTGTCCAGCTCTGTTGGACTGCCCTTATCCATTTAACTATAGACAGGACATTTCCAATAGCTTCTTTCCCTGACCTCGTATCATTGCAGATGTTGGACAAACTTGATGTCTGTGTCGATGTGTGCGATCTTTTTGGAGATCTTCTCCACTTGGATCCAGCAGTTTGTGATGTTGATGGTAGTCATGATATGGAGATGCATATCATTGCCCCAACAGTCTCTGTTGTTGGTACCTCCTCTTTCTGATCTGTAAGTTATCCTTCAGTGATATCACTCAATGGTGATGACTGGTGTTAGATGCAGGTGATGCCATCACCTCTCCAGATTGGAGTTGCCAGCTTGCTTGTCTAACATTAGAACAAAGAACAGTACAGCACAGGAACAGGCCCTTCAAGCCTGCCCCACTCATGTGCCCAACCATTTGTTTGTATCCCTCTATTTCCGCTCTGTTCATGTGGCTATCTAGATGAGTTTTAAACAATCTGTGTGTCTGCCTCAACCTTCTGCTTAGCAGCGTATTCCAGGCCCTCACAACCTTCTGTGTAAAATATGTCCCCCTGACATCTGTGTTGAATCTTGCCTCCTTAACCTTGAACTTGTGACCCCTTGTGTTCATCACCTCCAACCTGGGAAAAAGCTTCCCACTGTTCACCCTATCTATGCCACTCACAATTTTATACACCTGTGTTAGGTCACCCTTCATCCTCCATCTTTCCAGGGAGAACAACCCCAGTTTGCCCAATCTCTTATAGCTAAGACTCTCTGTACCAGGCAACATCCTGGTAAACTTTTTCTGTACTCTCTCCAAAGTCTCCACGTCCCACGTCGTTAGAGCTGGGTGAATCATCATTTCCCTCGAGAACAAAGTCACTGTCTTCATCCTCCACACAAGCTCCATTCCTTTGCCTCCAGCACACTCCTTGGCCACTGTTTTGGGATCAAGCTGATTGCAGCCTTAGTCTTGAACTTCTGAATCTATATCTTTTACTTGCATAACTGTAACTGTGACCATTTCTGCCCATGCCTCCAATCTCTTGTGGTAAGCTTCAACTTTGCGTTTGTCCTTCATGACTCAATCTGGTTGGCCTCCCGTCATCTATCATTCTTTAAACTTTAAAATGCAACTTCGCCTGCACCTACCTCAGCTCACTTGTATCCTAGGGTTGGAACCAGTCGAATTTAAAATTCTCAGTCTTGTATATTTTCCAGATATTGCTACTGTAAAGTTCTGTATTTCTGCAAGTTTGTAATATAACTTAGTGTTTTATGTTGCACAGCTGAGAGTGAGATTCAAAGATAACTTGTTTATTTAGATGTGAAACAGAAGGCAGCTTTTGTTAATCAACTCAATCCCAAAACTAACTGGTATTGTGTAATCAGTCAGTATTTTGTAAGTTCTAACCATTACTGAAAAGGAAAAAAATCCTGCAGAATATTAGGTTATTTTCTCCACATAATAGTTTAAATTAATGCTGCATACCTTTTCTTATTGTGCAAACTAAAGACGCCTCAGCCCAGAAAATGAACAGTGAGCTCAAATGTTATTCACAGATATCTCTTGTATTACTTTACTGGTTACAATTAATTGTTGCCAGATTTATTGGTATTGTTATTGTAGCATTTAACTGCAGGTTTTGGCAGATTTGAGAATGCAATATTTGTCATGGTGGTGTGTTCACTCTGAGTAGTGAGTGCTGCTGATGGTCTACAACTTTTAAAAAGTGTGCAGTTTGTTTGACAGTGATGAAATGAAGTCTGCTGTAGATCTGTTTGGATTTTGTTCATTTTGTATTTCTTCCTGCTTAAACTCCCCAATTTATGCAAGCCTGCTGAATTGTTTCCAAATCATGCAGTCAGTTGATGTTGTCTACATGGACATTAGCAAGACCTTTAGGTACCACACAGTACACTGTTCCATAAATTTCACAGAATCCAGGGTTAGATAGTTAAATAGATACAAAATTGGCTTCTTGATAGAAACCGGACCATGGATGTAGACAGTCGTTTTTTGAACTGAAGGTCTGTGACCAGTGGTGTGTCTCAGAGATCAGTGCTGGTCCACTGTTATTTGTCATTTATATAAATCATTTGGATGAGAATATAGGAGGCATGATTAGTAGGTTTGCAGGTGACACCAAGATTGATGGCATAGTGGACAGAGGGTGGTGGGGGTATGGAATGCGCTGCCAAGAAAAGTGGTGGAAGCAGGTACTCTGGAGTTATTTAAGAAATACTTAGATGGGCATATGAACAGAATGGGAGTGGAGAGGTATAGAAAACTAGGGATAAAATAGGGATCATGACCCTTGGGAGTCCCTGGGAAGTGTGTAAATAGATGCTGATATTGATGTACTTGTTTTTATCCTACAGATGCTTTGGTCCACCTTGTTGTCTAACGAGGGGCATACATGCGATAGGTCGTGAGAGGGCTGCTCTTGGATATTTTTTCAAGAGTATCCTAGTGCTTCATGTTGTTAGTGTACGCTTGACCATTTGATGGGCAACACGACAGCTCAGTGACTATCGCTGTGCTGTGCAGATACATGGATTTGGGCTTGTGTCTGTGGGAGTTTGCGCGTTCTCCCTGTGCTTGCGTGTGTTTTCTCCGGGTGCTCCAGTTTCCTCCCACATCCCAAAGATGTGCTCTTAGGCTAATTGGCAAAACAATTTCTCCCTAAATTGTTTCAAATTTTGTTTTTAATCCATAGATCTATAAACATGGACAGGGATCGCGGATAGAGGTGGGAACATCTGGGTGGTGGCGCAGGCTCATTGGGCCGAAGGGCCTGTTTCCCGTGCTGTTTTGTTCTTTGTTCTTTGGACAGTGAGAAAGGTTATCTTGGATTGCAATGGTATCTTGATCAGTTGGACCAGTGGACTGATGAATGGCAGGTGCAGTTTAACTTAGATAAATGCAAGATGATGCAGATTGAACAAGGGCAGAATTTACTCCATTAATGGTAGGGCACTGGGAAAGTTACAGAACAAAGAGATCTAGGGTACAGGTTCATAGCTCCTTGAAAGTGGAGTCACAGGTGAACAGAGTGGTGAAGAAGGCATTCAGTATGCTTGGTTTCATTGATCAGAACATTGAAGTTGTACAAGACATTGGTATGGCTACACTTGAAATACTGTGTACAGTTCTGGCCACCTTTATTATAGAAGGGATATTATTAAACTAGAAAGAGTGCAGAAAAGATTTACTAGCATACTACCAGGACTTGATGGTTTGAATTATAAGGAGAGGCTGGATAGTCTGGGACTCTCTTCTCTGTAGCTTGGAGGCTGAGGGATGATCTTATTAGAGGTTTATAAAATAATGAAGGACATAGATTAGCTAGAGAATCGATATCTTTTCCAAAAGTAGAGGAATCTAAAAGCAGACAGTATTGGTTTAAGGTGAGCAGGGGGAAATACAAATTCCAGAGGGGCAATTTTTCATACAGGGTAAGTGTCTGGAAGAAGCTGCCAGAGGTGGTAGTAGAGGCAGGTCCCATTTATCTTTTTAAAGAGTGGTTATACAGTTACATGGGTAAGATGGGTATAGAGGGATATGGGCCAAATGTGGACATCTGCGGCTAGACTGGCTTAGCGTTTTTTTTTTAAAAAAAGGCAACATGGACAAGTTGGGCCGAAAGGCCTATTTCTATGCTGAACAAAAAAATTACTGTTTACGCACGTGCAAGGTCATTAGTTTGCTGCTTTCACTGAAAAGCAAAGAGATTAAAACATTCTTTTAAAACTGCATTTGATTTGCACACTGCCAGGTTTATGATTCAGTAGTTTTTCTTTAGTTTCCTAAGAGCATGTTGATCATGGAAATGTACTCATTGGAAAATAAATAACACACCTTCGTTGAGGAAACATTGGAATGAATGTCTTTGGAAATGGCATTGTGATCTATTTTGCTAATCCCAGTGGTGTTGGATTGAGCAAGTAAGAAGATTTTTCCCATTTATTTTTTTATCCCTTTCTTCCATTTCCTTCAACCAGTCTACCCCAATAGCAAATTGAGACTGATTAAATTCATTTGAGTGGATTCTACATGTGGAAACCCAAGGAACTATTGGGGCAGTCATTCTGTTCTGAATCAGAAATCAATCTTGTTTTGATATCCACGATAGTGTGTACGTGCCACCACAGTTTAGGAACTGAATTGGTGATTTCCACCTCAGGTGTGTGTTTACTCGCTGAGTGCAACATTGTTTTTTTTATCAAGTCTGACTAAGCTCAGAATGCTGATTGCTTTGACCATCGTGAGAAATTACTGTACTGTGATAGTGAGTCATTGTTAAATTAGTGACTTATAGCAAATGATTTCTCATCAGGCAGAAACAGACATTTTCATAGAAACCAAAAATAGGTGTCAGGAGTAGGCCATTTGGCCCTTCGAGCCTGCACCATATTCAATGTGACCATGGTTAATCATGCACTTTCAGTATCCCACTCTTCCTTACTCTCCATACCCCTTTAATGCCTTTAGCCCCAACGGCCACATTCAGCTCCCTCTTGAACATATCGAACAAACTGGCCCACAGCTTTCTGTGGTAGAAAATTCCACAGGATCACAACTCTGAGTGAAGAAGTTCCTCATCTCTGTCCTGAATAACTTGCTCTTTTATTCTTAGACTGTGACCCCTAGTTTTGGACTTCCTAACACTGGGAGCATTCTTCCCCCATCAAGCCTGTCCTGTCCCATCAGTTCTTATATGTTTCTGAGATTCCCTGTCATTCTTCTAAGTGCCAGTGAGTACAAACTGTGTTGATCCAGTATCTCTATATGTCAGTCCTGCCATTCCAGGAATCAATCTAGTGAACTTAAGATGGACCCCCTCAATAGCATCAATGTTCTTTCTCAGACTAGGAGACCAAAACTGCACACAATACTCAAGATGTGGCCTCACCAATGCCCTGTAATAAATGCAGCAAAGCATCTTTACTCCTATACTGAAGTTCTCTTGCTATGAAGGCCAGCATGCCATCAGTGATCCTCCCCTTCAGTGGATGCACCCAGGTCACATTGCACTTTGCATTTTCCCAAACTGCCACCATTTGGAAAAAATCTTCCTTCTTGTTTTTGCCACAAAGTGGATAACCTTACATTTATCCACATGATATTGCATTGGCTAAGTATTTGCCCATTCAGCCAGCCTATCTAAGTCACCCTGCAGTCTCTTGGCATCCTCTTCACAGCACACACAGTGATACCCAGCTTAGTGTCATCTGCAAATTTGGAGATATTGCATTCAATTCCTTTGTCCAAATCATTAATCTATACTGTGAATAGCTTGGGATACCCCAATACTCATTGCCTGCCATTCTGAAAAGGGCCTGTTTATTCCCACTGTCTGTTTCCTGTCTGGCAACCAGTTCTCTGTCCACATCAATACATTTACCCCCAGTACAATGAGCTTTAATTTTGCTCACTAATCCCTGTGTGGGACCGTATCATATTTTGAAAGTCCAAATACATAACATCCACTGGTTCGTTGTCCACTCTATTGGTCACATTCTCAAAAAACTTCCAGAAGATTTGTCTCTCACAATTTTCCTTTAAAGTATCCATGCTGACTTGGACTGATCCTGTCACTGCTTTCCAAATGCTCAGTTGTTGCATCCTAAATAATTGACTCCAGCATTTTGCCCACCACCAATGTCAGGCTAATTGGTCTATAATTCCCTGTTTTCTCCTTTTTAAAAAATTAGGCTATGTTAACTACTCTCCAATCCAGAGGGTAGACACTTCCAGAGTTTGTAGAATGCTAGGAAATGATCACCAATGCATCCATTATTTCTAGGGCCATTTCCTTGAGTACTTTGGGATGCAAAGCATCAGGCCCTGCAGACTTTGCTGGAATTAAAACCAGATATTTCCTGACTAATAAGGATTTATTTTAATTCTTCTCCCATGCTAGACCTCTATCTGCAAGTATTTGTAGAAGGTTATCTGTGTCCTCAGTGAAGACAGATCCAAAGTATTTGTTTAGCTGGTCTGCTGTCTCTTTGCCCATTATGAATTCACCTGATTCTAACTGTATGGGACCTAGATTTGTCTTCAGTCTTTTTCCTTCACATATCTGTAGAAGCCTTTGCAGTTTTTGTTTTCTGCAAGCCTACTCTTGTATTCTGTTTTCTCCTTCTGAATTAAACCCTTTGTCCTCCTCTGCTGGATTTTAAATTTCTCCCAGTCCTCAGGTTTGCTGGCTTTTCTGGCCAATTTATATGTCTCCTCTTTAGCTTTCCCAACTCCTCATTGTGCAATGTACTATGGGAAGCATTATGCTATGAATTAGTGCTGGCAAATTACTTTGCCCTGGTCAAGTGGTTTACTAGTCTAACCCTTAGTATGCCCTTCAGCAACTTGTAAAGCCTCCTTCACGAACAGCTGGCAACCTTCAAACTCTACCATCTAGGAGAAGGACTCACAGGTGATTGTATTCCTGTCTGAAGCTATCCACTATTCTGTATTGGAACCATATTGCCATTCCTTCACTGACGTTGGATCAAGTTCTGGATCCTCACCCTGCAGCAAGCTGACATGACAAAGGCTGCAGCAGTTAAGGAAGACAGTTCGCAAACCTTTCAAAGGCAGTTTGGAATAGGTGGCAAACTAGCCAACAACATGTGCGTCCCCATGAACAGGAAAACAAATATAAATGAGCAGATCATGTCACGGTAAACAAACGTGTTGTTGAATCTTCTGGCAGTTTCCTGTTCTTCAATTTTTTCTGTACCAAAATGGTTTTTAGAGTTTCATCAATGAAAGTGAAGGCACAGGTTGGGTACCTATCATTTCAGCTGGAGAATTTCTGAATTGCGTAGTCCTATAATTCATATAAAATATCTCAATTCAGTTAGGCATGTATAATCATTCTGAAGTAGAGATTAGATTGATTGAATTCAGTGGATATCTGTAATAGTATCAATAGTAATAGTACCACTTGGCTGAAGAGGGATATTTGCCTTTTAGATAGTACTTATATCTCAGCTGCCCACAATTAATTACTGTTGAAGTGCTGTTGGCAGTCATTCATCCACGGACAACAGTTGCCAACTTATCTGAAATCATAAACTTTTAATTCTGCAATGCAGTATCTTTTTAAGACATTCATGGTTTTGTCATGACAGCACTACAGCATGAAATTGCAGAAGAATTTGCTTCAATCTCTTCAGGGAGTTTGGGGGACCAGCATTTACTTTGAGAAATTTTGGGAGGTTTTTTATTTTAATGAAAATTTGTCTTGTCCACTTGCTGTCATGTGATGTCTAATGCAGGTGTCCTACTTTTTCAGAACAAAATTGTAATAATTTGGAATATACAAGTAGATTTTCTGGACATGACCCTTGCTCAAACTTGCCTCAAATGGGATTGTAATCTTTATCACCTTGAACAGACATGGAGTTATTTTAGAACATGGTTGTTTAGTAAGAAGAGGAACATGTAAATCATTGTGATATTTCAAATTGCCACAGGTAATCTACTAATATACGTCAAACATCAAGCAAAAGATCTGTATAATTATGTAAAATAAAGTTTTCTCCCCAAGATATTTCTTAATGACCCAAGATGGTCATTAGCCACCATTACCTGTGAGCTGTAAATGATAATACAGATGTATTGATTTATTGACTGAAATCTTGCTAGGATTTTCTTTTGAGAAATGTCTACCTTTCTACCTGCCATCTTTCCATTTACATAAACACGATATAATACACCCCTATTACTGATAAAGTTGTGTCAAAATCCAAGAAAGGCTATGAGGCATATGAATACAAAATACTTGAAATGTCAATCTTCCCACAGTAACTTTAATGGAGGCAGTGAGAGCTGAAACTGAGCAAATTTTTCTGCACTATGCACTCACTACGGTTAATACAGCAGTCGGTTCAACATTGGCATTTCTAGTGAATAAACACTACCTGATGGTGTGTTGTTGGCTATAAAAACATAAGAAATGGGAATAAGCCACAGACCCCTTCAGGCATGTTCAAATATTCAATACAATCATGACTGATCTTTGCCTTGCTCAGGGCCCCATGAAGTCTCATGGTGTCAAGTCAAACAAGGGCAATAAACCTATCCCTTACCCTCAATGTATGACACTACTCAAGTTAGGTTTCAAACAGATTTGGCAACTGAAATTGGGCATCCATGAGGCACTGTGGACCATCAGCAGCAGCAGAATTGTCTTTCATCACAATTTGTAATCTCATAGCCTGACATATCCGTCCCTCTACCATTACCATCTAGCTGGATAGTCAACCGTAGTTCAATGAAAAGTGCAGGGAGGCAGGAGAGAACTAAGCATACGTAAAAATGAATTGTCAGTCTGATAAAGCTAAACATGGAGGGTTACTTGCATGCCAAACAAAGGCAGACAGAGCTAAGTAATCCCGAGGATTCAATCTAAGCTCTGATGTTCTACTGCATCCAGTTGTGAATGGACAATTAAACAACTTATGGAGGATCCATAAATATTCTAATTCTCAGTGATGGGAGAATCCAGCACATTAATACAAAAGATAAGGCCGAAGCACTTGCAGCCATCTTCAGCCAAAAGTATTGATTGGCTGATCCCTCTTTGCTTTCTCTTGAGGTCTTCACAGATGTCAGTCTTCAGCCAATTTGATTCATTCTTCATGATATCAAGAAACTGCTAAAGGCATTGATTATTGTAAAAGCCAAATGTTCTGATAATATTCCACTAATTAATATTGGAGGTTTATGGTCTAGAACTAACTGCACCCCTAACCAAACTATTCTGGTGCAATTACAATGCCATCTACCCAAAATGCGGAAAATTGTCCGGGCATGCCCTGTCCACAAAATGTAGAGATGCCAGCGTTGGACTGGAGTAAACTCAGTAGGAAGCCTGACAACACCAGGTTTAAGTCCAGCCGATTTATTTGATAGTAAACTCACAAGCTTTCGAGGTGTTTCGACCTCTTCATCAGGTGAAGAAGCATTTTTAAGACAAACTACTTTTTAAGCTGGCTTGCTGAGAAGGTTGAAATAGAATACACATTTCACTGTCTATGATGATAAGGCCAACCCCAGTCTGATGTTAATTGGTCTCCTGCTGTTGTTGGAGACCAGTCATCTGAGCCATGGGACCTTTGCAGGAGTTCCTCAATGTAGTGTCACAGGCACAACCATCTTCAAGTGCATCATTGTTAACCATTACAAGATCAGAAGTGGGGATGTTTACTCAGTACCATTTGCAACAGCTCAAGATATTGAAACACTTGCATGTCCATATGCAGCAAGACCTGGACAATATTCATCCTTGGGTTAAAAATTGTCAAGTAACATCTGCAGATTGGCAGGGAATGATCATCTCCAATAAGAGAGATGATCTTTGATATTGAATTGAATATCTTTGATATTCAATGGTATTATCAGCACTGAATTGCCCTTTCTCAACATCTGAAGGAAGGGGAGGTTACTGTTAAAGAGAAGCTGAACAGGACTAGCCATAAATCTGCAACAAATAGCTTGCCTACTAACTCCCAAAGCCTGTGCATCATCTACAAGGCACATGTTAGGATTGTGATGGAATACTCTCCCCTTGCCTGGCTGTGGGCAGCTCCTGAAGTAAATGGACATTTTTTAAAAAATAAAGTACCATATAATGCAGTTATTTATATCCATTTATATCCAAATATATCTATCCCACACCAACTCCATGAGTTCTTTTGTGCAGTACTGTAACTTTTATGTGACACTTCAATCAATTACCTTTTTAGAAATCCAAATACACTGCAGCTGCTAATTTCTCACTTCCATTTGTTATATCCTCAAAGAATTGCAATAAATTTATCAAACACTCGTCTTCCTTTTCATAAAACAGCAATTGTTTTAATGGTAGTATGTTTTTTTAAATGCCCTGCTATCCCCTTACTAATGAATTCCAGTGTCAGATGTTAAGCTAACTAGCAATAAGTTCCTTGCTTTCTATTTCCCTTGTTTTTTGAATGAAGATGTTACATTTGCAGTTTTCCAATTCTCTGGGACCTTGCCAGAATCTGGAAAATTTTGGAAGATCACAACCAATTTATTAGAAAGCTAGAATGTAGGCCATTAATCCTGGGGATTGTTAGCTGTAATTCATTTGGTTTGGCTGGTATGTTTCTCTAGTGACTGTGATTGTTTTAAATTTTTTTGCCTCTTCCCATGATTAATTAATTTCTGTCTTGTCTTGTTTACTATAGCTGTTTTATATACTTGTAGACACTCATGGCAAACAGTTTTATATTTCTTTGTGGTTTATTTCTGTAATCTAATACTCCTAGTTCCCAATTTCCTTTCACTCTCCCGCAGCCAAAGAAAAATTGAAGACCCCCAAACCATAATCAATAAATTGAATGTATCAGTCAGTTTAAAAAAAAGTCTCGCTGATAAATTGACATTCCAGTGATAATTTAACCTTTTGTTATTCTCACTTCATGAAATGTTTTCATATCAATAGGTTTATAAAATGTTGAGAGGAATAGATAGGGTAGATTCTCAGAGACTATTTCCCCGAGCAGAAATGGTCAATACGAGAGGACACAGATTTAAGGTGCAGGGAAGCAATTACAAAGGAGATGTCAGGGGTGGGTTTTTCACTCAGAGGGTGGTGAGTGAATGGAACCGACTGCCGTCGGAGGTTGTTGAGGCAAACTCACTGGGGTCTTTTAAGAGACTTCTGGATGAGTATATGGAAAAGAATAGGATAGGGGGTTATAGATAGGTCTGTGGATTGGTAGATGTGATCGGCGCAACTCGTGGGCCGAAGGGCCTGTTTGTGCTGTATTGTTCTATGTTCTATCAGTTGAATTGCCCTTGAACTCTGGAATGATTTTTAAGTGCATTAAGTAAAACAGGGACTTTTGGATACCTACTAAAAAGACTGCATGTAGAGAATTGATGTTACTTCACACTAACTACAAAAGATTAGGGCCTATGTTCTTAGAGCTTTTTAATCACATTGTCATGCAAGTTTTGGCCACAAGAGCCCTCCAGTGAGCTGTGAAGAGAATACGACTATTTGAATTTGCATGGAATGTACTTTGTAGTTCAGACTATAGCGAGAACAAAAATTACGGACTACACAGTGAAATCTTTGGATGAACAGGAACATCATATCAAATAAAATGATCTTAAATGATTGAGTATGAGTACTCACAGTTACATAACGTTGGTTAAACTACATCTGCAGTACTGCATTCGATTCTGAGCTCCGGGAAGGACACATTGGCATTGAGAATTGATCAGAATGATATTTTGGCTGCAGGCTTTAAATTATAAGGCTATATTCAAATCAGTAAGCTAGTCAAAGGGTTGCATTGACTAGTCTTATTGATTGCATATAGAGGATTAAGGACAGATCTGATTAAGTGGCTTGATAGAAAAAGAGATGAAAAAGCAGCAACTATTTCCAGTGGGGGAAATCCAGTACAAGGGGATGTAACTTTAGACCCAAGCCATTCACAAGTGTATCAGGAAGCACCACTTCACACAAAGGAGAAGGGGAATTTTCTCCCCAAAAGTCAACTGAGGCCAAAGTCAGTCATGTCTCCAGATCCTGATGTATCCATAGGATTATTTGATTTTTGTGTATTTGGCATTTGATTTGTCAGCACATTTTTATCACTGAACTCCATTTGAGTGTAACAATGTTGCAGTGAACTCTGCACAGAAAGACTTGAAAATCACTCTAATGCTCAATATAGCAGCCTTTTTGACAAATTGAGAGATTAAAATTCTCCAACTGATTTGATGGATAGAACAAGAGCAAAAATCATGTACCATGTCTACTTTGATCTTTTCTGTAAGCACATGGCTTGAAATAAAACCTAGTCATGTTTGTACTCCATGTAACTGGTTTTATATCTTCCTTAATTGCAAGGATAAGAAATTTCAAGACCTTAAGACTGCCCCCTTCTCTCCCCTCCACCAAGGTGCTTTCCAATCCTTTAAAGTTCAGAAATTGTTATAATGTAGGCAATCTGGCAGCAAAAGCAGCAGAGATATAAATGATTAGGTCATTTGTTGATGCTGGTTAGTGGATAAATGGTACCTACTGTTGTCCAAAACAGTGCTGTGGTGTCTGAAAAACGCACCTCCAACTCGTAGCACACTGAAATATCAGCTTGATAAGCTCTGGAATGGGATTTGAACTCTTCGGTTTTCTGGCTGAGGTGAGAATCCTTCCACTGGGCCTTGACTGACGTTTGAAGTTTTGTTTATTTTGGATGACTTAAATTCACGTTTGCAAGTGGATGTCACATTATGTAATAAATGCAGTTGAATAAATCTGCTGTGAAGTTGAAAGCACAGCCGTAAACTTGGTACTGTAACTCAATATGGAATAATTAATACCTCAAATGCTTTTGGCTTCCTTGATTCGACAGTCAGTGGTGAGGGGGGGCATAACACTTGAGTGCATAATCATTTAGAAATGTAATTTCCCATGTTATTTGGGAATGTGCATTACTAACAATTGTCTTTCTTCATTGTTTTACAGGAAACCCAGCGCTTGCATGCAGAGCCAGTGCCTGGTATAAAGGCAGAAGCTGATGAATTCAATGCACGTTACTTTCATGTTGTTATAGCTGGTCCACAAGATTCCCCATTTGAGGGTGGAACTTTTAAACTTGAACTATTTCTTCCAGAAGAATATCCAATGGCAGCCCCAAAAGTTCGCTTTATGACCAAAATATATCACCCAAATGTAGACAAATTGGGCAGAATCTGTTTAGATATTCTGAAAGGTAATGGCTACTTCCAATTTTTGCATCTTAATTTTAATTGTATAGGCAAGAATGTTGATGTCATGGTTTGTATTGATGGTTTATGTTTTGATTCCACAGATAAATGGTCCCCAGCTTTGCAGATTCGTACAGTACTGCTATCAATCCAGGCATTGTTAAGTGCTCCAAATCCAGATGATCCATTAGCAAATGATGTAGCTGAACAGTGGAAGAGCAATGAAGCCCAAGCCATAGAAACAGGTATGTGATCATTTGATTTTCAGCTAATTAGAAATTAAGATCATGAAGGGACAGATACAGCTGTGTACTTGACACCTCTTTAATTCTTAGAGGTCTCAGTGACCCTGGTTACGTGAATCTTTTGATATATTACTTGGCTGAGATGCCGTTGCCTTCTGTTTTTACAATATGCTATACAGACTGGTGGGGTGGCATTTTCCTTTTTATTTTTTCCTTTTTGTCTCCTTTCCTACCTCCCACGATATGGTTGTGCAATTTGGAATCTACAATGATTGAAGCTCTGCACTCTTTCCCCAGCTGATCCAAGTCATTTTACTTTTTGGCACTTTTTTCAGTCTGCAATTTAATGTGGTCTCCAGCAAAGAGTAAGTTTTATGGAAGTGATATTTGCAAACAGGAACAACCTTTGTAGCCAGAAATAAGCACTGAGATTTTCCTGATGTGCTTGGATACAATGCAGTGGCGTGCTAATTACAAACTGGATGAAAGGCACTTTCTGGAAATATCATGTACATAGTTGATGTTGGTGGTATTTTACATATAAACATCCCATTCAGCAATAGGCTGCAGGTGTGTGGTTGCTTTGGATGGGCTTATTTTGATTATTACACTTTTCTGAATTTGTGTGTGATTTGAAACTGGTTAAACGGTCAACTGTTGCTATTAACTTTATTACTGTTACAGATTGAGTATCTTTTATCCAAAACTGAGTCAATTGCTTTGGGTTTTTAGATAATTCTGTTCTTAGAAACTGCATATAAGCCTACTTTGCATTACAATGGCCAAAACCTACATGAAATAGATAGAAAAGCAAGATAGGTTTTAAAGTTTATTTATTAACATCACAAGTAGGCTTACATTACCACTGCAGTGAAGTTACTGAAAGTTTCCTAGTCACCACACTTTTATTGCCTGTTCAGGCTCACTGAGGGAGAATTTAGCATGGCTAAATTCCCTTTTGGACTGTGGGAAGAAACTGGAGCACTGGAGAAAACCCACACAGACAGAAGGAGAAGGGTCACTATCTGTGAGGAGTTTGCACCAAGTTGGGAATCAAACGCAGGTCCCTGACACTGTTAGGCAGCAGAGCTAACCACTGTGCCCACTATATAATAAAGACGGTACTGGTTTCCACCTATGGCACCATCTGCAATCTTATTTGTAGGGGAGCATTCACAAGGAAAACAGTACAGCCAAACAAATAGATGCTTAAGGTTGGGTGTGGTTGAGGAGAGTCACAGGCTTCCTGCTGTAATAGGTGGGTGCAGTTGGTGAGATTCAAGTTGGCTTGTCTTGGATCAGACTGCCTGCACTAAAAGTCAGATGTAGTTGGTGAGGGTCATGTCATTGAAGGTCACAGACATCCTGCATTTGAGGTTGCATATGGTTGGTAAGGTTTATGTTGGCTCCCTGTGCTAAAGGCCAATAAGATTTCAAAAAAGTGAGTTTTAGATGTTTGTGGATAAAGATACTCAACCTGGAAAATCATGCAATAATATAGAAATATGTTTGAATGCACTTTCCACATAAGAATTATGTGCTTAAAATATGCCTTTATCTTTTCAGCCAGAACATGGACTAGGCTATATGCCAGTGGAAACAGCAATTCCAGATGAAGTTGAATGCACATCACAATCTTTGTTCTGCCAAGATCTTTCCTTGCATTCAAAGAACAGTCTTAGAAAACTGCAGAATAAACCCAGACAAATAAAATTCTTGGTGTTTAAATGCATATTAGAGACTATTTGTCATGTTCCAATTCACCATTAAAGCATGAGCAGAGTCTATACCACTTTGCTTTTCTGTTCCCCTCCTCGCCCTCCCAGGCTCCCCTTAATTTGAAAGCAGCGATGCACCTCTGTCGTATTTTACAATGACTGGCGTTTTTTTTCTTAGCACTGTGAATGAAAATCTGCTTAGTTAGCTGCCCTTTTGTGAAAGTTTTTATTTTCTAAGTTTTGTTTTTTGTGATGCTAAAAGCATTTTGAAAGCAGCTAACTTGCACACAGTAAATCATGCCCTTCACCAAGAGTAGTAACTTTTCTTTTTAGGTGCAATAGATTAAGCAGCTTAGCTGATTATTAGTTTGTCCAGTCAGTAAAGGAATGGAAAAAGCAATGCATCAATATTGTGACTCTCAAATGTAGATTCTGAGAAAACTTATTACTTTGTATGGCTTGTCTGGGGGGTTGGTGTGGGGGAAGAGAGATTTCTGTAAAACTTTGTTTTAGTAAACTTTTTTTTTGTTCCATTTAACTGTTGTACCTGTGTTCATCTTTCCACAGCACAATACAGTAAATAAATCTTCGAGGTTTTGGTGGTTGGTTTTGTGCTCAATGAAAATATCTACGTCCGTTCTTAAGTTAAGCCCCTGTGTTCATTTAATGATAAATGTTCAGATCTTAATGTTGCCCTACTGAACTCCATTGTCATCCTGGAGCACTGCAGAACATTTCTAACTACCACTGCATTTCCACCTCCTATTGATGTTAATAGAGCTGTGCTGGGCTAAGGGCAGGTCTGGGATTGAGCGAACCCTAATCTGTATTTACTGTCGTTTCCTTGAAATAGGCATCTTAAATATGTTGCAGTCTTTCAGTTCAAGTCTTACTGAGACATGTCCAGTTTTCAGATTACTATTTATGCTTCTCATTAGGGTTACTAAGTGAAATTGTTGTCTGGAATTTGCAGCCTTGCTGGACTGAAGAAAAAATTATAAATGGCTGCTCCCAATTTGATATCAGCCCTATCAGTGATAAGACTCTCGCCTCACAATCAAAAGGTGAAGGATTCAAGCTCCACTCTAAAAGAACTTCTTCATCCAAGTTAATACTTGACTGCAATATTGAAGGAGTGTTGTCTTTTAATATACTAGTGAACTAACAATATTTGTCAGTGCCTTGTTATGTAGCCAGTTATCATCTGGAATGCACTGTTTGAAAGATTGGTAGAAACAGATTCAGGAGTGGCTTTCAGAAGGGAGTTGGATACATACAGAGAAGGAAATATTTACAGGACTATGGGGAGAAGAATAGGGAGTAGAAACAATTCTCTTCGTAAATTTCCCCAGCTCAAACAATTGAAATATCACAAACTGTGTCTCACTTTCAGATAGCTGCAGAATCACCTGTACTGCATACATGTCTCTGAGCCCAAACTGCATGTTTGAAGTTGCTTGTATGTTCTATTTTGCTGGTGTGGTTCCAAGTCAGAAATTCACTTCCTGTGCTCTTCCTCAATCTTACACTGACATTCATCCACTGTACCACTTTTTCTACTCTTATGATCACTTCTGCCCCTCAATTATGTTTGTAATTTTTCTTTACGGAGCAAAGATCATTATTCATATTTGACTTCCAAATTTCTGGTTTATTCTATCATCCAAGTCCCTTTCTCCTGTATCTCAATCTTAAGGACAGATTCAGAGATGTTCAAGTACAGAAGGAGGCCTTTTGGTTCATGTTGGTGAAAAAGACATCTGACTGTACTAATCCTATTTGTCAATGCTTGGCCCATCGCCCTGAGGGTTATGGCAGCCCATGCAAATATCTAAATATTTACAATGTTACAAGAGTTTTTGGCTCTACCAACTTTAAGACCTAGGGTTCCAGACTCTGTGTACTCTCTGGGTGGAAAATGTTTCTCCCCAACTCCCTGCTTCGCCTGTCTTATCCTTATGCTGATCCACATCACCTTTCTAATTCCATGATTACTTCTGCATACCACCAGGCTCCTCATCCCCATGGAAATATCTCAAACAATGTGTGTCATTTTCAAATAACTGGAATCACTTTTCTGCTGCATATATGTTTCTGAGCCCAGTTCATCAATGCTCCAAATTGATTCCCCGCTATTTGTATCAACTTTTATTCCAATACAGAAGCTTTTCCTTTAACTTTAGGCTCTCTCCTAGTGTCTCCTCTCATTTGTATTACTAGGGCATAAATATCATGACTTTCCTGTGTAACTTGAACATCCCTGTGTCCTTTCATGTTTTGGCTGCTACTCTGGATATAAGCTCTCCTGTTCTCATGTTTCCTTTTTAATTTCTCCCTCTTGCATATTCTGCCTACCCTAACCCTGTAGCACACTGACCTTCTACTCTTCTAACTGTTCCAAGCTTAACTCTTAATAGACCTACAGCTTCCCATGTGTCTCTTCAAACTCCAAAGGGCCTCCTGGTAATAATATTTGCCTGTTCCTACTTGCCAATCTTTGCTATCCAGTAGGCTCTGCTGATTGATCAGATATCACTGCATCTCCCTCCAGTCTTATGGTGGGGGAGGGGGTGCGGGTATAGATCATTGCCATTAGCGAGCATGTTCTGGATGATTACATCAACATCATGATAGAAACTTGCACTTTTTTCTGAGCCTCCATGTCTGACTTTATCACAATTACTTTCTCTGCCAAATCATTGGGTTCTTACTACAAATCACATCTGGACCTATCCTGCTACTCTGGTATGTTTTCCTTCTTTGAGTCTCTTTTTGTCCTATCCTTTTTTTCTACTGCTCACTCAAATACCATGCCATGTTTCCCATTGAGAGCTTCACTGTTTTCCTCTATCAGTCTGCACTGAATGACATCACATCAGCAGCAATTTCAACTCCATCTTAACTCATTATGCCCTCTGAGTTCACTGTGGTCCCATCTCTAATCTCATCCTCAATGTGAATTCTGCTACGCACATTTGTAACCAACTTATTGACTACCATCTCATGTCACTTTTCTACTTCAGAGTAATCGCAGATTGTCATTTCTAATTACTTAGTGTCTGTTTCCATCTATATTCCCCTTTCAACACTGCTTCCTTGTGAATCCATCCTTATGCTAAATACTCTCATAAATCATTTGTAATAAGCTCTTAAAAGTTCCCATATATATTATCTACCAATTGTGCAGTCACATCCTCACCTTTTGCTTTAGTCCTTGTTTAAAGTAATTCCTCTTCAGGTACTACTAACCTTCACTTCAAATCTGTTGTCATCATCACCCATAAGAGATATCTTTATGCCAACACCATCACCATCTGCAACTAACTTTGAGGGGTTTTTTCACCCCCCCCCAAATCTATGTTCATCTTTCCTAAAATTCCATTATGGGACACCTTCCAGTTAGGTTTTTGCACCTGCCCTAGCACTGCAATGGTCTTTAATCAAAGTCACAAATGATATCCTGTGTAACTGATCATGGTAACTATCCTTGAACAGTTGGCCACACCATTCTCATGTTTCTCCACTGATATGGTGAGACTCTTGCCTGATTTCATTGCTAGAGAATCACCTGCAATGACTTCACTTCCTGCTCCTGCACTGTTGCCTCTGGTGCCACTAAAGATATATCCTCAGCCACCTCATCTTCCTGATTTACTTCTTATACCTTGATCCATGTGATCTGAAAGCAAAGTTTCAGGTTCTGTGTACTGACAGTACCCTCATTCTTTCAGCTACTGTGCCCTAGAAGGCCCTTGGTAACTACTGATTATGTTTGGGCAAACCCACTGCATTGGTTTTTCTTCAGGATAGCTAACCGGGAAACTGCCTGTTCTGGTGACATCTGGCAACACAGCTACCCCATAGCACCAGGTACCCAGACTCAATTATTGCCTTAATGACTGTGTGGAATCTGCACATTCTCCCCATGTCTATGTGGGTTTCCTCCAGGTGTTCCAGTTTCCCCCCCAAAAAAGATGTTAGGTTAATTGGCTATGTTAAACTGCCCCTTAGCATCAGGTGGATTGGTTAGGTAAATGTGAGGTTATGGGAATAGGACCTATAGAGTTGTTGTCAGTGCAGGCTTGATGGCCTCCTTCAGCACTGTTGGGATTCTATCTGCTGTCAGACAAAGTGGAAAGGATCTAAATTGAGTCATGTTGTGAACACACCTGTTGCCATCAAGTCCCAGATAGGCACTCAAACCCAGAGTTTGTATCCTGACATCTAGGTTAGAAAGACCATGCTACAAGCTATTCATCAACTCACCACTGGTTTTTGATTTGACCTCCTCCTGGATGAGCAGAAATGATCTCAAACTAAATCTCAAAGCTTTTGTCTTTGATCCCTACCACAAGTCCATTTCCGTACAACCAAGTTTCTCCTTGGTTGCTGTCTGGTTGAAGAAAATATTCACAAGCTTAGTGTCATACTTAAGAAGCTTATTATCTTAATTGTCCTCAATTGGAAGGCAGAACAAAACAAATATTGTTGATCCTAAAATGCAGGCCACATCTTTGAGTCAACAGACATAATTGCCAATGAATATGTCCAAAGCTTGTATGGGCTAGGGAAATTGAAAGAACATGGTAAATATTGGTCTAAGGAATTGGATGATCTCTTACGGGTCTCTTGGAGTCAGTGGACTGGTCAGTATTTGAAAACTCCGCAACCAGCTTGAATGAGTACACCACTGTACTCATTAGCACGCATGTAGAAGATTATGTGCCAAAGAAGCAAATGGTTCCCCTACTGGAAACCAAGGCTGAGTAGGGATATCTACAGCTTGGTGAAGTGTAGGCCTGAGGTGTTCAAGTCAGGTGACCTTGACCTACATAAGAAAGCCAGATACAATCTAAGGCGATCCATCAAAGATGCCAGAAGAAGGTATTGACCAAGCTAGAGTTCCAGGCTAGCCACACAAACCCGTGCTGACTATGGGAAGGTCTATTAGCCATAATAGGTTACAAGGTGAAGGCATATAGAAGAGCTGGCTACAATGAATCCTCACTGATGAGCTCAGTGCATTTCTATACACGTTTTGAACAAAAGTATACCCTCCATCCTTTGAAAGTCTTGGATGAACACACATCTGAGGTCATCATTGCAGATGTTAGAGCAGCCTTCTCGAAGGTTAACCCACAGAAACCCAAATACTGGCCCAGATGGGGTACCTGGAAATGCATTTAGATCCTGTGTGCATCAGCTAGAGGAGGTTTGTGCAGACATCTTCAACCTCTCTTTACAACAATGAGGTCCCTATCTGTTTCCTGAAGATGACCATCATCCCAGTACCAAAGAAAAGCCAAGCAGTGTGCCTTAATGACTATCATCCGGTGGCTCTTGACATCCATCATTATGAAATGCTTCAAAAGGATGATTACGGCACAAATCAATTCTACTCTCCTGGACTACCTGGATCCACTAGTTTACTTACTGCTGCAAAAGATCCACAGCAGATGCCACCTCCCTGACCCTGCACTCAACCCTGGAACACCTAGATAACAAAGACACCCATGTCAGACTCCTGTTTATTGACTACAGCTCAGCTTTCAACATTATTATTCCCACAAGGTTCATTTCCAAACTCCTTGGCCTGCACTGCGCTTGGTCTTTGTAACTGGATCCTGAACTTCTTATCAGTCCACAGTCAGTCAGGATAGGCAACACCACCTCCTCCATGACTATCCTTAACAGCAGTGCTCCACAAGGTGGTGTTCTCAGCTTCCTACCATATTCCTTACACACTATGACTGTGCGGACAAATTCCTCTCGATTTTCAAGTTGGCCAATAACCCCACTGTAGTGGATCAGATCTCAAATAATGACGAGACAGAGTACAGGAACGAGATAGAGAATTTTGGTGAACTGATGTGACAACAATAACCTCTCCCTCAATGTCAACCAAATGAAAGAGATTGTCATTGGCTTCTGGAAACGTGGAGGAGAACATGCCCCTCTTTACATCAACGGGGCCTGACGTAAAAATGGTCAAAAGCTTTGAATTTTTAGGTGTCCAGATCACCATCAACCTGTTCTGGTCGCTCCATGCCAACACTATAGTTAAAAAAGTCATCAAATGACTTTCTCAGGAGACTAAGGAAATTTGGCACGTCAGCTACAACTCACCAACTTTTACAGATGCACCATAGAAAGCATTCTTTCTGGTTGCATCACAACTTGGTATGGGCTCCTGCTCTGCCCAAGACTGCAAGGAACTACAAAAGGTCATGAACGTAGCTGAATCCATCACACAAACCAGCCTCCTAACCATTGACTATGTACACTTCTGCTGCTTCGGGAAAGCAGCCAGCATAATTAAGGACCACACGCACTCCGAACATCCTCTTCTCTGCATTTTCTGTCAGACAAAAGATACAAGAATCTGATGTCATGTACCAAATCAAGAACAGCTTTTTCCCTGCTGCCATCAGACTTTTGAATGGATTTTCCATGCATTAAGTTGATCTTTTTCTACACCCTATGACTGTAACACTACATTCTGCACTCTTGTTTTCTTCTATGAACAGTAAGTTTTGTCTGTATAGCATGCAAGAAACAATACTTTTCACTGTATGCTAATACATGAAAATAATAAATTAAAGAAATTTAGCACAGGAACAGGCCTTTCAGCCCTTCAAGTCTGCACTGACCAAATCAAGATAATGCCTACTTTTATAGAATTGCTATAAGGCCAGTCAATCAAGTCTGCACTAACCATAATCCCCACTACTAGGCTCAATTTAGCATGACCAATCTTTGGACTGTGGGAGGAAACCCATGCTGACACCAGGGGAAATATGTGGACTCTACACTGAATGACCCAAAGCTGGAATTGAAGCTGGATTCCTGGTACTGTGAGGCAGTAGTGCTAACCACTAAGCTGCCCTTCTCAGAAGCTTCAATAAATTTCATTGTATTTGGGATTTAAAAAATTGGCAAGTTACAAAGAACAAAGAGCAACACAGCACGGGAAACAGGCCCTTCGGCCCAACGAGCCCGCGCCACCGTCCTAACGTCTTAATGACACATCCATGACTTTAGGCTATGCCTATTGTGGAAGATTCCCATACAGGGACCAATATAGGGACAATTTGTTACCCAATCAGCCTAAGAGCACATTTTTGGGATGTGGGAGGAAACCAGAGCACCCGGAGGAAACCCGCGCAACCACGGGGAGAATGCGCAAACTCCCGCAGACACAGGCCCAAATCCATGTGTCAGCACAGCAACAGCGATAGTCTCTGAGCTGTCATGTTGCCCATCAGATGGTCCAGTTTAAGCATACACTAACGACATGAAGCACTAGGCCACTCCTGAAGTAACATCCAAGAGCAGCCCTCGCACGACCTGCCGAATGCATGCACCGTATTACCTGTGGAAACAAATAAGATATTTAGACAGTCCTGCTATATCCCTCTATCTGCAGACCGCTCATGTGGCTGTCCAAGAGACCCTTAAACAACCCTCGCGTGCCTGCTCCCACCACCTTACTCGGCAGTGCATTCCACACCCCCACTACCCTTTGTGTGAAAAACTGCCCTCTAATATTCGTCTTATACATAGCCCCCCTCACCCTATGGCCATGACCCCTCGTTCTATCCATTTCTAATGGTGAAAAAAGCTTACCACCATTTACTCTATCTATACCCCTTATAATCTTATATACCTCTAATAGATCCCCTCTCAGCCGATGTCTTTCAAGGGAAAACCACCCCAGTACGTTCAACCTTTCCTCGTAAGACAGCCCTTCCATACCAGGTAGCATCCTGGTAAATCTCCTCTGCACTCTCTCCAAGGCCTCCACATCCTTCCGGTAGTACGGCGACCAGAACTGGACACAGTACTCCAAGTGAGGCCTAACCAATGTTCTATACACTTGAAACATCAGACTCCTACTCTTGTATTCTATACCCCTTCCTATGAAGGCTAACATACCATACACTTTCTTTATCACATTCTCCACCTGTACTGACACCTTCAGAGACTTGTGAACCTGCACCCCCAGGTCTCTCTGCGTCTCTATACTCCGGATAGTTTTACCTTTTATCCTATAACTCCCCTCTACATTATTCCGGCCAAAATGCATCACCTCGCATTTATCCGGATTAAATTCCATTTGCCATCTATCTGCCCAATCTACCAGCCTATCTATGTCCTGTTGTATTGCCTGGCACTGCTCCTCAGTACCCGCCAATCCAAGCATCTTAGTGTCATCAGCAAATTTGCTGATCACACCACCTACCCCCTCTTCCAAGTCATTTATATAAACCACAAATAGAAGAGGTCCTAGTACTGAGCCCTGTGGCAGTACTTCCCCGGAGCGGAGAAGCTACGACATCTTCTCCGGAGTCTTCAACATATCATTGATGACGATGAACATCTCGCTAGGGCCATCCCCACCCCCCCACTTCTTGCTTTCAGACAACCGCACAACCTCAAACAGATCATTGTTCGCAGCAAACTACCCAACCTTCAGGAGAACAGTGACCACAATACCACACAACCCTGCCACAGCAACCTCTGCAAGACATGCCGGATCATAGACATGGACGACATCATCAAACGTGAGGATACCATTCACCAGGTACACGGTACATACTCTTGCAACTCGGCCAACGTTGTCTACCTAATACGTTGCAAGAAAGGATGTCCCGAAGCATGGTATATTGGGGAGACCATGCAAACACTACGACAGCGGATGAATGAGCATCGCTCAACAATCACCAGGCAAAACAGTTCCCTTCCTGTGGGCGAACACTTCAGCAGTCATGGGCATTCGGCCTCCGACCTGCGGGTAAATGTTCTTCAAGGGGGCTTTCGTGATACACGACAGCGCAGAGTCGCTGAACAGAGACTGATAGCCAAGCTCCGCACACATGAGGACGGTCTTAACAGGGATCTTGGCTTCATGACACACTATCTGTAACCCCCGTAACTTGCCTGGGTTAGCAAAAAACCTCACTTACTGTGCTGTCTGGAGAAAATACACAATTCTCTAACAATGCTCAGGACCCTTCACACACATTGTTAGCCACTTTAACACTTGAATAGCAGGTTAGATGTAAGGATTCGCATTCTAATCAGCAATCTGACTGTCTGTGCTGATGTGTGCTATTGCAGACCAGAACACTGCACTTGCCTGATGAAGACACGGGAGTGTTGAAAGCTCGCTATTTTACTATCAAATAAATCGGTTGGATTAATAATTGGTGTTGCTAAATTCTTACTGAGTTCTTAGCACACCACTAGTGACAGACCTCCAGTTGGAAAAAGAGCCTTCCACTATTACCCGCTGTCTCCTCCTCCCAAGCCAGTTCTCAACCCATCTACATACCTGGCCCTGTATCCCAAGCGCCTTCACCTTTTCTATCAGCCTACCATGAGGAACCTTGTCAAACACCTTACTGAAATCCATGTAGACGACATCAACGGCTTGTCCTTCATCAACCGTTTTTGTCACCTCTTCAAAAAATTCCACTAGATTCGTAAGGCACGACCTCCCCTTGACGAAGCCATGCTGCGTATCCCTGATCAGATCGCAGCGCTCCAGATGCTCACACATCCTGTCCCTGTGGATCCTCTCCATTAGTTATATGGAGTGCTTCTTCCTTTATATTACTGTCATGACAAATTGGCAATGACATTTTCCCTACGTTAAAAGGCATGAGGGGGAAGTCTTGCTTATGTAACAACGACAAAATGCTGGAATCCAGATCCAAATCCAAATCTGAAATATTTGTCACCATTCTGGATGTAGGAGTCAGTCAAGACTCAAATTTTACATAATTCTCAAATACAATACACCCAAGCCTAGGAAATGGTGTACGAAAATACCTAACATACAAAGGGATTAGGGGCTTTTGGCTCAGGTCATGTGTGTGATAGGAGAGTACCAGTTGCAATTGATATATCAAATATGACAGACAGCACCTCAATGATAATCATTATGGATCAAGTTCAAGTGTTTAACAAGGATTAGGATGGTTCCACAAACATACTACCAGGAGATTTTGGGGAACAGGAGGAGAATATTCATCACACTCTTACCCCAGATATATCCATTATATACTTGGTGCTTATGGAACCACTGCAAAACCATTAACAAATTACAGTGTGACATGTTGTCTTTAGTTTCAATTATAAATGTGTCCTTGCAGTCGTCTTGCTCCTCCCTCTCCAGGCATTCAAGAACAGCCTCAGTCCCAGCTTCATCTCTCTATTGCAAGCTGTCAAAGGGAATGAATTCTTCCACCAGAGATAAATGAAAGACAGTGACTGCCTCCTCCTGCCTGAGTACAAGTCCCTCTCAGAGTGAAAAAAAGACAGGTACAGCAGCAGAAAGAAACATCTCCAGCATTTGCAGCTCCACCACCAACTCCTCACAACAAGAAACAGCAGTAATGGTCCTTCCTAGTCTTAAGGGTTAATTGCTGGCTTCCATCTGTACCTCTTTTTGGCTATACACCATTTAATGGCATTATCACTAGTAAGGGGAGCTGTGTGGAAGTTCAGCCCAATGTCTGCCTCCTGGCAGAGCAGGAACCACTGATTCCTGAGGTCAGTTATTAGCATATCCAACTTATTTCCAGAGTGGACCCTGTTTCTCACAGGTCACGAGAGGTGTGCAGAGCTGAGCTGCCTCCCATGACCAACATAAGTCATGAAAGATAAAAAGCCATGGAATCCAAGCCTCTTTTCTCAGAAGGCTAAGGAAATTTGACCTGTGAGCTACTTCTCTCACCAACTTCTACAGATGCACCATAGAAAGCACTTGTTCTGGTTATATCACAGATTGGTATGGACTCCTGCTCTGCGCAAGACCACAAGAAACTACAAAAGGACGTGAGTGTAGCCCAATTCATCAAACCAGTCTCCCGTCCATTGGCTCTGTGTACACTTCCCACTGACAAAAAAAAACAGCCAATATAGTTAAGGCTTCCTGGACATTCTCTCTTCCACCTTCTTTGGGAAAAAGATACAAAAGTCTTAGGTCACATACCAAGATTGAAGAACAGCTTCTTCCCAGGCTTTTGAATGCATTTGCATTAAATTAACTGCAACAGTAAATTCTGAACTCTCTTATTCGCTTCTCTATGAACATATGTTTTGTCTGTATATGCACAAGAAACAATAGTCTCCAAGAGGGATATATTAGGACTGTTTAACTACGGCTTTTTTCCACAGGTAATTCGGTCCATACTTGACCAACATTGAGCATGCATTCGGCAGGTGGTGCGAGTACAGCTCTTGGATGTTGATTCATGGGTTGCCTGGTACCTCATGTCGTAAATGAGTGCTTTATGTGGACCATCTGAAGGGCACCGTGACAGCTCAGAGACTATCGATGTGGCTGTGCAGACACTTGGAATTGGGCCGGTGTCTGCGGGAGTTTGCGCGTTCTCCCCGTGGTTGCGTGGGTTTTCTCCGGGCACTCCGGTTTCCTCCCACAACCCAAAAATTCGCTCTTAGGCTGATTGGGAAACAAATTGTCCCTATGGTGAGAATTTTCCATATTAGGAATAATATATATATTATTATATAGGAATATTAAAATAGGATAATGGATTTGCTACTATATAGTACGACGGCGGCGCGGGCTCGTTGGGTCGAAGGGCCTGTTTCCCGTGCTGTGTTGCTTAAAAAAAAAATATTTTTCAGTGTAGGCTAATCCATGCAATCAAATCATTCCAAAATTCTATAGACATTAAAACAGTTCCTATGGATTGAAGGGTGGTAAATGTAACTGCACTATTTAATAAAGGGAGAGAGAGGAAAAGGGGGAAATCACAGGCAAGTTAAATTCAAAATAGAAACAAATGGTAATCAATGGAGGTTTGTTGACTGGAAGGCTGGTTCCAATGGTGTGTTCCATAACACCTGCATGCACCATGGCTAATTCCCCTAACCTACACATTGCTTATAAATTAACTTAAAACATCACAAGTAGGCTTATATTAACACAGCAATGAAGTTACACATTTCAGCGCCTGTTCAGGTAACTGAGGGAGAATTTAGCACGGCCATGCACTTAACCAATACATTTTTCAGGCTATGGCAAGAAAACAGAACACCTGCAGGAAACCCACACAGACACAAGGGAGAATGGGTCACACTCTATGCAAACTGCACAATCTAGGAATTGAATCCAGGTCCCTGGTGTTAACCACTGTGCCAGCATGGGTCCTTTGCTTTTTTTTTAAAAGGAAAGGATTTTTTTTATATTGAAAGTTTTCCATTCACCACAAAATGTAACATCTAGTACAATAATTATCCCACATAAACCTACAGAAAAGACAAGGGAATATTCATTCATACATCCCAGTTGACGCACAATTCTATCAGATTGCAATCTCTGATAATTTCAACAAGGGAAGGATGTATTCTCAGCTTTCAAAGCTGAAGGCACATTAATATCTGTGGACTTAAGAAACTTGGAATATATAATCCAGACTGATGTGCAAGACACAGAGCTCTCTCTGATAAGCAATTTAAAGACCCCAATGCACTATTTTGAAGAGGGCAACAAAGCTCCCCGAACTAATATCAATCCTGAGTGATAAATTATCTGGTCAGCACATTGCTTTGAGAGTTTGCTCTGTACAAAATGGCTGCCCCTTTTTTCTACATTAGAACAGTGACAACATTAATTACTTCACTGACTGCAAGGGGTTTGTGATTTAAAAGAAAAACGCAACACACCAACAATATTCAAAGTAGCAATTAGTTTCCCCATTAGCTAAAGTTCCTCTTGAGAAATCTTTTTCAGAGAATTTTAAAAAGCAGTTAGAATGCTCTGTCAATACCTCTGCTAATTTAAAAGTATCATATCACAGTGCACAAGAGCGGGGAGAAAAGATAAGCCATACTGAGAATAGCCACTAAGCATGGAACAGTTTTAGCAGAGATACAGCCATGCGGTGCTGAGGAATGATCTATTCAGAACAAGTTATAGAGTTTACTTTTGTCTTTCCCAAATCACTGGCATTTTCAATATAAAATTGGTTGAGGGATTGGTGTAGGGCAGAGGGTTTCCAATTCATAGACCATTGGGAAGTCTTCATGAGGGAGGGGCATCTATACAAGAGGGACGGGGAACAGTTGTCTGGGAAGGGCACCCATATTTTAGCTGGGAGGTTAGCTGGAGTGTTTCGGCAGGGTTTAAACTAATATGGAGGGGGGGTGGGGAGACAGAGGGAACTGGGAGTGGGAGAGAGATGGGAGACAGGGTTAGTCCAGAGGGTAGGAAGGAGGATTAGAGAGGGCCTGAGGGTCTTCAGTGCATGTGTTTTAATGCGAGGAGTATGACTGGCAAAACAGATGAACTGAAGGTAATAATGTTCATGAGGAAGTTAGAAGTGGTGGTGGTGACTGAGACGTGATTAAAGGAGGGGCAGGACTGACAATTGAATATTCCAGGGTATAAGTGTTTTAGGCATGATAGAAGTGGTTTGAAGAGAGGAGGGGGAGTGGCGTTATTAGTTAAGGATCACATCATAGCAGTGCAGAGGGAGGGTGGTATGGATGAGTTAGGAATTGAGTCGCTATGGGTGGAGTTGAGGAATAGGAAGGGAGAGGTTACTATGTTGGGTGTGTTCTACAGACCGCCCAACAGCCCACGGGCCGTGGAAGAAGGGATATGTAGGGAAATTTTAGATAAGTGTAGGAAGAATAGGGTGGTTGTAGTGGGAGATTTCAATTTCCCTGGGGTAGATTGGAAGGTGCCCAGAGCGGAAGGTGCAGACGGGGAGGAATTTGTACAGTGTGTTTTGGAAGGGTCCTTGGAGCAGTATGTGGATAGCCCGACTAGAGAGGGGGCTATACTGGATCTGGTTCTGGGGAATGAGCCAGGGCAGGTGGTTGACGTTGTAGTAGGAGAGCATGTGTCAACTAGTGACCACAACTCTGTCTGCTTTAGGGTATTAATGGAAAAAGATGAAACCTGCCCTCAGGGGAGGGTGTTAAACTGGGGGAGGGCTAGATACAGCCGGATTAGGCAGGATCTTAAGAATACCGACTGGGATAAGCTGTTCAAGGGTAGGTCGACGCAGTACATGTGGGAGTCTTTCAAGGGAAAACTAAAATCTTTGCAGGAAAGACATGTGCCGGTAAGGAGGAAGGATGGGAAAGGTAGGATTAGAGAACCATGGGTTACTAGGGATATTGAGGACTTGGTCAGGAAGAAGCGGGAGGCGTACGTTAGATCTAGGCAACTGGGGACAGAGACAGCGCTGGAAGAATATAGACAGTGTAGACAGGGGTGTCTAAAAGGGGTGTCAGAAAGGCAAAAAGGGGCCATGAAATGGCTTTGGCAGGTAGGATTAAGGAAAATCCTAAGGCATTTTACTCCTATGTAAGGAGCAAAAGGATGGTTAGAGGGAAGATTGGACCTCTCAGGGACAGAGGAGGGGAACTATGCTTAGAGCCTGAGGGAATGGGGGAGATCCTGAATGAATACTTTGCGTCGGTATTCACGCGGGAGAGGGGCCTGATGTCTGGTGCCGGCTTTGAGAAATTTGAGGACCTGTTAAAGGAAATAATCATTACGAGGGAAGAGGTGTTGGGGCTTTTAGGCAGCATAAAGACTTATAAAGCTCCGGGGCCTGATGGCATTTACCCCAGACTGCTAAGGGAGGTGAGAGATGACCTTGCTGGGCCTCTGACGCAAATCTTTGTCTCTTCTTTGGACACAGTTGAGGTCCCAGAGGATTGGAGGATAGCAAATGTAGTACCGTTGTTTAAAAAGGGTCAGAGGGATAACCCAGGGAACTATAGGCCGGTGAGCTTGACTTCAGTTATAGGTAAGCTAATGGAGAGGATCCTCAGGGACAGGATGTATGAGCATCTGGAGCGCTGCGATCTGATCAGGGATATGCAGCATGGCTTCGTTAAGGGGAGGTGTGCCTTACGAATCTAGTGGAATTTTTTGAAGAGGTGACAAAACGGTTGATGAAGGACAAGCCGTTGATGTCGTCTACATGGATTTCAGTAAGGCGTTTGACAAGGTTCCTCATGGTAGGCTGATAGAAAAGGTGAAGGCGCATGGGATACAGGGCCGAGGTATGTAGATGGGTTGAGAACTGGCTTGGGAGGAGGAGACAGCGGGTAATAGTGGAAGGCTCTTTTTCCAACTGGAGGTCTGTCACTAGTGGTGTGCCACAGGGCTCAGTACTAGGACCTCTTCTATTTGTGATTTATATAAATGACTTGGAAGAGGGGGTAGGTGGTGTGATCAGCAAATTTGCTGATGACACTAAGATTCTTGGATTGGCAGGAACTGAGGAGCAGTGCCAGGCAATACAACAGGACATTGATAGGCTGGTAGATTGGGCAGATAGATGGCAAATGGAATTTAATCCGGATAAATGCGAGGTGATGCATTTTGGCCGGAATAATGTAGAGGGGAGTTATAGGATAAAAGGTAAAACTATCCGGAGTATAGAGACGCAGAGAGACCTGGGGGTGCAGGTTCACAAGTCTCTGAAGGTGTCAGTACAGGTGGAGAATGTGATAAAGAAAGCGTATGGTATGTTAGCCTTCATAGGAAGGGGTATAGAATACAAGAGTAGGAGTCTGATGTTGCAAGTGTATAGAACGTTGGTTAGGCCTCACTTGGAGTACTGCGTCCAGTTCTGGTCGCCGTACTACCGGAAGGATGTGGAGGCCTTGGAGAGAGTGCAGAGGAGATTTACCAGGATGCTGCCTGGTATGGAAGGGCTGTCTTACGAGGAAAGATTGAACACAGAGGTTGTTTTCCCTTGAAAGACGTCGGCTGAGAGGGGATCTATTAGAGGTATATAAGATTATAAGGGGTATAGATAGAGTAAATGGTGGTAAGCTTTTTCCACCATTAGAAATGGATAGAACGAGGGGTCATGGCCTTAGGGTGAGGGGGGGCTATGTATAAGACGAATATTAGAGGGCAGTTTTTCACACAAAGGGTAGTGGGGGTGTGGAATGCACTGCCGAGTAAGGTGGTGGGAGCAGGCACGCTAGGGTTGTTTAAGGGTCTCTTGGACAGCCACATGAGCGGTCTGCAGATAGAGGGATATAGCAGGACTGTCTAAATATCTTATTTGTTTCCACAGGATGTTCGGTCCACCTTGTTGACCAACAAGGTGCATGCATGCGGCAGGTCGTGTGAGAGCTGCTTTTGGATGTTACTTCAGGAGCGGCCTAGTGCTTCACGTCGTTAGTGTATGCTTAAACTGGACCATCTGATGGGCACCATGACAGCTCAGAGACTATCGCTGTTGCTGTACAGACACAGATTTGGGCCTGTGGGAGTTTGTGCATTCTCCCCGTGGTTGCGTGGGTTTCCTCCAGGGGCTCCAGTTTCCTCCCACATCCCAAAAATGTGCTCTTTGGGCAACAAATTGTCCCTATATTGGTCCCTATATGGGAATCTTCCACAATAGGCATAGCCTAAAGTCATGGATGTGTCATTAAGACGTTAGGACAGCAGCGCGGGCTCGTTGGACTGAAGGGCCTGTTTCCCGTGCTGTGTTGCTCTTTGTTCCAAAATGGAGAACTACTTCAAAAAGTCAAGCCTTTTAGGGAGGATGGCAAGGTGGCACAGTGGTTAGCACTGCTGCCTCAGTACCAGGGACCCAGGTTTGATTCCCAGCTTGGGTCACTGCATGTGTGGAATCTGCATGTTTGTCTGCCTGGTTTCCTCTGGATGCTGTAATAAAATGAATGTAGGTTTGGGGTGGCAGTGGTTAGCATTACTGTGTCTCAGCGTCAGGGACCCAGATTCAATTCCAGCCTTGGGTAACTGTGTTGAGTTGGCATATTCTCCCTGTGTCTGTGGATTCATAGAACATAACAGTGCAGAACAGGCCCTTCGGCCTTCGATGTCGCACTGACCAATTATGAAAAAAGCAATGACCCTCCAAACTAAATCATTCCCTTCTCTTCCATAAACTTATCAACTAACCTCTTAAACGCCACCAAACTTGACACATCTACAACAGCCGCAGGCAGGGCATTCCATACCCTTACCACCCTCTAGGTAAAGAGCCTACCTCTGATATCCGTCCTATAACTATCACCCCTTAATTTAAAGCTGTGTCCCCTCGTGCTAGCTTTCTCCATCCTAGGAAAAAGGCTATCACTGTCCACCCTATCTAAACCTCTAATCATCTTATATGCTCCAATAAGGTCTCCTCTTAGCCACCTTCTTTCTAACAAAAACAACCTCAAATCCCTCAGCCTCTCCTCATAAGACCTGCCCTCCATACCAGGCAACACCATATGGGAATAGAGCCTAGGTGGGATTATGGTCAGTGCAAACTCAAATGGCCTCCTACTGCACTATACATCAAAATGCCAGTTCACTGGCTCAATGTAAATTATAAGCAGTGTCCTTCCAAGAGGGAAGGGTCAGTTTTGCTGGATGTGATGACAATAGATAAATTTATTTGAATTTGCTCCAGCTCTACCCAGGAGTTGCTTTTCTTTCTTCAAAGTTTAAACTAAACAAACATTTCACCCCTCATGACCAAGGAATATTTAAAAATTTAATTTATGGGACGTGGATACCATTGGCAAGGCCAGCAATTTCTGCCCATCCCCAATGCTCGAGGTGGTGGTGAAGGAGCAGTCCGTGCAGTATAGACACCAACATTGCTGAGGGGAAAGAGTTGTAGCAAAACTTGCAGGCAGTTAGGTTCCGATATATCTGCTGCCCATATTGGAATAAAAGAACAAATCATTAATCAAAACAAGTGAAAAAACACATTTTGTTCAAAATTCAGTTTTATTCAAGACTATTAGTCTCATTAAGAAAATGATTTTTTTAAAATCAAATACAGTAGACTCTCTCGAATGGTGTCTTTATGATTGTACAGGAAGCTTTAAGGTGACAAGTCTTTCTGAATGGAGTTAGAAGCTGATAGATAGTAAGAGCATTAATTAAATGAAATATTGAATTCTTAAACACAGCAGACTGACTGCATAAGGCAGGTTCCTTTGCAAGTGTCTTTAGACTATTGCTTTCAAACTCAATATTGCAATTTAACCACACATTTAACAAAAACTCTTTGTTGAGCAACATCAGTGAGGGGGCACCAAGCAACTCAAACAGATCAAAATGGAACACTTCCATTCATGTTAGCTGTTCCAATTACATGGAGATCCCCAAATCTTTATACATCAGGGTGAAGTATGACAGGCTATGGGTAGCAAGATGTTGCTGAGAGAGTTTGGTATTATTGTGGCCTTTTGCTTATCCTGGAGCTGGTAAAGACAGTCCACTCTTGAAATTCATATCACCAACTGAGCAAGAAGCTGATTAGTCAGGGCAGGATTCTGAAAAACCCATAATGGAAACTCATCTCGCCATCCAATTCTTGCCCACAAAAGTTAAAAAAGGCAAAGCAATCTTTGTAATTGCAATTTTGAATCAAAATGCTCCTGAACTGTCTAAATTTTCATCCAAGGAGCAGTCACAAATTAAAGACTCAAGCACTACTTCATTTAAAACAGACCATCACCTCTTCCCATGTCCAGGCAACTGATGCGTGAAAGTGAATTGATTTTTAGCAACTTCAAATACCAAAATTTGAGGAAAGTGATTGAATTTGGCACAGGTATAGATATCATTCAGCTTCCAGAATGGAATCTCCAGACTACAGGACAGCAGTCGATTGATTGGAAATCTGGAATATTTGCAAACTCCAGCTGCACTTGAACTGCAGAATAAGAGGTGCTTTCCAACCACAGACGAACATGACTATAGTGGGTGGGGCAGGGGAGACACATTTGAGATTAAAAGAGAACACAAGTGAAAAGGGCAAAATCAGAACAAACAAAATTACACAAAAATGGTGCAAGACATGGAAAAGCAATAAATTTAGTACAGAAAGTTACTGTTTTAATTAGTCACAGAACTAAGAATATTGTGTTATTCAACATTGTGGTGGGTAGGGAATATTGTGTTTAACAAAAGGAAAACTGTGATGAAAGACATTTGCTACAGAAATTTGAAATCAGGAATATGTATATTTAATTAGCACAAAATGATCAATTTTGAAAAAAGCTTCTAATTGGTTACCCAAACAATTTGAAAAAGGGGCAATTCATTTCTCAAGATTTATATTTTCAAATCATGTTGATCAGACTTTCCAATAATTTGAGAATTTCTCAATTTAATTTTGATGTGGAAAACATTCACCAGATACCACATCACCATTATAAAACACCAATATAGAAAGTCATTTTCACATCTGTGGCATGCTATGCATGGTAAAATTGAAACAGGATTAAATATACCCTTCTACATAATGCAATCTTAAAACAAGTTAGTGGCCTGCAAGGCATGTCTAACAAAATAATGCTAACATAAATCAGTGTATGGCTTTGGTTTTCAACACTATTTTACATCATAAAAAGTTTCATATCAACACTGCAAGTATTCATGCAAAGTATTTATACATATACAGTCTAACCTAGACCATTCTGCTTTCCAAAGCAGAATGCAATTTCCTAATTGACTGCACATGAGCAGAAAGGCCACATGTGAATGTCCATTTCATCTCAGCTCAGATGACATCCCTGATGTTGGGGAAGAGGTCACATACACAGTAGCTGTAGAGACCAGAGAGTTTCCATTCGTGTTTGAGTTGCCCAGTTTCAGCTTTCGCAAGTACTCAGCGTGTACTGGTTTGTGACACTGCAAAACTCCAATTGCATCTTCAACTTTAAACCATTGCCTTTTCCTTCCTGTGAAAGCAAAATTCAGAGGACTTTCAAAAAATAAAAACAAAATGACTACCCACAGAGATTAAACAGATACAAATTGAAAGGAAAGAGCAGAAGGGCTAATGGTTATTCTTCAGATTGGAGGGAAATATCGAGAGGGAATGCAAAGAGCCCACATTTGGGGAAGCAGAGACAAACATCACCATCTCATGGGTCAAGGGAAATTAAAAAAGTGGTGCTCCCAAGGGCTTGACATTAGAGTCATTGCTCTTTGGCATTTAATAATGTCCTGAACTTGGGTATACAGAGCATGAGCAGGAAGAGCCAGTATGGATTTCTAAAGGGGAAGTGGTTTTTAAGTATCTTAAGAGTTCTGAGGTGGTAACAGAAAGGGTTGATGAGGGTAACGCTGTTGGACTTCAAATACTATTCAATACAACGGAACAGATAGGAAAAAAGTTACAGCTTATGGAAAAGAGACAGCAGCAACGTGAATGCAAAGTTAGCTGTATTCCAATAGAAGTGACAATAATAAAAAGGGTTGCAAGGATTGAAAACATCTGAGTTGTTTGTATCTGGAATACACTGCTGGAAGTGTGGTTCAGTGAATTGAATCCAACAACCCCAGCTGATTTCACCAGATTGGCTAATAACTATTTCACAGAATCCCTACAGTATGGGAATGGACATTCAGCCCTTCAAGTCTGCACCAATCACAATCCCACTCAGGTCCTATTCCCATAACCTCTCATTTATCCATTAATCCCCTGGCACTAGAGTTAATTTAGCATAGCCAATCAACCTAACAGGCACATCTTTGGACTGTGGGAAGAAATCCACACAAACACAAGGAGACCATGCAAACTCCACACAGACAGTGACCCAAGGCCAGAATTGAACCTGAGTTCCGAGTTCCTGGTGCCATGAGGCAGCAGTGTTAACAACAGTGCCATTGTGCTGCAGGCAATTTGGGAAAAATAATAATCTAGTGCTTAAAAACAGTTTATTTAATCCGTAAGTGTTTTAATAAAGCCAAGTTTGAACCACTGTCTCAAAATAAAAGCACTGAGATAAATGTAATAAATTGGCTGAAGTCTCTGCACAAAATATTTTACAGGCAACAGTGTCCTCAATTAACCCCAAGGTCCAGTCTCAATCCTGAATCTGCATCTTTCCACAGCCAATGCAGCCTTCTTAAAGCATGGCTTCCAAAACTCTGCTCTAAATAGAGTCAGATCACTGTTCAACTGAAGCACAGCCTACTCTTTGCCCAACCTCAGGACACCTCCCCTGCAAGTTAAATGTCAACTTTCCATCCTGGCTTGTTTTAGCATCACCAGAAACTTCTTCGATGACTAACGAAGTGTTTGTTTTAAAAGCTAGTCTGAAATTTTAACATGATTTTTATTGCACACCAACTTCAGGGGAAGAGTCAGGAGCAGAATTGCGAGCTCTACGCAACCTTTGTTGACTTTGCGAAAGCCTTCAACACTAAGCTGACAAGGTCTGGGGAGGATCATGTCAAAGTCTGGCTGCCTTCCCAAATTCATTCAGATGGTACACCAGTTCCATGATGGCCTGAGTACTGCATGGCGGAGACTCCGAGGCATTCCCAGTCACCAATGGTATCAAACTGGGTACTATGCTCACACCCACCCCTGTTCAGCATGATGTTTATTGCCATGCTGAATGATGCCTTCTAGGACAGCGTTGCTGAAATCAGAAGCAGAGTGGATAGGAAGCTCTTCAACCTATTACCAAAGTGAAGGAGCCTCAGATTTCCTCTTTGCTGATGACTGTGCCCTGTATACCTGTTCAGAGCCAGAGATACAAGTCAGTATGGACAAATTTTCCACAGTGTGACAACTTTGGATTCATCAACATTAAAAAAGACCGAAGTCATGCACCAGCCTGCTCCTCATGCACCACACACTGAACACAATCAAAGGGCAGAAACTACAGGCAGTGGGCCAGTTCACTTAGCTTGGCAGCACCCTTTCCCAAGCAGCAACTACTGATACAGAAGTTAACCGCAGAATAGCAAAGGCAAGTTCTGCTTTCAGTAGACTGTGCTCCACTATATGGGAATCAGCCCAGCAACAAAACTGAAGGTCTACAGCAGGACTATAGTACTCACTACCCTCCTGTATGAAATGTGGACTGTGTAGCAAAAGCATGCAAGACAGCTCAATCATTTCCACATGAACTGTCTTTGCAGAATATTATGCATCAGATGGCAAGACAAAGCACCAGATACTGAAGTTCTCTCTAGAGCAAGTCTACCATCAGTCCACACACTGCTGATAGAGCACAGACCCGGTGGGCAGGTCATGTCATCCATGTGTCAGATGAGTGCATACCTAAGCAGCTCCTTTTCAGGGAACTCCCTGCTGGAAAACACTCACATGGAGTGCAGAAGAAACATTTCAAAGACCTCCCTGAAGTTGCGTGACAAACATGACTGCCCAGGAAATGCTGGCACAAAACCACCCTACCTGGCACTGCCTTATCCACAAAGGCTGTCAAGCTTACAAAGCAAGGCATATTGCTGAAGCACAACTTAAGCATGAGCTGCGCAAATCCAGAGCTACCAGCGCAACAACTACAGTGTCTACACAAGTCTGTTTAATATGTGCCAGGACATTGTGCCCGAATTCTGATCAGTCACCTTTGGACACACCACTACCAGCATCAAAAAATGACCAATGGTGTTGAGGTCCTCATTGATGACTATGGACGAACAACAGTCGGAATTCTCAAACTATAAGTAAAGGGGAGTTGTTGTTGGGCTTGAGAAAGGTTAGGTTTGTATCCACTGGAGTGAGTAGGAAGTCAACTTGATTAAAACCATTTAAGCAGCAGGCAGGAATTGATAGGATGGATGTGAACAGGACGTTTCCTCTTGCCAGAGAATCTAAAACTAGAAGTCACTGTTTTAAAAAAGTGGTTGATCATTAAGATAGATAAATGAGAAATTCTCAGAATAACCTCTGGAATGCTCTTCCTCAAAAACTCAGTAAGAATTTAGCAACACCAATTCTTAATCCAACCGATTTATTTGATTGTTGAAAGCTCGCTTTTTTACTCTCGTGTCTTCCTCAAAAAGGCAGTGAAAGCAGAATCTTTGAATATTTTTAAGGCAGAGCTAGATAGGGGGCAGTGCAGTCAACATTGTCAAAGGCTTTGCTAAACTTGATGTAGACAAGGTACTGCATGATAAGTTGTAGCATGAGGTTAATTCTCACAGGATCCAGGGTGAGGGAGCCGATTGGATATAAAATTGGCTTGATGGCGGAAGACAGGATGGTTTTACAGGCTTGTGACTTGCAGTGTGCCTCTGGGATCACTGCTGGGCCCATTGTTATTTGTCATTTATATTAATGATTTGGATGAGAATTTAGATTAGTAAATTTACAGATGACATCAAGATTAGTGGCATAGTGACAGTGAAAAAGCTTATCAAGGATTGCAACAGGATCTTGATCAATTGGGCCACTGACTGATGAATGGCAGATGAAGTTTAAATTTAGATAAATGTGAGGTAATGCATTTTGGTAGATTGAATCAGAGCAGGACTTAATGGTAGGTCATTGGGGAGAGTTATAGAACAAAAATTTAGGGATACAGGTTCACAGCTTCTTGAAGACAGAGTCACAAGGGGCGGGGGAGGCAGCATTCAGCATGCTTGGTTGGTTTTATTGGTTAGCACATGAAATATAGGAATTGAGACATCTTGAAATTGTACATGACATTGATAAAGCCAAACTTGGGATACTGTATGCAATGGACACATTATAGAAAGGATATTAAACTAGAAACTGTGCAGAGAAGATTTACTAGGATGCTGCTAAGACTTGGTTTTGAGTTCTAAGAACATAATTAGGAGCCAACTGGCCCCTTTGTGTCTGCTCCACCATTCAACAATATCAATGCTGATCTTTTTGTGGACTCAGCTCCACTTACCCATCTGTTCACTATAACCCTGAATTCCTTTACTGTTCAATAATTTATCTATCCTTGCTTTAAAAACATTCAATGAGGTAGTCTCAAACTGCTTCACTACGCAGGGAATTCCACACATTCACAACCCTTTGCAGAATTTCCTCCTCAACTCAGTCCTAAGTCTGCTCCCTCTTATTTTGAAGCTATGCCCCCTAGTTCTAGTTTCATCTGCCAGTGGAAACAACTTTCCTGCTTCTAGCTAATCTATTCCCTTCATAATCTTATGTTTTTATAAGATCTCCCTCCCCTCATTCTTCTGAATCCAATGAGTATAGCCCCAATCTATTCAGTCTCTCCTCAAACCAACCCTTTCAATTCCAGAATCAACCTAGTGAAACTCCTCTACACTCTTTCCAGTGCCAGTACATTCTCTTTCAAGACAGACCAAAACTGTACACGGTACTCCAGGTGTGGCCTCACCAGCATCCTATACAACTGCAACATAACCTCGCTGTTTTTAAACTCCATCCCTCTCACAATGAGGGACAAAATTCCATTTGTTGTCTTAATTACTTGCTACACCTGCAAGCCAACTTTGTGATTCATGCACAAGGACACTCAGGTCCCTCTGCACAGCAGCACGCTGCAATTTTTTTTACCATTTAAATAATAGTTCATTTTGCTGTTATTCCTATCAACATTGTACTCCATCTGCCAGACCTTCACTCACTTAGGCCAACATCCCTTTGCAGGCTTTCAGCATCCTCTGCACACTTTGTTCTGCTGCTCATCTGCAAGCTTTGATGCAATACACTTGATTCCCAATTCCAAATCATCGATGTATAACAAACAATTGCAGTCCTACTGATCGCTGACACACACCACAAGTCACTGATTTCCAACCAGAAAGACACTCACTGATTGTTAACCAATCCTCTATCCATGCTAATACATTATCCATAATATCATGTGACTTTATCTTACGCAGCAGCCTTTGCGGCACCTTGTCAAATACCTTCCAGAAATCCAGATACACCACATCCGCAGATTCCCCATTGAGAACATTATATGTGCAGTGGATAAAGAATTCCACTAGATTAGTCAAACATAGCCTGCCCTTCATGAACCCTACTGAGTCTTATCAATGGGACAATTTATATCCAGATGTCTCACTACCTCTTTCTTGATGACAGATCCAAGCATTTTCTCTACTACAGAAGTTAAGCTAAGCAGCCTATAGTTACCCACCTTTTGTCTACCTCTTTTTTTTTAAGGAACAGCAGTGTCACATTTGCTGTTTTCCAATCTGCCAGAACCATTCCAGAGTCCAGCAAATTTTGGGAAATTATTAGTACATTTGCTACTTCCCCTGCCCTTTTAGTACCCTGGGATGCATTCCATCAGGACCAGGCGACTTGTCTACCTTTAACAAAGAACAACACAGCACAGGAAACAGGCCCTTCAGCCCTACAAGCCTGCACTGCCCATTTTAACACAGTGCCTTATTCTAATGCTCCTCCTACCTACTTTTATCTACATCTCATGGCTCCACAATAAAGGGGTGCAAATTTAGGGAATTATATGTGCACCAGATTAAGGGAGATCCAATTTAGGAACAATTTGTTAACACCAATCAGCCTTAAAGCATGTTTTTGGGGTGTGGGAGGAAGCTGGAGCACCCGGAGAAAACACAAGCACAGGGAGAACGTGCAGACTCCCACAGACACCGACCCAGGTCCCTGTAACTGCACAGCAAACAGTGATAGTCACTGAGCTGTCACGTTGCCTGTCAATTGGTCCAGTTTAAGTGTACACCAACGACTTTGGCCTCAGTAACTTGCTCAACATAACCTCTTTTGTGATAGTGATTGTTTCTAGCTCCTTACCTGCCATAGACTTCCCGCCATCTATTTCTGGTATGTTATTTGGGTTTTCTACTAAAGACCAAAACAAAACGCCCATTCAATGCCTCAACATTTCTTCATTTCTAGTTGCTATATCCCCCTTCTCATCCTCTAGGGGACAAACTTTAGTTTACTTTAGCCACTCATTATATTTGTAGAAACTTTTGCTACCTGTTTTTATATTCTGAGCCAGTTTACACAACATCCATCTTACCTTTCTTTGTAGCTTTTCCCCCCCCGGCTTTGTTGACCTTTAATAAAGATTTCCCAATCCTCTAGTTTCCCACTTTGCATGCATTTTCTTTCAATTTGATACTTTTTTTTTTATTTCCTTGAGATCCACAGCTGATTACCTTTTTTCCTGCAGTGTCTCTATCACTGGTATATATTTGAGTGCTGTGAAAAATGGCTTTGAAAATCCTCAACTGTTCCTCAAATTGTCCCACCATAAAGTCTTAGCTCCTAGTCTACCTTAGCCAACTCCTCCCTCATGCCTTTTTAGTCTCTTTTGTTCAAGCACAAGATACTGGTATTGGATTTTATTTTCTCACATTCCATCTGTGTTTTAAATTCAGCCACACTATGATTGCTTCTTCTCAAAAGGATCCTTAACTGTGAGATCATTAATTATTCCTGTCTCGTTACACAGGATCAGATCTAGGGTAGGTTGCTGCCTTGCAAGTTCCATTACATGCTGTTCAAGGAAGTATTATGGATACATTCTACAAACTCCTTCAAGGTTACCTTGACCAATTGAATGTAGATTAAAATCCCTCGTGATACAGTTTTACATGCATCAGTTATTTTTGTTTATTTCTGACCCCACTGTGATATTATTTGGTGGATATAAACAATGCCTATCAGTGACTTTTTTCCCCTCACTATTTCTAATTTCCACACAAATGCATTCAACTTTCACCCCCTGCCACAGAACCCATATCAGAGCAGTAGTGAGGTGATGTTATTCTTAAAAGATCATAGTTATACCACCTCCCTTCCTATCTCTCCAAAACAGGGATACCCCTGGATATTGAACTCCCAATTGTGCCATCTTGCAAATGTAATCCTAATGGTCACCAAATGATTTGTGCCATCAACTCATTTACCTTATTTTGAATGCTATGAGCATTCAGATAAAGTGCTCTTATGCCAGTTTTTGTAACTTCTTTCTGAATTCTAACACCTCTATTAACATCTGAGTTTCACTTTTTTCCTGACTTTTGATGTAATTGCAACCTTCTTCCCACATGCTAACCTGTTACTTTGCTTTTTATTAACCATTATATTCTTGTAGTTTACCCCCCATCCTCCAGCTTGCTACTTCTAAAGTCTTTGTGACCACCCTATTTATTTTTTTTGCTAGGGCGGCTGGATAAACTGGGACATTTTCCCCCCCTTGAAGCACAGGCGGTTTAGGAGAGGTCTATAAAATAATAAAGGACCTCGAGATGAACTAGATAATCAACATATTTTCAAGGGTAGAGGAGTCTAAAACTAGGTATACCGGAGGCATAGGTTTACTGGAAGAGGGAAGACACAAGAGCAATTTTTCCACTGAGGTGTGTATCTAGAACAAGCTGCCAGACAGTAGTAGAAGTGGGTACAATTTTGTATTTTAAAAGCATTTAGATAGTTATATAGTCAGATTGTTAGAGAGGGAAATGAACCAAATTGGGACTAGCTTAGTAGCTTAAAAAAATGGTGGCATGGACAAGTTGAGCCAAAGGGCCTGTTTCCATGCTCTAAACATCTATGACGCTATTCAGAAAGATCTAGCAACATCCTTAGGGATACAGAAGAAACTGCAAGTGTTGAGTCAGAGATGTCATGTGTAAATTTGAGATATGGCTCAGACTAGCACAGCTCCTGCATTGGGTAATAAGAAAATGAGTATATAAATTATTTCACACAAGGATATTATTCATTTTGCAACATTTAATTTTCACAGTCAAATAGGAATTATAAAAATGTATATTTTAATTAATTAATTTGTTCATTTATTAAATAATTCAGTTGGCAGATTGAGATTTTAAATTTGAGTGATTAGCAAGAGGTGTCAAATTATAGGTAAAAACACAGGTTTGACAGAAATGTTACTGTACTAACACAGACAAATTCAAATTGGATTAATTGCCTGCAGTTTTGCTCTGTTCAGGTTGCTCTCCTCAAGGAGGAAAGCATTATCCTGAGAGAGAGTACAGCTTTCAGCTAAAATGGAGAGCAAAAATACAGTATGATAGTGATAGTGACTGAGTTAAGTAGAGTCAGGGAAGACAGACAAATTTCTAAAGCATATAAACTCCTGAATATAGGGAGTTCATTTATCTAAATTAGACTGCAGTACGCAATATCACTGCCAGTTCCACAAGGAGCCTCACTCCTCTCCACTTGCATGCAGCTGCACTGGAATTTCTATTTGGGTGGCATCATTGTTCCTTTCCTCCCTCACCCACATCCCCAAAAGAGATCAGATTTTGAGTTTTAATTCAATAATGATTTAACTTTTTCCTTTCGAAAAAGGTTCTTCACTTACTTTTGCAAAAACAGCACTCAAATGTTTTGGCTTAACACGCAGGTTTAAAGTGTTACCTACTCTAAATCACAATGATACATACTTACGGTTGTGAGATCCACTAACACCTCCCTTGGGCTAGTTTTCTTTGTGATTCTGTAATGTTACACTAACCTTACTGGAGGTACATCAACATCAACTGAAAAGAAAGATATGCATCAGCCAAAGTATTTTGAACTTACCAATGTTTACGGAATCCTCCCAATCTTCCAGAATTTCAGTCACTACGAGAACATACACGTAGGTTCTGTGTTTTCGATCTCTATTCTATTGAAAAGAAAAAAAGTGTTCAAAATCAGTAAAGAGAGAATCTACAAATACTGATATTATAAACACATGGGGGGGAGAGACGACAACTGGCAAACTATACGAGAGCCATATGTTTATTTGCCTTCATTATGGAATATCTACCTCTGATTCCCAATGAGGATGTATCCCAAGAATGGAGCTTGACCAGAACAATGTTCTTTGACTAGCAAAGATTAGAGAAGAGCTCAAGAATGTATCAGAGATATAAAGTGGAGACAAGAACAAACTTGTGGCAGGCAGCACTGAGCACTCAAAGTTTTAAGCACAAGTAGGTTTATGTTAACATTGCAATGAAATTACTGAGCAAAATCCCCTAGTCACCACACTCTGGCATCTATTTGGGTACACCAAGGGAGAATTTAGCATGGCCAGTGCACCTAAGCAGCATGACTGGAGGAAACCCACTCCCCCTGTCTGGAGGAAACCCACACAGACAGGGGGAGAATGTGCAGATTCCTGATAGTCGCCCAAGCCGGGAATTGAACCCACTGCGCTAAGAGGCAACAGTACTAACTACTATGACAGCATGCTGCCACTCCTTTCAAATCAGGAGGCTCTACAAAATATTGTAGAAGAAAAATCTGTAAGCTTTGAAGGGGTGTACAAGATTATGAGGGGTATAGATACAATAAACAGTCGTAAGCTTTTTCCTAGGTTGAAATCAAATATCACGAGGGGTCACGGGCTTAGGGTGAGGGGGGTAAGGTATAATTTGGATGCTACAGGGAGGTTTTTTTTAAACCAGAGGGTGGTGGGGGTATGGAATGCACTGCCAAGTAAGGTGGTGGAGGCAGGTACTCTGGAGTTATTTAAGAAATACTTAGATGGGCACATGAACAGAATGGGAATGGAGGGATATAGAAAACTGATTTAAAATAGGGATCATGAGCCTTGGGAGTTCCCTGGTAAGCGTGTAAATAGATGATATTGATGTATTTGTTTTATCCTACAGGTACGTCAGTCCATCTTGTCATCTGACAAGGGGCATACATACAATGGGTCCAGAGAGGGCTGCTCTTGGATTTTGAGAGTATCCTAGTGCTTCACGTTGTTAGTGTACGCTTGACATAGAACATAGAACAATACAGCACAGAACAGGCCCTTCGGCCTTCGATGTTGTGCCGACCAAAATAAAAAGCAATGCCCCTCCAAGCTAAACCATTCCCTTCTCTTCCATATACTTATCAATTAACCTCTTAAACGCCACAAACTTGGCGCATCTACAACAGCTGCAGGCAGGGCATTCCACTCCCTAATCACTCTTTGAGTAAAGAACCTACCTCTGATATCCGTCCTATAACTCATACCCCTTAATTTAAAGTTGTGTCCCCTCGTGCTAGCGTTCTCCATCCTAGGAAAAAGGCTATCACTGTCCACCCTATCCAAACCTCTAATTATCTTATATGCTTCAATAAGATCCCCCCTTATCCGCCTCCTTTCTAACGAAAACAACCTCAAATCCTTCAACCTCTCTTCATAGGACCTGCCCTCCATACCAGGCAACATCCTAGTAAACCTCCTCTTTACCCTCTCCAATGCCTCCACATCTTTCTTATAATGTGGCGACCAGAACTGCACACAATACTCCAAGTGCGGCCGCACTATAGTTTTGTACAGTTGCAACATGACGTTGCGGCTCCGAAATTCAATCCCCCTACCAATAAAAGCTAAGACTCCATATGCCTTCTTAACAACTTTATCCACTTGCCTGCCTACTTTCAGTGATCTATTGACACATACACCAAGATCCTTCTGTTCCTCAACACTATTAAGAGCCCTACCATTAGCCCTATACTCTACACATTTATTGTTCCTGCCAAAGTGCATTACCTCACACTTTCCACATTAAACTCCATTTGCCACCTCTCGGCCCAGCTCTGCAACTTGTCCAAGTCACTCTGTAAACTATAACACCCCTCTTCACTATCTACCACTCCACCGACTTTAGTGTCATCTGCAAATTTACTGATCCCTCCCTCAATACCCTCATCCAGATCATTTATAAAAATTACAAACAGCATGGGCCCCAAAACAGACCCCTGAGGCACACCACTCGTCACCGAACTCCACGATGAATATCTCCCATCAACCACCACCCTCTGTCTTCTATCTGCCATCCAATTTCTAATCCAATTAGCTAAATCACCCTCTATTCCACACATCTGCATTTTCTGTAGAAGTCTTCCATGGGCCACCTTATCAAAAGCCTTACTAAAGTCCATATATACTACAACATATGGACCATTTGATGGGCAACACAACAGCTCAGTGACTATTGCTGTGCTGTGCGGATACATGGATTTGGGCCTGTGTCTGTGGGAGTTTGCGCACTCTCCCTTTGCGTGGGTTCTCTCTGTGGGATCCAGTTTCCTCCCACACCTGAAAGATGTGCTCTTAGGCTAACTGGCAAATCAATTTCTCCCAAAAAATTGTCTTGCAAATTTTGCTCCAATGCATGGTTCTATAAACATAGACAGGGACAATGGGTAGAAGTGGGAACATCGAGCTGGCGGCATGGGCTCATTGGGCTGAAGAGCCTGCTTCCCATGCTGTTTTGTTCTTTGTTCATAAGATGGAACCTATACAGATAGAAGGAGAAGAGGTGCTTGCTGTCTTGAGGCAAATCAGAGTAGAAAAATCCCCAGGACTGGGCAGGGTATTCCTCGGACCTTGAAGACAACTAGTGTTGAAATTGCAGATATATTTAAAATGCCAGTACCCACAGATGAGGTGCCAGATGGTTGGATGATAGCTCACATTGTTCTGTTGTTTAAAAAAGGCTGAAAAAAAAAAGCAATCTGGAAAATTATAGGCCGGTATGTTTGACATCAGTAGTAGATAAATTATTGGAAGGAGTACCAAGACACAGAATCTACAAATATTTGGATGGACAGGGACTTTTTAGGGAGAGTCAACATGGCTTTGTGCGTGGTAGGTCATGTTTAACCAATCTATTAGAGTTTTGACGAGGGTACCAGGAATGTGGATGAAGGGAAGGCAGTGGACGTGGTCTACGTGGACTTCAGTAAGGCCTTTGACAAGGTCCCGCATGGGAGATTAGTTAGGAAGGTTCAGTCACTAAGTATACATAGAGAGGTGGTAAATTGGATTAGACATTTGCTCAACAGAAGAAGCCAGAATGTAGTTGTGGAAGATTGCTTCTCTGTTGGAGGCCTGTGACTAGTGGTGTGCTATAGTGATCAGTGTTCATTGTTTTGTCATCTATAACAATGATCTGGATGATAATGTGGTAAATTAGGTCAGCAAATTTGCTATGATACAGAGATTGGAGGTGTAGTGGACAGTGAGGAAGATTTTCAAAGCTTGCAGAGAGACTTGGATCAGCTAGAAAAATGGGCTGAAAAATGGCAGATGGAGTTTAATGTAGACAAGTGTGTGGTATCGCACTTTGGAAGGACAAACCAAGGTAGAACATAAGGTAAATGGTAGGACACTGAAGGAGCGTAGAAGAAGAGGGAATACAGATATATAATTCCAGCATCACAGGTAAATAGAATTGTAAAGAATGCTTTTGATACACTGGCCTTTATAAATCTGAGTATAAGAGTTGGAATGTAAGTGATATTGTGTAAGACATAGTGAGGCCAAATGTATAGTATTGTGTGCAGTTTTAGTCACCTAACTACAGGATGTAAATAAGGTTGAAAGAGTGCAGAGATTTACAGGACGTTGCCCAGACTTGAGAAACAGTTACCGAGAAAGGTTGAATAGGTTAGGACTTTATTCCCTGGAGCATTGAAGAATGAGGGGAGATGTTAGAGGTGTATAAAATTATGGGTATAGATAGAGTCAATGCAAGCAGGCCTTTTCACTGAGGCTGGGGAGAAAAAAACCTAGAGGACATTAAGGTCAAGGGAGAAAAGTTTAAAGGAATATTGGGAGGGCTTCTTCAGAGTGGTGGCAGTGTAGAATGAGCAGCGAGCTCACTTTTAACATTGAGAAAAACTTGGACAGGTATATGGATGAGAGGGGTGTGGAGGGACATGGTCCAGGTCAGTGAGACTAGGCAGAAAAATGGTTTGGCACAGCCAAGAGGGCAAAAAGGCCTGTTTCTGTGCTGTAACGTTCTATGGTTCTATAACATCAAGGATACACGACAAAATTAGCATGATGGTTGAAGAGAATAGTGGAGCAAATTGATATCATTTGACTCAGGTAAACAGCTAAGAGTGCTACAGTGCAGAAGAGACTCTTTGCATCTGTACCAAATCAAAAGGTGCTGATCGGCACACCTAATCCAACTTGCCAGCACTTGGTCCATCGCATTGAATGTTACTGCATGCCAAGTACTCATCCAGGTACTTTTTAAAAACGTGAGGCATCTCGCCTCCACCACCCTCCCAGGCAGTGCATTCCAGACTGTCACCGTGGTCTGAATAAAAAAGTTTTTATCCAAACTGCCTGCGGCAGTTGTAGATGCGCCAAGTTTGGTGGCGTTTAAGAGGTTAGTGGATAAGTTTATGGATGAAAAGGGAATGGTTTAGGTTGGAGGGTCATTGATTTTTCCTAATTGGTTGGCGCAACATCGAAAGCCAAAGGACCTGTTCTGCGCTGTAATGTTCTTTCTGGTTGTATTACAGCTCCAAGACTGCAGAGAACTACAAAAGGTCAAGAATGTAGCTCAATCCATCACACACAACAGCCTCCCATCCGTTGACTCTCTACACTTTCCACTGCCTTGGCAAAGCAGCCAGCATAATTAAGGACCCCCACGCCCAACACATTCTCTCTTCTTCCTTTTTTGGTAAAAGATAGAAAAGTCTGAGGTCACATACCAACTGACTCAAGAACAACTTCTTCCCTGCTGCTGTCAAACTTTTGACTGGACTTCCCATGCATTGAGTTAATCTTTCTTTACACCTAGCTACAATTAGCACTACTACATTCTGCACTCTCTCATTTTCTTCTCTACAAAGAATATGTTTTGCCTGCATAGCGTGCAAGAAACACTTTTCACTGCACGTTAATACAAGTTACAATAATAAATCAAAACAAAAACCCCTCACTTAACTTGTATCTCGTCTAAGGGGAATAACTGTTCCCCATACACTATCAATGGCCCTCAAGCAGCTCACCCTTCAGTCTTCTCTGCTCCAATAAAAAGGACCCAAGCCTATCTAGCCTCTCTTCCTAACTTAAAATGTTCCATCCCAAGCAGCATCCTGGTAAACTCCTCTGCACCCCCTCCAGTGGTGTGTATTCATGTCCTTCCAATAACATGGCAACCAGAATGCACAGTTTCCAGCTGTGGCCTCAAAATTCTATACAACTCCAACATGACCCTTCTGCTTTTGTAATCTATACCCTGATTGATAAAGGAGTGTGCCATATGCCATTTTCACCACTGTATTAACCTACTTTATTGCCTTCAGAAATTATGGACAAGTCTATCGTCCCTTTGTTCTTTGGAACTTCCCAGTGTCAGACCTTTCATTGAATACTTCCTTGCTAAATTACTCCTACCTCACACTTTAAGGTTAAATTCCACCTACCACTTATCTGCCCATTTGACCATCTCTTCTATATTTTCTTGTAATCCAAGACACTAAACCTCATTGTTATCCACCTGGCCAATCTTTGTCATCAGCAAATTTACTGATTCTACCCTCAGTCATCTATATCTATATCATTTATATACTGTAGTACACCACTGGTCACCAGCCTCTGAAAAAGGTGGATACATAATTGGCTTGGCAGTGAGAGACAGACACAGTCACCCTGTATCCCACGTGCAATAGCATTAGATAATGCTTTAATTCATTCTCAGGATGTGGGCTATGCTGGCTAGACCAGCATTCATTGCCAAAACCCAACTGCCTTGAGAAGGTGTGCTGAATTGGCTTTTTGCAACCGTTGCAGTCTATGCAGTGGTGCAGGTACATCCAGTGTTGTTAGGGATGAAATTTGGCCCAGTGACAGTGAAGGAACAGCAATGTATTTCAAGGTCAGGATGGCAATTAACTGGGAAGGGAACATCTAGGTGATGTGTTCCCATGTGTCTGTTGCCTTTGTTCTTTTAGATGGTTGTGGTCAGGGATTTGAAGATGCTATAAGAAGCCTGGATGAGCTCCTGTACTGCATCTTGTAGATGGTACACTACTGCCACTGCCCATTGGTGTGGAAGGGAATGGAATTTTGTGGAAAGGATGTCAATCAAGTTGGCTGCTTAGTCATAGAAAAGTTATAGAAAAGTTATAGAAACCCTATAGTGCAGAAGGCCATTTGGCCCATCGAGTCTGCACCAACCACAATCTCACCAGACCCTACCCCCATATCCCTAGATACTTATTTGCTAATCCCTCTCTATGCATCTCACGACTCTAAAGGAATAATTTTTAGCATGGCCAATCAACCTAACCCGCACACCTTTGGGACTATGGAGAAAACCCCTACAGACACAATATGCAAACTCCACACAGACAGTAATCCAAGCTAGGAATCAAACGCAGGTCCCTGCAGATATGAAACAGCAGTGCTAACCAGTGTGCTACCATCCTGCCCAATATTGTCCTGGATATAAAAACCAAACTTTTGTTGGAGCTGCACTCATCCAGGCAAGCGGAGAGTATTAGAACATAGAACATAGAACATTACAGCACAGAACAGGCCCTTCGGCCTTCGATGTTGTGCCGACCAAAATAAAAAGCAATGCCCCTCCAAACTAAACCATTCCCTTCTCTTCCATATACTTATCAATTAACCTCTTAAACGCCACCAAACTTGGCGCATCTACAACAGAAACTATTCTATCACACTCCTGACTTGTATCATGTAGATGCTGGACAGGCTTAGTTTGAGTTGAGTTATTTGCTGCAGCACTCCATCTCCTGACCTGATCTTGTAGCATCAGCATTTGTACAGCTTGTCCAAGAGAGATTCTGGTCAATAGTAACCTTAAGATTCACTGTAAAAGGGATTCAGTGAACATTGTCAATGGCACCAAAGAGTGCCAGGAGATGGACATTGCCTGGCAAAAGCGTTACTTGCCACCTGTCAGCCAAAACGGATATTGTCCAGTTTTGCTTCATTTATGACAAGGATTGCTGAACAAAGAAATTCTGTCCAGTTTCCTGCATGCCCCAGAATCCTGACTAAAGATAGAGCTGTGGAAAGAAGGGCCAAAATTCTACATACAGACTAATTAGGGGAAAAAAAGTGCTGATAGAAAAGAGGCAACAGAGAAGTTGAGTAAAAAAGGTAGTCAAATGACACAGTTGCAGTGAGCTAGAGTGGGTACGTGATGGCACAAAAACGAATGAAAACAAGGGCAAATCTTCTGCTAGGAATAGTTATAAACAGGAGAATTTATAGACTGAAAATTTAAGGATGGAATACAGCTAGTCAAAAAAGGGAACACATTTGAAACCAATAATAATGTGGCAAATCACCTTAAGAATACTTCATGGTCAACTTGTGTGCACATTAATAGGTAGACAATTCATGTGGGGAATGAAAAACAACTGGATCTCTGCCATTTTGGCTAAGATGACATTCCAGATCTACAGCAATGTGACCGATTCTCAACTGTCCAATGACCCAGCAAGTCACAGTTCAAGGGTGATTAGGGAAGGGCAACAAATGCTAGCCCAGCCAGTGACCCTACATTTCACAAGAATAAAGAGTCATCAAGGACCATAACTAAAGAACGAACTTTGGTAGTGTGTGACTAGAGAAATTCAAACTGAATTTAAAAGAGCAAGACATTATACAATGGCAAACTCTATGGAATGTGGCAGCTGTAGTTTACTTTGAATTCCGGAAAGTTTAGAGTGTCACATAAGAAACTTGCTGGCAAAATTCAAGTCCCAGGACAAAGAAAAACAGAATCCCTACAGAGCAGAAGGTCTATCAAGTCTGCACCGACCACAATCCCATTATCCCATGCATTTACTGTAGCTAGTGAATTGCAGGAAGATGGGAATGGCTAAAAGGGCAGACAGCACGTGGTAGTGGTGGTGAACAAATATTTTTCAGATTAGCAGGCTAACCATGTGGTTCAACCTACACAAATATAGATGGTCCATTTTGCCTAATACTCCCCCATAACCCTAGACTCCCTTGCCCATTTTGTCATACCCTAGCTACGACTAACACTGCATTCTGCACTCTTCTCTATGAGCAGTAATGTTGTCTGTATAGCACACAAGAAACAATACTTTTTACTGCATGTTAATACATGTGACTATAATAAATCAAAGCAAATCTAAAACCTAATCCAACTTTGAACAAATTTGGTGACCCAGCCTCCACTGCTTTGAGGAAGAAAATTCCACAGACTTGCAACCCTCAAACAAACAAATTTTCCTCCATCTCAGTCTTGGGGGGGGGGGGGGGGGGTTCCTCCCCTACTTCTAGTCTTTCCTACAAGTGGAAACCATCATCCCACAGTGTACCCCATCAAGTCCCCTCATGACCTTTGATGTTTTAATCAGATAACCTGTTATCCTTCTAAACATAAATGGTTCTGGGCCCAACGTTTTTTCCACAAACATCCACTATTGACTTGAGCAAATCTTCTTGGAACTGCTTCTAATACAATCATACCTTTTTCCCTTCCAAATGGAGGGCATATGGAGTCTTGGCTTTTATTGGTAGAGGGATTGAATTTCGGAGCCACAACGTCATGTTGCAACTGTACAAAACTCTAGTGCGGCCGCACTTGGAGTATTGTGTGCAGTTCTGGTCCTCACATTATAAGAAAGATGTGGAGGCATTGGAGAGGGTACAGAGGAGGTTTACCATGATGTTGCCTGGTATGGAGGGCAGGTCTTATGAGGAGAGGCTGAGGGATTTGAGGTTGTTTTCGTTAGAAAGGAGGAGGCTAAGAGGGGACCTGATCGAAACATAAGATGATTAGAGGTTTAGATAGGGTGGACAGTGATAGCCTTTTTCCTAGGATGGAGAAAGCTAGCACGAGGGGACACAGCTTTAAATTAAGGGGTGATAGTTATAGGATGGATATCAGAGGTAGGTTCTTTACCCAAAGGGTGGTTTGGGAGTGGAATGCCCTGCTTGCAGCAGTTGTAGATGCGCCAAGTTTGGTGGCGTTTAAGAGGTTAGTTGATAAGTATATGGAAGAGAAAGGAATGGTTTAGTTTGGAGGGGCATTGCTTTTTATATTGGTCGGTGCAACATCGAAGGCCGAAGGGCCTGTTCTGTGCTGTAATGTTCTAAATAGAGTCCAAAACTGTACAGTATTCCAGATGTGCTCTCAGCAGTACAGCTGCAGTAAAAACATCTCCACTTTACTATTCTTGCAATAAATGCTAATATTCCATTTGCCTTCCTAAATGCTTTCTGTAGCTGCATACTAACATTGTTATTCATGTACCAGGACAGCCAGATTCTGCTGCAATCTATTGAAATTGTATACTGCTTTTCCATTCTTCCTGCCAAAGGTGAGCAAGTTTGCATTTTTCTACACGTGCCATCTACCAAATTTTTGTCCAATCATGTAACTGTATTCCATAGAACCCTACAGTGCAGAAAGAGGCCCTTCGAGTCTACACTGACCACAATCCCACCGGGTCCTACCCCTCATCCCTACATATTACCATCCACTAATCCTTCTAACCTAACCATCTTAGGACACTAAGGGGCAATTTTAGCATTGCTTATCAACCTAACCCACACATCTTTGGCCTGTGGGAGGAAACTGGAGCAGCTGGAGGAAACCCATGCAGACACAAGGAGTGCACAAACTCCATACAGACCTTTGTAGAAGCTCTAGCTTCTCCTGACAACTTGGTGCCATCAGCAAATTTAACTACCACCATATCTTTCATTCCTTCATCCTAATCATTTTAAGTAATTGAAGCCCCAGTGTTGCTCTTGTAGGGCTCAATTTGCTACAGCTTGGGGTTTACCCATTAGAACGTAACCAGTGACAACTTTGTATTGGATATAAACGTAACTAAGAACAAAGAATGAACAAAAACAGCACAGGAAACAGGCCCTTCGGCCCAACGAGCCTGCCCCGCCACCCTGATGTTCCCACCTCTACCCGCGATCCCTGTCCGTGTTTATAGATCTATGAATTAAAAACCAAATTTGAGACAATTTAGGGAGAATTTGTTTTGCCAATTAGCCTAAGAGCACATCTTTGGGATGTGGGAGGAAACCGGAGCACCCAGAGAAAACCCACACAAGCACGGGGAGAATGCGCAAACTCCCACAGACACAGGCCCAAATCCATGTTTCTGCACAGCACAGCGATAGTCACTGAGCTGTCGTGTTGTTTCTAACGGAAACAAGACGCAAGGGTCATCTGACCCAGTTAGCCATGGAACCAATTAGAGTGAGGTAATAGCCAGCCGACCAGAGCAGACATGTTGTCAGCCGATTATGTTGAATTGTGGAGAGTTTGCAGTGGTCCAGGGCAAGGCTCCAAGTTGAGTAATGACGTTTCTTTGACTTAAGTTGTTATATTTTCATTAACTGCATTTATGAAGAATTCCTTTCGAAGAAACAATCCCTACTCTTGGGTTCCTGATGGTATGAATAAATGATGAGGAGTGACCTAATATGTTACCCCCTAACTATGTAACCATATTTGGTGTAGTAATTTTTGATATGGCACCTTACCAAATGTCTTCTGGAAATCTAAGTACAGCATTTCTACAGGTTCCCCATGATCCATGTTGGTTGTAACTGGCTTCAAATATCCAAAATAAATTGTTAAACACAAGCTCACATTGACTCTGCCTGAGCAAACTGATTTTTTAAGAATCCTGCCTAGTCTTAGACTCACTCAAGTAGCAGATCACAGTTTAAAAATTTATTTAATGTCACAAGTAGCCTTTCATTAACATGAAAGTTATTGTGAAAATCAGCTAGTTGCCACACTCCAGTGCCTTTCAGGTATACAGAGGAAGGATTTAGCATGGTCAATGCATCCAACCAGCACATCTTTCAGACAGCAGGAGAAAACCCACACCAGACATGAGAACGTGCAGACTCTGCACAAAAAAATAATGACCTAGAGTCTCTGGTGCTACGAGGCGGCAGTGCTGACCACTGTGCTACAGTGCTGCCCCAGATGGTTACAGAATGGATAAATATGGTTTAAGAACCAAAATATTTTAGGGAAAAGGAATAAAAAGTCAAAATAATAATGACTTTCTTATTGTAGCAAAGAAACAAGAAAGTGGAAGAGTAAAAGACACATGGAATTTTCTCTTACTGAGGTGCAAAAAGAATGGTTAAGTCACATGGAGAATGTGATGTGCCATTCCTCACTATAATAAGTTAGAAAGCATCCTGACAAAAGTACATTTCAGAAAGATAACAGCAAGAACGAGGTGTCCAAGGTAAAGGCTATTGTATTCAAACTCAAAATTGCAGGGAGATTTGATAAAGCTGCTCCAAATAATAGACAGAATGTAAACAATGAATTTCTTAGTAGTGAATATTATGCTGAGGTCATATCCTCAGGATAAGTAATAGGTAAGAGATTAGAGGAGAGGTGTCATTTTAAAAATGACAGTGCAGTGATCAATGTTTCAACATTTTATAAGTTCAACCAGAATTGCTCAAAAGCAAAAAACTCACCTCAAATATTCCCAGTAATCTTCCCAACTTTCCTTTCACACCAGCCTGCATATATACAAGAAAAAAATTGAAAATCCACATCAGATTTCAGAAACAAAAATTCTCTGAAAAAGGAAACACAGTTTAAGATGGTCACCAATTAAAATTGGAGTGCAGTGTAGCTCCAAAACAGTTTTGTATAAGCAGTGGAAGTGAAGAGTTTTGGCTCCACCCAAATCACGTAGCCACATTAAATTTCTGGCTTGTATTCATTTAGCTGACTTCAGGTTGGGTGGTAATGGATAACAGAAACGAGTCCTGGTATAAGTGATGGTAGGGAAACAGACAGCAGTCTCGATGATCCACATGCCTGCTAGACACGTGTGTGACATTGAACAAGGACAGGGTAATGTTCGTCATCATCTATTTTAGTCCACAAGAACACCAGACAGCAAATCTTAAGGCACCTCAATAAAATAGAGCATCAGTCAGCACTGCTAGGCCCTCCGAGATCTGACAACCATACCAAATATTCTATTGATCAAAATGGCTCATCGGTGCCAGAAGAAAACAGCGGTGTCTGTGCCTATGAATTATGCTGCCAACACTTCCAATTTGCTTTGATCCCCAACCACCGGAGAGCACAAGAAGAATTTCTTCCTTCCATATTCCATAGTCAACAACTTGAATGCAGAATTTCATGGGTGAAGTGACGGTTTAGTGGCATCATTAGACTATTAATCCAGAACTCAGCTCATGTTCTGGGGATCTGGGTTCAAATCCCACCATGGTAGATGTTGGAATTTGAATTCAAAATAAAATATCTGGAATCCTATGACGGCCATGAAACCATTGTAGATTGTTGGAAAAGCCATCTGGTTCACAAACTCCTTTTAGGGAAAAGGAATCTGCCATCCTTACCTGGACTGGTCTACATGTGACTCCAAAGCCACAACATTATTGTTGATTCTTAGACAACTAGGGATGGGCAATAAATGCTCATGTCCCTCAAATGGATTTAAAAACTCAGCCTTCATTCCAAGGCCCATGAGACATGGGGAAGATGTGAGATTTAGGTTATCAGCCAGGAATGTAATGAATAGGGGAAGAAGGTTTGAAAGGCCAAATGGCAATGTTCCTATGTAAGAATTAATAGCTGGCATGGAAGACCAAAAGGAATACACAACTGCCAATTCTCCCAAACAACCCAAAATATGAATGGGAACCTAACATTAATTCCAGACCCACGTGCTAAGAATTTGGGTAGCATGGTAGCAAGCAGTTAGCACTGCTGCTTCACAGCGCCAGGGTCCTGGGTTTGATTCTCTGCTCAGGTCACTGTCTGTGTGGAGTTTGCACATTCTCCTCATGCCTGCGTGGGTTTCCTCTGGGTGCTCTAGTGTCCTCCCACAGATCAAAGATGTGCAGGTTAGGTTCATTGGCCATGCTAAGAAATTGCTTAGTGTCCAGGGTAGTGGAGGTTAGAGGGATTAGTGGGTATAGTACGTAGGGATATGGGAGTAGGGCCTGGGTGGGATTGTATTTCGTGCAGACCTGATGGGCCGAAGGGTCTCTTTCTGCACTGTAAGGTTCTATGTTCTACGTAATTTGTGGCACAATGTGCTTCACCCACCTTAAATCACCATCCCATCCATTGATATACAAGCATTCACTTCAAATGGTACACTGACAAGTTATTATCTACAGATTGTACTGCAGAAACTCATCAAGGCTTCTTCGATAACACTGTTCGACTACATAATTCCTATCAGCTGGAAGAACAAGGGCAGCAAGTACGTGGGCACACTAATCACTCTCCCACACTCCCCTCCCAACAGCACTGCAGGAACACCTGCAGAACTGCAGTGGTTCAAGGTGGTGGTTATCAACTCAAAAAGGCTATTACAGATAGACAATACGTGCTAGCACAACCCACATCAATAATGACGAGACAAAAAAAAAGGAACATATTTCAGGCAGTGGGTAGGATAGAGCAATGTGGTACACATTTGAAAAAGAGAGGAAAATGGTTAGTTTTGCTATTTTAATTCAGACTAAATATACACACATCAATTAGTCCTCACTTAGAACATTTCATACAAAGCAAATTGTACATAATCATTATCCAAATATATTCTGCTACCATTTCAAATAGCTTGAACATAGTGAAATCCTGTACACATGGTGTCAGGTTTAAGTAAGTACTGCGTCCTGTAAACTCCACCACCAGAAAACTGTTTGATGCAGCTAAAAATGTTGTGTCAACTGAGCAGATGATCATCATCAAAATACACACACTATTGTGTAAACATGTTTGCCAGATATATGTGAAGGCTTGTATTTTTGTTGCATTACATTTTGTTTTGATAAGCATCGAACTCGGATATACCAAAGGGGTTCTTACTGACTTTCTTGCAATTCTTGTTTTCATTTCATCATAACCTTCTCAGAATTCAGGGTTACATTCCACTACCCTGCATCAACAGAGCCACTTTTATAGGGTAGCTTTAAATTCACTTTTGTGACTCTGATTAAACCAAACTGCTTTGCACCAGTGTTAAATCTGCATCTTAAATGGGAAGGATCAGAGAGCGTGGAATCAGACTGCTGAGCTACACTACAATCCACGGAAAACGAGAGAACTGAACGTTTGATTTTAGTGATAATTTGGAGCCAAACTACTTATTTTTGTAGCTAAAAAAGTTTTAGTTCTGCTTTCTGTATACAATAAAAATTGATGACTACCATCTTAGGAAGAATGTACCCCTGATGACAAAGAGGCTCTTGGCCTTTATACGTGGAACAGTTTTAAAGTTAAGTCACCACCCTAAAGTTGCCACCCATGGACCAATGACTCATTAAGAGGGTGGTGGCCATGTTGACATTGCCATCACCACCCTCCTGTTGTTGAAACCACTCTGCACTATAAACAGTATGACTGTCAACAGGAATCCAGTTCTACAAGTAATCAAAGCTATTAACTGCCATCAAACAGGACAATGGTAGAGGGCAAAACAAAAGAATGTGGTGGTCAGTTGTATGCTGCCTTGTCACAATCTACAAAGCCAGAAAAGGTGTTTAGGCTACAGCGATTACCAGCCAATTAGTTCGAAAAATTTCTTTATTCAAAATCAGTATCACTCGCAATCACGAACACTTTTTTTTCTCCATACGTCCTTTTGGCTTCTGCTCCACTGCTGCTTAAAAGAGGTTAGAACTGTCTGGGGGACCTGCGGTCTAATTCAGTTTTACAGTCAGATCTTCAGGGACACAGCATGTCTAGGTATCACTCGGCTTTGAAGCTGTACCAGCATGTGAATACCCCAGCGCAGTAGCATTAACATTGTGTCACAGATAAGGTTAGGGTAAATATTTTGTTACTTTGCCCACAAGGCTTGGAGGTTATCACATAGAATCTGAAATTCTAAAGTTTGGAAAGGCAGCCATTTACCCATTACTACTCTCCTAGGAGAACATCCAAATACTTTGTTAAATAAGCTGCTCCTATTTTTTAACATAATGCATTCTTGTTTCAAAACTGGGTTTGTTCATTTCCATCTCCAGTCATCAGGAATCAAAGCTTGATTTCTTCCCTGAAAGAGTTTCACCTCTTGTTCTCATGCCCATTTTCCAACACAATGTCTTGTTTCTTTTGCAGTCTATGTTGCTCTCCCAAGCTCCTTTAAATCACCTACCCTCAAAGTTAAAACTCTTTCACATTTAACTCATCTATTTTATTCTTGGAAACTCAATTCTATCAAATCTAACTTTATTAAAAAAACACTATTCTTGGTGAGCTCAAGTAACTTTCCTTCTCTTTCACTGACCAAAGCAGCACTGATAACTGCTTCCTTCACATGAAATTTTAAATAGACCCTTTGTCCTCTTAGGTGGGCACCAAGGAGATCCCAAGACACTGTTTTGACACAGTACGAAGCCTCAATGCCTGGTAACAGTCCAGTAGCTTTGAGTGCTCATTCGTCAGATGTGGGGTATTTCAGTTCACAAAACAGGGCATGTAAAGACAAACTCAATTCACAAAATAATAGTTGGAATGCAAGTCTTTACAGGTAATCAAGTCTTAAAAAGGTACAATGTGAATGGAGACAGCATTAAGCATAGGTATTGTCACCAGCCAGGACAGTTAGTGAGATTTTGCAAGCGCAAGCAAGTTGTGGGGTTACAGATAGTGACATGAACCCAAGATCCCGGTTGTCATGTGCGCGGAACTTGACTATCAGTTTCTGCTCAGCGACTCTACGTTGTGTCGCAAAGGTTGCCTTGGATACCCAAAGATCAGTGGCCAAATATCCATGACTGCTGAAATGTTCACCAACAGGAAGAGAACACTCTTGCCTGGCAATTGTCGAGCAGTGTTTATTCAACCGTTGTCAGAGCATCTACACGGTCTCCCCAACATACCATGCCTTGGGATATCCTTTCCTGCAGTGTGCATCAGGTAAACAAAGTTGGCTGAGTTGAAAGTGTACGACTGTGTACACAGTGGATGGTGTTCTCGTGTGAAATGGCATCTCTGTCAATAATCTGGCACATCTTGCAGAGGTTGTTGTGGTGTTATCACATCTCTCACTCCTCAACCACCTCATACACTACCTCTACAACAAGCACCACACCCTAGCAACCAAGATAAAGAGCATATTCTCAACTTGTGCTCAGGACTCAGACCAGTTGCAGAACTCTGCCAAGCAGACAGGACAAAAGAACCATGCCATCTACCTGCACACCAAAAACTTGAGAAACTTGGCATCACCAGCAGCCAAGCCTCTCCAGTACCACTGCAGGAAGTCCACCGTCAACTACACACTTCAAGTAAACGAAATTGAAGTTCTAATTTGAGGGCTCAATTTCTGCCTCACCGCTAAAATAGGCCCCATCAGTCTCACAGCGACAGAGGAATTCATCAGGTGAAATGAGGCTACAGGAGTTCTTCCACAGACCCAAGTGGCCAACAATGAACACAACGAGACAGCCAACGAACCAGAACAGAGATCTGCAGCAAGAGTCAAATTGGACTCCTCTACTCGTACGCCCAAACCGTGAGGAGATGCGTCAATGCTAGATTCATCAGTTGCATTCAAGACAGCCCCGAACATCAACCAAGCACAGTGCTATGCCATCCATGCCCTCAAGACCAACTGCAATATTGTCATCAAGCCAGCAAAAGAGGGGCCATCATACTGAACAGAATGGATTACTATAAAAGAAGCACACCGACAACTGAATGACCACTACAGGTGATTACTTACAGATCTGACCAAAGAACGTACCCATCACTTTTATCATTGAAGAAAAATGTGTACAGGTACATGGATGAGGGGGTATGGAAGGATATGGTTCAGGTACAGGTCAGTGGGAGTAAGTAGAAAAATGGTTTAGCACAGCCAAGAGCCAAAAGGCCTGTTTCTGTGCTGTAATGTTCTGTGGTCAACTCAGACTGATCAAGGGCTCTGATCCAAAGTTTCAGAGCACCCTCTGTGCTCTTATCCCATGTACTCCTCATTGGGGATCTCTACTGCCTCCTGAAGATACCCAAGGCAAAACACACCCAGCTGTTCCATCCCATCAGGCAATGGGACTCAAGAACCTCTTCAGTTACGTTGAGGTCATCCTGAAACCCATTGTACAAAAGAACCCCTAGCTTTTGTTGTGACGCTACGAACTTCATACGGAAACCCAACACACGAAGCAGTTGAACCAGGGACACACCTCATCACAACAGATGTCTTGGCACTCTACACCAGCATCCCTCATGAGGATGGCATTGCTGCAACTGCCTCAGTGCACACAAACAACTGCAATCTCAGATACAATTTTACAACTCATTCACTTCATCCTGGACCACAATGTCTTCACCTTCGAAAACCAGTTCTTCATCCAGATACACGGAACAGCCATGAGGGCCAAATTCACACCTCAATATGCCAACACCTTCATGCACTGATTTGAACAAGGTCTCTTCACCACAGAACCTTCAACTAATGCTACACATTAGATCCATCAATGACATTTTCTTCCTTTGGCCTCATGGTAAGCAATCACTGAAACAATTATATGACAACATCAAGTTCCATTCCACTAGACTCACCATGGACTACTCCCTGGAATTAGTTGCATTCTTGGACACACGTATCTCCATTAAGGACAGTCACCTCAGCACCTCACTGCACTGCAAGTCCACAGATAACCTCATGATGCTCCACTTCTTCAGCTTCCACCCTAAACTCATTAAAGAAGCCACCCCCTATGGACGAGCCCTGCATACATACAGGATCTGCTCAGGCGAGGAAGATCACAACAGACACCTCCTGACATCGAATAATGCCCTAAGAGCAGGATATGACATCAATTGACAGTTCCAATGTGCTCCAGCCAAAATTGCACCAACCTTCTCAGAAAACAAACAAACATGGGACACGGTGCCATGTCTCCAGAGCAGAGAACCTACGATATCTTCTCCAGAGCCTTCAACACATCAATGAAGATGGCCAAGGCCATCCCCACACCCCCACTTATTGCCTTCAAACAACTGCACAACCTCAAAACAGATCCTTGTCCATAGCAAACTACCTGACTGCAGGAGAACAGTGACCACGATACCACGCAATCTTGCCACAGCAACCTCTGCGAGATGCACCGGATCATCAACATGGATGCCATCATCTCGTGATAACACCAGCCACCAGACACATAGTAAATGCAACTTGACTAACATTATGCAGCATATCAGGTAGACAAAAGTGTGTCCCAAAACATGGTATATTGGGGAGACCATGCAGATGCTACAATAACAGATGAACAAACACTATGCAGCAATCACCAGGCAACACAGTCCTCTTCCTGTTGGCGAGCACTTGAGCGGTCACGAGTATTTGGCTTCTGACCTTTGGGTAAGTATTCTCCAAGGCAGCCTTCACAGCACAGAGTTGCTGAGCAGAGACTGACAGCCAAGTTCTGCACATAGGACGGCCTCAACCAGGATCTTGGGTTCACGTCACACTAACTGTAACCCCCATGAATTGCCTGGGTTTGCAACATCTCACTAACTGTCCTGTCTGGAGACAATACATATCTCTTTAACCCATGCTTAATGCTATCTCCACTCTCATTATCTGCATCTTTAAGACTTGAATAGCTGTAAAGACTTGCAGTATTCTGTAAACTGAATGTATGCCTTTATATGCTCTGTTTGTGATCAGAACTCTCCACTCACCTGATGAAGGGGAAAGCCTCAAAAGCTGGTGGCTACCAACAGGTTTATTTGCTACCAAATAAACCTGTTGATTTTAACCTGCTATTAAGACTTCTTACTGTATTTACCCCAGTCCAACACTGGCATCTCCACATCACGACTATTTTGACAAAACAGGGAAATGCTCCTTGGTGGCCTGGTTAATATTAAAGACCACACAGTCAGTGTGATTGTGATGTTTGTGGAACTTTTATGTGCACAATTTGGCTGTTACATTTCCTAGCTCAGATGTTTTGATACTGTGAAGACATGGAAAGACAATAGACAAATAAATCTTCTTTCTACTTAATAGACCAAAATTTGACTTCAAGTATTTAGGATAGCAGAATTTACCATTGAGGTATGCAGAGAGTTCTGGGATCCAAGAGTTATTGGTTAGACCAGGATTTAACATACATCAATAATTGCCTACAAGAAGGTGAAGTTGAGCTGCCTTAATGAACCTCTGCAGTTCATGTTGTGTATGGACACGGAGGGAGAGAACTCCAGGATTTTTATCCAGTGACATTGAAGAAATGGAGAGATTTGGTTCCAAGTTGGCTTAGAGGGGAAGTTGCAAGTAGTGTTCCCATGCTGCCCTTGCAACTTTGAGAGTTTGCAGGTTTTTGAGATGCTGTTAAAGCAACCTTGGTTGAGTTGCTGCTGTGCATCTTATAGATTATGATCCAGCAAGAGTGGACAAACAACAATACAGCTCCAAGTCAGGACGCTGGCAAGTAAAACAGATTTCTCATCTTGAAACTTCCTTATGTCCAATTATAACTGACTATACAAACTGATAACTGGCAGATAGAAAAAGGTGGTAGGATCTTTGATCTGACATTAAGTTACAGTAAAGCATTTCAACAGCTGAGGTGCTTCAATTGTCAGACTGGAGGAATGCACCACTTTAGCTCGGGTTGAAAATCTAACAGTCTTCAAACAGAGGAATTGGATGATTGCAATACCAGAAACCACGCATTTTTAATTGGAATTTGTACTTTGGTAGCAATTTACCTTCTTCACCTAGAGTGGAACTCTGTGTAGCTAAGGTGAATAATATTTAAAAAGGGACAGATGAAGGGAGGAGTAGGGATATGCTAATAGGGCAAGATGAAATAATGAAGTAAATATGGCAGAGGTCCATATGAGGCAGAGCAGTTGGTTGAAATAGTGAATTTGTGCTGCAAATTGTAAGGAATATGGCACTATTTACTAGTTTGTCGTCAATGCAGCTTGTCTCTTCCACAAAAGCTGCCATCAATTTTTAACAGCCATTGCATTTTAATATTAAAATAATGACTAATGCTCCTGTCCAAATTTGATCCTTCAAAGTCTGCAAGTACACATTCTTCCTGATACTAAGCTTGCACCCTCTCATTCTCTCAAAACAAAGACACTGCTCGCCTCCCTCAGTTTTTTGACCTATTCTCTGGATTTTGAAACTTGCATAATCACAAATTAGTGATGCATATCTTCCTCATTCCTTTCAAACATGGAGGTATCAACAGCAATTTGCTTCTGAATTGTGTACAGTCAATTTAAAACCTTAAACTCCAAGCGTGAATTACATATCTGGCAAATTTATACAAGCTGTAAAATACTTGAAATCATATACACACTTTTTCAGAAAATTGAAAAACAAATTCTATAGTAGATCTCAAACAAACTTACACGTTTCTAATTTCCAAGAAGCAAAAGTGCCCACAATTGAAACAATGCTAAGCCACTGTTGCACCAGAGTAATTCCCCACATCAAGAAGCCTAAAAAGGTCAGAATTCTTCTGCTTAAATTGCCAGTTTCCAAAAGCTCCACTGTGGTAGGAAAAATTGGAGTTCCTAGCTCAGCACACAAATAATTCAACCCAATGCATAGTATACATTTACTAGTTACCCTCACAAAAGTTAACATTGTATTAATCTCAACACATTCAAACATTGGTGGTATGGGTGGAATGTGCCACAAAAAGATTTTAGCAAACAAATACCATGTACATTCAGGGTCTGTTTAGCTAAGTTGGTTGAATAGCTGGTTTGTGACATGGAGTGAAGTGAACAGTGTTCAATTCCCATACCAGCTAGGGTTATTAAGGAGAGTCCCACCTTCTCAACCTTGCCCTGACCAGAGGTATGATGATCCTTAGGTAGAATTTCCATCAGTCAGCTCTCTCTCAAAAAAAGGGGAGACCATCCTAGTTTTCACTTTTATAACCCTCTGAATGGCATCTGCTGAAAGATAAGATTTTGAATTTGCTGTGTGGGGGGCAGGCTGGATGGACAGCTGACAGATTTCACTGAACAGAACTCAAGGCCCAGCCTGAAGCATACCAGCAGCAAATTTAACAATCTCCATTCAGTCTCAGCACTGGGCTTTGAATTATTCAATGGATTAATCACAGGATTAAGCAAAAGCTCAACTCAGCCATGGCATCCATTCTGACAAGTTCTTGACGACTGTCAAAGTAAATCAGAGAAAGACAAAAATAACTGGCTGGCGAGGCTTATCTGGTGGGGAGTGAAATACCCATCACAACCACTGATCAGATAGATAGTGGAAGAAGGGAATAAACCTACAAATAACATTGCCAACTTACAGCTCATTTTTAAAAAAAGGGGTGGGTTATTGCTGTACATTTTAGCTTGTAGAAACAAAACATATAGAACACATAAGGATATGATGTAATAATACAAGAAGCCAAAGTGCTAGCATCATAATGTGTTCAAAGTGTAGATTAAAAAAGAAAGAAAGGTTTACCAAGTGGCAATGAGTCAGATAAATTTATGTACTAACCTCTTCATAAACTTCCCTCACTGCTGCACCACCTGGTTCCTCATCGGGCTCCATCCCTCCGCCTGGCACAATCCATTGGTCTGGATGACGACTACTACTGACTAGAAGCACCTAGGAGGAAGGAAAAACAAAATTTTAACCACACGCTCAGTTACAAGTTACAGTCCTCTACTCACAAAGGGCTCTTTTCAGAATCCTGGTTACTCCAAAAGCACAAGTAAATTGTTTAAACTCTACACTCATACAGTTATGCCCAGTTTCCACAAGATGCCATTTCTAAACTAGTCTGGCAGGAGGAGGGGACCCAAACTGTTAGTAAAATAAGGACACAGTATAACAGAAAAGCAAATCAGATCAGAGGGAATACAGCAGTAGTAAATTACAAGGGAGTAAGACAAGGCTAGAGGGTCTCTTCTTTAATGCCAGGAGTACTAAAGGTAAAACAGATGATTTAAGGGATTGACAAGTGTAATTATGATATAATAGGCACCTGATTTGGTTGACTGAGGGGCAGAATTGGCAGCTCAACATCCCAGGATATAGAATCTGCAGACAAGCCAGAAGGTAAAAGAGAACAGAACAGTTACTGCAGTAAGAAGAGATGTCTTAGAGACAGCAAGTTTTGTGGGTAGAGCTTAGGAATTAAAAAAAAAGAGACTGCTATGTTGCTAGGTATTTATTATAGATAGCTAGTCAGCAGAAAATTGAAGGTCAAAAATTCACAGGTGTAAAATAAGAGGGTAACTACATTGGGCTACTTCAACTTTCCCAACATTAATTGGGATAACTATCATGTTAAGGGCTTAGATGGAGTAGTGTTCTTAACATGTATACAGTGAAACTTGGGTCAATGTGTAGAGGATCCAACAAGGGATGGTGCAGTGTTGGACCTAATTCTGGGGAATGAAACCAGACATGTGGTTGATGTGTTGGTGGAGGAACATTTGGGTGACAATAACCAAAACATAGTTCAATTCAAAATGCATTATGGACAAAGAAATAGATAAATTGCAAAAAAAAAAAAAAAAGGTTTTGGATTGGGGGAAAGAGCAGTTTTTAAAATAAGGCAGGATCTGGCCAGGGTAGATGGAAACAAATACTCACAGGGAAGATGCAGAAGAGCAGTGCAGAATGTTGATGAAGCAGGAGGGCATAGGCCCAACATGTTCCCTCTAGGATAACAGGAAGATGTAACAAACTCAGAGCCATGGATGACCAGAGGCATTCAAGATACAAGAAAGGAAAAGAGGCTTTAAGCAAACATAAAGGGAGTAAGTCTGCAGAGCATTAGTGGACTACAGAAAGAGCAAGACGGAAGTGCAAGACAGGTGGAGAAGGTGATAAAGAAGGTGTATAGTATGTTAGCTTTCATAGAAAAGGGTATAGAATACAAGAGTAGGAGTTTGATGTTGCAGTTGTATAGAACTTTGGTTAGGCCTCACTTAGTACGGCGACCAGAACTGGGCGCAGTATTCCATCGGAAGGATGTGGAGTCCTTGGAGAGAGAGCAGAGGAGGTTTACCAGGATGCTGCCTGGTATGGAAGGACTGTCTTATGAGGAACGATTAGGTAGACTGGGGTTGTTTTCCCTTGAAAGACGTCAGCTTAGAGGGGATCTCAGAGGTGTATAAGATTATAAGGGGTATAGATAGAGTAAATGGAGGTAAACTTTTTCCACCTTTAGAAATGGTTAGGACAAGGCGTCATGGCCATAGGGTGAGGGGGGCTATGTATAGGACGAATATTAGAGGGCAGTTTTTCACACAAAGGGTAGTGGGGGTGTGGAATGCACTGCCGAGTAAGGTGGTGGGAGCAGGCACGCTGGGGCTGTTTAAGGTTCTCTTGGACAGCCACATGAGCGGTATGCAGATAGAGGGATATATTAGGACTGTTTAACTACGGCTTTTTTCCCACAGGTAATTCGGTCCATAATTTGAGCATGCATTCGGCAGGTGGTGCGGGTACAGCTCTTGGATGTTGATTCATGGGTTGCATGGTACCTCATGTCGTAAATGAGTGCTTTATGTGGACCATCTGAAGGGCACCATGACAGCTCAGAGACTATCGATGTGGCTGTGCAGACACTTGGAATTGGGCCGGTGTCTGCGGGAGTTTGCGCGTTCTCCCCGTGGTTGAGTGGGTTTTCTCCGGGCACTCCGGTTTCCTCCCACAACCCAAAAATTCGCTCTTAGGCTGATTGGGAAACAAATTGTCCCTATGGTGAGAATTTTCCATATTAGGAATAATATATATTATTATATAGGAATATTAAAATAGGATAATGGATTTGCTACTATATAGTATGACGGTGGCGCGGGCTCGTTGGGCCGAAGGGCCTGTTTCCCGTGCTGTGTTGCTTAAAAAAACTTAAATCAATTAGAGAGCAAAGAGGAGCTATATGAGAAAGCTCTGGCTGGTAAAAGGGAAAATCCAAAAGTACATGGAAAGGATAACCAGGGAAAGGAGTAGGGCCCATTAGGGACCAAGGGGGAAATTTGTGGGTGGGGCAGAAGACATTTGTTGGGCACTAACCATGTATTTCACATCTGTCTCACCCACAAGAACGAGGCAGTAGTTATAGAACTCGGACAGAGAATAAGCTCCTAGAGCAAACTGACATCGGTGACAAATGGACAAATCCCCTGGTCCAAATGAATTGCATCTCAGGTTGTTGTGGGAGACAAGGGAGGAAATTGCAGGGGCTCTGACCAAATTTTTAATTCCTCTCAGGCCACTGGGGAGATGCTGGAGGACTGGAGAACTAGAGAACAGCTAATCTGGCCCCACTATTCAAAAAAAAAGTTGTAGAGACAAGCCACGGAATTACAGATCAGCGAGTCTCATGTCTGTTGTTGGGAAACTACTGCAGATTCTGAAGGAGAGAATCCATTTCCATTTGGAAAGGCAAGGTTTGATTAGAGATAGTTAGCATGGTTTTGTCAAAGGAGGACACGCCTGACAAATTTGATTGAATTTTTTTAGCATGTAACCAAGTGTGTGGCTGAGAGTAGTACTGATAACGTACCATACATGGATTTCAGCAAAGCTTCTGGGAAACTTAAGGCAAATGGTGGATTCATGATTTGCTTAACAGTAGGAGACGGAGGGTGGTGAAAATGGTTGCTTCAGTGACTGGAGGCTATTGGCATACCACAGGTATCTCTGCTGGGCCCTCTATTGATATAAAATGACAGATGACACTGTGGAGAGTATGATCAATAAGTTTGCCTGGGTGGTTAACATCAAGATTACAGGAAGATATAGAAGAGATGGTCAAGTGGGCAGATAAGTGGCAGATGCAATTTAACCCTGAAAAATGTGAGGTGATATACTTTGGAAGGTCCGACACTGGGAAGTTCTGAAGAATAAAGGGGCCTTGATGTGTTTACCCATAGATCTGCAGGCAGAAAGGCAAGTTCACCATAGGATGGTGAAAAAGGCATATGCATACTCACCTTTATCAATTGATGGATAGATTACAAAATCAGGTGGTCACAGAGATGTATAGAATTTTGGTGAGGCAAGACCTGCCGCATTTTAGGATGTGATCATGCTGGAAAGGGTGCAGAAGAGATTCACCAGGCTGCTGCCTGGGATGGAACATGTAAGTTAAGTGAGGTTGGATGGGCTTGGATTGTTTTTGCGGGAGCAGGAGTGGATCAAGGTGCATCTGCTTTTCAGCAGCATGGAGACAGGGTGGATAAGGATCAGTTATGAGGGGACAGTAATTGGTGAGTGATGGGAGGATTTGGGGAAAAAAAAAGGAGGTTGAAATGGGCTAGAATGAACTGCCTGGGAGGGTGGAGGTGATGAATGTCTCACGCCTTTAAAAAGTTTCTGGACGAGTGCTTAGCATGTCATAACATTCGTGGCTATGGGCAAAGTGCTGGTAAGTGGGGATCAAGCAAGACCTTTCATACATCAGTGCACACTTGATGGGCCAAGAGCCTCTTCTGCACTGTAGTACTGTAATTCTGTGAACTATTATGTTCAATCCCAGCACAAGCTTGCAACTGATCCTAAATTTGCAAGCAAGTTGCACTCAGTTATCCAGCACGTGAAAAGAAAGAGGTTTTAAAGCAGAGGCACTTAATGAATGCAAATTTTGATCATTTCAATTCAGTCCAGATTATTGGGCAACATGGTGACAGTAATTAATGTTGCTGCCTCTCAGCACTAGGGACCCAGATTTCGATTCCAGCCTTGGATGACTATATAGAGTTGGCATATTCTCTATGTTTGTGTGGGTTTCGCTTAGTGTATCCTGGCTTCTTGTGTGGCACAGTGTTAGCTGCCTCAGTGCTGGGGGATCAGGGTTGGTCACTGTCTGAAAATTCTCCTTGTCTATATGGGTTTCCTCCAGGTACTTCAGTTTCCTCCTATGGTCTGAAAGGCTGTTAGATACATTAGCCCAACAAGTGCTCGAGTACAGTGACTAAGGAAATTAACTTCACTGCAGTGTTATGCAAGTCTACTTGTGACATTCAAACTTTAAAACAGTTCAGTTCAAAGATGTGCAAATTAGGTGGATTGGCCATGGTGGAGCTGGGGCAGGAAATGGATCCTAAGTATGGTGCTATTTCAGAGGGTTGGTGCAGATTCAATGGGCTGAATGGCCTCTTCAGTGAGGATTCTGGAGTCTAGTGCAGATGAAATTAGAATTAATTAATAGCACAGAGGGGGGTCAAGAATGGAAGTTTGTTTATAAGGCCCGCATTCTCATCACCTTATTTCAATATGGATGACTGACAATCAGCAAGAAAAGCTCAATTTCTATCTTTGCTGTCTCTGGCCCATCATGGATATACACTGCCAGGACAAAACAAACACGAATGCAGAAGAGTCCTTAAGTTCGTTGGCAATCAGCAAAGGCTTCATTAGTTCAGACATGTTTGCAGGATGGAAGACAGTCTCATAGCTAAGGACTTTCTGGATGATGAGGTAGCCATAACCAGCTGTCTGGTATGACACCCAAAGCCCCATCTGAGCATGTGCTATGTGATGGCCATTGATTAATACATCTAGCAGTCACTACTGTGGTGGTACACACCTGTCCACAGCAGAATTTGGTGTTTTCCTCTGCACTAAAGGCTGTAACAGACCAGTCAATTGATAGCTTCATGTGTGGCACTTGCCTCTCAAGGATAGTCTTCTTCAGCCTTTTACACAGTGGAGTGCATAAGTGACCCTGCCTGAAACCAACATATTTGCTGCATGCCCATTACCATTCACTGATGCTGGAACACCAGATGTTTTCTAGGGGCAAACAAAGAGGGGGAAGGAGACTGTCTTTACCAAATTCTGGATCTGCAGAGGCAGATGGGTAACATATTAAAAAAAGTGCACTGATACAACGTTATTCTGGAGTTGAGACAGGACATGTTGCAAGAACATAGGGAGCCTTGTATACCTAACCACAGAATGCTTAATGCATTACAAGATACTGCACCAGTAACAAACAAACAAACAAACACAGTTCCATCAAGATTAAGTACATTTTTACAAACAATTATTGGCTTTATGTTCACATCAGCTGAAAAGCCTTTCAACTGCAGCACTAATGAGCCCCATGAGCACCACCCACAGTGGAGGCAAAAACACAAGATAGGAGACTACTTCATAACTCCTCAAACTCATTTGACACTACTGCTAAACTCTGCAGAATTGTTTAATTTTTCTTTGAGTTATTTATTCATGTCACAAGTAGGCTTACATTAATGCTGCAATGAAGCTACTGTGAAAGTCCTCTGGTCACCACACTCCAATGCCTGTTCAGGTACACTGAGGGAAAATTTAGCATGGCCAATGTACCTAAACCAGCATGTCTTTTGGACTGTAGGAGGAAATCAGAGCATTTAGGAAACCCATGAAGACATGGGAAGAACATGCAGAATCCACAGACACTGACCCCAAGCTGGGAATTGAACCCAGGTTCCTGGCATTGTGAAGCATTGCTAACTACTGTGCAAATGGATATACTAATTTATTGTTACAATTGTAATGACAGCCTAATTCCCTCTCCCAATAATTATTCTGTAGTAACAATTTACACAGCACTACTAACTGAAATATCTCAAGGTGCTTTGCAAAATGTGAAACTGAACAATGCAAAATTTTAGGAGAGATTTGGAAAAGCAAGGGCTGAATCCAACTAGAAGTTGAGTTTGAGAAAATATTTGGAAATGCACAGATTTAGCATGATAAACGTGTTCAAGGAGGAGAATTCTAAAATACGCTGATAGGATATTGCAGCTGAAGGTTGTTCCATTGATCGAGTAGACTTGGTTGGTGGCTGACACAAGTGTGGACTCAGCTGGGGGAACGCAATGTTTCTGGAAAGCCATAAAAAGGGTTTAAAAGCCAATGCCAAGATTTTGAAATGAATGGTCAGCAAAGATAGGCATAGAGGTGGTGAACAAGACATGGTTCTGGGTGATGGAGTTCAGAAAGAAAACTATTGGATGAGATTGTGCTAATCATCAAGTCTGAAATGAGACCTTGTATTGCAGTTCCATGATGTTTGCAAGGGCTAGTCTTTGATATGTTAACAATGAATATAGAACAAAGAACAGCATGGGAAACAGGCCCTTCGGTCCAACGAGCCCACGTCGCCACTCCGATGTTCCCACCTCTACCCGCAATCCCTGTCCGTGTTTATAGATCTATGCATTAAAAAACCAAATTTGAGACAATTTAGGGAGAATTTGTTTTCCCAATTAGCCTAAGAGCACACCTTTGGTATGTGGGAGGAAACCGGAGCACCCGGAGAAAACCCACGCAAGCACGGGGAGAATGCGCAAACTCCCACAGACACAGGCCCAAATCCATGTATCTGCACAGCACAGCGATAGTCCCTGAGCTGTCGTGTTGCCCATCAAATGGTCCAGGTCAAGCGTACACTAACGACGTGAAGCAATAGGATACTCTCGAAAAAAATCCAAGAGCAGCCCTCTCACGACCCATCGCGTGTATGGCCCTCGTTAGACAACAAGGTGGACCAAAGCACCTGTAGGATAAAAACAAGTACATCAATATCATCATCTATTTACACACTTCCCAGGGACTCCCAAGGCTCATGATCCCTATTTAAAATCAGTTTTCTATACCCCTCCATTCCCATTCTGTTCATGTGCCCATCTAAGTATTTCTTAAATAACTCCAGAGTACCTGCCTCCACTACTAGGATTCATCAACCAACAGCATTGCAGAATTGAAGGCCAACCCAATTCTTAGAGACAAAAATCACAGCAGCTGTGGAGTGAAATTAAAATATTAAACTCTACTAAATTATGTAATTATTATTCTATAGATTATTCTAGGATATCTATGGTTGGAACAGAGAAAAATAATGAGGGCAAACTGGAGATCATTTTCTTGGAAGGAAAGTGACGGAACATTCTGGAATGTCAACGTACAAACATACAGATGGCCACTCAGCCATTCGAGCCTGCTTCATTCAATAAGATTATGACGGAGCTAATTTTAAACCTCAAATTCACATTCCTGTCTACTCTACCCCGATAAACCTTTAATTCTTGCTTATTAAGGATTTAAGCACCTCTGCCTTAAGCAAATTCAAAGACTTGGCCTCAACTCCATTTTGAGAAGAGAATTCTGAAGTTTCACAACTCAAAATGTTCTGTCATTTTGGTCCTAAATGAGTGGCTTATTTTTAAATGTTAAGCCCGAGTTTGAGAGTCTCCCTCAAAGGGAACATAGTTTCCATATCCACCCTATCACGATCTTGTGTTTGAATCAAAGCAAAAGATGTTGAAATACCTTGCAAAAAGTAGCACAGCAGTGCTTGGCACTGCTGCTGCAGCACCAGGGATCTGGGTTTGATTCCCAGCTTGGATCACTGTGTGGAGTTTGCACATTCTCCTGGTGTCTGCATGGGTTTCCTCCAGTTGCCTCCCATACAGTCTGAAAGATGTGCTGCTTAAGTGCATTGACCTGAACAGAAAATGGAGTGTGGAGACGAGTGGAATTTTACAGCAACCTCATTGCACTGTTAATGTAAGCCTTGTGTGACTAAATTTTTTTTTTTAAAAAGGCATACCTATTTCATAGGAATACAGGAGTAATATATACCCATAAGAGGTAAAGCTCACATCAAAACAGATAATGTTAAGTAACCAGTCAATTATCAGGACAGTACTTATTCCTCAGATTCACTGATCGGCCATCGAGTCCATTTCACATGTGCCTGCTCTTTGGCAGAACTATCCATTTAGTTCCCCACCCCACCTTCCCATCACTACTCTCAATACCCTGCAAGTAATTTCCCTTCAATTATTTTGTGCAATCTCTTTTCAAAGTACTGCTCAAACTGCTTCCAACAGGTTTTAAGGCAGATCACAACTTCAGGAATAAGAAAAACGTTGCTACCCATCTCCCAGGTTCTCTTACTAATTATGCTCACTGTGACCTTTTACTACAAAAAAGTTTCACTTTTTTTTAAAAAAACCTTCTGAATAACTCCAGCCTTTCCAGTCTTCCCACACTAGGTGTATTGTCAGCCACGGTTCAAGTCCCATTCTAGGGCTTGGGCACGTGAATAGAGTATGGCACTCCAATGCAGTGCTTAGAAGTATTGCACTGTCTTTCACAGATGCTCAAAGATCCCCTCTATCTGCTCAGGTGGATGTAAAAAAAATCCCACGCCACATTAAGTTTTACATCGCTAAACTTCAAAATTGTTTGAAACACAAGTTCACAGTTCATTAATGTTTATTTACATATCCTAATACCAACATTTTAGTCAGAGATGATGCTATTAACAATTCCACACTGACTTCAATTAGCTCTTGTCTCCAAACAGTTAATATTGTCCTAGGTTAAAATATCCAAGATCTTAAAATTGTAGAATGGATTCTGCTCATTAAAGCAAACAATGATTCAAAAGTCAGATCAAGCTCAAGATGGAATGCAATGTCTCATGTCATCAGCTTTGATTTTGTCTCGTGGGGACTATGAATTGGATTCAATTTGAATTTGAGGAAGCAATGAATAGATTTGGGTTTGTCCAGTCCATTGAGAATTGGCTTTGTAACTTAAGAATGGACAAAAAAATAATGCAATTGCTCCCTCTCACAGGCCTCTGGCACAACCGAAGATGATTTAAAAATTGTGGTCCAATCCTCTGCAATTTTTATCTCTCAGTATTCAAAGATGCAAACTGCCAACCTCATATCTTGTGATTTTTAATTTTGTCTAATATAATTTCTGCTACCTATGATGCTATATTGATAACTGTAGTCTTTCCTCTAATAGGGATGCATGTACTTTACTATTATCATATTAATCTGGATCACAAATCATCAGCTGTGGAGAAGCTATGCCTGAAAAATGCAAAGGTTATTCAATGAGCAGATTCTAAGCTTGCAGACTTCTGCTGCCATCACCATTCTAAGAACCCTTTATTTATATCACCAGTCCTGCACAATGGATTTTGGCTCGAGTCTTATTGAATTTTGCATCTTAAATTAAAGTCATTAAAATCTAATTAGAGAGTCATCAACTTCAGGAAGTTTAGTGGAAGGCACGCCCCTGTCTACCTCAAGAAGTAAAAATAGTCAAGAGCTTCAAGTTTTCAGGTGTTCGGATCACTAACAACCCGTCCTGCTTCTCCTTCCCCTGCCACTCCACCCCCTCCCCTCATGCTCCATGCTGACTCTATTTAACAAAGTAGAGGTGTTGGTGGGCTTTCTTAGGAGACTAAGGAAATTTGGCATGTCCGCTACAACTCTCACCAATTTCTACAGAAAATATTCTTTCTGGTTGTATCAAAGCTTGGTATGGCTACTACTCTGTCCAAGATTGCAAGAAACTACAACTGGTCACGAATGAAGTCCAGTCCATCACGCAAACCAGCCTCCTATCCTCTGTTTACACTTCCCACTGCCTTAAGCAGCCAGCATGATTAAAGGACCCCACATATCCAGACATACTCTCTTCCACCAGGAAAGAGATACAGAAGTCTGACTGATTCCAGAATAGTTTCTTCTCTATCAGAATTTTGAATGTACTTACCTTGCATTAAGTTGATCTTTCTCTCCATCCTAGCTATGGCTGCAACTCTACATTCTGCACTTTTCCTTCCCTATTAAGTATGTTTTCTATATGGCAATGCAAGAAACAATACTTTTCATTGTATGAATACACGTGACAATCAAATCATTCTACATTAAAAAATTTTACATTAAAAATTTAAATGTCCGACTACATAAAACATACAAGAGATGCTCACAATTTCTCTGATTATAAAGGCCAGTGAGTCTAACTTCAGTAGTAGGAAGACTCTTGGAAACTTGATGAGCAGAATTAAATTGCCACTTGGGGTGGCTGGGAATAATCAAGGTCAGTTTTGTCAAAGGAAGTCATGTCTTATTTGATAGGCAGGCAGGCAGGAATTTAATCCTCAAGTCTCTCAGGCAGTGATTTTTGTGAGGACTAACAAGGCAGGCCAAAATACAATGAATGAATGGTCAGGCCCTAAAACGTACAGAAGATCAGAGATGATACGAGGCATGAACATCCATCGATTTCTGAACTCAGCAGAACAGGTAAACAAGATGGTTAAGGCATATGGGATACTTGCCTTCATTAACCAAGGCAGCATGGAGGTTACAACAGAACTATACAAAATGAAGGGTAGACCACAGCGGGAGTACTGTATGCATTTCTGGTTGCCACACTATAGGAAAAATGATTGCAAATCAGAGAGGTGCAGAAGAGATTCACCAGAATGTTGCCTGGACTGGAGCATTTCTGTTATCAAGCAAAACTGGTTAGGCTGAGGTTGTTTTTCCTTTGAGCAGAGAAGGTGGATGGGAACCTGGTTGATGTGTATAAAATTGAGAAGCCTAGATCAGGTGGATAGAAAGGAACTTTCACCTTTAGTAGGAGGGGTCAATAACTAGGGGTCATAGATTTATGCTAAGAGGGTGAAGGAAACAAGGAAAAAAGCTTCACCCACGTGGCAGTAGGAATCTGGAACTCAACTGTCTGAAAGGATGGTACAGGCAAGAACCCTCAAGATAGATGTATTTAGATGAATGTTTAAAATGCAATTGCATTCAAGGCTAAAAACCACATTCTGGAAAATGGAATTAGAATAGGTAGGTACTTATATGACTGGTGAAGACACGGGGTGAAGGGCCTCTTTCACGCTGTAACAAAGAGGCCAAAGTCTTATTACTGGTTGACATACACCTGAACAAAAACATTGATTGTGCATGAAGAGTCAGATATAATTAACATGCACGAGACTATTAACTGACAATTTAATTAAAATAGCGCAAAAACAAATCTAAACACCCAACTTACAGGTCATTGACTGTATACATCTTTGGTGCATTGTCAAAGATTATCAGAGCCTCAGACAGACCATATTGACCTGATAGAAGAATAAAATACTTGGAATACCATTTAGTTTTAACTTAGCTGGAACAATAATTGTATTTAGGTAGGTAGATTGGATTGATCAATCCAATTTGAGAGCAACCAGGAGAAAAATCAATCCCTCAAAATGCTAGCGTATTCCTGAGAAACACTAGCTGACACATCTTGCCAGGGTTCCAGAGTTTTGAAACAAAACAACCTGATAAATTTAGACATTTAAACTGTATTGTTCCCATACACGCAATGCAGGACACCAACAGTTTATAACCCCTCACTTACTTCAAAGTATTTACAAATGGAATATCATTTTCACATTGCAAGAGCATAATTCTATCTATTCCTTTACTATGCTGGCATCCAAAACTGGAATCTGATGTTGCGCCATAATACAGATTCACAGAAATGCCCAATTTAAGTCAGATACTGGGAGAGAAAGCAAAACAACTTCCTTAAAGGTTCATCTCTCTCAATGGGTTTTGATAGCCTCCAGAGAAATGGAATAATCTGATAGTGAAATGTAAAGCAAGTGTCATTAACAAATTCTTCAACTAGTTACTGGTAGCATACCTTTACATAAGGGAGGGGAGGTACTGGAAACTGTGCTCTAACCCTAACCTCAAATTAGGATTTTCATAAATTTGACCCCTTAATACTTGACTCACAATCCATGAGGGGAAAAATTCAACCATGGCATTCATGAACACTTGTCAGATTTCCAGTGCTCATTTGCCAAACTCCCATCAACATGCATTGAAAACCAAGACAGCAATGTTTAACACAGAAATAGAATGCAACCTATGGCAAGCCAGTATTAATTGCACCAGCTGTGCCACTGTAGTATATGCGTCAGAAGATGCACAAAAATAGTATTACTGTTTATAGGCAGCAGCCAGCTTTACAATCCACATGTGCCTGAGGAATGTCATGTGTTACATAGAAACACTAAGCATAATACAAAGAATTCTAATAATGTTTTTCAAATGCTCATATTAAGCATAAGAGTGCATCTTAGTCATACCAAAAAGGAATGGTTTTCTTAAAAACAATAAGAGATTGCAATCTAGCTTTCTTGCAGGGCTTCTTGTAGTTCTACCTCAGGTAGGCACGGCTTTGCTCAGGCTTTTGCTCATCACAACACCAAAACGACCCTTGCCAAATGCGATGGTGCATCTGTCCTCAACATACGTGACCAACATCTTATTCAAATATCACTCCTCCAATGTCAAGTTACTTAGTTCTTCCTTTACTCACCCAATCAGACATCTAGCAATGATTCCCCTCCCCTAAAGCTCAAGGCAATTGTTAAAATCACTTTACAAATGTAAGAAACTGTTAGTGAATCCAAAGCAAAATTAAAGTCTTACAAGAATAAATTCATTGTTGTCCTCAAGTGGCCTGCACCAGTTTCCCCAAACTTCTACAAAATAGATTTCAGATTGAGATTATTCTGCATACAGCTTTTCCTAAATGGAGGAAGGGAGCTGACTTTCTGGCCTTCCTAGACTGCCCAAAAACATCCAACTAGGAGGCATTTGGTAGCAGTCCTTGATGTCTCATTTGGAAAATATGCATGTTAACATAGAATATTACAGCACAGTACAGGTCTTTGGCCCTTGATGGCTTCACAGGTTGGTGCAACAATCTAAAGCCCATCTGACTTACACTATTCCAATATCATCCAAAATGTTTATCCAATGACCATTTAAATGCCTTTAATGTTAGCGAGTCCATGACTGTTGCAAGCAGGGCATTCCACACCCTTACTACTCTAGAGTAAAGAACTTACCTCTGACATCTGTCCTACAGCTTTAAAATTGAGGGGTGATAGATATGCTTCCTCGTGCTAGCCAACTCCATCTGAGGAAAAAGGCTCTCACTGTCCACCCTATCTAATCCTCTGATCATCTTTATGCCAATGTCACCTCTTAATCTTCTTCTCTCTAACGAAAACAGCCTCAAGTTACTTAGCTTTTCCTCATAAGACCTTCCCACCATACCAGGCAACATCCTGGTAAATCTCCTCTGCACCCTTTCCAATGCTTCCACATTCTTCCTATAACAACCAGAACTATACACACTAGAATTTTATATAGCTGCAACATGACCTCATGGCTCCGAAACACAATCCCTCTACCAATAAAAGCTGACACACTGTATGCCTTCTTAATCCTATCAACTTCTGCCAATTTTCAGGGATCTTTCTGCTCATCCTTACAACCAAGTAGCTTACCACTAGCCCAGTACTCTGTATTCCTGTTACTCCTTCCAAAGTGAATCACTTCACACTTTTCCACATTAAACTTCATTTGTCACTTCTCAGCCTAGCTCTGCAGTTTATCTATGCACTCTGTCCTCAACTTCAGTAATTTTAGTATCAACTGCAAATTTACTAACCCATCCTTCTATGTCCTCATCCAGGTCATTTATAAAAATGACAAACAGTTGCACGAAAACAGATCTTTGCGGTACATGACTAGTAACTGAACTCCAGGACTAACGTTTCCCATCAACCACCACTGTGTCTTCTTACAGCTTGCCAATTTCTGGTCCAAACTGCTAAATCACCCTCAATCCCACGTCTCTATCTTCTGCAATGGGAAACCTTAAAATGTTTTACTGAAATCCACATAAACCACATCAATTGCTTTACCCTCATCCATCTCTTTGGAGACCTTCTCAAAGAACTCAGTAAGGTTTGAGGCATGACCTATGCTTCACAAAATTGTGAAGACTATTCCTAATCAAATTATTCCTTTCTGGATGGCTATAAATCCTCTCTCTTATAATCCTTTCCAAAACACTTTTACCACAACAGAAGTAAGGCTCACTAGTCTATCATTACGGGGTTGTCTCTACTCTCCTTCTTGAGCAAGGGGATAACATTTGCTACCCTCTAGTCTTCTGGCACTATTCCTGTCAACAATGATGACAAAGATCAAAGCCAAAGGCTCTGCAATCTCCTCCCTAGCCTCTCAAAGAATTCTAGGATAAATCCCATCTGGCCCAAGGGACTTATCTATTTTCACACTTTCCAGAATTGCTAACATCAGCTCCTTATGAGCCTCAATCCTGTCTAGTCTAATACTGTATCTCAGTATTCTCCTTGATGACATTTCAGTATTCAAAAAGGAAAAAAGTATTCATTTACTGCCTCTCTTTCAGACTCCACACGCAACTTCCCATTACTATCCTTGACTGACCCTAATCTTACCCTCAACATTCTTTCATTCCTGACATACTTATAGAAAGCTTAAGTGGTGTTTTCCTTGATCCTAGCTGCCAAAAGACTTCTCATGTCCCCTCATGGCTCTCCTTAGGTCCTTCTTGGCTAACTTGTAACCCTCAAACGCCCTGAGCCTCATGTCTCGTCTTGACACAAGTCTCCTCCTTCCTCTTCACCAGAGATTCAATTTCTTTAGTAAACCACGGTTCCCTCAGTTGATACTTCATGGACACGCAGTAGCTGTTCCTTGAACAAGCTCCACATTTCAATTGTGCCCATTCCCTGCAGTTTCCTTCCACATCCTAAATCTTACTTAATTGCATCGTAATTTCTTTTCCCCCAGCTATAACTTGCCATGCTGTATATATCTATCCCTTTCCAATCAAAAGAAATGTGACCGAATTGTGGTCACTATCAAAAAACGTTACCTACCTCCAATTGTAACACCTGGCCTGGTTCATTATCATTATCATTATCCTGGTTCAAATCCAATGTGGCCTCACCTCTTGTTGGCCTTCTACATACTGTCAGGAAACCCTCCTGCATACATTTGGACAAAAACCTGATCCATCTAAAGTACTCAAACTATAACTTTACAAAATATTGACTAGAAAAGTTAAAGTCCCCTTTAATAACTACTGTTACTTTTGCTTCTATCTAGGATTAAAAATCCTTTCCACCACATCTCTGGAACTTTTGAGGCCTACAGAAAACTCCCAACAGGGTGACATCTCTTTCCCTGTTTCTAAACTTAGCCCATACTACCTCATGGGACAAGTCCTCAAAACGTCCTGCCACCATCATACTGTTGCTGGCTAACAATGCCATACCTAACCCTCTTTCAATATCTTCCCTGATCTTACTGAAAGATCTGTAAAAAGTGTGTAACATTTTAACAGTGAACAAAATTATTAACCAGAAAAAACACGATTCCAATGAAATGCTGTTTAGATAAATACAATTCCCACTTAGAATTTTAGTCACTCTAAAATTACAAATAGGTTTGGTGTTGTCTGGAATATTCTGGGCCTTTTCTGTTGATTTCTGTCAGAAACCTGTCTTCTTTAGTACCTTCACTATGGAGACAGAGCTTTCTTGAAGATATGGGTGAGGCTGTTACTCTGGCAAGTGCTCTCTCCTTTTGCCCCATTATCTTTTTCCTTTTATACCAATGACATAAAAAAAGTCCCCTACAACGTGACTGGTTCTGGGTTGCCAAAACTATCAAATTCAAATCTAATTAAGTATCCAAGTACCTAATTTAAATTGATTAGTTAAATGCAAAAGCCTGTTCTGTTTCAAATTGATTGGCCAAGTTCAAAAGCCCATTACCAAAGTAACCCTGCTGGTTGGCCTTCTAATACAAATGTTTCATGCAATATGCGCCTGCATTTTTTTCCATTAAGCACAGAAAAAGAACCTTGCAATTCTTTCACCTCTTACATTTTACAATGTTTTATAATTTTACAAACACCAAATTCTAACATTCTATTTCTAAACCTACAATTACTCAACTTCACAACAAGTGGCAACATCAGGATGCCACTTTCTGGTTCAACTTAGAGTACCAACATAAATGGACCCTACATGAAATAGCAACAATAGAATATGCAGGGCAATTTCTCACTACGGCACCATTTCCCCATCTATGCTAAATCAATTTCTCACCCCTGATTAGTGTGCAGTTGGATTCTCTGGCTGCTAGTGGTTATTAAGACATTATATTTAGCAGTTGCAAGTGCAATGCCATATGGCAGTACTCAAGGCTTGGAACACATAATTCAGACAAGAAATTTATTCTTTACAGGTCAATTCCTGCAATTCCAAAAAATGAACCCTTCCCTTCACAAAAAAGAATACAATTTCACACCCAATGTTTTTACTCCAGAATACGCAAGCATTATTTGTTTGTATGACATCAAGAAAGCCAGGCTCTTTTTTTTGCAGGAAAGTAGTTTGGGGTCGAGCTTGCAATTGTTCAGATCTTATTCAACACAATTGGCCTTGGGTCCTTTTGCTTCCCAACTATTCACTTGATGGGAAAAGAAATGTGTGAGGGGATGTTACTAACTATAATCATTGTGGTATCAGAAAAATTCTCAGCCCTTCATATCATAAAAATACATGATCACAGAGAAAAGAAGAACAAAGCAGAGAAATCCCCTGCTGAGCTGTCTAAACTAATTAACTTATAGATCCCACTGTTGACTTGTGACTAAATCAGTCATTAATAAACTGACTGAATCACAGCCTCTGGAGGTGCTGACAGGATGTTGACTTGGGTTTCAATTGCCTAATTACTTAGAGATACAAATTTGCAAATGAAGTGCGTTTCGACAGCAGATGGCATTTTTTCCCAAAATCCTGCAGAGGCTAGTCCAAAAAGATGCATGCTAAAGAATTCGACTTTAGATTAAAGATTAGATTAGGGATGTGTTGTGCTCTCTCAGGAACTGAAGTAGGTAGTTTGCTCATCATAAGCTGGCAGCAGTAATTACGAAGGTTTCAACTGGTAGTTAGTGAATTAAAAAAATGGTTTCTCAAAAATCCTAATAAAAATGGAGGGCAATTGGTTGGCTGGGAGCTGAGACCTTTACCAAACAATGCTGATCATCAAACCAACCCAAAGAAATGCAGAGGGAGGGGTGGAGAACTAGAGTACTGACTGTTGAACAGTTAATAGTCTGTGCTAAACACAAGTGTACATTTATAATAGTGAAAACAGTGGAAATCTTGTCAAAACATTGATGTTTGTGCTATTACACTCTATACACTCTTCAAAATGAAGCTTTTCTTGGAAGCTAGAACACATGCAAAACTAAATTCAGGCGCAAGACAAAATCACTTCTTGCTCAGGTTTAGGGCAAATAACAGTAGCCATATTGTAACAGAGGCACCACAGTCCAATAAGAAAAAAAAGCAGGCAATTCTTTAGGAGAACACTGTATTCAGTATAGCTCAAGTGTGCTTAACATCAATGCTCATATTCAAGAATGGCAACAGATTAAGTCAGGTAATTACAAGCCAGTAATCTAATGTTAGCAGTAGGGAAATTAGAAAAAAATCTGAGGGACAAGATTAATTGACATCTGGAAAACTTAACTCTTTTTGAAAAGGTACATATATTGGTGCATAGCACAGTTGATGTGTGCAAAGTCTTTGACAATGTCCCATGGAATCCAAGATTGACTTGTTAATAGGAGGAGGTTAGAAAAGGTGGAGGACTGCTTTTGTAATTAAAGGGATCAGCGCTTAGATCCATTGTTTGGCATACACATTAAATGACTTCGATATGAAAAGTATAATAAGTTTACAATGGTACAAAATTGGCATTGTTGATAGTGAGGAGGATATTCATCAGCTGGCAAATTGGGTAGAGCAAGGCAAATGGAATTTAATCCTGTCATGAAAGGTAATGTATTTTGGGGATGTCTAATAAGGGTAAGATATAGACAGTGAACGGTTGGTCCCTTGGGAATATCGAAAAACACAGGGAACTTGACGTACAAGTCCACCGATCCTCAAAGGTGGAAGTAGAAGGCATAAGGAATGCTTGCCTTCACAATTTAGGACAGAATGCAAGAGCAAGGAAGTCTTGGTACAACTTTATAAAACACTAGTAAGGCCACAGATAAAGTATAGCATGCAGTTCTAATTGCCACACTATTTGAAGGATATGATGGTACTGGTAGAGAGGAGATTCACCAGGATGTTGTTATCTCTGATGGAATGTTTTAGCTATGCCAGAAGACTGGGTTGTTTACCCTGGAGCACAGGAGGGAGAGTATACAAAATTATGCTGCAAAGACAGGGCCAGGAAGGCATAAGTTTGTTGGTTGGCATAGACATGGTGGATTAAAGAGCCTGTTTTTGGGTACCAAAACACAATCTTTTTCCTTCCAAAGGCACCAGTTTGTTCCCATAGCATAGATCAACATGTATTTACTTTCCAGTACAGTCATGTGCAAACTTTTAGTGACAGTGCATGTTTCATAATCTAACAAGCTCATGAAGAGTTCTGTCAACTTTCCGGCTCCCTAACTCAAGGGCACTAAATCTAATTGCAATAATTCTGAAACTATGCTGCAGAGTACGAAGGAGTTTTGTGCAAACAGCAAGATATTTTATAATTCTTCAGCCTTCTGGAATCCAAATTACCGACACTAGAGAGAATGGTATAGAGAGAATGGCAAGTGTACTCGGTTTACAGTGTCCCTGTGAGGTGACACCAGTAAATCCAGCAGGATGGAAAATTACAAGTAGTAGATTTTCCAAAGAAAACTGAGTCACTTTGACTACATGGTCAGCTCATCTCAATCAAGAGCCTCCTTAAACTAAAAATTGTTGGGAAAGTGTGCACAAGGAAACAAATCAATTGAAATTTTAAACACTTTGCCAGAAGAATCATACTATTTAAATGGATTAGAGCTTGAATGTGATACTGATCTTCACAAAGATTGAGCTAATCTTCAGAACTAATCATGGCTAACTGCTGTACTTGTGCATCAATGATTCAACCGGCACCATCTGGTTTTACTAATCAAGCCATCCAAAACTAAGCTACAAAGTATTTAAAACCAAACTTTACGTTGAAGTTTCTGAAAATTGATCATTTTTGATGCAAGGTTTTTAGAGGGACTACCTCTACTCAAAGGACAGCATTATCATTGCTTCATCAGGACAAGTTGGTGGTAATTCTTCATATGAACTTCAGGGAATGGGGACAGCAAAAGGTGGATTTTCATTTGTGAAGATGCTGGACAAACATCAATTTGGCAGCTGATCCATCCTTAAAATGCATAAGACAAAGAGCTGATCTTATAAAAAAGTACTCTGTCTTGTAACCTTAAGTTAGGACAGTTCAGAGCTAGCAATTCCACAACCAAACGGACCAGATCTGAGTTATGCAAATCCTGCCTCATCCTGTCACATCCTGTGGCAATTAGAACTCACTGGAGGAGGTTCCACAAATATCTCTACCCCCTCATTGTGGAGAAACCCAACTCAATGTCAAAGGCAAGGCTGACATTCTCAATATTCAGCCAGAAATGCTGAGCGTATGATCCATCTTAGCTTTCTCCAGAGGTCATCAGCATCACAGATACAAGCCTTCAGCCAAAATTTCACTCCACATGTTAAATGGATGAAGGCTGGATATTGCAAAGGCTGTGGGCCCTGACAACATCCCAGTAGTAGCAGTACTGGAGAGTTACTTATGCTCCAGAGGTAGCTGCTCCCTAGTTCCAACACAGACAACTCCATCTACCCTGAAATGCAAAAAATTACCCAAATATCTTGTACACAATGCAGGACAAATTCAACGCAAATTACTACTTCATCAGTATACTCAATTATTCACAGCAAGGTGATAGAAAGGGTTATCAACATTACAGCACAGAACAGGCCCTTCGGCCTTCGATGTTGCGCCGACCAATATAAAAAGCAATGTTATCAATGTTATCAACAGTGTTATCAAGCAGCATTTGCTCAGAATAACTTGCTTACCAACACCCAAATTTGGATTCCATTCAGGCAATGCAGTTCCTGACCTCATTACAGCACTGGTTCAAACAGACAAGAGTTGAATGCCAGAGGTGAAGTGATTGCGATTGATGTCAAAGCAATATTTAATAGAGCGCAACATCATGGAGCCCTAGCAAAACTGCAGTCAGTAGGAATTGGGGCAAAAACACTCAAATGGTTGGAGTGATACTTGGCACAGAAGATGGCGGTGGTTGGAGATCAATCATCTTAGCTGCAAAACACCACTTGTAGGAGCTCCTCAGAGTGGTGTCCTAGGCCCAACTATCTTCAGCTGCTTCAATAATGACCTCTCCATCAGGAGCTGAGATTATACAATAGCAGCAAACCAAGTATCAACACCTGCATCTATACCATTTGCATCTCAAATACTGAAATCATCCATGTCCACACAGCAATGCCTGGACAATATCCAGGCTGCTAAGTGGCAAGTAGCATTCACACTGCACAAGTGCTAGGTAATGACCAAATCCAACAAGGAAGTCTAACCATCACCCTTTCACATTCAATAGCATTAATACAGAATCCCTCACCATTCTGGAATTACCACTGATCAGAAACTAAAATAGATCTATCTATATAAATACCGGGGCTACAAGAGCAGATCACAGGTCAGGAATTCTGTGACAGGTAACTCAGCTCCTGGCTCCTCAAACTCCACCAACCATCTACAATAACCAATTTGGGGGCTGTAATGAAACACTCTCCACATTAAAAATTCTCCTTAACCTCTACACGTTGGGGCACCAAGGGGATAATTTGCCATGGCTCATCAACCAAACGTCCAAATTTTCTGAGTGGGGGAAAACCCAAGCAGACATGAGGAAACAGAGCATGCAAACTCCACACAAAAATCACTCTAAGCCAGAACTGAATCCAGGTATCTCCCATTACAGGGCAGCAGCGCCAACCACTGCCACTCATTACTGGATAAGGAGTGCAGCTCCAACACCACCATCCAGCCTACATGATTGTTTGTGGAAGGGTGTCAATCAGTCCTTCTGCCAAAGAGTGGCAATAGTGTGTACCATTGCACTGCAGAAACTCAAGGATCCTTCTCAGGCAGCACCTTTCAACACCACAATCATTAACATCTAAAGACAAGTGTGGTGAATAAACAGGAACATCACCTGGAAACTTCCCGTCCAAGTCATTTATCATCCTGGCTTAGAAATATATCACCACTCCTTCACTGCATCTAAACCATGGAAGTCTCTCCTCCCCACAACCTCCAAACAGCATTGAGTATTTACACCACATGGGCTGTAATGGTTCAAGGTGGCAACTCACCCTTGCCTTCACACAAGCAATAAATGCTGGCCTAGCTAGCAATGCTTACATTTTGTAAATTAAAATAAACAAAACTAAAACTCAAAATCCTTGTAGTTATTGAAACTACTGACTGATAGTTAATAAGGATTACACACAGATTACATTGCAGCTCTAAAACAAAAAGGAGTCAAAATCATAAAGGGCCAGTTTCTGGTTACAAAATGGCAACAAACCAAGTATCAACATCTGCGTCTATACCAATGTGTTCAATAGCCTCTTAGAATGAAGATATAATTGAACTAGTTGTTCATGACAACTTAACAACACAGGCCTGCCTGCCACTTGGTGATATCCACACCCACACCATATCAAACATTGCCTAAATCTCTTGGTGGCTGTGATACAGAATGGTTTGGCCCGCCTGTTCAAAGTTGCATCAGAATCATCATGCAGGTGATGCAGCCTTTGATAAAATGCAACGTGCTCAGTGAGTCACAAGTTTTGCCCTTTATGATCCAATCAACAAAACATCCAGATAAAGCTTAATATTTTTATTGAACCATCTGTTTCTGTAGCTCCTCTGCAATTATTTTCTCTTCTGAAGAGTGACTCATTCTGGTTTATGGTCTAAAAGGGATTGGCAGTCATGTCTCAACCTCACCCAAGTGGCCACCCTCCAGCAAAAAGTCTGAACAAATCTGCAAAACTTGTCCTATCTGCACCTAAAATTCACAGAGCAGACTTTTCAGTGGGCACAAGAAAAGAACAATGAGAAAATGCTGCTTCTCACTCAGGAAGTCCAGTGTTAATGAGGTCAATTACAATATCTACAGTAACAGTGGAAAAAAATCCTAAATTCAACATGTCATACAGAATAATATATTACATATTGTTCACAGTAGCCCAAACAGATGAATTGACCCATCCACAGTTCATTTATGCTTATTAGCTTTTATTAGTAGAGGATTGAATTTCGGAGCCGTGAGGTCATGTTGCAACTGTACAAAACTCTGGTGCAGCCACACTTGGAGTACTGAGTGCGGTTTTGCTCACCGCATTATAAGAAAGATGTGGAGGCATTGGAAAGGGTGCAGAGGAGGTTTACCAGGATGTTGCCTGGTATGGTGGAAAGGTCTTATGAGGAAAGGCTGAGGGACTTGAGGTTGTTTTCATTAGAGAAGGTTAAGAGGTGACCTAATAGAGACATACAAGATGATCAGAGGGTTAGATAGGGTGGACAGTGAGTGTCTTTTTCCTCGGATGGTGATGGCTAACACGAAGAGATATAGCTTTAAATTAAGGGGTGGCAGTTATAAGAGGGATGTCAGAGGTAGGTTTTTTTTTTACTCAGAGGGTAGTAAGGGTGTGGAATGCCCTACATGCAGCAGTTGAGGACTTGCCAACTTTAAGGGCATTCAAATGGTCAGTAGATAAGCATATGGATAACATTGGAATACTTTAGATTAGAGGATCGTTAGATTGGTTCCACTGGTCACTGCAACATCAAGGGCCGAAGGGCCTGTACTGCGCTGTAATGTTCTATAACACAAATCATTGACTGAAGCATTTCACTTGGTTAGTTTGAGATCTGAAGGTAAACATCTCCCCTAAGCTGGTGTTTTCTGAAACTAATACATACAATAAATTTGATGGGTGGCTAAAAAAGTGGAGAACAACCAAACCTCCTTAAAAAAGGGTTCCTTTCCCAAGGAAATGAGCTATTTAGAGCAAACTGGTCTTCCAAAGTGCATTACTGTATACATCTAAAATTACACTCTAGCAACATAGCAAAACCACAACCACATGACACATGAATCCAATAACCTCTAAAGGCCAACTTCCAACCCCAGGGCTTCTTGTGATAGAGATGGCAATTGGAAAATCCACACCCTAATCCAACACTAAATTGCACTAAAAGTCTGATATTCATTCAAAGCTGTAAACAGTTACCCTATATCCAATATTCAAATACTGGGGCTATTCTGGAATGCTGAAAGTGAAACAGCTTTACAGAATTAGAAAACAAACGAACATTCTGCCTGAAGCCATTTTACTTTCTAAACTCTACTGTTCTGGCTGCAAGAAAAAACAAGACGACATACGTTTTGGCTAGTTTAGAATGCCAAGTAGAATAATCATAAATATGTAGTCCAGCGTTACAAATAATATGCAAACAGTATATAATTGTTTAAGGCAGGCTGACGATCTTACTGATTTGGACACAGATGATTAGAAAAGGAAACACCTTTAGCAGATGCAATACTGAGTCATCAGTAGTCAGTGATCTGATTAAATGCTTCTCGGCCTTTTGGCTAAGATCAAATGCGGTATTGACATGCTGTGCTTAGTTGAAGTCAATAGGTTACATTTTAGCTTCACTTGACAATTTTTGAAAGTAGAATCTCGGCCTTTTGGCTGAGATGCAAATGAGATCAAGCCTTGAAGGAGTTATGCCTACTCAAATCAGCTTGGATCACTTTAACATTAAGGGCACTTAAATGGTCATTGGATAAACATATGGATGATATTGGAATAGTGTAGGCTAGAATGGCTTCAGATTGTTGTGCCAACCTGCAAAACCATTGAAGGCCAAAGGGCCTGTACTGCCCTGTAATGTTATACGTATATGTAGATCAAGCCCAAGAGCAGTGGTGAGAGCCTGTCTTCTCAGTTTGGGTTGGGAATGTCTCAACTTGAGACTCTGAATTTGACTTGATCTAATTGAATTGGAATAAAAACAAAGTGCCTCAGCTGATCAAGTCCTGGGTTCAAAACCAGTGACAGGATACCCTCCCATGTTGCTGCTAAGGGAGTGCTGCATTGCACAAATGCTGTCTTTTGACCAGGACATTAAAACAAGGTTCTAATGGCTTCCTTAGGTGGGCATTGAAGACATAACACTATTTCAAAGAGCAGGGGAGTTCTCACCAATCTTTGCAAATATTTAGCCTTCAAAAAAACCATAAAGGCTGAAGTTTGTCATGTCAAAAATTCTTTGAATCAAATAGTGTACTTTGGGACATCCTGTAGTTGTGAAAAGATACGATATAAATGCAAACCATCTCTTCCAATTTTACAGCTTTGTTACTTGAATAATTGCTTTTATTTATATGAAAATATTAAAACTGGTCATTAAACTGCAAAAATGTAGTATTTTTATTCTAATTAATTCAAGATCATGTTACAGCCAATTCAATCTGAGTGTTTGCTGAAATGGGAGCATTTCTGACACATTCCGGTTTACTTGAGTGAAAGATCCGTAAGTTGTTGTAAAACTTAAATCTAAATTTGGTTAAACAACTTAACACTTGCTTAGTAAATGCTTGGATTTAATATGGAGTGTCTGTAGTCTTGCCTCCCAGCCACAAAAAAAAACCCATGTTATCATTTTTTTGGGTAGTGGGGTGGGGTGGCAGGGGGGGGAAGAGAGAGAGAGAAGGGGTCTCAGTTTACTTTTTGAAGTGCTATCAGCAAGTGTAAAATCTAGTGTAAAGATGCCCTGACACTAAAGCAAAGACAAACATGGAGACAATATCTCCAGATTTGCAGAGGAGACAAAAGCTGAGCAGGAGGTTGAGCTGTGAGAAGGATGCAGTGTGATTAAGACAGGCCAAATGAGTGAGCAAATATGGAGAAGTGTGAAGTTGTTTACTTTGGTAGCAAAAACAACAAGACAGATTATATGACTATAAAGTAAGAGGGGAGAATGTGCAAATGAAACCTGCATGACCATCAGTGACCACTGTACAAGGGAAGTATGCAGGCAAAAGGTCTGTTGGCTTCACAGCCAGAGGATTAGAGCACAGGAGCAGGAAAATGTCTTGCTGCAGGACTTTAGGTAAGGCCAGACCTGGAATCGCCCATGTGTAGTTTTGGTCTCCTTATCTGAGGAATGACGTTCTTTTTAGTGATCCCTAGAATAGGAGGACTGATGTCAGAGGGTAGATCGAGTTGGTTACTGCTATATTTGATGGACTAAAAGAATGGGGTGGGAGAGAGAAGGGAGGAAAAAGAGGGGAGAATCTCAAATCTGGAATTCTAACAAGTCTAGAAAGGTAGATGCAGCAAGAAAGTTCCCAATGGTGGCGATGCCCAGGATCAGGGTTTACAGTCTAAGGGTACTGAGCAATTATTTAGAATTTGCTACCACAGTAGTTAAAAGTACAATTATTCAGCCTTAAGAAGTTAAAATGTACCTCAAGGGATGAAGGGAACCAAAAGCTCCAGGGGAAAAGGCAGGATCAGAATATTGAATTGCATGATCAGCCAGGATTATAAGGAATGATAGTGAAGGCTCAAAAGGGCTAAATGGCCCATTCCTGCTTTTTATGTTTACTCTTTTGATATGGGTACTATCAAGTCACGAGCTTGGTATTCTTTCACTGCCAATTGTTTATGTTCAGTTTCTTACCCAACACCACTGTGGAAACACCATTACCCCAGGAAACATGATGTTCAGGGCTATAGTAAGACAGCCACCCATCTCAAATAGCAGAACATAAAATAGTACAGCACAATACAGGCCCTACGGCCCTCAATGTTGTGCCGAGCTGTGTCTGAACCCAAGATCAAGCTATCCCACTATCATTCCGGAGTGCTACATGCGCCCATCCAATAACCACTTCAAAGTTCCTGAAGTGTTCAACTCCACTATCACAGGAGGCAGTTTATTCCACACTCCAACCACTCTGAATAAAGAATCTACCTCAGACATCCCTCCTATACCTCCCACCATGAACCTTATAATTATGCTCCCTAGTAACAGCTACATCCACCTGAGAAAATAGAGTGGATGTTCAGAGATTATCCCCCTCATCATCTTATAAACCTCTATTCAGCCACTTCTCATCCTCCTCTGCTACAGAAGAGAAAGCTCCAGGTTCCTCAACAAAGAACAAAGAACAACACAGCACCGGAAACAGGCCCTTCGGCCCAACGAGCCCACGCCGCCGTCCTAACGTCTTAATGACACATAGGGACCAATTTGTTTGATCACAAGAGCTATCTTCCAAACTAGGCAGCATCCTGGTAAATTTCCTCTGCACTCTCTCCAATGATTCCACGTTCTTCTTAGTGAAGTGTCCAGAACGGAACACAATATTCCAAATGTGGTCTCACCAACATCCTGTATAGTTGCAGCATAACCCTGTGACTCAAACTTAAACCTCCTGTTAATAAATATTTTCACAACATAAGCCTTCTTCACAGCTCTATCCATTTGAGTGGCAATTTTCAGAAATCTGTTGATATGAACCCCAAGATCTTTGTTCCCACACATTCCTCAGAACCCTGTAATCTGCATTCAAGTTTGTCCTAACAAAATGAATCACCTTGTGTTCATCAGGATTGATCTCTACCTACCACTTTTCTGCCCAGCTATGCATCCTATCAATGTCTCTCTGCAGCCTACAACAGTCCTCCACCTCATCTACTACTCTACTAATCTTGGTGTCATAGAACATAGAACACTACAGCACAGAACAGGCCCTTCGGCCTTCGATGTTGCGCCGACCAATATAAAAAGCAATGCCCCTCCAAACTAAACCATTCCCTTCTCTTCCATATACTTATCAATTAACCTCTTAAACGCCACCAAAATTGGCGCATCTACAACAGCTGCAGGCAGGGCATTCCACTCCCTAATCACTCTTTGAGTAAAGAACCTACCTCTGATATCCGTCCTATAACTCATACCCCTTAATTTAAAGCTGTGTCCCCTCGTGCTAGCTTTCTCCATCCTAGGAAAAAGGCTTTCACTGTCCACCCTATCTAAACCTCTAATCATCTTATATGCTTCAATAAGATCCCCTCTTAGCCGCCTCCTTTCTAACGAAAACAACCTCAAATCCTTCAACCTCTCTTCATAGGACCTGCCCTCCATACCAGGCAACATCCTGGTAAACCTCCTCTGTACCCTCTCCAATGCCTCCACATCTTTCTTATAATGTGGCGACCAGAACTGCACACAATACTCCAAGTGCGGCCGCACTAGAGTTTTGTACAGTTGCAACATGACGTTGCGGCTCCGAAATTCAATCCCACTACCAATAAAAGCCAAGACTCCATATGCCTTCCTAACAACCTTCTCGACCTGACTGCCTACTTTCAGGGATCTATGCACATACACACCAAGATCCCTCTGTTCATCTAGACTACTAAGAATCCTACCATTTGCCTATACTCTACACATTTATTATTTCTGCCATAGTGCATTACCTCACACGTTTCCACATTAAACTCCATTTGCCACCTCTCGGCCCAGCTCTGCAACTTGTCCAAGTCCCTCTGCAAACTATAACACCCCTCTTCACTATCTACCACTCCACCGACTTTAGTGTCATCGGCAAATTTACTAATCCATCCTTCAATACCCTCATCCAGATCATTTATAAAAATTACAAACAGCAGGGGCCCCAAAACAGACCCCTGAGGTACACCACTTGTCACCGAACTACACGATGAATATCTCCCATCAACCACCACCCTCTGTCTTCTATCTGCTAGCCAATTCCTAACCCAATTAGCTAAATCACCTATCCCATACATCTGCATTTTCTGCAGAAGTCTTCCATGGGCCACCTTATCAAACGCCTTACTAAAGTCCATATATACACCACATCAACCGCCTTACCCCCATCCACCTCTTTAGTCACTTTTTCAAAAAAAGAGAAAAAAAAAAAATCAGCAAATTTACTAACCCACCCTTCAGTCCCCTCTTCCAAGTCATTGATAAAATCACAATAATAGAGGACCAAGAACAGATCCCTGTGGTACACCACAGGTAACTGGCTTCCAGTCTGAAAATTTTCCCTCCACCATGACTCCGTCTTCTGAGACAGCCAGTTATGTATCCAATTAGCCAAATTTCCTTCTATCCCACTCCTTACTTTCTTCATGAGCCTACAATGGGAAACCTTATCAAACACCTTATTAAAATCCATGTATATGACATCAATTGCTCTACCTTTGTCTGCACTTTATCACCTCCTCAAAGAATTCAATCAAATTTGAGAGGCAGGACTTACCCCTCAAAACTGTGCAGACTATGCAGGTTTAGCTGCATCTTTCCAAATGGTCATAAATCCTATCTCTCAGGAACCTGTCCATTAATTTACCAACCACTGAAGCAAGACTAACTGGCCTATAATTACCAGGGTCATTTCTATTTCCTTTCTCAGAGAGAGGAACAACATTGCCACTCTAGTCATCTGGTACAATCCCTGTGGACAGTGAAGGCCCAAAGATCAAAGCTAAAAGGTTCCACAATTTCATCTCTTGCCTCCCAAAGTACCCTAGGATGTATCCTATCTGGCCCAGAGGATTTATCACCCTCAGGTTTTTCAAAATTCCTAACACATATTCCCTCAGAACATCTACCTTCTCCATCCTATCAGCCTGTATCTCTCACACATCCTCAAAAGCCATGGCCCCTCTCCTTAGTGAGGACTGAAGTTTCAACACCTTGCCTATCTCTTCTGACTCCATGCACAAATTCCCATTACTATCCTTGACTGTCCCTAACCTCACCCTGATCATTTATTTCTCACATAAAAAGCCTTGGGAGTTTTCCTTTATCTGACTCACCAAGGGCTTCTCATGCCACCTCCTAAGCCCCCTTTTTAAAATTCATCCCTAACTACCTTTTAACCCTCAATGACCCAACTGAACTTTATTTTTTCACCCTTATGTACACTTCCCTTTTCCTCTTGAAAAGAAATTCAGTCTCCTGTGAACCACAGTTCCCTCACTTGGCCATTTCCTCCTTGCCTGTCAGGGCCATACCTAACAAGGACACGGAGTATTTGTTCGTTGAACAAGCTCCACTTTTCGTTTGTGCCTATACAGTTTCTGTTCCCATCTTATGCTCCCTAATTGCATCATAATTACCCCTGCCCCAATTATAAACCTTGCTCTGCCGTGTGACCCTATCCCTCTCTATTCTAATAATGACTAGAGAAAAGCAATAAAAAAAATGCACAATGTTCAACATTAAAAACAATAAGTGTGGACATCAGCTGTAGATGAGTCAGGAATCAATAGCTTAGTGCAATTTACACAGGAATTATTTTAGTTATTCTGGCAGGCTGTGAATCAATGTGTGCCAAATTTTGCAGATACGTGCTTACAAGCACATACAGCTCAGTCCCAAACTGGTTAACTTTGAAATATGGACCATTTCCTCATACATGCCAGGTGAAATAAAATATTGCATTTGAGCTGTGAGAATTCAATTCAGATCTCCACTGAAAATCTAATACAAGTTGACATGAATTCAGAAACAGGAGATCACAATGATCCAAGATCTGCCAATGTAACCTCTCTTATGAGGAATGGACTTCAGTCACTGGCTGAACCTACTGCATCAATTAGTAGCATTACGGGTACAAAGTTCAATGTTAGTTACTACTTCCGAATCAAGGTGGCATTGTTCATGGCATGATCAAGCAATTCTTGCTGCAACTATTCCTGCCAACAGAATATTATGAACATTGAATACAAAAGAAATCTGGACTTGATTAATTGGAATTTTGCCTCTGCTTTAGTTCTCACAGAATCACTATTTAAGTTTTCTTAAAATACCTACACATGCTATAATGTTACACCAAAAAAAAACTGAAACAAATGAAAAGTAGTGAGAAGCACAGCCAGAAAATGGTGGAAATGTTGCAGAGTGAACATTAAAGATCAGAAGCAATTATAATGCTGTTGAATGTCAAGGGGAAGTGGTTAGATTAATGCTGGAGATCATTGGCCAGCACTTAAATGGCAAATAACTTCATGCCACACAAGCCCAAGCTTCAACGTTGTTCAATGTCTTGCTGCTTTAAGTAGTATGCAAGTAAAATTATTAATTTAAATAATACAATGACCTGTTTAAATTGATCTGTTCTTAAATTCTTAAGAATTTAAATTCATTGTCTGCTATTCCCTATAAACCAACAGCACAAGCAAAACAAAAATCAGGTTTGTGTTTCAAGACTGGCACTAAATTGGAGAATTGAGCTATTCATTTCAATGCATTGAAGTTTTGAACATTTAACTAAAGTTAAGCTCAGTTCAGAAATTACATCTTACAGATTTTAATTACAAAGTTTAATTCAAGTACAGAGTTTTGATTAGCAAAAAAATTGGTCAGTCAAATGTTGTTAAAAGTTGCAGATCGAGTGGTTTTGATTCTGGACTAAAGCAAGCCAAATGAAAAGGGTATCCAACATTTCAAATTATGTATAACATGACAATTAATTGAGAAGTCAAGGGTGGAGGGAGGGTAGATGTAGTCAGCTTCACTGAAATCACTGCATCTAGTTTTTATGGTACAAACTATCATCTAGGGTACAGAATGATGGAAGGAGTTCTACCCCCCCCCCGCCAAAAAAAAATCAAGGCACTAAGAAGTCATTTGTGGCAAGTGAGTCATCCAAGGCCTCCTGATCAAATATTCTATTTACAGAATACTCTAAACAGCTGAAATATCATCTTAAACTTATAATTTGAATCTGGCACACAACACTTTTTACAAAAGTCTCTGGAGCAAATTGAAATTGACATTTACATTACTGGATGAAAAAAAACAGAAAATATTGTCAAGACTCAACAAGTCTGGTAGCATCTATGAAGAATGAAACAAGAATGTTATGAGTCTGCATGATTTCAGAGACACATCATCCCAAATGTTGATTTGGTCTTGCTGCTTTGGGATGAAACATGAAAGGAAGAGTTTGAAAGCTCATTTTTGTCCACTATATCCAATCAACTAATACCAAATTCCTACAGTGCTGGAAGTGACTATTCAGACCATCAAATTAGCACCAATAACAATCCTACCCAAATCCTATCCCTGTAGCTCTATATTTAATAGAGACGTTAGGATGGCAGCGTGGGCTCGTTGGGCCGAAGGGCCTGTTTCCCGTGCTGTGTTGTTCTTGCCAAGTATTTACCCTAATTAGTTCTACCAACACTAAGAGGAAATTTACCATGGCCAATCCACCTAATCTGCATCTTTGGACTGTGGGGAGGAAACCCATGCAGACACAGGAAGAATAGGCAGACTCCAGAGTGACCCAAGGCCGGAATTGAATTTGCGTCCCTGGCACCATGGGGTAGCAGTGCTAATGGCTATGGTACCATACTGCTTACGTGGCTGGAATTGTATACAATACAAAATTACAAATTCCAACATTTTTAACCACTGTCTTGTGTCAATTTATTATGAAAAGCATATCACCTCCTCACTCCAGAGAATTGTAGCCTATTCAAAACTGCTCAAGCTGACAAAAGGACAGTTAATTCTTTAGGTGTGCAATAGTTTAGCATCAATATTCATAACATTAGCCAGGGGAACAACTCATCTTAGCCACACCCAACCTCAGTGCAGTGACCCAATAAAAATCAGAGTGTCAAAGTCCTGGGTGTCACTCAATATTGACATTTCTATGGGGCTCATTTCCAAAGTATTTTTCAGAGAGTCATACTGGGTTTATCAGGATTTCTTAAGCTTCCTAACAGTGCTTTATGACAATAATTTATGAACTCAAATTTCTCAACTCACATCATAAAATGAAGTATTTTGTCATTAGTAACCTGTGCAGAGGTGCAAGCAATGGGAGTGTCCTTAATATTGTACCAAGCACTCAGCATACACTACCTGTTCCACTTAATACATATTTTCTTAATATAGAAAAATCACAGCTCAAACAGGCCTTTTGGTCTTTGTGCTGAATCACTTTTTGCCTAGTCCCACCGACCTGCACTTGAACCATATCCCTCATCCATGAGCCCATCCAAGTTTTCCTTAAAATAAGAGTGACTCCGCATTTACCACCTTATCCGGCAGCTCATTCCACACTCCCACCACTGCGGAGAAGCATTTCCACCCCCCCAAATATTCCCTTTAAACTTTTCTCCTTTCACCCTTAACCCATGTCCCCTGGTTTTTTTCCTCCCCTAAGCCTCAGTCGAAAAATCCTCCACGACCACTCTGGCTTCTTCCATCGAGTCAGTGTCTAATCCAATTTAGAACCTCCCCATCTATACCTAGCGACTGAATCTTCCTAACTAACCCTCATGAGGGAGGGATAGTCATGGATTAAGTGTAACCTGCTGCTAAAGTTTCCATTAGTTCAAAGTCAGCATCATGTCTATCAGTGCCATTCCCTTGCATACTGCTACCATTCAAATAACCATCCAATATTGCCGCTCCCCCACTAAACACTCAATTGAACCCAATTTCACCACAATCAGGCAGTGCATTCCAGACCCTAACCAATCAGTGAAAGTTCCCTTCCTATCACATTGGATTTTTTTGTAAATCACTTTAAATCTGTAGTTTCTTATTCTTCTGCAAGCAGGAAAAATCAAACTTCGGATCTACATTGGAGAGTCCGTATTGACTATAATAGCCAATAAGAAAGAGCACTCATCATTGTGATCAGAGAGATGTGGCCAAATCAAATTTCCATTGAAGTAGGGCGAGATCAAAATATTGTTAAGTAGCAGCCAGATGTGTTCAAGGATGAACTGTGCTGTGGTCCAAATCTCATGTGGACGAAATGTTTTTGGGTGTCATAGTTGTGCACTTGAAATGTTTGGAAGAGCATAGACAGTAACTACAATAGAACATAGAACATTACAGTGCAGAACAGGCCCTTCGGCCTTCGATGTTGCGCTGACCAATTATGAAAAAAAGCAATGACCAATTTATCCAGCTCCCTTATAATTTTGATCAAATTTCCTCTCAACTTTCTTCTCTCTGAGAGAATTGTTACAGTGCTATTATAGGCCTTTTCTATTATGTAGTTGTTATACAGGTGTCTATGGAGGGTTCTGAACAGGGCCTTTCAGTCTGCAAGAATGTTCTGCAAACAAAACTCATTTTACTCCTGGTTGTTTTCATAGTTATTATTGTTCTAAGTCAGTTAAACTTTGATCAATAAAGATCATTCTTTAAACAAAGCATTGATTACCTTATTTAATGGCATCAACTTACTACAGCATTTTGGCAACAAGGAGAAACAGTAAGAAACGAAAGACTTGCAATGTTCAGCATGGCAACACAAGGTTGCCTACAGCGAGGAGCTAGTTTTCATCATTGGTTTAAGTTAGCTCTGTACTCAGATGGTCAGTGAATTTACTGAATACATAGAGATGTTGCAACATTTCTTTTCAGTGAATGAAAGAGGAGGCAAACAGCACTTGAGTGGAGTGGGTATGTGGCAAAGATTCAAGTCAATGAGAAATCTGGCCACACTGTAGAAACCAAGGAAGATTGCATTTGCAGACTTGGTTACTCTGGTCCAGAATCACCATAAGAGTATTCAAATTTCATGGCCATTTTAAAAACCGTTCAATCGGTTATGGGCAGCTTTCTGGCAGAATTATGCTGGATTTCAGAGAAATTTTAGAAGATATGCTCTGCAGCATCAACAAGAACAGCACTCAGCATCACTGGCTGGGTAAGCCACACTAACTGTAGGTGTTTTTTTTCCCAAGGTGTGGAAATGACTGTCAGCAATGTTAAAAATATTCAGAAGACTAATACTGGTATCCAGGCAGGACTGCAGAACCAAGAAGCTACAAGCAAAAAACATAAATAATGGTGTCTTAGGTATGGCCTTCCACACCAAATAATTCAAGTTTACGAATGCTGTTTGTCATTGATGCAACAAGAAAGGGCATTTCACAATGAAATTTAAGCGTGCGTGAAAGGCAAAGCAAGAAAATTTAAACTTAAGTCTCAAGCAACACAAGGAAAGCTCAGAACAGGCAGAGGAGCATATTTACAACATGTTTAATGTTAATGAGGTTGGGGGCAGAGCCTATTTATAATGCAGCGTTGGATGGAAAATAAAATCAAGATGGAGGCGGACACAGGAGCCTCCTCATCCATTTATGAGGAAACTTCAAGCCAATACAAGACTAACCAAGCACCAGCAGAAATCAAACTTCGGATCTACATTGGAGAGTCCGTATTGACTATAATAGCCAATAAGAAAGAGCACTCATCATTGTGATCAGAGAGATGTGGCCAAATCAAATTTCCATTGAAGTAGGGCGAGATCAAAATATTGTTAAGTAGCAGCCAGATGTGTTCAAGGATGAACTGTGCTGTGGTCCAAATCTCATGTGGACGAAATGTTTTTGGGTGTCATAGTTGTGCACTTGAAATGTTTGGAAGAGCATAGACAGTAACTACAATAGAACATAGAACATTACAGTGCAGAACAGGCCCTTCGGCCTTCGATGTTGCGCTGACCAATTATGAAAAAAAGCAACGACCCTCCAAACTAAACCATTCCCTTCTCTTCTATAAACTCATCTACTAACCTCTTAAACGTCACTAAACTTGACGCATCTACAACTGCCGCAGGCAGGGCATTCCACTCCCTAGCCACCCTCTGGGTAAAGAACCTACCTCAGATATCCGTTCTATAGCTATCACCCCTTTCAGGGACAATTGAGAAGCTGCACCAAATTTTTGCAACTCAGTCTACCAAAGTTACCCATTTTGGGTAACAGCACTATATTTACTAGTGAATTATTTCAAGAATGGTATATGCCATATGGTTATTGTGCAATTTTATCTGGTTGTGCCGAATTGTTCAAACTCTAAGGGGGATTAAGAGAATGGCATGATGAACTGAGTACGAAGTTATTGGAGTAATGTCTCATAGCACAATCCTCAACTGGGTTCTCTCCAGCGGTATTGTCATTAGGTTAAAAAGCTCAATTCTCATCTGGATCTGCTTCATCCAGATCATAGAACTCTACAGTGCAGAAAGAGGTCTTTTGGCCTATCGAGTCTGCACTGAACACAATCCCACCCAGGCCTACCCCCATATCCCTACGTATTATACCCACTAATGCACACATCCTTGGACACTAAGGGGCAATTTCTTAGCACGGCCAATCAACCTTTGGACTGTGGGAGAAAACTGGAGTACCTGGGAGGAAATCCATGCAGACAGGAGGAGAATGTGCAAACTCCACACAGACAGTGACCCAAGCTGGGAATCAAACCCAGGACCTCAGAGCTGTGAAGCAGCAGTGCTAACTGTTGTGCCACTGCGTTGCCCATAAACCTGAGCAAAAAAGTGATCAGGATACAAGAGAAGCAGGAGGAGAGAAAGAACAGGGACACCATGCCAAAGAGGCAGGTCAAACTAGATGATGATCAGGTTTACATGAGCTTTGTTAGTAACCAGAGGTGGTTATCAAGAATAATTTAAACTAAAGTGGTCCAGTATCTTGGGTCATGAGACTGCAAAACAGAAGGATTGTTCACAAACAATAATCTTATTAGTTTACAATATGATCTAGGGTCAGGAAACAGTTTAAGTCAGCAACTTACTAATAATATGACAGAAGGCAATGCTACTGTGTACATGCACCAGGAAGCTGTTGCTGAGAGTTATTCAGTCAACTCTGCTGAGAGAGTAGAAGAGGAACTTCTTGTACGTTTAAGAAGCTCAACCTCCTTTGTACACTAAGATCTGGTTTATTAATATATATAAGAAAAAAAAAACAAGGGTCCCAATATTTGCCCTGGGAGAAACCACTTCATCCCCCAACTTGTAAAACACCCATTGACTGTTATTCTTTTCTTCCTACTATTCAGCCAATGTTGCATCAACTTTGTTATTATTCATTTTACTCCATGAGCTACATCTTTCTTCAAGTCTATTGTGTAGCATTTCAGGTTTGTTGTCACTTGCTCCTGCCAATGTGGTTAACGGAATTACTCTAAGTTACCCCAACATTTCCCATGGAATTGTTCCTAAGGGCCCCTTTTTTTAAAAATCATTTCTTCAGAGCGATATATCCAAGCATCTTTAGATTACAGGAGATGATATCCTTTCCACTGGTATATCCTGGAACTTGAGTCCAAGCTTTTAAAGCAGTCCTCTCCTTCAAATGTAAATCATTCCCTCCAATCACTGCAGTGCTCTAAACCAAGCAAATGCCACAAACAGATTCTGATCCCAACAGTATCTTTCCCCCCAGTGCTCCTAGATTCAATGGTGCTGTAAAGATTCCCACCACACTGCTGCTAAACTCAAAATGTACTGTTAAATCAAAGACCTGCACCTTAATTTCTGTTAGTAATCCAAATATGATTAAAATCTTCAATTTGGTACATTGTGGGTCACATTAACATGAAATCAGAGTACATTGGTAAAGGAATGCATTTGTCAAGTCTGATTAATTAAAATCACAAAAAATCCCAGAACACCATACAGTAGAATTACTATGCCATCACTGCTGAGTATTAGATTCAGTTATTAAAATCAACACAAGTGCAGATACAAGTAAAACAGAACAATGAATACAAAAAGCTGATATACACATTAACTCAAGTTCCCATTTCCCTTACTCTTTAGGCATGGCCTGGAAATCTCTTAATCAATTCAACCCTGGAACTACCCAAATTGTTTAAATGCCAGGTTCATCCTGCTGCGCACTCACATTGCTGGAAATTTTAATGGTTACACACAATCTTTCAGAAACTAAGCTGACTCTGGCTTTTTCTTCTACTCCATTTAATTTCAGAACATTGGCATCAGTTTATTCAAGCCAAAGCCTCTCAAATGTAATTTCAAACCAACTCCTGTCTTCACTTACATCATGCACTATTCCACCTATGACCAACTCAACCAGATCAAGGTATCAGTAGGGATCCTGATATCATTGCTTAAGACTTTTAAAAGGCAATCTTTCTCAAATTCTGTACCCTACCAATCAGCATCTCAATGCTCCCCACCCCTTTCTCTATATTGTGGTTCCTTCTCCACTGAAGACCTTCCCCCTTTAAAGTATCTAATATACTCCCAACAGATTTTACTCGGAGCAACCATTGAAAGCTGGTTTTTAAACACTTACACCAACTTATCCATGAAATAATTTGTTACCAAATGTATGTGGCCATTAATATTCAATAGATGTTTGCAATGGATTTATATATTATTACATGACTGAAGCCAATAAACTATATTTTTGATTGCATTTTAAATTAGTGGAGGCAACTAAATGTGAAACTTAGCACTACACATCTGCTTAACTATGCTCAATTAAGTGTACATCAACAATGTTAAAGGAAGTGAGGACTTTCCTTTCTCATGGGAAGTTTTTTTAATATCTCCTCCTGCATACAGAATATTGGCAATCCAGTTGTGGATGTAAATCCCTGCAGCTCTTCATCAGCAGACAGTGAGTTTCACTCATTTTGTTCTCTTTTCATAGAAATTAATTAACCATCATTTACTGGATAATAAAACCAGAGTTACCACAGAGAAAATGGATCAAAGCATCATGCACGTAAAAGTAAAGCCCATCAGCAAAATCCCAAATTGCAATTAGCCCCTCACTCCACTTCTAAAGAAATAAAATACAAAACATTAGAAGTCAAAATTTATTAGTCACAATTAAAGATTTACATTAAACATTGCAAAGAAGTTACTGTGAAATTCCCTTAGTCATCACACTCCAGGCCTGTTCGGGTCAATGCACCTAATCAGCACATTTGTCAGACTGTGGGAGGAAACCGGAGTACCCAGGAGGAAATCCAAGCAGACAGAGAGAATGCACAAATACCATACAGATAGTGATCCAACGCTGGAATTGAACCCAGGTCCCTGGCACTGAGAGGCAGCAGTGCTAACCATTATGCATTTCAGTGTAAGTGTAAACTTGTGATACTAATAAGTAAACCTAAACTTTATTCTGAAAAAATAAACAAACAAATTACGCCATGAGAAGGAGAAATAGAGTGACCACAGGGCAGTTAGTTCATCTTTGGGTCACGACTATCCTTCTAACTTTAAGTTCACATAAGTCTTTTGTCACCCGAGTACTCTTGTTTGGCAAGTGGAGAATAATGACTTCTCAATCACTCTGATTATCTGCATAAAATGACGTAACTGTGAAAATCTTCTAAATTTGTGGGCAAAAGTAACTTTTATTACCATTGTATTGTATTTGGGGTGGCACAGTATTAGTACTGCTGTCCCAACAGCACCACAGACCCAGGTTCAAGTCCTGGTTTGGGTCAACGTGGGGGCATTTTCTCCAGGTGCTCTGGTTTCCTTCCACAGTGAAAAAGACATGTTGGTTAGGTGCATTGGCCATGCTAAATTCTCCTTCAGTGTACTTGAAATAAGCACCAGAGTGTGGCAACTAGGGGATTTTCACAGTAACTTCATTGCAATGTTACAGCAAGTCTACTTGTGACACCAGTAAAAAACTTAAAGCTTATTTTGAAAAGCAAAAAAAAAAGAATCAATTTAAGATCAATATTAACTATTAAAATTCATATGGCATGTTTATTTTTTTCTAGAAGCATCTTCCTGTATGCTTTTAAAACCTTCCTTCTGCATCAAGCGACGTCAACATTCCAACTCAAGAATACCATGGAAAACAAACTCCCAAGTTCACATTAACCTATCAGATACTAATATGTTCCAGTTGGGACTCTTGCATACAGTACATTGCTGCAGGAAATGCAAGAGTGTTTCCTAAGCAAGTGTTCATGACTCACACATCTTTCCGGGGAAATACCACACAAGTCGCACACCTCTATTGCGCAATTCACCCTCCACTCTTCCATCATTCCTTGTACATGTGCATCACACACCTGCACTAAAAAAAAAATCAGACTTCTTCTGTTTATCTAGTGCTGGATGTTGGAGAAAGTTCCTCCAATATTGGAAAAGAAAAAGTTGTTGGTTCCTGCTTCATTCCTTTCCTTGGCAACTCTCCAAGACTGGACCAGACTGCTCGAAACCTTGCTGTCTTATTATTGACATCAGCATCAGCCATCTAGGTGTAACATTCTTTCTCAATTCAAGGCTTTGGATTCAAGCCCCATTCCGAGGCTTTAGCATAAAAAAACTCATAAGCTGAGTTTAAAGAGAAAGCTACATTGTCAAAAGGGCTGATTTTTGAATGAGACGCTCAGCCGAGACCTCTATTAACTCTGATGGATGCAGATGGTCCTATGGCAATATTTCAAAAGACTCTCAGAGGAGTTATTCCCAATGATCTGGCTTATCCCCAAATCAAAACAAGCAATACTGGGAGCTTACTGTACAAAGACTAGTTGTTTCATTGCCTACATTAAGTGACTGCATTTCAAAACTACTATAAAGCACATGGATGTGGCCAGAACTCCTGAAAAATGCTATATTTAATAATTATACTTGACATAGGTGAGCAAACATCATACCCCCACCATAACAAAGACCAGCCTTTTCAACCCCCACCCACTACATCTGCTGCAGAAACTCTTATCGCTGGACTTAATTCCAATGCACTGCTGGCCTGCCTCCACATTTTACATTTGTAAATTTGTCATACAAAAGTCTTGTCTTCACCCATTATCCTTGTACTCACTGAACTATACCAATCAAGCAGTGCCTCAAGTTTAAAAGTCAGCTCTCATTCCCAGAACCACTCCCCTCCCTGTGACTCATCTTGAATCCCCTCCGACCCCACATTCCTGTGCTCATTAAATTGTGACCTCAAAGATCCTGAATTTTAATTACTCCACGTTGATGCTTGCACCTTCAAATCACTTAGGCACCATGCTCTGGAATGTCCTTCCCATGTCTGTCCACCTGGCCTTCCTCAACGTCTTCCTATTCGATAAAGGTTTGCCTATCAGTCCATTGTCTTTTTATGTAGTTCTGGGTCAAATTTTGATTTTGAACACTCGTCCAAGACTTGCAGTATTTTATTGCTTAAGAGAAGATATTTGTACAAATAAATTGCAGTTGAATTTCCAATCAAAGCATCTAGGAGTGAGCATTTTTGTTTTGAGAGTCAGATTCAAATTGTAATATTGGGAAAAGGGGCATTAATAGCAAACAAGCCAGCCTAATTTCACTGCCCAACACCATCACTGCAACAAAAGCAAGGTACGACATTAACACCTACTCAAATTTCCTTTCCAGAATGTCAAAGCTGGGACTTTACCTCCCACAGGCTTTTAAAAACTATAATGGTCACAGTTATTTCTTGTTGACTTGCCCATCTTAAATCAGCTCCATAGTACCCAATTAAAGGCCCTTTTCCTTTTCACTTTTCTCTGCACCATCAGCAAATCCAGTAGAAGATGCCTGCAACAGATCAGAATTGCTGCTTCTCAAACCAACATATTTGGAATGAAATGATCAGTTAAGGGCCAAAGTAAGAACCTGAAGTGCAAAGCCACTTAATGCTCAACAGAAATGGAAATTTGATTACTTAAACTACCTTAATGACCAGCAAGAAAAGATTCTCCTGCTATCCTGGCTGGATACAGAATCAAAGTAGCAAGACAACAATTTGTTAACTGCAACACCCTGTATTAGGTTTCAATGACTAATAAAGCATTGGATTACTACAGGCCGTCCAAAAGGATGTACATGGTATACTTAATATTAAGACACAACCAACTGGTCTTTTTCAGTAAACTAGAAAAATTCAATATCACAAAAGCAAGAGAATTGTAGAGTTTCTCAAAGACGTTATTTATACAGATAGCAGTGCTCAGCCACCTCAAAGAAAAGCATATTAATGGGCCAGAATTTACTACCATTATACTTACTACAAAATCTTGTACAGCAAGTTGCTGTTAACAAGACGTCAAACGGTGGCACCCTTTACAGGTATTTTGGCACCTGTGCAAATAGGCCAAGCAATTGAGTGCCTTCTTCATGAACTGGATGGATCGAAGGACTGGAAACAAAGAGTGCAGTAACTGAACCAAGAAGTCAAAATAAGAATGGGGTGAATTTTAATGATAAGTACAGAAAACAAAAGAATGAGGGCAAGTGAAATAAAATATTTTTAAACTTTCAAATATTAGCAAAAGAATAAGATTTCACAAGGTACTCTGACTAATAACATTCCATAGCTTATAGCTGATATCAGCAATGCAAGAACAGGAAAACTTCCCAACATTCAATGGAATTGAGTGGGAAATTCAGATTAGACGGGCACAGCTTAAACCTCAACTGCTAGTGTTTCACGTTGAATGGTGTTGCATTCGTCCAAATTTCTCACACAAGACAACACTACTTGTCTCACTGGTTTCAAGACCTGTGACTGGTGAGCAGAGGGCAGGAGACAAGCTGAAAGAGAGCAATCTTATTGCACAAGCAGCAATGCAGAATAAATCACAACCCTACCTTAGATTGCTCCCTCATTAAATTAGATATTAAACCTCATTAAACCCTTCCTCCACCCAAGCACTATCCTTTCTCCTTTCACAGACATACACAAGGAAGCTAGGACATAATATGTGCAGAACAATCTTCTCTCCCTTGAGTACTTGGATGCATACACTAATTTTACTGCACGAGCCTCAGATTGGGGATCCTGTCTCAGCCAAGCAGCAATCACTCCGACTCTAACCATTACTTTGGTAATCAGAATCTCCCTAACATTGTGTTGGTAGCCCATACCCAGCTGAACAACCACCAGACCCAGAGAATGACTTAAACAATGATGTACAGATGCCGGCGTTGGATTGGGGTGGTAAGAACTCAGTAAGAATTTAGCAACACCAATTTATAATCCAACCGATTTATTTGATCCTGGATCGAATCCTGGATTCGCATTCTAATCAGCAATCTCTGACTGTCTGTGCTGATGTGTGCTATTGCAGACCAGAACACTGCATTTGCCTGAAGACACAGGAGTCGAAAGCTCGCGTTTTTACTATCAAATAAATCGGTTGGATTATAAATTGGTGTTGCTAAATTCTTACTGAGTTCTTAAACAATTATGGCAGCTTCTTCACTTTAGCAAACTTTTCACTGAAATTTAATTTGAACAACTGTGTTCAGTCATCCTCACCTTCCATTCATCTCACTATATGGCTTGATTTGTGTTTCCTCCCCCCCTCCTAGCTCCCAATTCCTTCCTTCAACCCTTCCCTTTCACAGATGGCATTATGGCAACAGTGGCACAACACCAGAGACCCAGGCTCAATTCCCAGCTTGGGACTACGTCTATGCAAAGTAACCCACGTCCACAGGTTTCATAGGGTCAGAATCCTAGAGGGCAGAAAGAGGTCATTTAGCCCATCAAGTCTGCACCAACCACAATTCCATCCAGGCCCCACCCTCATGTATTTACCCTAGCTGGGCCCCATGGCACCAAGGGATAATTTAGCATGGCCAGTCTACCTAACCTGCATATCTGATTGCCTCCGGTTGTTCCAGTTTCTCAGACAGTCCAAAAGACATGCTTAGGTCAATCAGCCATGCTAAATTCTCCCTAGTGTATTAGAATACGTGCCAGAATGTGGCAACTATAGGATTATCACAGTAACTTCATTGCAGTGCAAATATAAACCTATTTCTAATAATTAAAACATCAAACGTCTTGCCCAATTAACTCTCAAGTGAAACTTTTTAAAAAGTCTTAAATTTCCTGAAGAAAACATTTCTTATGGTCAAGTTATAATGAAAACTGGCCATGTAAATTTACTTTTTTGTATTACAGAATTACTGTAAGTCCACTTGAGATACTAATAAATAGATCCATTCTTCTGCATCACCAATTAGTCAGCTCCTGTTTAAGCTTGAAAACAAATCCAACTGGATATTTATATTAAACAAAGTGTTGCATTAAAATAAGGACAAATGACTTGAAAACAGGAACTAAATTACACAAGCATGTCACGGTATATTCATTTTCACTCCCATCCAGCACTTCCACCCACTTATTCTAGAACTGACCAATCACTGGTGTTTCTCAATCTGACCCTCAAGATCATGTTTCAAATAAAATTTGAGGGGAACCAAGCTATCACCTAAACAAAGCATTAGCTTCCAGCGCATCTATTCAAACGAGCATGGTAGAATCAGTAGGGTAATAAGGCTGCAAACAGGTAAACTAACTGCTCCTTTTTACCTGGTCTAATCTGGGATAGCCCAGAGACCGGAGGATTTAAGCTAAAAACTATTGTTTAAAATCGAGCAGTGGTTACCATCTTTGTCATAGAATACAGAAGTGCCATGACATACAACGAGATACACCTCTTATTTTCTCTGAATTGCCTCTAGCAACAGATTTTTGGGGAGCAATTTTCAACCCACGTTTTCTGTCAGAATAAACAGTAACACAGGTAGAAAATCCAGAGAATCAGGAAACGCAGATTTCCACGTTTTACTGTGCACATATGGATGTCAAGAATCTGACTTCTACAATTGAGAACTGATAACTATAGAAAAATCAGTGGCCCAGGTTTGGAAAAAATGTTAACATAAAATGTAAGCTATAAGAGAACATCGATTTTCCCAAAAATAGTTCATAAATAATTACCCAATTTTGAAACAAACATATTATTCTTGTGCTTCCAGCATTTTTCTCCTTATAATCACAGATTTCCAGCATCTGTAATATTTGCTCTTGTATTAATATTGAGTACTATTACTTCAGGTAGAATTTGTTTTGTGTGGCACATGGGGCCTTTCCAAGTCCCATTGATCTAACCAATAAAATCTAAACAATGCATGTGTGGCCCTTTCCCACCCATGCTCAAAAGGACAGAGACTTATCAGATCTTGAAGATGCCAACCACAGAAGGTTGTTAGTTTTAGTTTAAATCTTTTCTTGTCATCATTTAAAGGAGCTTTATGGCAAACCCTTCTGCCACTACACACTAGTTGGGAACTGCTGATATAAATAGATGACCACTGCTACAAGACTCCAGCACTGCAAGGAGTTTACTCGGCAATTCCAGAGATTTAAACATTGTCAAGGGTTAATGTTATAACTTCAGACCCAGTATCTGAAACAGATTCAATGTGTAGCTAAGGAATATGGATGAGATTTGAGGCCAAATTCTTTGTAATGCTGAGTTAGCCAATCTTATTTGGTCTCAACACGCCAGCACCGGAGAGGGCTGAGGGAATTAGGTAATTGCTGCGACTTCAGATCACTATTTAGCAACAAATACTTGTCATAGTTAAGTTTACCCACTGTGCTCCCAGTAGCTACAAGGAGCAAGCTCACGTGATCAGCCTTGTATTTGTTTTAACTCAATTTATGAGACGAGATTTGTCTTATAAATATAGATCAGGTTGGGCTTACTGCAGTTTAAAAGAAATGAGGTATGATTTTACTGAGATATCAGATTGAGGGGGCTTGATGCTGGTTCAGAAACACGGCCTCGGGATAATAGGCATCAGCTATTTAAGGCTAGATGTTTTGATTGTGGAACTTTTTGCCTTGGAGGGCAATGAATGTTTAATGAGTGTATTCAAGACTACCTTGAGTTAAACCCAGGAGCAACTTGACACTTAAAGGTGGATTTAAAAACCGATGCTAATAAGGCTGCAGGACGTATTCACTTTTAGGACAGCAAAGCGGTCAGCACTTTTGCTTCAGTACACAAGGACCCAGGTTTGATTTCTGGCTTGGAACACTGTCTGGAAATTTGTACATTCTCCTAATGTCTGCCTGAGTTTCCTCCCACAGTTCAAAGATATGCAGGTTAGGTGAATTGGCCAAGCTAAATTGTTTGTGTCAGGGAGATTAGCAGGATAAACATGTGGGATTATGGGAATAGGCTCTGGGAGGGAATGTTGTCAGTGCAAAACTGATGGGCCAAATGGCCCCCTTTTTGCACTGTACAGATTCTAACCTTTCTACAGTGACAGATTAATGCCAACCAAATTCTCCTTTTGTTACACCTTTTAGAAAGACACTGGATTTAATTTAGTTCCCAAATTGAGCTTGTGCACACTAAAGGTGTTGTAAAGGTAGATGCTGAAGCAGAAGACAATAACAAGGACGGAGTTTAAGGATTAATGCTAAAAGAGGCCTTTTAAACAGTGCTTTCTAATCACTCAAGACTAGGTTCCAAAATCGTGCTATTCTATTCAGCCAAACTATTACAAATGAAGTAGTGAAAACAACAGTAAACTTGACTCTTTCATCAGAACTCCCTGACCACACTATTGCCTTAATACAGATACCTTCCATAGCTGCTGGGGCCTGTATGATGTTTCATACAGCATTCACCTCTAGCAAGCCTTTCTTCCTTTGAGGAATAGTCTGAACCAGCAGTGAACGGATACTACTGAAAAGCAGTGAAGATTGGGTTTCACCCCCTCACTCAGACTCATCTCAAATCAGAATGATATCTTGGGAAACTAGTTTTCCCTGCTTCAAACTAGACTAGTAGAGAACATTGAAACAAAAAGTAATTGTTGTTCAAGTGAGAAGAGATCAAGCTCAGTTTCAATTACAAACTGAAAGCAAAATGTAGAAAAGGAACAAGAGGTGTTAACTTTTAAAACTGTTTTATTTGAGTGAGTTACAGTAATAATTGATGTTTCTGTAGTTCCTTAATTACTGCTTCATAAAAACAGCAATTCCCCAGAGGCTAGAAAATTTCCTGGGATAGTCAGTAATATAAAAAGGTTCCTATACTTTTTGATAAGAGGCCCAAAGAACAAATCCCAAAATTTTATGTTTTCTTACTGAGCAAGCATTTTTGTGAAGCTTCATAATCCTTCATGAATTTACATGATTAAACTAACCCGGGTGGTAACAAGGTCAACTAACAGGAAGACAGTTTTACTAAACAGGGATACACTTTGTACTTCTGGAACACCCATGCATAAAATAGATGCTGCCTTTCACGTAAAACAGCAGTGGTTCTTTCCAGCAATTCTTCAAAGGCCAACCACTCACGTTTGCAGTCTATTCTGGAGTAAAGGTGATTCAGTGTCACTACACGCATGAAGTTTACCCAGCTATTAAAATGGACAACAGCAGTAAACAATCAGAATGTACCCCCAAAAGGAAATACGTAACCAGCAGTTTTAAAGGTGACACGTTGACTTTAGGGACGACATTTTAAAACCAGACTGGGAGTCAGATCCTACCCCACTGAGATAAATAGGCCAGCCACAAGGGTCATTATGTAACTCACCAACGATGCTATATGAACTCTTGCACTCCAGTACACTGCAACAATTCTAGAATCACTGCTTGCAATTAAAATCAGGCATTTACTGACTACATCTGCCCACAGTTACTGCCTTGGGCACTCAAAAATAAGACAGAAATGATTACTTTGCAGATTGTGTGTTCAATAAGAATCTCTACAGTGCAGAGGGAGGCCACTTGGCCCAGCAAGCCTGCATGAAGATCAATTCCACATAGGGATAGAGCCTATATCCATATAGCTACCCTGCAGATTAGCAAGCTACCAAACAACTTGAACCTTAAGCATATCCATATAAAAAAAAACAACATGCACAAAACAGACAGAATGATGAGTATTCCCAAATAAAGTTCACATTGATCTTACAGATTAAATCTGCTGACATCAATCTGCATTCTCACCATTCCTTCTCTATAAACAGGATGCTTCATCTGTCTCACGTGCAAGAAACAATACTTTTCACTATATACTAATAAATGAGACAATAATAAATGAAATCAATTACTTTATCTTCTGAATTTCAAGTCCAGTGCTCATGAACAAGTTAAAGGCTTGGTACTAGCTGAGACTGGAATTAAAGTGTTTAAACTTGATTTGTGGACAAGGATCAGTCAGTATCCACAAGGATGAGATTTCTCATTCCCTAGATATCTCAAAGACAGGAGACGCACAAAATGACAAGCCAAACTCAATGCGTGTCATCTGCACCTCCACTTACTCTTTCATTGGGCAGTCCCCCCCCCTCACTCTCCTCCCCTCACTATCCCCCCCACTCACTCTCCCCCCCCCTCACTTCCCCACACCCTCACTATCACCCAACCCCCTGACTCCCAAAAATCCTCCTCCTTCAAACCCCCCTGATTTCACTTCATTACCCCACCCTTCGCACACCCCAAAGTCCACTCATTCCCCTAATCAACTAAACCCTCCTCCTCAAACCCTCCCGACACCTCAACGCCCTTAATTGCCCTCACTACTGAAACCATCTCACTCACCTCATTCCCCCCAAATCTCTCTCACTTCCCTCACACTCCCTTATTCCCCAAACCTCAAACCCCCAAACCTCTCTCATTTACCTCACTACCCAAACCCTCTCACTCACTTCACTCCCCTCAAAACCCTCTCACTCACCCCAAACCTCCTCATTCCCCCCAAAGCCCCTCATTTCTCCAAACCACCCTCGCTCACTTCACTCCCAAACCCCCTCACTCACTTCAAACACCCCTCACACCCCCAAACCCCCTTATTCATATTATGCCCTCCAAATTCACTCATTCACCTCATTCCCCCAACTTCCTCCACTCACCTCAAACTCTCTCACTCCCCTCAAACCCCCTCACGCACCTTACTCTCCCAAACTCCCTCATTCACCTCAATCCCTCCAAATCTCCTCGCCCACCTCATTTCCCCCAAATCTCCTCACTCACCTCATTCCTCCAAATTACCCTCAATCGCCTCATTCCCCTCAAACCCACTCACTCACATCACTCGCCCCAAACCCCCTCACTCACCTCACTACCCCCAAACTCTTTCACTGACCTCATTCCCCTAACCTCCTCACTCACCTTATTTCCCTCAAACTCCCTCACTCCCCTCCATTCACCTCACTTCCTCAACCTCACCTTACTCACTTCATTCCCCTCAAACCTCCCTCACTCACCTCACTCCCAAACCCCCCTCACTCACCTCACTTCCCAAAACCTGTCCATCACCTCATTCCCTCAAACTGTCCCTCACTTATCTCACTCCCCAAACTCCCTCACTGATCTCATTCCCCCCAACCCCCTCACTTATCTCATTCCCCAAACCCTCTCACTCATTCCCCTCAAACCTCCTTCACTCATCTCATTCCCCTCAAACCCTCCTCACTCACATCATTCCCCAAACTTCCTCACTCATTTGCCTGAAACCCTCTCATTCCCCTCAATCCCCCTCACTGCCCTCAAAGCCCCCCACTCTCACAAACTCACTCCACTCAAATGTCCTCACTCAATATCCTTAAACCCCCTCACTCACTCTCCTCAAATTCCATCCCTGCCCTCAAACTCTCTCAGTCACTCCCTCCCCTCAAACTTACTCTCTCCACCTCAAACTCCCTCACTCACTCCCCTTAAACTTCTCTCTCACTATCCTGAAACTCCTCACTCACTCCCTTCAAACTCTCTCACTCACTGTCCCCTCAAACCCCTTACACTTGTCAAAGTCACTTACTCCGCTCAAACCCCCTCACTCACTTCCCTTAAACACCCCCACTCACTCCCCAAAACCGTCTCACTCATTTTTTCCCCTCAAAGTCCCTCAATCTCTCCCCTCAAACTCCCTTACTCATCTCAAACCTCAAATTCCTCCTTCACTCCCCTAAAACTCCTTCACTCCCCTAAAACTTCTTCACTCCCCCTCCTTAAATTCCTTCACTCACTTCCCTCAAATTCCTCATGTACTCCCTCAAGATCCTCACTCATCCCCTCCCAAACCCCTCAAACTCTTCACTCCCTTCAAACTCCTTTAAACCCTTCCTCCTCTCAAACTCACCCACTCCCCTTAACCTCCCCACTTCCCCCAAACTCCTCACTCACTCCTTTCAAACTCTTCAAAATCCTCCCTCCTGTGTTGTACCCCTGCCCCCTCCTCTCCCCAACACTTCAAATTCTTCACTCCCCTAAACTTTCCTCTCAAAATTCTCACTCCCTTCAAAATCTTCATTCCCTGACCCCAACCCCCTAAGCCTATCCAACTCTGAACATCTTCACTCTCCTCAAAATCTTCAACTTCCTTTCTCATCCCAATTCTACATAATCCTCACCCCTCCTCCACATAATCCTCACCCCCAACCCTTTCTCCTACCCAACTCCTCAAAATCCTCACTCCCTCAGCCTCTAACCTCCTCACTCTCCCCTTCTCCCCAAACTCCTCTTTCCCCAATCCCTTCCCTCCTTTCCCTTCCCAAATCCTCAAATTCCCCAAAATCCTCCTCTTGACCCACTTTTTGCCTCACCCCTTCTCCAACCTCTCTCAAAATCCTTACTTCACCAAATCCCTTCCTCATTCATCTACTGCCCAACTCCTCAAATTCCTCAAACCCTCTAAAATCTTCATCCTACAACCCCGTTTCTCTCACCCACTCCTCAAACCCTCATTAAATCTTCCCTACCTTTGCTCCCACCTCAACCTCTTCCCTCTCTCTTCTTCCCCCAGACCTCTCTCTCCTGTCTGCAACTCTTTCATCCTACCTGTTCTCCACCTGACCTCTACCCATCCCTTCCAATCCTTCCCCAACCATCCCCCACTCTCTCTCAAACCCCTCTCCACCTCCTTCCCTTCTTGCAAACCCTTCCATCATCCACTCCCTTTGCCTAACACCTTTCCTCCCTAATTCTTCCCCTCCCATTTCCATCCCCTCCCTCAAACCCTCTTGCTCCCCTTCACTCCCCCCAAATGTTTCCACCACCCATTCCCTCTCCTCAACACCCTTCCACCCAATCACATCTGCTCCCAAATCCTCTCCCTCAACTCATCTCTTCTCCTCCTTCCAAATCCTTCCATCTCCACTCCCCCCTCCCTGCTCCAACTACTTCCAAGAATCCCCATTTGATCACTGTATTCCCAAAACAACTCATATCTCTATAAAAGCCCAAATCAACATGTGAAGTGCCCGTCCCACCTGTTCCTCCACAGCTACATCCCTGTGGGGTGTATCTATAGTGTTGAATTTCTAAAGGAAAGTGATGTGAGTGACACATTGCTCTTTGGACTCATGTGACACTGGCCTTTCTGTAGAAAGGAAAGCTATTACTGTGTGACTGCAGCTTAAATGTCATGCATTCTGATCACACACTGCAGGCTACACACTGCAGTGGAGTAGTATGGCAATATGTGTAAATGCAAGATGATTTTGAACTACATGAGGATACATACACTACACCAGTACCTCATGATGTTGCAACATTGATGAACTAAATGCCAATGATGACCACAAAACTCTTCTTTATAGGAAGTGACGGCTATCAACTGGGAGCTATTTCTGGAATGTTTTCCCTCAATAGTATTGAAGGATAACTTATCCTGCAATTAACACAAGTGTAAGCATTGAATTACAGTAATTGAAGCCTGTGTAATGCAAGCTTGCAGCATACCCACATTCATAGAGTTGCTCTACATTTTTCTATTCATTCTTCGGATGTGGGTGTTGCTGGCAAGACTGGTATTTATTGCCCATCCCTCGTTACTATGGGAAAGTGGGTGATGAGCCTTCTTCATAAATCTCAAGAGTCCCTGTGATGAAGATACTTTCACAGAGCGGCCAGGGTAGCGAGTTCCAAGATATTGACACAATGGTAAAGAAGGAACTGCGATGTACATCCAAGTCAGGAAAGTATGAGACTTGGAGGGAGATTGGAGGTGATGGGCTTCCCGTGTGCCTTTTTCCCTTGTCCATCTAGGTGGTGGATGTCTGGGATCTATTAGGTGCTACAATGAGAGTTGCAGTTGTGAATCCTGCACACTACAGTCACGATGCATTGATTAGTGAAGAATGTGGATGTTTAAGCCAATGAATAGGGTGCTGTCAATGTACTGTATAATGTCAGTGATGCAAATATTACTGTCATACTGCACCTATTTCTACTGCTTAATGTGTCAGTAGCAAGTGGCTAGACACGTAAAATCATCTGAAAAGTAAATGAAGAGGATAGGAGAATTATTTTTATACAAAATTGTTGGAATATCAAAGGCCCAACCAGAAACAGAGATGGATGCGTTGAAAGGGACCAGATAAATTGTTTAAAAGGCAACAATTTGGAATGAGAAGGTAAGTAGCCAGGGAAATGAGTATGTTCAGGGAACAGGTGTGGCCTTGATGGACTGAATGGTGTCCCACTGCACTGTAAAACGCAGGCTTTTCTAGTTTGAATCACCGAAATAAAAAACACTTTTTAAAAAATTTCTGTAAGTATTTTAAAGCTGGATCATTTTTCTTGCAGTCAATCATTAGCCTACAATGGAAAAAGAAATACACCCAGTTATTGGTGCCATGGCGTGATACTTGAACGAAGTTTTCCAAAATCAATGGCAAAGCATTGTACAGACACACCCATATAATTGGGCAATGGTGGCATTAGTGTTGTATTACTGAACTAGTAATCTAGGGGCCAGCATAACTGATGCAGAGGCATCCCACACTGGCAAGGCAATTTCAGTAACCATAAAACTACTGGCTCGGGTAGCTGAACGGGCTGATATGATTCATAGCATTGCAGTTGAAACCAGTTGAACTCACCACAACCTTCTCAAGGGTTATTAGGGATGGGCAATCCACGCTGGCTTTAATAGTGACACACCCACATTCACATCCTGTGAATTAATTAAATGTAAAGAGCGATACCCGGTTCATCACCTGGTGAGGAGAGGGGCAGGTCGTGACGCCGATCACCTCGCGAACCTGCTCCTGGGCCTGGCGAGAGTGCCCTCAATAGGTCCAGGCAGTGGGCGATCAACAGGGCAATACATCCCGACTCTCTGCCTCTCTACCGCGAGTACATTCGCGGCCAGGTGTCCCTAGAGAGGAAGCATGCACTGATGCCTTCCGCACCCACTGGGCACTGCAGAGGCTGGGGTGCATTATAAACCTCGACAATCACATTTTGATTTAATGTTTTAGGTTTCCTTTCTACTTTAGTTTTTGTTCTGGCCGTCCTCCGTTCCTTTTTGGAGGGCTGCCCCTTTTAATTTGTCCCTAAGTTAATTTGAGTTTGTTTACTTGATTGGTGCCATAAACACCTCCCCCCCCACCCCCGGTTCATTGCAGACAAATGGAAATTAAGATTCCAATATATATATCCAGTAGCAGAAGCCACAGTAAACATCAAAAGCATATTCAGATTACATCACCACGGCAACTCTTCCAAAAATCTGCTGGAATTTTGTATGTGGCTATTCCAGTTTATTTGACCACCTATGTAGGAGAGTTGTGTAAAACATTCCCCTTCATTTTGTTCAACAATACCCATCCATATTCCATTTGAAGTTACAAATAAAACAGAAACATGTTTGCCCACTTTGAATCTCAGATTTACAAGTTAAGACTTAAAAACAGATTTGACCACTCCAGTATCTGCGCAGTACAGTTGAAGTTGTTGCTTCAACTTGGCTGAAGTGCTTAATCAATCAAAATTGAAGAGTTAGAGCAATGCAATGAGGTGATGACTGCCAGTATTGAAGAGAAGCAATGTAAGTAAGAAAAGCTGAACTGGAAAAATTCCACAGCAGAAACTATCTGAGAGAGTCTGCAGAAATCCTCCTTTTGGAGGAAGCACCCTCAGTGATATACACAATCAAGCAACAAAGCAAGGACTTGTACTTAGAACATAGAACATAGAACAATACAGCACAGAACAGGCCCTTCGGCCTTCGATGTTGTGCCGACCAAAATAAAAAGCAATGCCCCTCCTAACTAAACCATTCCCTTCTCATCCATATACTTATCACTAACCTCTTAAACGCCACCAAACTTGCGCATCTACAACAGCTGCAGGCAGGGCATTCCACTCCCTAATCACTCTTGAGTAAGAACCTACCTCTGATATCCGTCCTATAACTCATACCCCTTAATTTAAAGTGTGTCCCCTCGTGCTAGCTTTCTCCATCCTAGGAAAAAGGCATCACTGTCCACCCTATCAAACCTCTAATATCTTATATGTTCAATAAGATCCCCCCTAGCCGCCTCCTTTCTAACGAAAACAACCTCAAATCCTCAACCTCTCTTCATAGACCTGCCCTCCATACCAGGCAACATCCTAGTAAACCTCCTCTGTACCCTCTCAATGCCTCCACATCTTTCTTATAATGTGGCGACCAGAACTGCACACAATACTCCAAGTGCGGCCGCACTAGAGTTTGTACAGTTGCAACATGAGCTGCGGCTCCAAATTCAATCCCCCTACCAATAAAAGCTAGACTCCATATGCCTTCTTAACAACTTTATCCACTTGACTGCCTACTTTCAGGATCTATTGACACATACACCAAGATCCTTCTGTTCCTCAACACTATTAAGAGCCTACCATTAGCCCTATACTCTACACATTTATTGTTCCTGCCAAAGTGCATTACCTCACACTTTCCACATTAAACTCCATTTGCCACCTCTCGCCCAGCTCTGCAACTTGTCCAAGTCACTCTGTAAACTAAAACACCCCTCTTCACTATCTACCACACCACCAACTTTAGTATCATCTGCAAATTTACTATCCATCCCTCAATACCCTCATCCAGATCATTTATAAAAATTACAAACAGCAGGGGCCCCAAAACAGACCCCTGAGGCACACCACTCGTCACCGAACTCCACGATGAATATCTCCCATCAACCACCACCCTCTGTCTTCTATCTGCCAGCCAATTCCTAATCCAATTAGCTAAATCACCCTCTATTCCACACATCTGCATTTTCTGTAGAAGTCTTCCATGGGCCACCTTATCAAACGCCTTACTAAAGTCCATATATACTACATCAACCGCCTTACCCCCATCCACCTCTTTGGTCACTTTCTCAAAAAACTCAATGAGGTTAGTAAGGCATGACCTACCCTTCACGAAACCATGCTGACTATCCCCAATCAATTCATTTCTCTCTAAATAACTATAAATCCTATCCCTAATAATTCTCTCCAATACCTTGCCCACCACAGAAGTAAGACTCACTGGCCTATAATGCCCAGGAAGGTCTCTCTTCCCCTTCTTAAACAATGGGACCACATTCGCCATCCTCCAGTCCTCCGGAACCACACCCGTAACCAACGAGGACCTGAAGATCAGAGCCAGAGGCTCTGCAATCTCCTCTCTTGCCTCCCAGAGAATCCTAGGGTAAATCCCGTCCGGCCCAGGGGACTTATCCAACTTCAAAACCTCGAGAATTTCTAACACATCCTCCCTATCTACTACAATACTCCCCAATTTGCAACCCTGTACCTCAGTGCTCTCCACAGCTACATTTCCAGCACTCTGCGTGAATACCGAAGAGAAATATTTATTCAGTGCCTCGCCAATCTCTTCAGGCTCCACGCACAACTTCCCACTGCTATCTACGACTGGCCCTAATCTTGCCCTAACCAATCTTCTATTCTTAACATATCGAAAGAAAGCTTTAGGATTCTCCTTAATCCTATCAGCCAACATCTTATACATCAGCCAACAACTTATACATCACACCATTCAAAACTTTTCAAAGTGTTTTATGTCCAAAAGAAATCATTTTTAAATGGCAGACAATTTGCACACAGAAACTTTCTAAAACAGCAATAAGATAATAATAACCAGAGAATATCCGTTTTAGTGATGTACAGTTGACACTTCACCAGGGAGAATAATCTGCACACCTTAAAAATAGTGCTTCGGAATCTTTTATGTCCATCTGAGAAAGCAGTTGGTGTCAGAATTTAAATAGCCAGGCAGTAAAGGATAGAACTGGAGCATAGGAGTGGAATGGTGGCACAGTGATTAGCACTGCTGCCTCACAACGCCAGGGACCCGGATTCGATTCCTGGCTTGAATCACTGTTTGCACGTTCTCTCTGTGTCTACGTGGGTTTCCTCCCACACTCTGAAAGATGTGCTTGTAAGGGTGCATTGACCCGAACAGCTGCTGTAGTGTGGCAACCAGGGAATTTTCACGGTAACTTCATTGCACTTTTAATGTAACCTTTACTTGTGACTAATAAATAAACTTTAACCTTTATACACTTCCAATACTTAAAAAAAAGTTTAAAGTTTATTAGTCACAAGTAAACTTACATTCATACTGAAATGAAGCTACTGTGAAAATCGCCTGATCACCACACTCCAGCAACTATTTAGGTATACTGAAGGACAATTCATTATGGCCAATTCACCGAACCTGCTCATTTTTGGACTGTGGAAGAAAACAGGAGCACCCTGAAGAAACCCAGCTCTGCACCAGAAATCAGAATGGAGTTATTAATTTATTAAAAATCATAGAAATCATAGAAACTCCATAGTGCAAAAGGAGGCCATTCAGCCCACTGAGTCTGCACCAGCCACAATCCCACCCAGGCGCTATCCCATCCCTACATATTTACCCATTAATCCTCTACACATCTCAGGACTCTAAGGGGTGTTTTTTTTAGCATGGCCAATCAACCTAACCCATACACCTTTGGACTGATGGTGATCTTTAGACTCATTTATTCTAATGAGGATTTTAATCTGATTAGCAGGCCAGGAACGGAAATATCCAGGCTCGCTAGAGCTCCCCTCCTCTGCCGGGAGGCTTCACAACAGCTCCCCACTTGCAGGGTGCTAGTGGCCGGACCCCACTGGAGTGAAGGGAGCCCAGCCAGTCAGGAGCCCCCGGCACTGCCCAAGGGGCTAAGCGCTTTTGCCCATCAGGTAAGCGGGTGGGGCCTGATGTGGCGGGGTCTCTGAAAATGAGATCATTGGGGGTGGAGATTTCACTGCCACTTGGTGTTAATAGAGGGGGAAGAGAGAGGCCAACAATCAGGCGGTGAGGGGTCTGCAAGACCATCGATGGGGGGAATTGCAGTGCTGGGGCCAGCAACCAAGCTGTCAAGCAATCAGGAGGATGGCAGTGTGGTGCTACTGTGCAATCTCTGCTATGACAGATTGGTGCATGCGCAGTGGCTGGTTCAGCGCAACGCTGCCAATTTCTTCAGTTCCCTGAATTTTCACAAGTTTCATGCTGGTGCACTCTGCATTGCACTGAGTGTGCGAGATTCATTTTGGAAATCCTGCTGAAAAAACTAGCAGGATTTATTCCCGTTTTTATGCAAACTTAGAATTTTTTGGAAGAATGTCACCCATTGTTTCTTGCGAACATTCAGGCAAAACATACCATTCATAAAGTAGGGGAGAAGGAAAGGGTGGCACAGTAGCACAGTGGCTAGCACTGCTGCTTCACAGCTCCAGGGTCCTGGGTTCGATTCCCGGCTCGGGTCACTGTCTGTGTGAAGTTTGTACATTCTCGTCCTGTCTGTGTGGGTTTCTCCGGGTGCTCCGGTTTCCTACCACAGTCCAAAGGTGTGCAGGTTAGGTTGATTGGCCATGCTAAAATTGCCCCTTAGTGTCTAGGGATGTGTAGGTTAGAGGAATTAGTGGGTATAATATGTGGGGATATGGTTTATGGCCTGGGTGGGATTGTGTTTGGTGCAGACTCAATGGGCCAAAGGGCCTCTTTCTGCGCTGTAGGGTTCTATCAACATAAGAAATAGGAGCAGGAGTAGGCCATCCAGCCCTTCGAGCCTGGCCTGCCATTCAATAAGATCATAGCTGACTTGAAGTGGATCAGTTCCACTTTCCTGCTTTCTCCCCATAACCCTTAATTCCTTTGATTACAAGAAACCTATCCACCCGCGATTTAAATATATTCAACGAGGTAGCCCCCACCAGTTCATTGGACAGAGAATTCCAGAGATTCACCATCCTTTGAGTGAAGAAGTTCCTCCTCAACTCTGTTCTAAACTGCTCCCCCCCCGCCCCCGCCGCCCCTAATTTTGAGGCTGTGCCCTTCAGTTCTAGTTTCCTTTCTAAGTGGAAAGAATCTCTCTGCCTCTACCCTATCTAGCCCCTTCATTATCTTGTAAGTTTCTATAAGATCCCCCCTCAGCCTTCTAAACTCTAACGAGTACAGACCAGTCTATTCAATCTCTCTTCATAAGCTAACCCCCTTATCTCCGGTATCAGCCTGGTAAACCTCTGTACTCCCTCGAAGGCCAATATATCCTTTCGCAAATAACTATGATTCTAAAGTGCAGAATATAGGATGAAAAGAAAGGTCAGCTTAATATGTGATAAGACCATTCTAGAGTCTGATGGCAGCAGGGGAGAAACTGTTCTTGAGTCAGTTGGTATGTGTTTTCAGACTTTTGTATCTTTTTTATAGAGACACACTTCACATGCCGCACACCTCCAACTCAGCAATCACAATTTTAAGCTGCTTCTATATGTATTCAAACACAGTGAGTCCCCAACAAACACCCAACACTTGAATGCACCCAACTGATGTACAATTTAACAGACTCAGTTTAACGATTCACCCAAGAGACAGTACTTCCTTGCGTCAGTGGATTAAATGCACAAATCCCTGAAAGGGGGCATTTGACTCAGGAGTTCCCACTGAGCCCTGGCACATCTCTCCTGGTTTTCACAGCAACATTTTCAGGAGACTTTCCTGTTCATTTTGTGACTTAGCCACTTGAAATCATTGTAAAAGGGAGGCCAGAGTGTGGTCAAATTTAATCCAGCTTGGTAAAGAGAAAAAAACCAAGCCTAGTGAGATTGTCTAATTTTATAGTCAGTTTATTTTCCAGTAATAGTTTATTGCATGTTTCCGCTTCTCGTCAGCTGAACTTTACTCTTCTTTGCTTGCACATGCATGGCGCACACAGATAAGTTCTGGAGGTCTGCACATAAAATCCAATCTGTTTCATTTGACTCACCTTCCAAAAAACAATGTCTCTTTGTTGTCAATAATTAGTACATTAGCCTTGAGAGTGCAAACACCATAAAATACTTTAAGTGTAGTATAACACATTCTTTAGAAGAATCTTGGTGCCAGGCTAATCAACAAGATCTTTAATGGAGTAGATATTTTATCAGAAAGCATTCAATCTTGTATCAGCATGCAGCAGCAATGTGCAATCGAACCAATATTCTCCCTGGGACAGTCAGTGACACTGGTTTTACTTTTGCTGCTGTAATTATTTTTAAGTTTATTGTGATTGTAAAATAAGAGGGCTGTGATGAATTTGATTCTTTCCTTGCCGCATCAGACTGAGAGAAAATAGTAGGAGAGCTGGTGGACAGTGTGGTAGATCATTATGTGGCAGCTTAGCAAGTTCCAGGTCTTGGCTCACTTGCAGAGAAAACATGATCGCAGTTAAATTAAGCTATCAAGAGTTTGTCTCACCTCCAGCTACAACGGCTTGCAATTATCGCCCGCCTTTAATGTGATTAAACATTCCAAGTCATTTACATTATTTTATTGGCATCCCTTCTTCTCAGGGGACAATGGACTGCGTCCAGGTTGTATGCGGCTTTTATGTTGAACATCATCTGTTGTGGCTGTAAAGGCTGATTCTTGAGTGGCCGACCCTTCCGCAGTTGGCACAGATCAAACCACAAAGAAGGAGTGTCCTCTCCAACGCTCAGGCCTGGGAAAATGTTATGGAGGCATCAGAGCCCCCTCTTAGCATAGCTAACTTCGCCCAAAGTATGGTCCAAAGAACCCAGTATGGTTTGGTACCCTCTTGGCTGAGGAGCTGCCAGAAGGCTGCCTGAGAGATGACAAGTTATCACATCTATGTGACTCTGCTCTGGATTTTCTATCAGGTTTTACTCCCTTTACCCTTTTCATCGAGACACTCATAAGGCAGTGGGGCTATTTAACTATAGCAGGAAGTCTGGTCAGTGTGTAACCACATGCTAGTGGGCTTGTGTGCACGTCTTTGGGGCCAGGCCTCCTCTGAGTCCCCTGCAGTTTAGCCTTTGTCCATAAGGTACTCAATTTTCAAATGCCACCACAGACAGGGATTACATGGGGCTAGCTAATGAAGATATTGGCGAGACAGGCGTATGCAATTTATCCTTTTCACAGCAGTTACACTGCTAGTAAGTGTTGAGCGCTGAAGTAAGAGGTGACTGACCACTATGCACCATCCACTACGCCTACACACTTGATGCATGGCTTCATTTACAAATATGCTACGAAGAAAAATTTGACACCAGAGACACATCTGGAGATAGTGGAGTGCAAGCCTAATTCAACCCATAGATGTCTTCATGTTAACAGCAGCATGTTCATCTGCTTATTAGACTGCATGTTAGCTGTATGTTAGGCAACATGTTCGCATGCTAGGTTGTTAATGTGCAGCTTAACATGCTGCTGATATACAGCAGGTTAGGCTGCATGTTACTAGCATGTTACACTGCATATTAGCAGCGAGTTAGATTGCATCTTACCAGCATGTTAGGCTGCTTGTTATCAGCATGTTAGGCTGCATGTTAGCAGTATATTAGGCTGCAAGTTCCCAGCAGGTTAGCAGAAAGCTATAAAACCTTTGAAGGATTGCGTGCAGTTCTGGTTGCCACATTATCAGAAGAACGTGGAAAGTATGGAGAGAGTGCCGAAAAGGTTCACCAGAATGTTGCATGGTCTTGAGAACATTGGCTATGAAAAGAGGTCACATAAACTAGGATTGTTTTCACTGAAAAGACAGAGGCTGAGGGGAGATTTGATAAAGATCTACAAAATTAAGAGAGGCATAGATAAGGTGGATAGTCAGAGACTTTTTCCCAGGATGGAAGAGTCAACTACAAAGAGGCATAGGTTAAAGATGAGAGGGGGAAAGTTTAAGGGACTTGTGTAGGATAAGTTTTTCACACAGAGAGTGATGGGTGCCGAGAAATATGCTGCCAGAAGAAGTGGTGGAAGCAGGCACATGAGCAACATTTATAAGGCATCTGGATGGGAACGTGAATAGGGAGTGAACGGGGGGGATATGGACCAAGAAGACTGCCTTTAATTTAGTTCGGTATCATTGGCACAGCTCAGAAGGTTGAAGGGCCTGTTCATGTGCACAACTTTTATTTATTCTTTGTTCTAAATTAGGCTGCATTTTACAGACAACTGCAGCATTCTGCTTCCCTCACACCTGCTGCATCCCCTCCCCTCACACCTGCTGCATCCTCCTCCCCTCACACCTGCTGCATCTGCCTGCATCCCCCTCCCCTCACACCTGCTGCATCCCCCTCTCCTCACACCTGCTGCATCCCCCTCCCCTCACACCTGCTGCATCCTCCTCCCCTCACACCCTGCATCCCCCTCCCCTCACACCTGCTGCATCCCCCCTCCTCTCACACCTGCTGCATCCCCCTCTCCTCACACCCCTCTCCCTCACACCTGCTGCATCCCCCTCCCCTACAACCCTGCATCCTCTCCCCCACACCTGCTGCATCCCCCTCCCCTCACACCTGCCACTCCTCAACACAACCTGCTGCATCCCCCTCCCCTCACACCTGCTGCTCCCCCCTTCTCCTCACACCTGCTGCATCCTCCTCCCCATCACACCCCTCCCCTCAAATCCCCTCCCCTCACCTGCTCATCCTCCTCCCCTCACACCTGCTGCATCCCCCTCTCCTCACACCTGCTGCATCCCCCTCTCTCACACCTGCTGCATCCCCCTCTCCTCACACCTGCTGCATCCCCCTCCCCCCCTCCTCTCACACCTGCTGCATCCCCCTCCCCTCACACTCGCTGCATCTCCTCCCCTCACACCTCCTGCATCCCCCTTCATCACACCTCGCTCCACCTGCCCCTCCCCCTCCCACATGCTGCATCCCCCCTCCTCACACCTGCTGCATCCCTCCTCCATCCTCCTCCCCTCACCTGCTGCATCCCCCTCCCCCTCACACCTGCTGCATCCCCCCCCTCACACCTGCTGCATCCCCCTCCCCTCACACTGCTGCATCCCTCCCTCTCACCCTGCTGCATCCCCTCCCTCACACCTGCTGCATCCCCCTCCTCTCACACCTGCTGCATCCTCCTCCCCTACATGCTGCACTCCCCCTCCCTCACACCTGCTGCATCCATTCCTCACACCTGCTGCATCCCCCTCTCATCACACCTGCGCATCCCCTCCCCTCACCTGCATCCCCCTCCCCTCACCCCTGCTGCATCCCCCTCCCCTCACACCTGCTGCATCCCCCTCCCCTCACACCTGCTGCATCCCCCTCCCCTCACACCTGCTGCATCCTCCTCCCCTCACACCTGCTGCATCCCCCTCCTCTCACACCTGCTGAATACCTTTGGAGAGAGGTATTTATTTATTCTACCAGCTCAGACAGCAACTGTTTATATTCTTTAAAATGAAACTGAAAATTGTATTTCTTTCCTGCAAACTTAATTTCTCCCATTAATCACATGACTTAACATTTCCAGTCTGAAATTGTAGGGAAACATAAATAAACAAAATATCCATTAACTCAACAAAGAAACAAACTTCTAGCTAAAATCAATTATTAGTCTGTATTCTTAGCATCTACTGCTTGTTTAGCAGGCAAATTGATTCTTGTAAAAAAGAGTACCCCTGAAAGCAATCCCACCTTAAACATAAAATATATCAAAATAACACAGCATCATCACACCTCCCTGTTGAAAAAATGAATCAATAATATGGAAAATGCCTTCATTTTTCAAAACATCTTGTTTACGCACACAAAATGTCATACTAAAGTAATCTTTTCCCCAGAAGTTGAGCTGCTGACAAACTTTGTCAAAGAGAACCTGTGCCACTTTTAAATACTGTCGAGCCAACTCACTTGTTTTATTCAATCCTTCCCTAAAATTTGACACAATGTCCAATAATGTAATCTCAGAATGCAAACTCACCAATTTTTCCATGATCAATTTAATTTGTCCTCTTACCTCACGACCAAAACTTCATTTGAATCAACTAAATTTATTTGATTCATTAGCTACTCCCCAAATGGAAAATGTATAAACGGAATTCCTTTATCCCAATCCTCTGGAGAATCCTGATCATAGGCTCTCATTAGGGACTGTTTTTCCTTGAGCGTAGGAGACTTAAGATTGATCTTATTGAGGTCTATAAGATAATGAGGGGCATATAGAGGGTAATTAGTCAACATCTTTTTCCAAAATAAGGGAGTCTAAAAGTAGGGAACATAGGTTTAAAGTGAAGGGGAGACATATAAGGAGTCGAGAGGGGCATTTTTTTCATACAGAAGGTTGTGAGTGTCTGGAATGAGCTGCCAGAGGTAGTAGTAGAGGTGAGTATGATTTTGTCTTTTAAAAGCATTCAGACAATTACATGGGGAAGATTGGTATAGAGGGATATGGGCCAAATGTAGGCAATTGGAATTAGCTTAATGATAAAAAACTGAACAGCAAGGACAAAATGGGCCAAAGGGCCTGTTTCCATGCTGTAAACCTCTATGACTCTATTCAGAAAAATCTAGCAACATCCTTAGGGATACAGAAGAAACTGCAGGTGTTGAGTCCGAGATGTCGCGTGTAAATTTCTCAGATATAGCTCAGACTAGCACAGGTCCTGCATTGGGTAATATAAGAAAATCAGTGTATATAAACTATTTCACACAAGGATATTATTCATTCTGCAACATTTAATTTTCTTAAACAGTCAAATAATATACATTTTAAATAATTAATTTGTTCATTTATTAAAGAATTCAGTTGGCAGATTGAGATTTTAAATTTGAGTGATTAGCAAGAAGTGTCAAATTATGAGTAAAACACACAGGTTTGTCAGAGAAATGTTACTGTACTAACACAGACAAATTTAAATTGGATTAATTGCCTGCGGTTTTGCTCTTTGGAGTTGCTCTCCTCAAGGACAAAAGCATTATCCTGTGTGAGAGTACAGCTTTCAGCTAAAATGGGAGGCAAAACAAAATGGTAGTTACAGTGACTGGGTTAAGTAGAGTTGGGGAAGAAAGACAAGTTTCTAAAACATATAAACTCCTGAATAAATATAGGGTTTTCATGTATCCAAATTAGCCTGCAGCATTCAATATCACTGATAGTTCTACCAGGAGCCTACACCTCACTCCGCTCCACTTGCTTGCAGCTGAAATTTCTATTTGGGTGGCATCATTATTCCCTCCCTCCCCCGCATCCGAGAGAGATCAGATTCTCTGAGTTTTAATTCAATAATCATTTAACCTTTTCATTCTAAAAGGTTCTTTGCTTATTTTTGCAAAAACAGCACTAGAATGTCTTGGCTTAACACGCAGGTTTAAAGTGTTACCTACTCTAAATCACAATGATACGTACTTACGGTTATAAGATCCGCTAACACCTCCTTTGGGGCAATTTTCTTTGTGATTGTGTAATGTTACACTAATCTTACTGGAGGTACGTCAACATCAACTGGGAAGATAGATATGCACCAGGCAATGGATCCATCAAGAATGAAAATATTTTGAACTTACCAATGTTCACGGAATCCTCCCAATTTCCAGAATTTAAGTCACTACGAGAACATGCACTTAGGTTTTGTGTTTTTGATCTCTATTCAGTTGAAAAAAAAATTTGTTCAAGAGCGATAAAGGGAGAATCTACAAATGGTTATGTTTTAAATACACACACATGGGGGGACAATTAGCAAACTATACAAGTGGAGAGCTATTCACCTATCCATTACACATCCCCTGACCAAACCCTACAAGCGATGGAGTTGAAGCCACAGGCAAAGAAACAGAGATGTCCCATTGTCATGGCAGAGAGGGGGAACCCTCGGACAGGGTGCGGGGAGTTGGTGGGGTGGGATCCATGGTAGATCATGGATTGATCTCCTTGTGAGGCTTGTTGGCTATCAGGCAGTAACCTGCCCAGCTGGAAACTCATTGCCTGAGCCTTTCTTTCAGGACGACTCTAAGTTAGGGCTGCTGAAACCGAGTCCCAGACAAGCACGAGTGTGTGTACACCACAGTAGTGGTTCTACTTTGCATTTTGTAGTTTTTTTAATTCATCTGTGGGATATGGGTGTTGCTGACTGATCAGCACTTATTGCTCATCCCCAGTTGCCCTTGTCCAGAGGGCAGTTGAGAGCCAACCACGTTGCTGTGGCTCTGGAGTCACATGCAGACCAGACCAGGTGAAGACAACAGATTTCCTTCCCTGAAAGACATTAATGAACCAGTTGGTTTTTCCAACAATTGACAATGGTTTCATGGTCACCATTAGACTTATAATTCCAGATATTTGTTGTTGAATTCTAATTCCATCATCTGATGTGGTGTGATTCGAACTCAGGTCCTCAGAACGTTAGCCAAGTTTCTGGATTAATAGTCTAGCGATAACACCACTAGGCCATTGCCTCCCCATAGTAAACTATGTTCCTTTACAATCGGGCTTTCTGAGTCATTAGATGGAATTTTACAAGTTTTTTTCCAAAGGCAGAATTTTACTGGCAAGTCCGCCTCAGATTCATATGATCCCACCCAAAGCCATCAGAGAATGCTGTTAAAGTGGCAGGGGACCCCCACTGCCCTCATTGGCCCCACTCCTATTGGCCTACCCCCCAGTCCTCAACTTCCCCATTGGCCCCACCCCCAGGCAAATCCCATTGGCCCCTGGCAGACAGTGCCAAGGTGTCCTTTGAGTGGCACTGCCAGTCTGGCACTCCCCAAAGAGCACTCCCATCTTGCACTTGGCCTTGCCGGGGAGGGGGGGAGCCCTCAGTGACTTCCAGTTTTACCAATGGGGCCAATGTGATTGAGCCCTGTTTATGGGAAGCAGGTGTTTGCATCATTGGGAGAACCTTTCCTGGTGAGGCTGTAAAGGCAAGTGAGACCTGATGATTGAGCACTAGGCTCGCTAAACGTATGCAAAATTCTATTTTAATAAATTTAAATAAATTAATCAGCCTCTCACCCATTTCTGGTGGAAGGATGACCGCCCCTGAAATCTGGGTCTCGTAAAATTGTGAGAGGCGTGAACCAGGCACCATTCCCACTAGCTGCTTTATTCCTAATTTTATGACAACCAGGGGATCTTCACAGTAACTTCATCGCAGTGTTAATGTATGCTTTACTTGTGACTAATAAATAAACTTTCAAAATGGGCGCAAAGAGCTCATAAAATTCTTCCATTCGGCTTCAGAGAGAACTCCAATCACCCAATCAAGTGTGTTGCTTGAGGGGTGGTGCAGAGGCAGAGGGTGCTCTGTTTCAGAACAGAGAGCACTTTAGCTTTTCAGCAGATTTTGCCAACAGGACACGTATTCGCTGAAATAGTCTATCTACCGAGAGCACGTGTGTAGTCCCAGAGTGAGAGTGCGAAGAGAATGCAGCTCGGGATATAGGAAACATGTTGCTTTGTGTGTTGCTCACTATTTTCTAACTGGGATATATGAGAGCCTTTTCCTCTTACCACAAACAAAACTCATAACTAGACTGAAGAAACATGCAAACATCGGTTTGACTTCTTTCAGGCCTGCCCATCCTTTGTGACTTGCTGGTGTTTGACATCACTGCTGAACCTCTGCTATAAACTCAGGACTCACTTTCTGACAGGCGCAGCTGCTTTGTTTTGAGTGAATGTGAGCTGCGATTATTTTTGCCTTTGTGGTTTTTCTTTGAAAAGAGGTTACATTTCTGTAGTGCCACATGTATTCTCAGGAAGTCTCAAAGCACTTCATAATTAAATGAAAATTTGAAGATAAGAACAAAAGAACTCAGAGCAAATAGGCAATTCAGCCCCTCGAGCCTGCCTGCCATTGAATACCATCATGGCTGATCTCATCTCGGTCTCAACTCCACATAACTGCCCCTTCTCCATAACTCATCAGTCCACCACTGATTAAAAACTGTCTATCTGCTCCTTGAATTTACTCAATGTCCTGTCATCTACTGCACTCTGGGGTCATGAATTTCACAGATTCGCCACCCTTTGGTCAGCACAGTGACACATTGGTTAGCGTTGTTGCTTCACAATGCCTGGCTTGGGTCACCATTGTGACCCAAAAGAGATGCTGGTTATTTATTATTTTATTTATTGGTCACAAATGACGTTTACATTAACACTACAATGATGTTACTGTAAAATTCCCCTAGTCGCCACAGATCAGCACCTGTTCGGGTCAATTCACCAATCCAACACGTCTTTCAGACTGTGGAAGGAAACCGGAGCAGCCGGAGGAAACCCGTACAGAGACGTGACGGATGTGCAAACTCCACACAGACATTGACCCGGGGCCGGAATTGAACGTGGGTCCCTGGCACTGTGAAGCAGCAGTGCTAACCACTGTGCCCACCGTGCTGCCCAGTGCATTAGCCATGCTGCTGAAATATGGAAACTAGAGGATTTTCGCAGTAACTTCATTGCAGTGTTAATGAAACCTGATTGTGACACTAATAAATAAACTCTAAAATTTTAAACTTTGAGAGAAGTAATTTCTGCTCATCCATGTTGTAAATCTGCTCCCTCTCGTAACGAAACTGTGATTTCGCTTTCTACGTTGCTGCATAAAAGGAAACATTCTTCCTGCATCTACTCTGTCAATCCCTCTCATCATCTCACATACCTCAGTTAGTTTTACTTTCGTTCTTGTAAACTCCAGGAAGTACAGACTTAAACTGCTCAATCTCTCTTCACAAGACAAACCCCTCATCTCTCAAATCAATCCAGCGAATCTCTTCTGAACCACTTCCAATTCAACTAAATGCAATTGTTTACGATTTACATAGATGATTTGGAGTTGGGAATCAAGTGTCATGTGTCAAAGTTCGCAGATGACACTAAGATGAGTGGCAGAGCAAAGTTTACAGAGGACACTAAAAGTCTGCAAAGGGATATGGATAGTCTAAGTAAGGGTCTGGCGGATGGAGTACAATGTTGGTAAATGTGAGGTCATCCATTTTAGTGGTAATAACAGCAAAATGGACTATTATTTAAATGGTAAAAACTTGTAGCATGCTGCTGTGCAGAGGGACCTGGGTGTCTTTGTGCATGGATCACAAAAGGTTGGTTTTCAGGTGAAGCAGGTAATTAAAGCTAAGCATAAAAAGTTAAAGTTTTATTAGTCAGAAGTAAGGCTTACATTAATATTGCAGTGAAGTTACTGTGAAATTCCCCTAGTTGCCACATTCCCGTGCCTGTTCAGGTCAATGCACCTAACCAGATCCATTAAGAAGGCAAATGGAATTTTGTCTTTCATTGCTAGAGAGTGGAGTTTAAAAGCAGTGAGGTTATGTTGCAGATGTATAAGGTGCTGGTGAGGCCACACCTGGAGTACTGTGTGCAGTTATGGTCTCCTTATTTGAGAAAGGATATACTGGTATAGGAGAGGGTGCAGAGGAGATTCACTAGGTTGATTCTGCAGTTGAGAGGGTTGGTTTATGAGGAGAGACTGAGTACTCTGAGGCTATACTCATTGGAAGTTAGAAGAATGAGGAGAGATCTTATATAAACATTTAAGATTATGAAGGGAATAGATAATGTAGAAGCAGGGAGGTTGTTTCCACTGGTAGGTGAAATAGGAACCATGGAGCATGGCTTCAAAATAAGGGGGAGCAGATTTAGGACTGAGTTGAGGAAGAACTCCTTCACTCAAAGAGTTGTGAATCTGTGGAATTCCCTGCCCAGTGAAGCAGTTGGGGCTAACTCAGTAAATGTTTTTAAGGCAAGGAATGATTAGGGACAGTCAGCATTGCTTTGTGAGTGGAAAATCATGTCTCACAAATTTGATTTGAGTTTTTTGAAGAGGTAGCTAAGAAGCGAGATGAGGGCCATGCAGGTGATGTTGTCTATGTGGATTTTAGCAAGGCCTTTGACAAGATAATACATAATAGGTGTTGCATAAGAACAAAGAAAATTACAACACAGGAACAGGCCCTTTGACCCTCCAAGCCAGCACTGACTGAAATAAAACTCCCTACCCCCTACCATGTCCCTCTATTCCCATTCTATTCATGTATTTGTCAAGACGTCTCTTAAAAGTCACTACTGTATCCACTTCCACTACCTTCCCCGGCAACAAGATTTAGGCACCTACTATGCTCTATGTGTAAAAAATCTGCTTCGTACACCTCCTTTAAACCTGCACCTTGCACCTTAAACCTGTGTCCCCTAGTTATTGACTCTTCCATCCTTCTGACTATCCACTCTGAACATGCCTCTCATAATCTTATAGACTTCTATCAGGTCTCCCCTCAACCTCCGTCGTTCCAGTGAGAACAAACCAAGTTTCTCCAACATCTCCAAGTAGCTAATACCCTCCATACTAGGCAACATTCTGGTAAATTCTGTACCCATTCTGTATTTGTATTTCAACATTCTATACTCTTTCCAAAGCCTCCACATCTTTCTGGTAGTGTGACGATCAGGATTGAACACTACAAAGAACAAAGAACAAAACAGCACGGGAAAAGGCCCTTCGGCCCAACGAGCCCGTGCCGCCACCCCGATGTTCCCATCTCTACCCGTGATCCCTGTCTATGTTTATAGATCTATGGATTAAAAACCAAATTTGAGACAATTTAGGGAGAATTTGTTTTGCCAATTAGCCTAAGAGCACATCGTTGGGATGTGGGAGGAAACTGGAGCACCCGGAGAAAACCCACGCAAGCACGGGGAGAATGCGCAAACTCCCACAGACACAGGGCCAAATCCATGTATCTGCACAGCACAGCGATAGTCACTGAGCTGTCGTGTTGCCCATCAAATGGTCCAGGGTCAAGCGTACACTAATGACGTGAAGCACTAGGATATTCTCGAAAAAAATCCAAGAGCAGCCCTCTCACGACCCATCGCGTGTATGTCCCTCGTTAGACAACAAGGTGGACCAAAGCATCTGTAGGATAAAAACAAGTACATCAATATCATCATCTATTTACACACTTCCCAGGGACTCCCAAGGCTCATGATCCCCATTTTAAATCAGTTTTCTATACCCCTCCATTCCCATTCTGTTCATGTGCCCATCTAAGTATTTCTTAAATAACTCCCGAGTACCTGCCTCCACTACTAGGATTCATCAACCAACAGCATTGCAGAATAGAAGGCCAACCCAATTCTTAGAGACAAAAATCACAGCAGCTGTGGAGTAAAATTAAAATATTAAATTCTACTAAATTATGTAATTATTATTCTATAGATTATTCTAGGATATCTATGGTTGGAACAGAGAAAAATAATGAGGGCAAACTGGAGATCATTTTCTTGGAAGGAAAGTGACGGAACATTCTAGAATGTCAACGTACAAACATTGAGTCATTAGTCATTGAGCTATCGTGTTGCCCATCAAATGGTCCAGGTCAAGCGTACACTAACGACGTGAAGTACTAGGATACTCTCGAAAAAAATCCAAGAGCAGCCCTCTTACGACCCATCGTGTGTATGCCCCTCGTTAGACAACAAGGTGGACCAAAGCACCTGTAGGATAAAAACAAGTACATCAATATCAGCATCTATTTACACACTTCCGAGGGACTCCCATATTCCAAGTGCGACCTAACTAAGGTTCTATAAGGCTGCAACATGACTTGCTAATTTTTAAACTCAATGCCCCAGCCGATGAAGGCAAGCATGCCATATGCATTCTTGATTACCTTAGGGATGGGATCTAGGATGGCTAAATGGATACAAAACTGGCTTGATGACAGAACTCAGTAAGAATTTAGCAACACCAATTTTTAATTTTACTATCAAATAAATCGGTTGGATTAAAAATTGGTGTTGCTAAATTCTTACTGGGTTCTTACCACCCCAATCCAACGCCGGCATCTTTACATCTTGATGACAGAAGCCAGAGTGCGGTTGTAGAGAATTGTTTTTAAAACTGGAGGCCTGTGACCAGCAATGTGCGTCAGGAATCAGTGCTGGGCCCACTGTTATTTGTCACTTATATTAATGATTTGGAAGAGAATATAGGGGGCATGGTTAGTAAGTTTGCAGATGACAATAAGATTGGTGGCATAGTGGATAGTGAAGAAAGTTATCTCCAATTGCAACAGGATCTTGATCAATTGGACCAATGGGCTGACAAATGGCAGATGGAGTTTAATTTAGATAAATGCAAGATGATACATTTTGGTAGAACCAGGACTTACTCAGTTAATGGTGGGTCCTTGACGAGAATTACAGAGCAAAGGAGTTTAGGGGTACAGGTTCATAGCTCCTTGAAAATGGAGTCACAGGTAGACAGAATAGTGAAGAAGACATTCAGCATGCTTGGTTTCATTTGTCAGAACACAATACAGGTTGGGACGTCTTGCTGAAGTTGTACAAGACATTGGTAGGCCACATGTGGAATACTGTGTGTAATTCTGGTCACCCTATTATAGAACATTACAGCACAGAACAGGCCCTTCATAGAACATAGAACATAGAACAATACAGCACAGAACAGGCCCTTCAGCCTTCGATGTTGTGCCGACCAATATAAAAAGCAATGCCCCTCCAAACTAAACCATTCCCTTCTCTTCCATATACTTATCAACTAACCTCTTAAACGCCACCAAACTTGGCGCATCTACAACAGCTGCAGGCAGGGCATTCCACTCCCTACTCACTCTTTGAGTAAAGAACCTACCTCTGATATCCGTCCTATAACTCATACCCCTTAATTTAAAGCTGTGTCCCCTCGTGCTAGCTTTCTCCATCCTAGGAAAAGGCTATCACTGTCCACCCTATCTAAACCTCTAATCATCTTATATGTTTCAATAAGGTCTCCTCTTAGCCGCCTTCTTTCTAACGAAAACAACCTCAAATCCCTCAGCCTCTCTTCATAAGACCTGCTTTCCATACCAGGCAACATCCTGGTAAACCTCCTCTGTACCCTCTCCAATTCCTCCACATCTTTCTTATAATGTGGGGACCAGAACTGCACACAATACTCCAAGTGCAGCCGCACTAGAGTTTTGTACAGTTGCAACATGACGTTGCAGCTCCGAAATTCAATCCCTCTACCAATAAAAGCCAAGACTCCATATGCCTTCCTAACAACCTTCTCGACCTGACTGCCTATTATCCTTTCTATTATAGAAAGGATATTATTAAACTAGAAAAAGTGCAGAAAATATTTACCACAATGCTATTGGGACTTGATGGTTTAAGTTATAAGGAGATGCTGGATAGACTGGGACTTTTTTCTCTGGAGTGTAGAAGGCTGAGAAGTGATCTGATAGAGGTCTATAAAATAATGAGGAGCACAGATCAACTAGATAGTCAATATCTTTTCCCAAAGTTTGGGGAGTCTAAAACTAGAGGGCATAGGTTTAAGGTGAGAGGGGAGAGATACAAAAATGTCCAGAGGGGCAATTTTTTTCACACAGAGGGTGGTGAGTGTCTGGAACAAGCTGCCAGAGGTAGTAGTAGAGGCAGGTACAATTTTATCTTTTAAGAAGCATTTAGACAGTTACATGGGTATGGGAATGGTAGAGCAATATAGGCCAAATGAGGGCAATTGGAACTAGCTTAAGGGTTTATAAAAAAAGTGCGGCATGGACAAGTTGGGCCAAAGGGCCTGTTTCCATGCTGTAAACCTCTATGATTCTGTGGCAAGGATAGGTAAATTTTTGAACAGTAAAGGAATTAAGGGTTAGCGGCGGGTAAGTGGAGCTGAGCCCACAAAAAGTTCAGCCATGATCTTATTGAATGGTGGAACAGGCTCGAAGGACCAGATGGCCGACTCCTGCTCTTAGTTCTTATGTTATGTTCTAATGTCCTCAAATAAGGGGACCAAAACTGCACACAGTATTCCAGGTGCAGTCTCACTGATGCTTTGTACAGTAACAGCAACACTTTCCTATTATTAGATTCTATTCCTTTAGAATAAATGCCAAAATTCCATTTGCCTTCCTTATAACCCATGGTTCCTGAATTCTAGCTTTCAGCGGTTGATGCACAAGGATTCCCAGACCCGTCTACACTGAAGCATGTTCTCTCCATTTAAACAATAAGTTGCCTTTGTCTTTTTCTGACCACAATAGATAAACGCAGACTTATCCACAATAAATTCCACCTGCTATCTTTTGGCCTTCTGGCCTAACCTATCCATTTGAAGTGTGGTCAATGTTGCAGTCATTGGAGGTAATTGCAGCAGGCAATTTGCATACAGCTCTGTCAAAGGGCCATCCAGATTCCAAATATTAGCTTTATCCTCCCCACAGAAACTGTCAGGTCTGCTGAAATTTTCCAGCATTTTCTGTTTTTGTTGCACACACCATATGCAGTTATCAGACAAAACAGCCGGGGTAATTTACTTCAGTATTGTTGGTTGAAGGAAAACAAAAGAATATCTTGTTCTTCCTTGAATGATGTTATGAGAGCTTTTACATCCACCTGGTAGAAGAGATATCTTATTCAAAGCAATGGTGAGATGATAGAGAGAGAGGGAAAGACAGAGAAAGGGAAAGACAAAAAGAGAGACAGAGAGAGAGAGACAGAGAGGGAGAGACAGAGAGAGAGAGAAAGAGGGAAAAAGAAACAGAGAAGAGGCAGAGGGAGGGAGGGAGGGAGAGACAGAGAGAGGGAGAGCTGAGAGAGAGGGAGAGCCCAAAGAGAGGGAGAGACAGAGAGAGGTGGAGACAGAGAGGGACAGATAAAGAGAGAGAGACACACACACAGAAAAAGAGAGAGTGAGAGAGAGAGGGAGGGAGAGAGAAACTAAGACAGAGAGACATGGAGACAGAGAGGGACAGATAAAGAGAGAGAGAGAGACACAGAGAGAAAAAGAGAGAGGGAGGGAGAAACTAAGAGAAGGGGAAATAGACAGAGAGAGAGCGAGAAAGAGAGAGAGAAATGTTTACAGAGGAAATTCAGACTAAGCCCTAGTGTGATAGCATTGTGGTTGTGTCAACAGACTAATATTCCAGGGGTCTTGACGAACTCAGAGAATATGAATTCAAATCTCATTATGACAGTCTGAGAATTTGAATTAAGTTTTTAAAAAATCTGGAAATGAAAAATTGTTGTTGGTAAAAGCAACAATGGAACTGCCAGATTGTTGTGAAAAACCCAGCTTGTTCACAAATGTCCGTTAAGGAAGGAAATCTACCATGCTTAACTAGTGTGGCCTAAATGGGATTCTGGTCCAATACTAATGTGGTTGAATTTCATTACGCTCTAACGAGGCATGGCAAACCTGTAGTTTTATCAAACTCTCACTACAATTCATGGTAAAGGCCCCCAGCAGCAGGACATCTGTGTAGGGAAAGATAACAGTGCCCACACCCTAAGAAAGAATAAGGATAAAGACACAATAGTGAGTGGAAATGGTCAAGGCCAGAGTTGGATGAATCAAGCCCTGGAAAGTTTTTAGGCCTTGAGATGATTAATAATAATGATATTTTGATCAAGAAACATATTCGCAGCCTGAAGGCTGAATTAATTTGTAAGTCACGTTGAAAAATCTATAAAAAGACTAAGTATTCAGGTTAAAAATGTACAAACATAGAAAAAGTCAAATAGTAATAACAATAGACAAACAAATTTAGCAGCTAACAAGCAAGTGGTGTGTGGTGATTGTCCCTTTAAGGATCAATCTGCAGAATAAGGAGCACATGATCTGGGGAACCAATCGGAGTAAGAAGTCTCACAACACCAGGTCAAAGTGGCCACTCATCTGACAAAGGGACAGTGTTCCGAAAGCTAGTAACGTTTACTACCAAATAAACCTGTTGGACTCTAACCTGGTGTTGTGAGACTTCTTACTGTGTTTACCCGAGACCAACGCCAGCATCTCTGTATCATAAGAACGAGTCGGAGAGCAGGGTTGGGGGGGGGGGGGGGGGGGGGGGGTGGTGGGATTACCTGGTCCAAGTAAATAAACTCAAATTAGATTAGGACAAAGTAAAAGGGGCAGCTCCCCAAAAGGAAGGGGAACAGCTTGAACAAAAACAAAGTACAGAGGAAACTTCAAAATGTCAAATTAAAATGTGATTATTCAGGTCAATAATGTACCCCAGCCCCTGCGGTGCCCAATGGGCATGGAAGGAAAAAGATGGAAGAGAAAATGTCTGGGGTGTGTGGTGTCCTTAATTATGCTGGCTGCTTTGCCAAGGTAGCAGAAGTGTAGACAGAATCAATGAATGGGGGGCTGGTTTGCATGATGGATGCAGCAGATCAATTTCATGACCTTTTGTAGTTCCTTGCGGTCTTGGGCACAGCAGGAGCCCATATCAAGCTGTGATACAACCAGAAAGAATGCTTTCTATGGTGCATTTGTAAAAGTTGCTCAGTGTCATAGCTGACATGCCAAATTTCCTTAGTGTTCTGAGAAAGTAAAGGTGTTGGTGGGCTTTCTTAACTATAGTGTCAGAATGGGGGACCAGGACAGGTTGTAGACACCTAAAAACTTGAAGCTCTTGCCCCTTTCTACTTTGTCCCCATTGATGTAGACAGGGGCATGTTCTCCTTTACGCTTCCTGAAGTCAATAGCAATCCCCTTTGTATTGTTGACATTGAGGAGAGATTATTGTTGCCTCACCAGATTCTCTATCTCATTTCTATACTCTGTCTCGTCATTGTTTGAGATCCAACACACTATGGTGGTGTCGTCAGCAAACTTGAAAATCAAATTGGAAGGGAATTTGGCTGAATAGTCATAGGTGTATAAGGAGTATAGTAAAGGGCTGAGAGCACAGCTTTGTGGGGCACTGTGTTGAGGATGATCGTGGAGGAGGTGTTGTTGCCTATCCTTACTGATTGTGGTCTATGAGTTAGAAGTTCAGGATCCAGTCGCAGAGGGAAGTGCCGAGGTCCAGGCCACGTAGTTTAGAGATGAGTTTTGTGGGAATAATAGTGTTGAAGGCTGAGCTGTAGTCAATAAATAGGAGTCTGACATAGGTGTCCTATGTCATAAAACACTGCCCTCAGTTCTGGCAGGAGTTTGTTTAAAGACAGAAGCTGGCAAGCTGCTCTGAAACTCAAAATCTCTCTCTGAAAGCTTCAAGATTGACTACACTCTGAAAAGCAAATATATTTATGATTGCTAACTGTATTTAAAGTATTTTTAAGTCTGTAAGAAGAATAGAACTAAGAATAGTACAGCACAGGAACAAGCCCTTTATTCCTTCACGTGCACTGATCATGTTATTCTATTTAGACTAGCTATCTGTATCCCTCTATAACCCGTCTGTTTATGTGTCTACCCAGATACATCATATGAGTCACTAACTTGTTTGGCTCAACTACCTCACTTGACAGTGTATTCTAGGCTTCCACAGCACTGTGTAAAAGACTTTGCCCATACATCTCTACTGAACCTTTCCCCTTTACCTTGCTTGAACTTGTGCACCTTGTTATTGTCATTTCTGCCCTGGGGAAAAAGCTTCTAACTGCTTACCTGATCAATGACCTCAAAATTTTATAAACTTCTACTGGGCATCCTTCAGCTCTGTTTTTTCCAAGGAGAACAATCCCAGTCTATTCAATCTCTCCTCATAGCTAATACCTTCCATAACAGGCAACATCTGAGTAAACCTTTTCTGCACTCTCTCCAAAGCCTCCACTTGCTTCTGGTAAACGGCCAGAATTGGATACAGTATTCCAAATGTAGCCTAACCAACATTTCTGTTATTATAATATAATTTGTCATTTTTAGAGTCGATGCCCCGGCTGATGAAGGCATATGCCTTCTTCACCACCTTCTCCACCTGTGCTGCCACTTTTAAAGCTCTGTGGACCTGCATGCTCAGATGTGTGTGAATATCCTCCTGATGGTTCTACCATCTATTTTATCACTCCCACCTGAATTGGATCTACCAAAATGTATCACCTCACTTGTGTCCGGATTAAATTCCATCTGCCATTTCTCTACCTAATTTTCCAACCTACTTATATATCCTGCTGCATTCTTTGACAATCTTCATCATTATGCACAACTCCACAAATTTTGCCAATCAGCTACATTGTTTATTTGGATCTAAAACAGCGATAAGTCAGAAATTAAAGTGGTTTCCTTTCATATTTTTAAAAACTATATTTCAGCTGTAAGAGTTAAGCTGCTTCATTTTGTTCAAGCTATAGTTAAACTGTGTTATTGTATAAAGTTTGTTTTACTATAAAAGATCCCTGATTTGTCAGTAGAATTACTCCTGGAGTAAAGCATCCTGTCCTTACAATTATGTCAAAATAGAAAAATTGTCTTGTCTGGCTCCCTAACGTAATTTGGGATTCTGTTCCAGGGCCCCAACACTGAACAGATTCATGTAAATATGCAGCAGTAAAATACAGACTGTCTGTTGTTTTCTGTCCCGGGGCAGGTCTCAATTCATGTCTCATGTGAAATTCATGACCTACTTTCTAAGGAAGAATAGCTGAGAAAAGTTGCTCTAACCTTCTTCATGGTTTACTGCTTTGGAGAGCACCTAACAGCATTCTCCCCCCCACAGCCTCCCCCCACTTCCCTCTCCACCCTCACTCCAATCTCCATTCATATGACATGAAACATCAAAAATCCTGTATTACAAGGATGGTTTCATAATAAACATTTCTCTTACCTTGATGGGCCAATGCATGTAATAGAGGATTTCGCAGTAAGATCACAAGATAAGTTAACACAAATCCAGATAGATTGAGGATACTTTGATACAAAGTGCTTTTTTAAAAATCTCAGCTTCAGGACTTTAATTGAAAGTGTTGAATTTTATTAAGTTTTTTTGTTCATTCATGGGACATGGGCATTGCTGGCTAGCCAGTAATTATAGCTCATCCCTGGTTGTCTGAGGGCAATTGCTCTGACTCTGGAATCACATGTAGACCAAAGAGGTAAGGACAGCAGATTTCCTTCCCTAAAGGAGTTAATGAACCAGATGGGTTTTTATGACAATCAACAATGATTTCATTGCCATTAGTAGATTCTTAATTCCAGATTTTTATTGAATTCAAATTCCACTATCTGCCGTGGCAGGTTTCGAACCTGCGTCTCCAGAACATTAGGTGAGTTTCTGGATTAATAGTCTAGCGATAAATACCACCAGACCATTGTGTCCCCATTGACAGTAACAGTAGATTAATTAGAAATGTAAGTGAACTTCCAGGCAGTGGTGTAGCTATGATGCTTCATAAAACTAACACATTGCACCAGAATGGGACAAGGTAAATTTAGGCATGACATTTCTAGGCGCTATTCACCTCCAGAAACCATTGATTCCAGTGCTATCCATGGCAACCTCTCATTGTTCACCTTCTGTGAGATTCAGTTTATATCCTATTCCTGCAGCACTATTCAAACAAAGGAAAAGCAGTTCAGCCCTGTGTTCTCGTCAATATTCTTTTTTATTTATTTAGAGGGTGTCAGCATCGATGATAAGGTAATGAAGTTTATTTATTTATTAGTGTCACAAGTAGGCTAATATTAACACTGCAATGAAATTACTGTGAAAATTTCCAATTGTCACACTTCAGCACTTGTTCTGGTGTGCTGAGGGAGAATTTAGCATGGCCAATGCACTAACGAGATTTGGTTGAGGCCAAATTCTCCATTCTCGTGGGCATGGGTGGTGGGGTACAAATGGCCTTAGAATTCCAGCCTCTTCAGATGAAAGGTGTGCTTCCTTTCTATAGTCACACCTTTGCTGATCTACAATAGTTCCTGGATTTTACTGCTGCATATTTACATGAATCTGTTCAGTGTTGGAGCAGAATCCCAAATTACGTTAGGGAGCCAGACAAGACAATTTTTCTATTTGCAATTTGAGTTTGAGCTTCTCCACATCCAATTTACCTCAGTCACCTTCTGAGGCCCTCCAAATAGCCACTATCCTCTTTGCTCTCTTGACCTTAGCCACTTGGAAAACTGCCCTCTCTTTTCTAAATAATCAGTGACCATGTCTTTACAACAACAACTTGTACTTAGATTAGCACCTTTAACATTCTGAGGCACTCCACAAGAAGCCTTAAAAACCAAAACATGTCACCAAGCCACAGAAGATGATGGTTGGCTTTCTGGAATAGAACATTACTTCATGACCTTTGTAATGGGGCAATAGCATTCAGCGCAGTTCAGGATATGGGCAGTAGGGGTTTGGATCACCTCAAGTGTATGGAGGGTACAATGTGGGAGGGGAGTCAACAGTGCGTTAGAATTGTCAAGTTCTAAACGGTAAAAGCATGAATGAGGATTTCAACAGCTGATATTGTGTAGGTGGAAACGATGGAGCGATGTGATGGAGATGGCAATAGTAATGGCTCAGATATGTAGCTAGAAGTCCATCTCAGGCTCAAATACAACATCAGTGTTGTGAAAATTCTGATTCAGCCTCCGACAATTGTTAGGGGAGGCGAGGAGTTGGTGGCTAAGGAATAGAATATGTGCTGGGAACAGAAGATAATGGCTTACATTGGATATTACATTGGAAGAAATCTGACTCATCCAGCACTGGATGTTGGTCAAGCAGCCTGATAATTAGCAGGAGTGGAGGAGTCAAGAGAGGTGATGTCAGGTAGAACTGGGTATAACACATGGAAACTAATGCTCCTTTCAGATGATGCTACAGATGGCTGCAGGTAGATGAAAATAGGACAGGGTCAAGGAATGACCTTGGGGAATATCAGATAAAATGGCATGGGATCAGGAAGAGAAGCTATTGCAAGTGTTTCATTGGCTATGATTAGATAGATAAGAATGGAATCAGGTGCCTGCAGTCCCACCCACTTGGACCAGATGATGAGGTATTGGAAGAGGATGGTGCTGTCATCCCTCTGAAGAGTTATGGACAGATGGAGAAGGAAAAGGAGGGAAAGTTTACCTTTGTCACAGTCACATAGGATGTAATTTGTGTCTTTGATAAAACGTGCTCTGATACTGTGGCAGGGCAGAAGCCTGATCAGAGGGACTCAAACGGGAGCTCTTGAAAGAATGGGAAGGGATTTGGAAGGTGACAACATGTTCATGGATTCTAGGGAGGACCTTGGGTTAGAAACGAGATGATATTTGCAAGGGTTGATTGCTTCAGATAAGGTCTTTCAAATTCACTCTCCAAATATCTGCAATCTTCACTGTCTTCTCCTTAAAACCCTCCTTAAGATCAACACACGAATTAACAGTAGTCATAAGTCATTTGTGTCTGCTCCACCGTTCAGTACAATCATGGTTGATGTGGCTGTAGTCTCAAATTCACTTTCCTGTTGCCCTCCACAACCCTTGACTCCCTTGTCAATCAAAAATCTAACTCATCTGTATATACTCAATGACCCAGCTGCCATTGCTCTCTGAAAAAGAATTCCAAAGATTAACGATCATCTGAGAAAAAAGCTCTGTTCTGTCTTAAATGGGGAACTTCTAATTTTTGAATGGTTTCCCCTAATTCTAGATTCCCCCAGAAGGGGAGACCTCCTTTCAGTATCTACTCTGTCAAGCCCCCTCAGAATCTCAGATGTTTCAATAAGATGACATCATGTTCTTTTCAAATTTTTAGTTAACCCACAAAATTCTTCTTCCTTTGGCTTGGCATCCATTTTTATCTACTGTCGCTGTCAAACACATTGGAAAATTCTTCTTGTTAAGGGTAGTATATGAATGAAACTTGTTGCTGTTCTTTTAGTGCAGATAAGGACAGGAAAAATATTCCTGCATAGATGGAGGGAGACAATTTCAGTGTTTGCTTGAGAAACTATCGCATCAGTTCTGGCCCAGACATAGCAACGCTATCTCTTAAAACCAACCCTACAACCAAAGAATCCCTGTAGTGCAGAAAGAGGCTATTTGACCCAATTGGTTTGCACTGACACTCCAATAAAGCATCTTACTCAGGCTCTCCCCTCTGCGCTATCTCCATAATCTCAGAGAATTACCCCACTAATCCACATAATTTACACATCTTGGACAATAAGGGGCATTTTAGTAAGACCAATCCACCTAATTTATACATCTTTACACTGTGTCCACTTAATCCATAACTGATGTCGTGAACTGGAGCATCTGGAAGACTGTCACCCAAATCTGGAATTGAACCGGTGTCCCTGGCACTGAGGCAGCAGTGCTAACCGTGTAGAATCATACACCACCCCAAGACCAGAACACATTCTGTAAACTGGAAATCAATGCCAAAGTTGTGTTGCACTCTCTGATTTATTGCCTTTTGGCTGGGATGTTAAACAAGATCTCGTCTGTCCTCACAAGTTGGCATAAAATATTCCATGATGTTATTGGAAGAAGAATCCTGACAAACATTCACTTTAATTTGCCATTATCCTTATTGTTGGAACTTTGGTATGCACAAATCAAACGTTGTGTTCTCTCCGTGATAGAAGGAGCATAAAAGTAGTATAAAGTGATTGAGAATTAAATGTAAAAAATTTTTCATTCTCTTGCACAGTTAATGGTTTGTTTCTCTCTCATTCTGAGTAGAACCATGCCGTGATATATATCTCTTCAATAGTCTCATTTTGTAAAGAAACTTTGAAGCTTAGCTTGGATTCACCGTATAAATTGCTTTAATAGGTCAGTAAATAACCATGAGCTTATAACCATTAATGCTGCCACTTTGATATGATTCACACTGTCACATGTCTGAACAGAAGTTCGAAACAACAGTGAATCTTAAAAAGACACCCTTTCACCATTCACTCCAAAAAATGTCATAAAATGTTGTGCTAAAAATACTTTTGCTGGTAAATATCTCTAAGACCCAGTGTTTATTTCTGAACCTTAGTCTGAATTCACAATCTAAACAAAGGTTAGTTTGAAAAGGATAAACACATTGATGAAACAAATCAAACTGCTTTCCTCTCCCCACAGGCATTTCTGCCATGGTTAATAACAGCTCATTAAAGGCATAACTTCAGCAGATCGTCATGGGTAATGTTCTTTGTCATGAAGTCATGAAAACAAAGAGAATAAAGAACAATTGCTCTTGAATACCTGAGGTTATAACAATTCCCATAACTTTACAATGTGTGTGCTGTTAGTTCATGACACAATTGAACTGTAGAATGGCCATTCAGATATTCAGTGTGTGAATATTGTGTCCTTTTGATCCATAACTGATGTCATGAACCTGTTTAGTATTACATGCTGACAGATATACTCGCAGCATCAGCACTTTTGCTGTCCAAGGAGCTAATTAGAAGATTTGTCCTTTAACACAAGTGTCCTTCTTGGACATGTCTAGTGACAGTAAAAGAGTGTTTAAAGAGGTTGTTTCATATCTGCTGATATCATTACATCTGGTCGTATTGAAGTCACCAAGAGCTATTACTATCTGAAATCATCTTGTGCATAGTGCACTATTTATAAATTGTGAGTATCCAAGTAGAACCTAGGTGATTCCAAATAGAGTAAGCTCACATCGTAAGATGTTATTTATAATTGCGACTCCTTCCACAGTGTGGAGTGCGCCATATATGGTCTACTATATAACCACAAAAGTTATCAACAACATGCTTCCTTTATCACCTTAAACCTCTTGGTATTGACCCTAGTTCTTTTTCTTTGCAAAAAGATGGGTTATGTGATATTCTCTGTCTTCAATGGGATTGAAGCAGGGTGGAGAATGAAGCTTCACTCTTAGAATGAGTTATGCCCTTACCCTATCGCCGCAAGACATTTATTTCTTCTGTACTAAACAAGGGGATAATAGTCTCAAATCAGGCAAGTAAAACATTAAAAGGGAATATACGGAAGAAAGACTTCCATTTACATAGTTCTATTCACAATCTCGATTTTTCTAAAGCACTTTCCAGCCAATTAAATATTTTTGATGTATAGTCATTAATGTAATGTAGGAAACATGGGGTTTGCTCATGGCAATGTCCCACAAACAGCAATGTGATAATAACCAGATCATCTTTCTTTGTGACACTGAGATGTAAATATTGACCGGGATACCAGGGTTAGCTCCCCTGTTCTTTTGACAGGGCAGAGAAAGCCCTGGTTTAACATTGCACCTAAAACTGGCACTCCAACAATGCAGCACTCCCAGGAGGCTTGACTTTTGTGTGCAAAAACCTGAAGTGAGATTGAATGCGGGACTTTCTGACTCTGAGACAAAAAGACATTCTGGGTAGGCCACTCAGCCCATTGAATCTGCTCCACCATTCAATAAGATCAAGGCTGATTTGATTGTAACCTCCCACATACCCTCGATAACTTTTCACCTAGCTTTTTAATCTGGCTCTGCCTTAAATATTCAAAAACTCTGCTTCCACTGCCTTTTGAGGAAGAGAGTCCCAGAGACACTCAATCTTCTGAGAAGCTTGTTTTGCAGTTGCTGAAGTATTTCTTGAACATTGAACAACATGTTGTTCAATGTTCAATGAAGGACATTGAATTTTCTATTGGTTAATAAAACACCTTACAAAGAAACTGCATTTCTGCCAATTCTGATATGACTTTAATTTTTGTCAGATTAAAAAAAGCCTTGCATGGAATTGGTAGTAAACTGGTCGTGTTACAGAATTTGTTATCTAAAAGCCTTGAACTAATGCTTCAAAAGCACAGATTCAAATCCTACCATAGCACTTGGGGAATTTAAATTCAATTAAATATATCTGAAATAAAAACCATATCTCAGTGATAGTGACCACAAAACTGTTAGATTGTCATTTAAAAAAAACATCTGGTTGATAGGGTCCTTTAGGGAACAAAATCTGTGATTTGGAGGATGGTGTTACCATGAATTTGCTGCCTTGTTCTTCTAGGTTAGGTGGACTGGCTACACTGAATTTCCCCTTAGTGTCAGAGGAATTTGCAGCATAAATATGTGGGGGGTTTGCATGAATTGGGCCTGGGTGGGATTGATGTCAGCGCAACTTTATGAGTTGAATGGCCTCCTTCTGCATTATAGGTATTCTAGTTGGTAGAGATTGTGGGTTTGGAAAATGTTGTCAAAGGAGACTTGCCAGGTTGATGCAGTACATCTTTTGAATGGTACCAAGTGCTGCCACTGTGCATCGGTGGTGGAGGGAATGGGTGTTGGAGGATACAGTGTCCTGGATTGTGTCGAGTTACTGAGGGTAGCAGTGGAGGGATGCTTTTCTGAATGGAAGGCTGTGACTAACATCAGTTATGGGACCTTTGTTGTTCTTATTGTATATATAAATGATTTGGAAAAAATGTTGCTGGTCTGATGAGTAAGTTCGCAGGCGACACAAAAATTGGAAGAGTTGAGGATAGTGAAGAGGATTTCAGAGCATACAGCAAGATGTAGACCAGTCAGAAACTTGGGTGGAGAAATGGCAGATGGAGTTTAATCCAGATAAGTGTGAGATAATGCATTTTGGAAAGTCCAATGCATGTAAGAATTATACAGTAAATGGGAGGACCCTTACCAATATTGACAGGCAGGGACATCTGGGCATGCATGTCCAACAGTCACTGACAGTGGCAATGCTGATGGCTAAGGTAGTCAAAAAGACATACAACATACTTGCCTTCATTGGTCAGGGCATTGAGTTTAAAAATTGGCAGGTAATGCTGCAGCTGTAGAACTTCAGTTAGGCTTCAGTTAGAATATTGTGTACAATTCTGGTCACCACAGTACCAGAAGAATGTGGATGCTTTGGAGAGAGTACAGAAGAAGTTTACAAGATGTTGCCTGGTCTGGAGGGTATTAGCTATGAGAAGAGATTGGATAAAGGCATGTTCTAATAGAGGTCTACAAGATTGAGTGGCATGGACAGAGTGGATAGTCAAATGCTCTTTGCTAGGGTAGAAAAGTCAAGTATTAAAGGTCATAGGTTTAAGATGTGTGAGGAAAAGTTTAGAGGAGATGTGTGAGGCAAGTTTTTTTAAGCAGAGGGTGGTGAATGTCTAAAAGGCTCTGCCTTGGGAGATGGTGGGAGCAGGTATGATAGTGGCATTTAAGGGGCAACTAGACAAATACATGAATAGGATGAGAATGGAAGGATACAGACTCTGTAAGTGCACATGGTTTTAATTTAGACAGACATCGTAATCAATGCAGGCTTACAGGGCTGAAGGGCCTGTTCGTGTGCTGTACTTCCCTCTGTTCTTGAGTGTTGTTAGAACTGCTCTGATCCAGGCAAGTGGAAATTTTCCATCACACTCCCGATTTATGCCTTGTAGATGATGGACAGGTTTTTGGGAGCCAGGAAGTGGGTTATCCACACAGAGGCTCTGATTTTACCAGCAAGGTCACCCCAAAATCAGGGCAAGGCTCGCAGAACAGCATTTCCCACTGGCTTGGGCACGATCGAATGAACTTTGGGTGGCTGTGCTGGTAAAATCAGTACCAGAATCTCCAGCCTTTGATCTGCTCTTGTAGCTGCACTATTTATTTGATGGGTCCAGATCAATCTTTAATCAATGGTGATGTCAAGGATATTGATAGTGAGGAATGTAAGAGATTGCATACCATTGTATATGCAATCTCTACATTGTATGTAAAGTGAGATGATCTGGTCATTGACCGGTGCTTACGTGGCAGCAATATTATCAGTCCGAGGCTGAATGTTGTCCAGGTACGGAATGCTTCATTATCTGAAGTTGTGAATTTACAGAACATTGCCCAATCATCAGTGACTATCCCCATTGCTGACCTTGTGATGGAAGGAAGGTGATTGATGAAGCAACTAAAGATGGTTGGGTTTAGGAATTCCTGCATCTTCCTCTGTGCCAAGTGTGACTCCAACTAGTAAATTCCCATTGATGTCAAGCCTCCTTGATGCCACAGTCAATGAAATGTAGTTTTGGTATCAAGGGCAGTTACTCTTACCTCTTGAGTTCAGCTCTTTTGTCCATATTTGAACCAAGGCTGTAATGAGGTCAGGGGCTGAGTGACCCAGACTGAGCTGGTGCTGTTTGATAACGCTGTTAATGGAGTATTCGCTAATTGCTGGATGAGTGCGGCTCTTTTAAGATCCTGAGGGTTTTTGACAGGGTGAGTATGGAGAAGGTGCTCCCTCTTGTCACAGAATCTGGAATTAGAACTGGGGGGTGGGGGGAGGGTGTCACAGTTTAAAAATAACAGGTCACTCATTTAAAACAGGTGAGGATAAATAATTCTCTGAGGGTTGTGAGTCTCTTCCTTAAAAGGCAGTCTTTGAATATTTTTAAGGCAGAGGTTGATAGATTTTTGATTAACGAGGGGTGAAAGGATATCGGGGTAGGTGGAAATGTGAGGTTTCCACCTACTGTGGGAACCCATGATCTTAGTGAATGGTGCAGCAGGGTGGATGGGCACCATGGCCTACTCCTGTTCCTAATTCAGTATTTTTGTAATGTTTATATATTCCAACAGTTCTCAAGAAGCTCAACACAAGATGAAACAACCTGCTTGATTAGCTTCCTATCCACTGCCATCTTCAATGTTCACTCCCTCCAAATTGACGCACAGTGGCAGCAGTGTGGACCATCTACAAGATGTACTGAGGCAAGGCTCCTTGGGACAGCACAGTCCCAAACTGAGACCTCTACCACCTAGAAAGACAAAGGCAGAACTTGCATGGGAACGTCACCGCCTGTAGGTTCCCCTCCGAGTCATTCACCATCCTGACTTGGAAACATATCGCTGTTTCTTCACTGGGTTAAAATCCTGGCACTCCCTCCCTTACAGCACTATCAGTATCTACACCTCATGGACTGCAGCGGTTAAAGGAGACAGCTTCACCACCATCTTCTCAAGGGGGGTAATTAGCAAGGGGCAATAAATGCTGGCCTAACCAGTGCTGCCCATAAAAGAATGAATTAAAAAAACATTGAGATTTTGCCACGCAGAGTACACTTTGGGGTGTATTCTATATTACCATTTTGATTGTAAGTGCTGGACAGACTTTAAACTGGGATCTGACTTTTAGATTCGCTCTGAGGCACCCCTACATACACTCCACCTGAAAAAATATTAGTGATTCCAAATCATGCTGCATAAACCTATGGGCGGGGCTTATTGCACCCAAAATCTTGTTGCTCCCGACAGCACCTCCAACTGTACATGTGCAGAGAAAAATATGATAGCATGCTCTTCCCCTACCACATCTCTCCCCGGGTTGGAAAATGCCTCCCCCTTGTCCCCATAGACATTGCTCCACCCCAACAACATTACTGACCCCTTTATCCCACCCCACCCGCCCGCCACCCAGTGATCGCAGCTCCCCCCCCTTCCCAAACGATCAGAGACAGAGTGGCAGCGGACCACCCCTTCTCCCCAACGATCTCAAGCAGAGAGATCTACCCTTCTACCCTACAGATATCAGCAAGTATCCTCAGAGACTGCAGCCCCTCAGCCATGGCCCTCTGAGACTGGGACATATTCTCAAGGGTTGCTACCATCACCTGCTGTGTCTCAGCGCTGTCTCACTGGGTCTCCTGCAAGCTCTCGAAATCTCTCAGCCTCGGAAGCCTATTCAGTCTCTCACTTGTGGCCCACTGTGACTTGGCCATCGCTTAGAGCCTGTCACTCATGGTGAGAATCCTTTGCCTTAGGCTTTCCACTGTGGATGCCACCCTTGCAGTATTGCCTGGGAAGTACGCAAGACAGGCAACAGCTGGTCCATCTGAAAGCTCTGGGACTCCATCCAACAATCTTATTGTTGGTCCAGTGTGGCCATCAGCGTCTCCCACATTCCCTGGCTCTGCTGCATCCCCAGAAGCTGAGGGAGAAGGGGATCTCAGAGGCCCAGCGTGTAGCCTGGGGGCCAGCTGAGTCCTCGTCTCCGGCAGGCCTCCGCGTGTCAGAGGCCTCGGCCGTTCCCTCCTCTACCCGATGTACATCGATGTGCTCACCAGAGAGTGACCCGGAAGCTTCACCACTAACTGGGCCCACCAACATCTCAGTGTCTAGGATGGTGAGTTGTGAGGTGGTAACTGATGCCAAAACAGTGCAGGGTGATTTCCCCCTCACCCCCAGCCCAGACCTTCCCACTCAAGGCACCTATCTGTGTGACACTTCCCCAATGCCGCCACTCCCCCCCCCCGCATCCCCAGTGACTGAGGCACTGATCCATCTGCTTCCCCCACCCTCTCCCCATCAGCACACCTATAAGTACTCACTTGCCTTCCCCTCAGTGCTAACAAGCAAACTGCATGGAAGTTGCTGGAATGTTGTGCCTGTGGCTGATCTGCCCTAACGAAAGGCAACTCCATTAAAAACTCAAGAATGGACAGGCATTCCTGCAGAAAATGTGGGCACAACCAGCCTCCCCAATTTACTGAGGGTGCCCTGGGGAGGCTGCTGGAGGCTGCGTTCTCCCCCTCTCCCCCAGGAGAACGTAGACATGGAGGGCCTGTTCCTGTGATGTAATTTTGTTTGTGCTTTGTTCAGTGGAGAAATGTGAATCAAGCCTTTGGCATCCCGGATCCCCCTCTCTCTCCCTTACAATTAACCTTTTGTCCTGTGTAGCAGTGTCAGTTCTGGCCCCAAGGCCATCTGGACTACAGGCCCCGACCGTAGCTTTTGCCCATCCTGGTCAAGACAGCTCGGACGAGTCCTTGGAGGATATGGGTGAAGGGACCTTTGAGGGTGGCACTGTTTTGGCATCAGTTACCACCTCACAACTCACCATCCTAGACACTGAGATGTTGGTGGGCCCAGTTAGTGGTGAAGCTTCTGGGTCACTCTCTGGTGAGCACATCGATGTACATCGGGTAGAGGAGGGAACGGCCGAGGCCTCTGACACGCGGAGGCCTGCCGGAGACGAGGACTCAGCTGGCCCCCAGGCTACACGCTGGGCCTCTGAGATCCCCTTCTCCCTCAGCTTCTGGGGATGCAGCAGAGCCAGGGAATGTGGGAGACGCTGATGGCCACACTGGACCAACAATAAGATTGTTGGATGGAGTCCCAGAGCTGATGGACCAGCTGTTGCCTGTCTTGCGTACTTCCCAGACAATACTGCAAGGGTGGCATCCACAGTGGAAAGCCTAAGGCAAAGGATTCTCACCATGAGTGACAGGCTCTAAGCGATGGCCAAGTCACAGTGGGCCACAAGTGAGAGACTGAATAGGCTTCCGAGGCTGAGAGATTTCGAGAGCTTGCAGGAGACCCAGTGAGACAGCGCTGAGACACAGCAGGTGATGGTAGCAACCCTTGAGAATATGTCCCAGTTTCAGAGGGCCATGGCTGAGGGGCTGCAGTCTCTGAGGATACTTGCTGCAGCCATTGAGAAGTGGTCTCCAATTCAGGTGGCCATCGCAGAGGGCTTGACCACTATGGGTAGGACACAGTGGTCCTCCAGGACTGGCAATGACACTGGAACTCACTGCAGAAGTACCGCTGTCTCATAGGGTGACCAGAGGCCCACAGGAACCCCAAGGGAGGAGGAATAGGGGCTTTCCAGCCAGGAGACAGTGACTACACTTTCTAACACCACTCCCCACCTCCTTGACACCGGGGCATCTCAGGGCAGTGGGATGAAGAGGCCATCATGGAAACATCCAAGATACCTGGAAGTAGGCCAGGACCCTCAAGGATCAGGGCCTCCAGAGGATGCCTGCCACGTGCATTACAGACCATGAGGCATGATAGGCAGCTGGCTCCCTCCACCTCTGATGTACATTCTGAGAAGTCACTGAGATGTAGGAGTAGGCCACGTAAGGTTAGGAAGTTGTAGTTGCACTGAGATGGCACAGGGAAAGGGCTGCACTAGTTAGAAAAATATTTAAGCACCTTAATGTTTTCTGTTCACAAGTTTTTATGTTTTTGTTCATCTATTGGAACATCTTTATTGTAATTAGACGTTTTTCACCACCTACCTGTGACTGATTTGTCTCGAATAGGAATCCTCTTCCGTCAATGATCGCCTGAGGAATGTTTCATATTGACGTCAGTTGGGAAGGCCTCTCAATGCTGTGTCACTGAGAAAAGGAAGGCATTTGTTCCCCAGACCCCATGAGCAATCCCCTCCTGTTCCCCCACCTCAGTCATAGAATCATAGAGGTTTACAGCATGGAAACAGGCCTTTCGGCCCAACTTGTCCATGCAGCCTTTTTTTTAAAACTGCTAAACTAATTCCAAATGCTGTATTTGGCTCATATCCCTCTATACCCATCGTACCCACACAACTCTCTAAATGCTTTCCAAAAGACAAAATTGTACCCGTCGCTACTACTACCTCTCGCAGCTTGTTCGAGACATTACCCACCCTCTGTGTGAAAAAATTGCCACTCTGGACACTTTTGTATCTCTCCCCTCTCACCTTAAACTTATGCCCTCTCGTTTTATACTCCCTTACCTTTGGGAAAAGATATTGACCTTCGACCTTGTCTATGCCCCTCATTATTTTATAGACTTCTATTAGGTCACTGCTCAGCTTCCCACGCTCCAACGAGGAAAATCCCAGTCTATTCAACGCCTCCTTATAATCCATCAAGTCCCGATAACATCCTAGTAAATCTTTTCTGCACTCTTTCTAGTTTAATAATATCCTTTCTTGCACAGACATGCATGATATTCCTGTGTTGTGGTTGCACATGATTTGGGGAGTGGAATCCCTTTCTATTGACAAATCTTCATGGATTCTGTAGGGGGGCTTTGAGGGTGACATGGGTGTAGTCAACCACCCCCCTGCACGTTAGGCATCCCCGCAATGGCTGCGAATCCTGCTGCCTGGGCTTCCTACTGTGTCTGGTCCAGGTTGAAGTTGATGCACTGTCTAGTTCTGGTGCACAGGACTTTGGTGATCTGCCTCACACAGGTGTGCAAGCAGATTGGGAGATGCCAGACATCTCCGCTCGGGCTCTGGAAAGAGCCAGTAGTGTAACGGTTAAAGCGGCTGTCAATTTGACAGCCACCGAGAGTGGGTACCACCCCCCTCCCCCCCACTGTCTCTAGGTACAGGTGATACAGGTGTCGCACTGTCTCCTTTCGGAGGCAGAGATACTGACAGCACACAGTGTCCGACATCTGCTCAAATGACACTCATTCATGGAGTTGCTGTGTTCTCTGCTCCTTCTCCTGCATCCTCCACCTTCTGTATAATTGGTGGCCTCTTCCTGACTCTGGGGTTGTCTCCTCTGGTCCTAGAGTGATAAGACCTGGCCTCCAGTGTCTTCCTCCTCAGCTCCAAAGCAATCAAAAGAACAGCTAAATTGATTGCTTTTACAGTGCAACCAACGTTGTCACTCTGAAGGACGTAGGGGTGGGGGGAGGTGGAGAAAACCACACGTAGAGGTTACGGAATACTGCTTGTCCCTTGCACATCAACAGTCACTGTCCATTCCTCCCAACTCCCCCAGCCACGTGCTCCCCACAATCACAATTCCTTGTAAAGTTGAGAAGCTACAGCAGTGTAATTTGTAAGGGCTTTGTGCATATCCTGTGAGCTGAGTTCACTGGGATCCAGCAGCACCGCAAGGTCAGTGCTGAGAGCTGGGTCCATGCTGCAAGTCGGACATTGGGAGACTCTGCTGAGCAACAGTTCCCCCCCCATCCCCCCACACTCTCAGATCTGCCACCGACCTGAGAAAGAAAATGGCTGTAACAAAAGGAATCCGACAGTTGCAGAGAGTCTTCGGATATTATACAATTACCTCCTCTCTAACCCTCACTGAAGGAGCATGTCTGTTTTGTGCTGATTCAAGACTGGCAAACATGTTGGTAAAGGGAAGAGTGCCAATAAAGTTGAGTGTACAGCCCATTAATTCAATTTAAATGCAACTTGATGGTAAAATCAGGTCCTGGGTCCGGCATTTCTTCCAGATGGAGGATTACTGGTTCATCAGTGAAGGGAACAAGGTAGTTTGTTCCAGCTTGGTGGTAGTAGCAAATATTCAAACGAGAACTTTGAAGGCTGAAGTGGAGAAGGGTTTCATGTGAACAGCAGTTGAACATGGGTCAGTCCGTCCTAAGAGTTGAGTTGGAGTCATGGGATCAGAGTCAATGTTGAGCCACACTCTCCCAAGTACACCATCGTGGCTCCATGTTGTGTTAGCCTGTCCCGCTGCTGGGACATAACATTCCTGCAATGGTGATGGAGAAGCTTGGGAAATTGGCTGAAAAGTAGAATTCTCAGTACTATCACACCAGGCTGCTGTCAGAGTTGCCCGTGAGACAACTCCACCAAGACTAGTACATACTCTCAAGTGAGAAGGATTCAGCAACGTTGATTGATCTTGTTGTGGCTTTGGTCACGTTGGGGAAGAGAATGTCACAGTGTGGGTTAGTAATCCCTACAGGTCCTGTTCTGGGGTCAGGGGTTCAAATCCCACCATGGCAGCTTATGGAATCTGAATTCGAGTAACAATCTTGAATTATAAAGTTTGAGGCATTACCATCACTGCTACCAGCAAGAATGAAGAAATTGGCACTCAGCTGAATCTCCATTCACTGCATTGAGACTGGAGATTCCCAGTCACGGGTGAGGTTAAAGAATTCTGGCAATATCTCCTTGGATTATTTGGGGTCATATTTGATCGTATGTTACTCCCGGGAAACACTTTGGGATGTCTCATTATGGTAAAGGCACAATATAAATTTAAGTTTTTGTTGTTGACTTAGCTATTTCAGCCCCTTAAGCCTGCTCTGCTATTCCACCAGATCAGGGCTGATGCATGTTCATTTTCCTTTGCTCCATATCCCACGGTATTCTTATCTCACAAAAATATGCCAGTCTTAGTAATGAAATTGGGGTGGCACAGTAGCACAGTGGTTAGCACCGCTGCTTCACAATTCCAGGGACCTGGGTGCGATTCCTGGCTCAGGTCACTGTCTGTGTGGAGTTTGCACATTCTCCCCATGTCTGCGTGGGTTTCCTCCGTGTGTTCCAGTTTCCTCCCACAGTCCAAAGATTTGCTGGTTATGTTGATTGGCCATATTAAAATTGTCCTGAGATGTGTAGATTAGAGGGATTAGTGGGTAAATATGTAGAGATATGGGGGGAGGGCCTGGGTAGGATTGTGGTTGGTGCAGACTCGATGGGCTGAATGGCCTCTTTCTGTACTGTGGGGTTTCTACGTTCTATGAAAATCTACAGCCGTCTGAGGGAGCAACAGCCCATGTTTATGTAGACATTATGAATGTGAGAGGTTATAATCGTAATGCATAGAGATATTGGCTTTTTAATGTATTACATTGTATTATATGTAAAGACAAATGTCAATTCTAATCTTGCTTGTGTTGATAGAAACCATGTCAGTTTTATTCACAGTTACTGTGCAGTCTTTAATAACCTTACCTCCCTCCTAACAATCCAGGGGAACATTATGTACCCATTGGCCAGCAATTTACTGTCAGGGATAATATTGTTCAAAGACATCCCAGTACGTGTTACAGTATAATTGAAACACAGAGTAGAGCAACACAAGTTCCCCTGCTCCTAGCGTCAGGCATTTTGGAATGATTGTGAGGAAATTGAATGCAGCCGCTGTGTATATAGAGAAAGATTTCACTGGTTTCTGGTTTCTACCTCTCTTGTCAGCTTGGACTAGTGAGTTTTCTCACAGCCACAGGAAAATATTGAATCATGGAACCCTACTGTGCAGGAACAGACCTTTTGACCCATCAAGTCTGCACCGACCACAGTCCAACCCTGACCCTATCCCCCATATCCCTACACTTTTACCTGTTAACCCCTCTAACCTACACTTCCCAGGACACTAAGAGGAAATTTTAGCATGGCCAATCAACCTAGCCCACACATCTTTGGACTGTGGGAGGTAAACCAGAGTACCCGGAGGGAACTCACACAGACACGAGGAGAATGTGCAAACTCCACACAGACAGTGACCTGAGCTGGGAATCGAACCCAGGACCCTGGAGCTGTGAAGCAGCAGTGCTAACCACTGTGCTACCATGCCCCCCCAAAAAAACAGCAGAATTGGTGGAGTTAGTCCCACCAACCAAGCACAAATCGCGATTATTTCCAGCATTCAAACAAGCCACCCCATCCACGTGATCCTCCTCCCACTCAATTTCATCTCACTCTAGCCTTTGATTCCTCCCCCCAGCCATGTCCTTATCCTGTTCCCACTAAAAACTTCGACATTGTACAATCTGTGGAATGAACAGCCAAGTAACGATCAGCTTAACTTTACTGTCTTTCGATCTGATTACAAAACACAAACACATGATGATACCTGAGCTAATCCTTAACATATTGAATAACAGAAATGACACTTCAGTCAAGCTAGTTTGGACTTGTCAATGGGAACTGTGCCAGTTCAGCCTGTTACTGATACACATTTCAATACATCAAATGGCTAAAGTGGCCGTGTCAAAATCCTGGAATCCCCCACCTAACAGCACTGGGGAAGTACCTTCGTCACACTGACTGCAGCTGTTCAGGAATAAGGCTCACTATCACCTTCTCAAGGGCATTACAGTCCTTTTGAACTGTCTGTTCAACAATTTGAAGCTGACTCCATCTTGGTAAAAGTTATTTTAATTGAAGCACCAGCAAGATTTTAATGCTCAGATAATGTCACGTCAGCAAGGTAGGGATATTTAGTGAGGGGGGGGAGAATCATGTGGCAGGATCAATCAAATTAAAGTTTATTACAATCTATTTAAATGAGTTTCCTGGACATGGATCCATGCTGGTCAGAGGGAGGGAAATCAGAAAACCTGTTCTCTCCGGAGAGAATCGCGTTTCCTAATTCGCTGTTGAGTGTTTGTGCCCATGTCAGTGATCCTGCACACGCTTGACCCTGCCCCAATGTGTGAGCAGTGCCTTTCAAAGTACAATTATATATGAACCCCCCCCTCACTAAATATTCATATCTCGCTGACATGATGTTGCTGTTTATCCTTTTGTGTAGGAGTGATATACTCTTCATGTTGTCTACTTGCTTGCTGTGCTTGTACATCTGTTTGATGTCTTTCTTGTCCCTTCTATGCTGAGGATGATTCAAACCTTTTCAATCTTAGTCCTAAAGACTAGAAAAATCCACCCAGTCACAGAGACAGCAAATCTGTCTCTTAGTTTTAGAGTGTGTGGCACAAGCTTTCTCTGTGTTTGACTTTCACACTCTGTGCAGCTGAAAGACAATTCAGTCTTAACTTGTAAGTAAGTTCAGTATTTGTTCATTGCTCGTCCTAACTCAAGAGAAATAAACCCAGAGTAGGGAAAAACTGCAACCTAGCAAAGCTTAGTGCTGAATAATCGTATTTGGGGACTGCATTTGATCATGTTCCAACAAATTACAAAAGCTCCCAAGATAATGTTGTAGACGGCTTCTAGTCTCACAATGTTCTTGCCTCCCTTCAAACAATAACAAGTTGTTTTTCCAATAAGGCAGACACTTGTGATTGAATGTCACCCTGTGCTCGCCACAGTCCAAAAGTAAGGTGTGTTGTAATAAAGCGGTTCCAGTGAAAAGGAAGCATTTCTGGTGATTTCAGTCCAACCACGTCAAATCCCTCTAAATATCTCATCAGCCATTTCATCTTACTGCCAACACCTTGAGGACTACCTTTGGCACCTTGCTCAATCTCGTTTCCTATCCTAGGGTCCGGGGGATCATTATTCAAAGTTATAACCCATTGATTAAGGTTCTTCGCCCCCCCCCCCCACACACACACACAGTGAGTTTTTTTTAAAGTTTATTTATTGGTCACAAGTAAGGCTTACATTAACACTACAATGAAGTTACTGTGAACTTCCTCTAGTTGCCACTCTCTGGTGCCTGTTTGGGTCAATGCACGTCTTTCAGACTGTGAGAGGAAAGTAGGGAAAACCAGAGGAAACCCACACAAACACAAGGAGAATGTGCAAACTCCATGCTGACGGTGACCCAAACCAGGAATTGAAGCTTGGTCCCTGGGCCTAATCACTGTGCCACTGTGAGTTATGAGGCAAAGGAGCACCCGGAGGAAAACCTCGCAGACATGGGGAGAATATGCAAACTCCACACTGACAATGACCCAACCAGGAAATGAAGCTTGGTCCCTGGCACTGTCAGCAATAGTGCTAACCACAATGCCATGATGAGTTATGAGTTTATGGAGTATGAAATTGCACGGACAGGATTCCTTCCGGGAACCCGTCCGCCCCCAGCTGTAATTCCACAGTGAGACGGGCAGGGCCTCAAAGGAGAAATCTATCCTTGGCCCCAGTTAACGCCCTGAAATGACCATTTTAAAGGCCTTTCCTCATCCCAGCCTCAATTTATAGGCATCAAATAGATCGGGAAAGAAACAAGACAATTTACAACCCTCAATCTTAGTTGAGAAAGGGTTGGGGACAAAGGTGTGTGCGTGAGGGCATCCATCTGAGTGGAAAGGGGGTACCCTTTCTCAAAAGCTGGGCACCTCACACCCTGCCTCGATCTTTGAAGCCATCCTCAACTGACTGTCATCTATTAATGATTCCCCAGATTGATATCAACAGCACCATGGATGACCCATCAGTAGTAGTCGAAATCAAGCTGTCAGCCAGCTATCCAGTGGCAAAGCCCCAGGGGTAGATGCCATACTCGCAGAGATCTATAAAGCTGCTGGTCCTGCACTTATCGAGAAGCTCACTGAGTTGTTCCAGTCCTTTTGGAAGCAAGGATCCATTCCTCAGGAACTCAGAGATGCTTCCATTGTACACCTCTCCAAGAGGAAAGGCAATTGCAAGTATGCCACAACCACCGAGGAATCTCACTGCTCTCCATCACAGGAAAAATCTTCGCAAGGGTCCTGCTAAATCGTCTGGTCACTCATCTGGAGCTGGACCTGCTTCCAGAGTCACAGTGTGGCTTCTGCAAAGATCATGGGACTACTGACATGATTTTTACTACATGCCAACTTCAGGAGAAGTGTCAGGAGCAGAATCGCGAGTTCTACACAACGTTTATTCAGCTTGCGAAAGCCTTCGAAATTGTAAACCGACAAGGCCTGTGGAGGATCATGTCAAAGTTCAGCTGGAACACCAGTTCCATGATGGCCAGAGTACTGGATGGCGGAGAATCCTCTGAGGCATTCCCAGTCACCAATGGCGTCAAACAGGGCTGTGTGCTCGCACCCACACTGTTCAGCATGATGTTTACTGCCTTCCAGGACAGTGTTTCTGGAATCAGCCTCAAGTACAGAGTGGATGGGAAGCTCTTCAACCTGAGGAGATTTCAAGCTATTACCAAAGTGAAAGAGACTGTTCTGAGAGATTTTCTGTTTGCCGATGACTGCGCCCTGTATACTGGCTCAGAGTCAGAGATACAAGTCAGTATGAACAAATTTTCCATGGCTTGTGACAACTTTGGATTCATCATCAACATTAAAAAGACCAAAGTCACGCACCAGCCTGCTCCTCATGCACCGTACACAGAACCCATAATCACAATCAAAGAGCAGAAATTACAGGCAGTGTAACAGTTCACTTATCTTGGCAGCACCCTCTCCCAAGCAGCGACTATTGATACAGAAGTTAACTGCAGAATAGCAAAGGCTTTCTGTAGACTGCGCTCCGCTGTATGGGAACATTGAGGAATCAGCCCAGCAACAAAACTGAAGGCAGGACCACAGTACTCACTACCCTTCTGTATGCCTGTGAAATGTGGACTGTGTATCGAAGGCATGCAAGACAGCTCAATCATTTCCACATGACTTGTCTTCACAGAATATTACACTTCAGATGGCAAGACAAAGTACCAGACACTGAAGTTCTCTCTAGAGCAAGTCTACCATCAGTCCACACACTGCTGATGAGACTGCAGACCTGGTGGGCAGGTCATGTCATCCATGTGTCAGATGAGTGCATACCAAGCAGCTCCTTTTTGGGGAACTCTCTGCTGGAAGATGTTCGCATGGAGGACAGAAGAAACGTTTCAAAGACACACTCAAAGCCTCCCTGAAGTTGCTTAACATTGACACGACCACCTGGGAAACGCAGACACAAAACTGCCCTACCTGGCACTGCCTCATCCACAAAGGCTGTCAAGCTCACGAAGCAAGGTGTATTGCTTAAACACAATTTAAGTGCAAGCTGCACAAGTTCAGAGCCACCAGCGCAATAACTACAGTGTCTACACAAGTCTGTCCAATATGTGCCAGGAAATTCCGTGCCCGAATTGGCCTGATCAGTCACCTTCAGACACACCGCAACCAGCATCAAAATGATTAATGGTGTCGAGGTCCTCATCGATGAGAATGGACGAACAATGTTTGATCTTCTACCTTAACTTCACTTTCCTGTTCTGTCTCTCAAAATATCTGAGTATTCAAAACCCTATCCAACTCTTGAATACGCTCAACGATGGAGTATCCACAGCTCTCTGGGTAGAATTTAATGTTTGACATGTGCACTTGGCAGGAAGAACCACAAGTGGCTGCGGAGACCAATCCCATTTAAATTCATTTCCCACCACAGCAGTTGGTAGAATTTGAATTCAATAAAAAATATCTGGAATGAAGAATCTACTGATGACTGTGAAATCACTGTCAATGTGCTACATGGTCTTGGTTACTGTGACATCCTGCCTGTCTTTTCTTCCGACAATGACATAGTCAATAAGATGTCAATGCTTAGAGCGGGGGTGTATCCAGGAGGTCTTGTTACAGGTAGACAGAAGGAAGGTTGTGTTGGTGATGAGGAGGTCGTGTGCTGCCCAGGTCTTCAGTAAGAATAGGCCGTTACTGTTACACTTGCCCACTCCATGCCTCCCAATGACTCCCTGCCACATTGCAGAGTCACACCCTATTCTTGCATTGAAATCGCCAAGCATTTGTGGATGTCTCACCTCCACGGTGTGCTACTCCTTTAGGGCTGAACAGGATGCCAGCCAACGTTTTCTGCTCAGGTGTCTGCAGACTTTAACCCACAACTTTCTGACTCCATAGCGATAGAACCACTCACTAATCAAACCTGGCCTCCAGGTCTAAAAAGCTCACATCATCTTCTGTTGCTATAGATTGGTTTATATTTTTTACCTTTATGAACAGGGCCTCTCCTGTTCCTCATGCCTTATCAGCTTCCAGAGACAAGCCTGTACTTGTGTGGAACATTATCCAGCATTGGATGACCTGGGCAAATAATAGGCTTGCCATTGTTTCTGGATTACATATGAGCTTTCTGCTGCAGACTAGGCTTATTTTAGAAGACAATTAGTACCAGTTACATGAGACATTTCTATAAGCAGTTAAACCACCAAACATGTTTATTCATGGAAAGTTCGCAATACGAAAAATCTGCTGAATGATGTCAAAATGATTTGGTAATTTGGAGTAAATCCAGGGAAGGGTTAAATAGAGAAATCCATTATTTGCGTTGACTTCCTTTTGGTTTCCATTGCAGAACTTTCAAAAACAGACAGATGGTTTTAAAAAAAAAAGACAGCAAATACCTAATCCTCAATCTGACCAACACATCTTACCACCGCCCCCCTTCTGAACTGTTGTTAAAAATAGAATGTGTTCCCTTCTCTGAGTTGCAAAGCCAATGCACAGAGTGGACGGTGCAAGTCCTTACTCCATCTCCTTGCTTGCTCCAAAAAGCCACAAGGAAACAAATTGGGATGGCATGCTGGCACAGTAGTTAGCACTACTGCCTCACAGCACCAAGGACCTGCTGGGGTCACTGTCTGTGTGGGGTTTGCATGTTTTCCCCATGTCTACATGGGTTTCTTCCAGGTACTCCGGTTTCCTCCCACAGTCCAAAGATATGCAGGTTAGCTTGATTGGCCATGCTAAGAAATTGCCCCTCAGTGTCCAGGGATGTGTAGGTTAGAGGGATTAGTGGGTATAATATGTAGGGATATGGGTGTAGGGCCTGGGTGGGATTGTGTTCGGTGCAGACTTGATGGGCTGAAGGGCCTCTTTCTGCACTGTAGGGTTCTATGATTCTATGATTCCAAAGATGTGAAGGTTAGATGGGCTGGCCATGCTCAATTTTCCCTCAATGTCAGAGAGACTAGTAGGGTAAATAGTGTGATTATGGGGATAGGGCCTGGATGGGATTGTGTTTGGTGCAGACTCGATGGGCTGAATGGCTTCCTTCTGCAATGTAGGGATTTTATGCTTCTATGAATTCAAATTCAAATTTCAAATTCAGTAAATTTGCAGATGATACTAAAGTTGGTGGTGTGGTAGATAGTGAAGAGGGGTGTTTTAGTTTACAGAGTGACTTGGACAAGTTGCAGAGCTGGGCCGAGAGGTGGCAAATGGAGTTTAATGTGGAAAAGTGTGAGGTAATGCACTTTGGCAGGAACAATAAATGTGTAGAGTATAGGGCTAATGGTAGGGCTCTTAATAGTGTTGAGGAACAGAAGGATCTTGGTGTATGTGTCAATAGATCCCTGAAAGTAGGCAGTCAAGTGGATAAAGTTGTTAAGAAGGCATATGGAGTCTTAGCTTTTATTGGTAGGGGGATTGAATTTAGGAGCCGCAGCATCATGTTGCAACTGTACAAAACTCTAGTGCGGCCGCACTTGGAGTATTGTGTGCAGTTCTGGTCGCCACATTATAAGAAAGATGTGGAGGCATTGGAGAGGGTACAGAGGAGGTTTACCAGGATGTTGCCTGGTATGGAGGGCAGGTCCTATGAAGAGAGGTTGAAGGATTTGAGGTTGTTTTCGTTAGAAAGGAGGCGGCTAAGAGGGGATCTTATTGAAGCATATAAGATGATTAGAGGTTTGGATAGGGTGGACAGTGATAGCCTTTTTCCTAGGATGGAGAAAGCTAGCACGAGGGGACACAACTTTAAATTAAGGGGTATGAGTTATAGGACGGATATCAGAGGTAGGTTCTTTACTCAAAGAGTGATTAGGGAGTGGAATGCCCTGCCTGCAGCTGTTGTAGATGCGCCAAGTTTGGTGGCGTTTAAGAGGTTAGTTGATAAGTATATGGAAGAGAAGGGAATGGTTTAGTTTGGAGGGGCATTGCTTTTTATTTTGGTCGGCACAACATCGAAGGCCGAAGGGCCTGTTCTGTGCTGTATTGTTCTATGTTCTATGTTCTAAATTGAATCCAATTCATGGTCCCCACAAGAGAGACAAACATGATCCAAACTGACAGAAGCAGACATTACACCTCAAGCCTGATCCTGTGCTTAACCTGAGCCAAAGGGCTGAGAAGCGACACTTCCCTCCTGCTCCTAATCCACAATTTAAACATAATTGGTACATCAAAAGTGTCCTTACAACATTGAAAGCAATTGAGCTACAGTCCAATCAGAAACCAGTCCTTGAGATAAAGGCATTTTATTCAGACAATAGAGAAGCAGCTCAGCAGTGTGTACACAAGAGAAGACTGAGAGTTCTCCTTTGTTAGAACCATTCTGATCAGATTACATTATTGGAATGTTAAAGTGATTTTAAAACCAGAATGTGATGTGCAACCTCTCTCGCTTGGGAAATGGGTCAGTAAAACTGCTTGGATCTGAGCAGAAAGGAACTCTTAGAATGATAGAACCTACAGTACAAAAAGAGGCCTTTCGGCCCATCAATTCTGCACCGACCACAATCCCACCCAGGCCCTACCACTAATCCCTCTAACCCAAGCAAGCTAGAACACTATGGAGCAATTTTAGCATGGCCAATCAACCTAACCCGTACATCTTTGGACTGTGGGACGAAACCGGAGTACCCGGAGGAAACCCACGCAGACACGAGGAGAATGTGCAAACAGTGACCCGAGCCGGGAATCGATCCCAGGTCCCTGCAGCTGTGAAGCAGCAGTGCTAACCACTGTGCTACCGTACCGCCCAACTCACTGTATTAATGTAACTAATCCAATTGATTGACTTCCTGCACGCATGCACACACACACACTCATAGACAGACAGACAGACACACACTCACACACACATACACACACACTCATGGACACACTCTCTCACACACACACATAGACAGACAGACACACACACACACACACTCATAGACACACTCTCACACACACACACACACATAGATAGACAGACAGACACACACACTCATAGACACACTTTCACACACACGCACACATAGACAGACAGACAGACACACTCACACACACACACACTCATACACATGCACCCACATACACACAGACAAACACACACATACACACACAGATAGATAGACAGACACACATATACACACACACTGAAACACACAGACACACTCAACACATATACACACACACTGAAACTCACACACACACACACACACTCACAGACAGACACACAGACACACACACACACAGATAGACAGACACACACTCACACACAGGCAGACACATACACACTCATACACAGACAGGCAGACAGACACACACAGGCACAGACACACACTCAGACACACACACACACTTAACACATACACTCTCTCACACACACACAGACACACAGACACAACACACATACACGCAGACACACACAACGCACACATGGACAGACACAAACACACACACACAAACACACACACTTAACACACTCTCTAAGAACACACACACAGACTCACAAACGTACACAGACACACACAACACACACGTGGACAGACAGACAGACACACACACACTTTAAGAACACACACACACTCAACACACATACACACACAGACAGACACACTCAGCGCACACATGGACACACACACTCACACACACACACTTAACACACAAACACACTCACACACACATAAACTCACATAAACACACACACACACACAAACAGACACATACCTACACATACAGCACACAAACACAGACACACACTCACATACACACACACTTAACACAAACACACTCTCATACACAGACACTCACACACATACTTAACACACACACACTCACACACACTCTCACAGACACACACGTAGTCACACATTCACAGACACATACACACATACACAGACACACACACTCACACACACATTTAACACAAACTCACTCAACACACAGACATACAAACACGCTCACTCAATATGCATACACACAGACATACACACACACACTCACATACACACAGACACATACACATGCACACACACATTCACATGCACTCACACTCAACACATACACAGACCATACTAAATTCTCTCTCAGGGTACCCAAACAGGTGACCAAGGGATTTTCATAGTAAATTCATTGCAGTGTTAAGTAAGCCTACTTGTGACACTGATAAATGAACTGTAAAAAAAACTCAGTTCAAGGGTAGTTAAGGTTGGGCAGCAAATGTTGATTTTGCCAGCAGCACCAACGTCACAGGAAACAATAATTTTAGAAAAATTAAGGATTATTCTTGAGGTGCTTGGCTGCACAACTCAACTTCCTCACTTGTATATAAAAGCAAAACAATGCAGATGCTGGAAATCTGAAATAAAGGCAGGAAGTGTTGGAAATACTCGGCAGGTCTGGCAGTTTCTGCGGGGAGAGAAACAGGATTAACAGGCAGGATTTTCTGGCTGTGCTTGCCCCAAAACTGGAAAATCCGGCCACGGACCAATGGGAGCTTTGCATGGTCACCTCCCCACCCCCACCCCGCTATGATGATTATGTGGGCCAGACAGGAAAACTTCCCCCAGTATTGCAGGGCTGATGAAAGGTCACAACCTTGAAGTCTGTTTCTCCCTCTGTAAATGCTGCCTGCCTATCTGTATTTTCCCAATTCCAGTTCTGCTGTTTGTGATTTCCCCTGACTTCTGTTAGCTTGCTCCTGAAAGTCAGCAGCCTGTGTTATGGTGGTCACACAGGCTGAGCACAAAATCTATTCAGAGTCTTTATCCTTGACTATACTATTGTTAATTTGCCTGTCTCGTGTTGTAGCCTTGAACGCGTAAGACATTAAAGCAATGTTGTGGAACAGATTTCACACAGACTGATCTTCAGCTCTGTACTGGGGCCAGAAAGCATTGTTCTCTTGATAAGTGCTCTTAAGCAATTGTTGGTATTACAAAGGTCAGATAGCTGCCTTAAGTTATCTACTAGTTTTAAGTTGCAATCTTGATTTGATTAACATTGGTTCGTAGCCATAATCAATTATTGACAATGAAACAGGAGCAATGGGAAAGAATCATTCGCCACAATCAGAATTCATAGAAACCCTACAGTGTAGAAAGAGGCCATTCGGCCCATCGATTCTGCACCGACAACAATCTCACCCAGACCCTATCTGCATGACCCCACACATTTTACCCCGCTAATCCCTCAAATCTATGTAACCCAGGGCACTAAGGCACAACTTATAGAATCATAGAATCATCGAGTCTGCACTGAACACAATCCCAGCCAGGCCTTACCCCCATATCCTTACATATTATACCCACTAATCCCTCTAACCTACACATCTCACGACACTAAGGAGCAATTTCATAGCACGACCAATCAACCTAACCCACACATCTTTGGACTGTGGGAGGAAACTGGAGTATCCGGAGGAAACCCACGCAGACACGAGGAAAATGTGCAAACTCCATACAGACAGTTTTTTCCCTAAAGAACATTGGTGAACCAGATAGGTTTGATTTGATTTGATTTGATTTATTATTGTAACATACAGTGAAAATTTAGCATGGCCAATGTACCTAATCCACATATCTTTAGATTGTGGGAAGAAACTGGAGCATCCAGGGGAGAACGTTCAAACTCCACCAGACAGTGACCCAAGCTGGGAATTGAACCTGGATCGCTGGCACTATGAGATAGCAGTGTGCCACCGTGCCCCTCACATTCATAGAATTGATAGCATCCTCTATGGTTTAATTGAAATGTTCCTTGTTATTTTGTAATGGGGCCTTATTGCTAGATACCCACAATGTTTGTTATAAAATGTACATTTTATAACATTTTTAAGAAGGCATATGGAGTCTTGGCTTTTATTGGTAGAGGGATTGAATTTCGGAGCCGCAACGTCATGTTGCAACTGTACAAAACTCTAGTGCGGCCGCACTTGGAGTATTGTGTGCAGTTCTGGTCCCCACATTATAAGAAAGATGTGGAGGCATTGGAGAGGGTACAGAGGAGGTTTACCAGGATGTTGCCTGGTATGGAGGGCAGGTCTTATGAAGAGAGGCTGAGGGATTTGAGGTTGTTTTCGTTAGAAAGGAGGCGGCTAAGAGGGGACCTTATCGAAACATATAAGATGATTAGAGGTTTAGATAGGGTGGACAGTGATAGCCTTTTTCCTAGGATGGAGAAAGCTAGCACGAGGGGACACAGCTTTAAATTAAGGGGTGATAGTTATAGGACGGATATCAGAGGTAGGTTCTTTACCCAAAGGGTGGTTCGGGAGTGGAATGCCCTGCCTGCAGCAGTTGTAGATGCGCCAAGTTTGGTGGCGTTTAAGAGGTTAGTTGATAAGTATATGGAAGAGAAGGGAATGGTTTAGTTTGGAGGGGCATTGCTTTTTATATTGGTCGGCGCAACATCGAAGGCCGAAGGGCCTGTTCTGTGCTGTAATGTTCTATGTTCTATGTTCTACATGTTAACCAGGTTTGAGAGATTATATGGTTTCTTGTTTGTCCTTTGAGATGAAAGTGGCAAATTCATCATCTTTGCTAAGGTTCTGGTGGGTACCTGGTGACTGCTCAGACCAATGTGCACCCGGAAGGCTTTACTGATGATAGGACAGGATAGAGGAGACAGGTTTGGACAAGTTCCAGCTTGGAATTTCCTCTCCTTGTCCATTTGGTTTCAAACGAGGCCACACTCTTATTTGGCTGCATTAAGCACAGCAATCTTTGGTAATTTCTCAAAGCCTATGTCAAAACTCCGAAGCCAAAGTTTCAGAGTGTTCTTACAGAGCTTCCTCTGACCACAGGAAACTCAAACTCTCCATCTTTGCTAAACAAGTCTGAGGCTTCTCACTGTGTGACCGGCCCATACACCCAGGCCAAGCAAGGTGATCTGAAGGTCTCCTCGCTGAAGGTTTTTGATAAAGATAAGGGGCAAGAATGTTGGTTAATCCTCTGTTAAAACCCTTAACAAACACTGACTAAGGACACTGATCAAATCATTAACAAGTTTCAGGGAATAGAAACTTATTTATCAAAATGATAGAAGCGGCAGTCAAAGAGATTAGCAAGAAGACCTTCTTTTATTTGTTCATGGGATGTGGACGATGCTGGCTAGGTGGGCATCTATTGCCCGTCCTTAATCTTCCTTATTCACAGGCATTTAACAGAACCACGTTCGCTCTTAGCAACTTGTAAGTCAGATTGGGTGAGGACAGCCAATTTCTTTTCCTAAAGAACATTAGTGAACCAGATAGGTTTGACTCGATTTGATTTGATTTATTGCTGTCACATGCATTAACATACAGTGAAAAGTATTGTTTCTTGCGTGCTGTGTAGACAAAGCATACCGTTTGTTGAGAAAGAAATGAGAGAGTGCAGAATGTAGTGTTATAATCATAGGAAGATCAACTTAATACAAGGTAAGTCCTTTCAAAAGTCTGACACAGCCAGGAAGAAGCTGTTCTTGAGTTGGTTGGTACGTGACCTCAGACTTTTGTATCTTTCTCCTGGTGGAAGAAGGTGGAAGAGAGAATGTCCAGGGTGCGTGGGGTCCTTAATTATACTGGCTGCTTTGCTGAGGCAGCAGTAAGTATAGACAGAGTGAATAGATTGGAGACTGGCTTGCATGATGGTTGGGCGACATTCACGACATTTTATAGTTCCTTGCCATCTTGGACAGAGCAGGAGCCATACTAAGCTGTGATACAACCAGAAAGAAAGCTTTCTATGATGCATCTGTAAAAGTTGGTGAGAGTCGTAGCTGACATGCCAAATTTCCTTAGTCTTCTGAGAAAGTAGAGGCATTGGTGGGCTTTCCTAACTATAGTGTCAGCATAGGGGGACCAGGACAGGTTATTGGTGATCTGGACACTAAAAACTTGAAGTTTGCAACCCTTTCTATTTTGTCCCCATTGATGCAGACAGGGGCACATTCTCCTTTATGCTTCCTGAAGTCGATGCCAATCTCCTTCATTTCATTGACACTGAGGGAGGAGGTGAGACATGGAGGGTCCAGGCTTGCTTTCAGGCAGCACATATAGAACATAGAACATAGAACAATACAGCACAAACAGGCCCTTCGGCCCACGAGTTGCGCCGATCACATCTACCAATCCACAGACCTATCTATAACCCTCTATCCTATTCTTTTCCATATACTCATCCAGAAGTCTTTTAAAAGACCCCAGTGAGTTTGCCTCAACAACCTCCGATGGCAGCCGATTCCATTCACTCACCACCCTCTGAGTGAAAAACTTAGAGTGCCTGTGAATAAGGGAGATGTTGGACTTCTGCCTTCCTCAGTATCAGGGGCTGGAGATGTCATTCACAGGGTGGGGGCTATCTGATGTCCCCTAGCTGGAGGCCCAGAGGCTTGGAGGCTGCATTCCTGCCTCTTCCCTTCAGGTTCCCAGGGTCCCCTGTGCTCCTTCATGGGATGGGGAGCAGTTGCAGTGAGATCCAGAAGCCCTGCTATCCTCTGGTGCTGACACCCATGGATTCACACCAGTGTCTGCACTATGCAGTTGAAGCCTTGTGTATTGGGGTGGACACCTTCAGCCATGGAATGCACATCCTGCACCAAGGTCTCCACTGTGGATGCTAATCTTGTAGTGTTGACCTGAGTACACCGCAGTGACTCCACCATCTTCTTGGATTGAAGCAATGGGACACTTTGTATCGACCTTGCAGTCCAAGGAGAACTGCTGTTATCCCTTCTTAATACTCATGATTCTGTCTTTGCAGCTCCAGGGATGAATGGACCCAGAAGCTCATCATCACCCTGAAGCTCAACAGAGTCCTGGGCTCTTGCATTCCTCCCAGTGCCGGTTCCCTGGGACATTCCCCTGCCTCTGCTGTGATTGTCAGTTGTGAGGTGGTCACCGCGAGTGATCCAGGAGACTGCTGACTCAGGTGTGAGTATCTGTGCTGGTGCCTGTGCGGGTGTTTGCTGGGATGCATTCTCCACAGTGGGTCCAGCTGTTCCAGGCAGCATACGGATTTGGCCTGTCTCAGTGGTCAGCCTGTGAGAGAGAGAGCACATGGCATCAGTTCATTACATAAGATGCAGAGGGAACATTGTTCATTCACTTGAGACTTGAGAAATGACAGCATTGTGTTGAGGATTCTCACATTTCTTTGCTGTTTTCACTTCACTGGCAACACAGGCACACGCTTCCTCCCCCCGGGCCAGCTTCAGAGCTCACTCCTCAGAACATGAGCAGGTTCGCAGCTTGGCCATAACTCCAGCTAGCTGTGTTCACTCATGCCTATTGTGCTATAGTTTGTTCTTCAATGACACAGATAGAGAGAGTGTAGGTAGGAGTGTGGACATTTAAGTCAGTGATATAGTGTGGCAGGCACAGGGTTTGGGTGGTAGCTGGGATGAGGGGAACAGTGCAGTTACTGGGGGAGCAAGATGATTGTGGGAGGGATGGAGGGCAACTGGTGTCTGTTGCTGGCAGAAGCCAAGGCTGAGTGTGAAAAGGCTTAGGGGTGTGAGGGGTCCGGTGGGAGAGTGGGAGTGGTTTACTTAACCTGGCTGAGTTAAGAAGGCTATTCAGTTTCTTCCGACACTGCCAACCCATCCTATTCTTGGGCAGCACGGTAGCACAGTGGTTTAGCACCGCTGCTTCACAGCTCCAGGGTCCTGGGTTCAATTCTCAGCTTGGGGTCACAGTCTATGTGGAGTTTGCACATTCTCCTTGTGTCTGCGTGGGTTTCCTCCGAGTGCTCTGGTTTCCTCCAACAGTCCAAAGATTTATGGGTTAGGTTGATTGGCCATGCTAAGAAATTGCCCCTTAGTATCCAGGGATGCGTAGGTTTGAGAGATTAGTGGGTATAATATGTAGGAATATGGGGATAGGGCCTGAGTGGGATTGTGTTCAGTGCAGACTCGATGGGCTGAAGGGCCTCTTTCTGCATTGTCAGGTTCTATGTTCTATGCACTCAGCAGGACTGCCACTGCATTCCGGATGGGGATGGCCACCCTGCTGGACAGCTGTCTCCTGGAGTGTGGGTATAGAGTTTCAGCCTCTGCACCACTCCATCATTCTGTCTGGTGAGATCCCCCTCGGTAAAGCACGGTGCTGGCCTTGTGGTTGCCATCCACTGCAGTGGTTGTGGAACAAGTGCCGAGGAGCCGTTTATATAGAGCTTGCAGCTGTTAGTTTGTTATTCGGAGGGTGAATCAGAAGGGACACGCTACTGGAGTGATGTGAAACTCATGGGAATAAAAATTAACGGTAATGAGCCACATGAAACCATCAGCTCATCCTGGAACCAACACTCCGCCATCTTGTGGTAAGATTCCACCACCTTTTGAGGAAGAGAATTCTAAAGACACGGAGCTCTCTGAGAGAAAGAAATTCTTCTCATCCCTGTCTTAAATGAGCGACCCCTTATTTTTAACCAGTGACCCCTGGTTCTAGATTCTTCCACAAAAGGAAATATCTTCTCCACATCAATCCTCTCAGTAATCCTCAAGATCCTAAAGGTTTTATAGAATCATAGAAACATAAAACAGTAGAGCACAGTACAGGCCCTTCGGCCCTCGATGTTGTGCCGAGCTATGTCCAAACCCAAAATCAAGCTATCCCACTTCCTATCGTTCTGGAGTGCTCCATGTGCCTGTCCAATAACCGCTTGAAAGTTCCTAAAGTGTCCGACTCCACTATCACAGCAGGAAGTCTATTCCACACCCTAATCACTCTCTGAGTGAAGAATCTACCTCGAACATCCCTCCTATATCTCCCACCATGAACCTTACAGTTATGCCCCCTAGTAACAGCTACATCCACCCAAGGAAATAGTCTCTGCACGTCCATTCTATCAATCCCCCTCATCATCTTATAAACCTCTATTAAATCGCATCTTATCCTCCTCCGCTCTAAAGAGAAAAGCCCCAGCTCCCTCAACCTTTTCTCATAAGACCTACCCTCCAAACCAGGCAGCATCCTGGTAAATCTCCTCTGCACTCTCTCTAATGCTTCCACATCCTTCTTATAGTGAGGTGACCAGAACTGCACACAATATTCCAAATGTGGTTTCACCAAGGTTCGGTATAGTTGCAGCATAATCCCATGGCTCTTAAACTCAAACACCCTATTAATAATCACTAACACACTATAAGCCTTCTTCACTGCTCTAACCATTTGAGTGGCAACCTTCAGAGATCTGTGGATATGAACCCCAAGATCTCTGTTCCTCCACATTCCTCAGAACTCTGCCATTGACCCTGTAATCTGCATTCAAGTTTGTCCTATCAAAATGAATCACCTCACACTTATCAGGGTTAAACTCCATCTGCCACTTTTCAGCCCAGCTCTGCATCCTATCAATGTCTCTTTGCAGCCTGCAAGAGCCCTCCACCTCATCCACTACTCCACTAATCTTGGTGTCGTCAGCAAATTTACTAATCCATCCTTCAGTCCTCTCTTCCAAGTCATTGATAAAAATCACAAATAGCAGAGAAGTCAGCAATGATCCTTCTGGTGCACTGCTGGTAACTGGCCTCCAGTCTGAAAATTTTCTCTCCATCTCCCCCTCCTCTCTGTCTTCTATGAGACAGCTAGTTACTTATCCAATTGGTCAAATTTCCTTCTATCCCACACATCTTTATCTTCTTCATGAGCCTACTATGGGAAACCTTATCAAACGCTTACTAAAATCCATATATATGATATCAACTGCTCGACCTTCATCTACACACTTAGTTACCTCCCCAAAGGATTCAATCACATTTGTGAGGCAGGACTTACCCCTCACGAAACTGTGCTGACTATCCAGGTTAAGCTGCATCTTTCCAAATGGTCATAAATCCTATCTCTCAGGACCCTTTCCATTAACTTATCAACCACTAAAGTAAGACTAACTGGCCTATAATTACCAGGGTCATTCCTATTTCCTTTCTTGAAGACAGGAACAACATTCACCACTCTGCAGTCCTCTGGCACAATCCCCATGAACAGTGAAGACCCAAAGATCAAAGCTAAAGGTTCCACATTCTTATTCTTTGCTTCTAAAGTAACCTAGGATGTATCCCATCTGGCCCAGGGGACTTATCTACCTTCAGGTTTTTCAAAATTGCTAATACATCTTCCCTCAGAACATCTAGTTCCTCCATCCTATCAGCCTGTATCACACACACATTGTCAAAAACATGGCCCCTCTCCTTAGTGAACATTGAAGAGAAGTATTCATTCAACACCTCATCTATCTCTGACTCCATGCACAAGTTCCCACGACTGTCCTTGACTGGCCCTGACCTCTGGTCATTTATTTCTCACATAAAAAGCCCTTCTAATTCCCCATTTGAGTTCTTTCCGATTTTCTCTGTATTCCTCTAGTGCTCTGTCTTTTTTAGCTGTCTGGACCTAACGTAAACTTCTCTTTTCTTTTTGATCAGACCCTCAATTTCCCTGGTTATCCACGGTTCTTGAATTCTACCTTTCCTATCCTTCCTTTTTACAGGCACATACCTGTCCTGCAGCCCCATCAACTGCTCCTTAAAAGACTCCCACATGCCAGATATGGATTTACTCTCAAACAAACTCTTCCAATGTGTGGAGGAAGGCTCCGATTATAGGGAGAGCAGCAAATACAAACATTGGCTGAGGGAGGGGTTGGGGTTTGCAAAGTGGCCGGATATCGTTGAAACTTCAGCCAATATAAGTTTGTGCCCCAATTTAAAGATATATCTTTTATTTGAACAGAGAATTGCAGGGAGAGATTATCGAAGGGTCCTAGCCCCTTCAGACATAGAGCAGCCTCACACCTTCAATAAATTCTAACTTTTACAGTTTAGGATTATACATTTTTCTTATTGAATTCTCCAATCTTTTGTTAGCTTTGAATCAATCATCTTCAATACACTTAAATCATTAATAACATCTTCACATACTTTAGCCAATTACATTTTACCTTCTGACATGATGGAATTTCATTGGTCCATGGAATCTGGATGCTTCCTCTCCCTATTGCTGACTCAACTTCCTCTATAACTTAACAACCCCAGACACTGAGGTCAAAGTTTTTATTCGCACCAGTTTTCTCCGCATCACTGTCAAGTCAGACTAATGCATGTTTTCATATCAGAGAAGGCATTGTCTTATCTGGATAGTGAATAACTCTATTTGTAAGCATTCCTGACAACCTTACTGCGAGCAATTCTCACTGATAAGAACTTGCACCTTCTGAAGTTTCCTTGTTTCCTAAGAATGTGGTTCTGTCTGAAAGTCCCTATACCATCATGTCTTGCAGCAATCTGCTCTAGGCTAAAATGTACAATCACTCTTTAAAAATACATTTAATATATTCAAAATATCAAAATGTACATTTAAATCATAATCTCTTATTTTAAATCGCTTACTGCATTCACATGTGTACAAACTGTTCCCTTGTTAGTTCATAAATTTGATTTAGATTTTCAATGTTGGTAATTGTGTCAGTGTCTTAAATGCGTAATGGTTGAAAATCTTCTTGAACCCACTAGGATTCTTTCTTTTCCCAACAATTGGCATAGTGATAATATTCACCAAACTTATAATCTAGAATGTTCTGAGGATGCAGGATGTGCTGACCTTAGAGAGGGTCCAGAAGAGGGTCACGAGAATGATCCCAGGAATGAAAAGCGTGACATATAAGGAGTGTCTGAGGACTCTGGGTCTGCACTCGATGGAATTTAGAAGGATGAGAGGGCGATTGAAACTTCAAGAAAAGCCTGGATAGTGTGGACATGCCGAAGCTGTTTCCATTGGTAGGAGAGACTAGGATCCAAGGGCACAGCCTCAGAATGAAGGGAAAATAAGATGAAGAGAAATTTCTTCAGCCAGAGCATGGTGAATCTGTGGAATTCATTGCCACAGAAAACTGGGTCATTGAGTGCATTTAAGACAGAGCTAGATAGGTTCTTGATTGATAAAGAGATCAAAGGTTATAGGGATTATTCAAGGAAATGGGGTTGAGAAACTTATCAGCCATGATTGAATGGTGGAGCAGACTTGATGGGCTGAATGGCCTAATTATGCTCCTATGCCTTCTGGTCTTCTGAATGTGCAGGATGAGGGACAACAGGAAAGGCCGATGGATGAGATAAAGATGTTGAAGGGTAGAAAACACAGTGTGATATCTGAAAGTGAAGCAGGAATTAGTTCCCAGTAAAGATCGGAGATTTACAAAAGAGACTCTGACAATTGGAGGCAGAGATTGTGTAGCAGTTGCTCAGAAAGAGAGAGGTGGATGAATAGAGATTGTAGTTGGAGAATGACAAAGACCAGAGAACAGGTTGGGAGTGCCACTAGAAACAGAAGCCTTCATGATTGAGAAGTTTTAGTGGCTACCAACAAACTGACAAAAGGCTGTCAAACAAAAAGAGTTGGTAAATTGAAAAGAATGTGACGTGTACACTAAAATACCAGACAGTGACAGTCAGCCTTATCTCACAGATAGGTATGGCCAGAAAAGGTATTTCCTGCTGGTGAGTAAGGCTGAAGTTATACTAATCAATAAAGATGTCAGGGTGGATTACTCCACTGCAGGGAACACAAGCTTGAACATTTTTCTTAGCTCTTTCAGCCAACACATTCCTGGGAACGTAAATCGATTGATGTAAAAGTTGCTTGTTTGATGGGTGAGACATTTCAAAGGGAAATGTTTTTGAAACTATCTAAAGAAGCTGGCGATATAGAAAGGAAGCTGTGGAAATTAAACAAAGCGTGGTTATGGGTTGAATGATGCGTCAAGGGTGTGGTATTTCACAGTCAGGCTCGTCTTGTTGAAAATGGGTCACCTTCAGCCAAAGGCAGACACAGCAATGTTCTATTGGTATCCCAAGGAGAAGCTTGCATGGCTGATTTACTATGCGGAGGTTCTTCAGGATTTGATGAACGTGTGATAGATAAAATAAAGGAGTTTAAAATTGGAAGTCAGTCTTTGGGGCCTTTTAATATAGAGGGTTAGACTTTAAGTGGAATGATATGAGGGGGGACCTTGAATCAACAGTCTTATTTATAAAATAGAACAGACCCTTCAGCCCATCGAGAGCACACCAACCACAATCGTATCAAGGCCCTATCCCAATATCTCTACACATTTACCCACTAAATCCCTCTAACCTACACATCTCAAGACATGAAGGGGCAATTTCAGCATGGCCAATCAACCTAACCCGCACATGTTTGGACTGTGGGAGGAAACCGGAGCACCTGGAGAAAACCCACGTAGACACGAGGAGAATGTGCAAACTCCACACAGACAGTGACCCAAGCTGGGAATCGAACCCAGGTCCCCGGAGCTGTGAAGCAGCAGTGCTAACCACTGTGCTACCGTGCCGCCCCAAAATGTCAATTGTTTCCTAATAAATCAGGCCAAGTCCTCACAAAAAGAGGATTCTACATCCAAGGGAGAAACAGGCTAATTAAGGAGTGTGACTGGACAGTGATACTGGTTGTGTACTCAGACCAGACCTGATGTTATTAATATGACATTGTAGAGTTGAATACTGGGATAAGACAGGCTACAATCAAGAAAGATTTGAGAGCAAATAAAACATTAAAGAAATTAAATCCAGAGAAATGAGCCCTCTACTTTCCAGCCATATGTGACCAGAAGATATGAGGCTAGTCATTCTTAATAAAGCTAATTTTGATAAGAACATAAGAACTAAGAGCAGGAGTCGGCCATCTGGCTCCTCGAGCCTGCTCCGCCATTCAATAAGATCATGGCTGATCTTCTCATGGATTCAGCTCCACCTACCCGCCCGCTCACCATAACCCTTAATTCCTTTACTGTCCAAAAATTTATCTATCGTTGCCTTAAAATCCCATTCAATGAGGTAGCCTCAACTGCTTCACTGGGCAGGGAATTCCACAGATTCACAACCCAAAGGGTTCCTCCTCAACTCAGTCCTAAATCTGCTTCCCCTTATTTTGAGGCTATGCCCCCTAGTTCTAGTTTCACCTGCCAGTGGAAACAACTTCTCTGCTTCTATCTTCTCTATTCCCTTCATAATCTTATATATTTCTATAAGATCTTCCCTCATTCTTCTGAATTCCAATGAGTATATCCCCACTCTACTCAGTCTCTTCTCATAAACTAACCCTCTCAACTCCAGAATCAACCTAGTGAATCTCCTCTGCATTCCTTCCAGAGCCAGTATATCCTTTCTCAAGGTTGATATTCTGGCACAGCAGAATATTCTTGGAAAAAAACATATTGTCTGTTGGCTTCAGAAGTGAAGAAACAAAAGGTAGTTAAAAGTACCTTAGCTGCGGAAAACTGGCTTTCTGCAGTTAGTATGAGCAATGGACATGAGGATGTATTTATCTAATACACTGAAGGAAAACTATACAAAGGACAACGTGAGAAATATTTAATGATACAATGCTGTGTGAACTATTTCTGGAACAATTCGACAAAGGATGTCACGTCAAAAAGATTGAGAATTGACCTTGGAAAGAGAAATTAAAATGGATGGACGCAAGTCACCCATTGTCAGAGTGTTTAATGAAGAGAGGTGTTCGCTCTGAAAAATTATTAGGAATTCTCCGACCTCGCAGAAGGTCGGCTAAGTGCCAAATTGTCCATTCTTGCTAGCGGCGAGACCTGAGAATTCCGGTCAGATGCACTGGAAGATGGACAGCTTGGCTGGGACTTTGCAGCTGCACTCATTCCAAAACCAGAAAATGCCACCCAATGCCAATGGATTTTTGCATGATCCACCCCCTCCTGCTCCCCCCCCCCCCCTCCCCCAACAACTCTGCCTGCTACAATTCCCATGGGACAGGAAAATTCCAGTTCTTGTGTTATCATGAGGATTTGGAAAGCCAATGCTTGTTTTGATTATTTTGTAATCATTGAGATATGGTATAGACCGAACAAATGTTTGAGGAAGAGGAATTATGGGATCTAATAATTGTTGCTTATAATTTAAACATGGGAAATAAAAATAGAAAGAAATACATACAATTTTAACCTTTCCATTAGTTTGAAAGATTGTTCCAAAGAAATAATTTTTTAAAAAAAGAGGGGAATCTGTCAATGTGTTATTAATTTCACTGTTGAAGTTTAAACATTGTCAAGCGGGTGATGAGTATTTGTACACTGGGGATAGCTGGGACACTGGGTGGAGACAGGTGCTGATTGTAAACTCAGTCAATCAACTCCTTTTGGGAGGGGATTAACATTCTGTGTTGCAGTCTGGAGTTATGCTGTGTAGAAGCAGGGCCCTTTAAAGGGGGATGTCTCAGGAGAGCCAATAACTCAGGAGGACCCTATGGATGGTCCCAGGCGGAAGCTGAATGAACGGGCAGGAGGATGTGGACTACAGGTTGAGGAGGGACTGGTGGTTGGAATCAGAGAGTGGAGTAGTTATCATTTTAATCTGACCTTGTTGTGTATATTTTATTCTTTATTTAGCTGGAAAGCCATAGATCCAAGCCACTTTGTGTCACCATCGATCTATTACACTTTGCAATGCAGATTGGGCTCACATGGAACTTCCTTTGGCCACTTCATCTTTCAAGAATGGAGGGAAGAACAGAGGAGTAGAGCAAGAGTTTGCAAGAAATTGAGTACAGATGCAAGAAAAATTTGCTTCCAGCTCAAGGCTTCCACTCTACTGACTGCCTCAGCGTACTGGGTTTCATAGTCAGTAAATACCTTCTAGAAACTTAACAAAAATAACTCCAAACAAAACAGCGATGTCTTTATTTTAACTTCACCAACTGGTGTGGACCTGAGTAACAGTGGGCAATGAGAGGGCAACAACCTCCTCGCGCCAAGGATTAATTCCCTGAAAATTAATTCTAGCGAGCGGAGCTGTGATCCAAATGAGCAAGAGTGCTGTAAATCATAGGGAATTATTAATTTCATCGGGGAAAAGAACCATCAGTTATTCTTCCTCGAGCTCCGGATGTCTTAGTTAAATATAGCCCCACACCTGCGAGGATTAATTAGTTATTAGCTGGCTTCCTCAGTGTGAAAAAGATGAGATTTGGAATATTTCCTGTGCAGTATCATTTAGCTGACATTTATTTGTAAGCACACCTGCTCACACGTTGGTGAACAAACTAATCAATAACACGGTAATGGGAAGTGATTCTGAAACATTACACCACCAAGCTGAGGAAGTTTCTAATCTGCGGACATCTCCATTTTGTCGTGGTTCAGCCTTACTTGCCTCTTTTTTAACTACACAATTTAGGGAATTTCTGCTCCTTCTGCTGACAGTTAGCAGCTCACCCACAATGTCTGAAGGGATCGCTGGAAAGCCGTCGGCACTGCTTCTTCCTTAGTCAGAACTCTTGCTTCAGTTGGGGCATCAGTTTCTTCCGCTTCCATCTCACAATCCGTGTCCTCATCACCTGGAGGATCAGGCATTGGGTCAACATCCTGTCGTGGTTTAACGCTGGCACTGGTCCTCGTGAGGCCTACACAGGCACCGGCTCCCTACTCCTGACACTGTCCACGTCTTTCCTCACAGGTTTTGCCCTGCACCCCTACACCCCTCCATCCCCAAAACCCTCTTCTTTGCACCCTCCACTACCCTCCCCTCCTCCCCATTCTCCTCCTCCACCACCCCCCACTCTCCTCCACCCCCACTCCCCTCCAGCCTCCTCCCCTCCAACCCCCGCTCTATCCCCCTACCCACACTTCTTTCCTCTTCATCCCCCCCACCCCTCCACCCCCTCCGCCACGCAGTCCTCTCCTCTCCAACCCTCCCCTCCCCATCATCCCCGTGCCCCTCCCCTCCAGCCACCCACTCTCCTCCCCTCCAGCCACCCACTCTCCTCCCCTCCAGCCACCCACTCTCCTCCCCTCCAGCCACCCACTCCCTTCTCCTCTTCTCCACCCTTCCGTTCCCTTCCCCTTCACCCCCTCAATCCTCTCCACTCCCCATTCCCCTTCCCTTCCTCCCTCCACCTCCATCCCCTCCCCTCAACTCCCCATTCCTCTCCCCTCCACCCCCTACTTCTCTCCCCATTCCCTCCCTCCACGCCTCCATCCCCTCCACGTCCCCTTCCCTCCCCTCCACGTCCCACTTCCCTCCCCTCCACGTCCCGCTTCCCTCCCCTCCACTCCCGCTCCCTTCCCCTCCACATCCCGCTCCCTTCCCCTCCACATCCTGCTCCTTTCCCCTCCACGTCCCGCTCCCTTCCCCTCCACGTCCCGCTCCCCTCTCCTCCACGTCCCGCTCCCCTCCCCTCCACCCCCCACTCTCCCACCCTCTCCCCCTCGTTCCTCTCCCCCTTGTTCCCCTCCCCTCACTATTCTCCTCCCCCCCACAATCTCCAACTACAGAGAAGACTGGGAGGACATTTAGTCACCATGACTGAGACTATCCAATTAGCAGCATCTGCCACTTCCCCGGCCCTTCCAATTGGTCACTGGGCCAATAATTGTTTTCAACTTGCATTTACACGACAAAAGATCATTGAACCCTACAGTGCAGAAGGAGGCCATTCAGCCCATCCAGTCTGTACCGACCACAATCCCACCCAGGCCCTATCCTCATAACGCCATGCATATTTACCCTGCTAAACCCCACCCTCCGCACACTAGGGTCAATTTAGCACAGCCAGTCAACCTAACCAGCACATTTTTGGACTATGGGGGGAACCGGAGCACCGAGAAAGGAGATACAAGGAGAATGTGCAGACTCCACACAGACAGTGACCCAAGCTGGGAATCGAACCCAGGATCCTGGAGCAGTGCTAACCACTGTGCCGCAAAGATGTTTGATGGGAATGGCGCAGGATGTGGTATAACTAACAGTGAAAGCTCGGCCGTTCCCCAATTCAGGCAAATTTAGCCAATCTGGATTCTTTTGACTTTGTAAGAGGTCTGGCAACACCAATTTTAAATCCAACTGATTTATTTGATAGTAAATCTGCGAGCTTTCGGCTTCATGGCCTTCGTCAGGCGAATGAGTGTGTTCTGGTCTCCAAAAGCACACATATCAGCACAGACAGTTTACAGATTGCTGATTAGAATGCAAATCCTTACACCTAACCTGCTATTCAAGTCTTAAAGTGGCTAACAAAAGAACACTGAGCACAGGTTAGAGAGATGTGTATTGTCTCCAGACAATACAGTAAGTGAGGTTTTTTGCTAACCCAGGGAAGTCTTTTGACTTTCCCATGCCTGGAAGTGGGTGGTTCCCAAGGAGAAATGTTTTGGGTGTCATGATGTTTTAGTGGCCGTGTGATACATCAGATAAACTTGATGGACCTATTATACGGATTAAATTATGCGGACAACTTGCAGGAAATGATTCATTGTTTGTTGATGATCTGACAATGTTCAACAGCATCGTGACTCCTCACATACTGAAGCGATCTGTGTCCAAATGCAGCAAGACCTGGACAATACCCATGTCTGGGCTGCCAAGTGGCAACTTATATTCACAATTCACAAGCCACAAATGTACCAGGCAATGACCATCTCCAACACAGAGAATCCAATCATCACCCCCTTCACATTCAATGACGGTAGCATCACTGAAACCCCTACTATCATCATCCTCAGGGTTACCAATGAGCAGAAACTGAACTGAAGTCGTATTTATTTATTCATTAATTAATTAGTGCCACAAGTAGGCTTTCGTTAATGCTGTAATGAAGTTACTATGAAATTCCCCTAGTCGCCACACGCCGGAGCCTGCTCGGGTACACTGAGGGAGAATTTAGCTCGGTCAATGCACCCTAACCCGCACGCCTCTCAGACTGTGGGAGGAAACCGAAGCACCCGGAGGAAACCCACACAGACACGGGGAGAATGTGCAGTCTCCGCACAGACAGTGACCTAAGCCAGGAATCGAACCCGGTTCCCTGGCACTGTGAGACAGCAGTGCCAATCACCATGACACGGTGCGGCACTGCTGTACTGGAGAAAACACAACCACGATTCTCCATAACTGAGAGCATCTAACCCTCAGGCAAGGCGGAACAGTCCGGGGAACCTGTCTCTAGAAAAGAGAAAGCTGGAAGGTGACCTGACTGAAGTTTGTGAAGTAACAGAGGAACATTAGAGTTAGGATAAGGAGCAGGCCACTCGGCCCCTCCATGAGCCTGCAGTCCTTGTGGTGTAGGTACACCCACAGTGCTGCTAGGGAGGGAATTCAGGATTTTGACCCAGCGACAGTGAAGGAACAGTGCTATGTTTGCAAGTCAGGATGGTGAGCGAGGCTTGGAGGGGAACCATTCTATAATATCATGGCTGATCCAGCTGTGGTCTGAGCTCCATTTTTCTGTGTGACCTTTAGAATACAGTAAGAAGTCTCACAACACCAGGTTAAAGTCCAACAGGTTTATTTGGTAGCAAACGCCACTAGCTTTCAGGCTTTTCCAGGTGACGAAGGGGAAAAGCCCCAAAAGCCAGTGGATTTTGCTACCAAATAAGCCTGTTGGGTTTTAACCTGGTGTTGTGAGACTTCTTATCATGTTTATTCCAATCCAATGCCGGCATCTCCACATCATGACCTTCAGAACCATAGAGATCCTTATTTGTCAACAATTTGGAAGAAGTATTGTGTCTATCAGAGCTGGTCAAAGGCTAGGAATCCTACAGCAAATAAATCACCTCCTGACTTCCCAAAGCCTGTCCACCATCCATAAAGCACAAGTCAGGAATGTGATGGGAAACTCTCCACTTGCCTGGGTGTTTTATCAGAAGTAACTCTTCAAATGCACTTGATAAAGATAGAACAAAACTTACTCCAACTTAATAAAGAAACATCATTACTCCAAACTTGGAGCTTCACCCTGGGCCACTCCAAGCGCCCCATAATTCGACACAGGTTCTTATTTATAGAATCAGCTGGTCAGCTGACATTACATCATGCTGCAATTGGTTCCATGGTTTACTGGGTCAGCTGACCTTCTATCTTGTTACCATTGGTCACGTTACATCCAATACAAAGTTGTCACCGGTTACATCCGAACAGTGCAGCTCCAACAACACTCATGAAGTTCAACACATCAAAGATGAAGCAGCTCCATTTGATTGATACCCCTCTCACAAACATTCACTCTCTCCACCACCGACACAAGAGTCACCATTCCTCAATGTTCAATCGCATAAAAATATTGTACAAAAATATTTTACAGCCGACAAATATCTAACACCCAGAGTGAAAATGTGTTTCATTTTCCTTTTTAGCACAAACAAGACAGGGGAAGAGAAGGAGGTCCTCAGCCCTTCAAGCCTATCATGTAATTCAGCTGGAGTCTCACCTCCGTTAACCCACTGAATCCTTTGATACCCAACGTAAGCCTATTTCACTCACTTGGAAAGTTCCAGTTGATCTCAGCATCCCTCATGACCTTCTGGGCAGAGGTGATTTCAGATTTCCACAACCCTCTGCAAGAAAGTGTGCCTATGAATTTGACTCCCAAATAGGCGAGCTCTAACTTTAAGCTTCTTTTAAATTGCTCCCTCCTTTTCCTTCCTATCTCCCCATCGCCAAAGGAAATTGTGGCAACAGTGTGTACCATCATCAAGATGCATCGCAGAAACTCACCAAGCTTCCTCAGGCAGCACCTTCCAAATCCAGAACCCCCATCCAGAAGGACAAGGGCAGCAGAAACATGGGAATACTGCCACCTGGTGGTTCCCCTCCAAGCCTCACTCACCATCCTAACTTGCAAACACTGTCGCTGGGTCAAAATCCTGGAATTCCCTCCCTAACAGCACCGTGGGTGTACCTACACCACAAGGAAGGCAGCTCTTTAGCAGCTTCTCAAGAGCAACTAGGGATGGACAATAAATACTGACCAGCCAGCGACGCCCACATCAGATGAATGAATTTTAAGAATTCCCTCGTGCAGAGAAGACTGAGGGGTGGGTATTTGGAATGTTTGAAATGATAAAAGGGTTCTAACAAAGATACAATTTCCTTTGGCGATGGGGAGATAGGAAGGAAAGGGAGGGAGCAATTTAAAAGAAGCTTAAAGTTAGAGCTCGCCTATTTGGGAGTCAAATTCATAGGCACACTTTCTTGCAGAGGGTTGTGGAAATCTGAAATCACCTCTGCCCAGAAGGTCATGAGGGATGCTAAGATCAACTGGAACTTTCCAAGTGAGTGAAATAGGCTTACGTTGGGTATCAAAGGATTCAGTGGGTTAACGGAGGTGAGACTCCAGCTGAATTACATGATAGGCTTGAAGGGCTGAGGACCTCCTTCTCTTCCCCTGTCTTGTTTGTGCTAAAAAGGAAAATGAAACATATTTGCACTCTGGGTGTTAGATATTTGTTGGCTGTAAAATATTTTTGTACAATATTTTTATGCGATTGAACATTGAGGAATGGTGACTGTTGTGTTGCCACCAGGTGACAGTGTTACTTCACTCTCTATTCCACAACACTGGCTCAGGGTAGGACTTGGAAATACTTCCCCCTGCAGTACTTACCAAACACTCTGTCGGTCACCTGTTACTTGCCTCTTTATTTTACTTATTCATTCTTCGTGTTAAGTTTTCCTTTATTCTTTCATGGGGTGCAGCGTTGCCCGTGTTTGAGGTCCATCACTAATTGCCCAAGGTTAGAAAAATGTTACAATTCACCCATGCCACACTGGAGTCACGTGTTAGCCAGATTCCCCTCCCTACAGGCGCATTAGTCAACCAGAGCGAGTTTGTAATCACACAACCAGCTTTATATTCCAAATTGTTAATTAATTTAGTTCAAATCCGTGGTGAGATTTGAATCCGTGTTGCCAGGGAATAAGCCTGGGATTGCTGAATTACTGATCCGGTGTCATTACCACAATGCCACCATCTCCCTCCCGGTTACAATAGGCTGAGCTTGTTGGCACTAAGCAAGAACACTAGACCTGTTTTTGGGTGGGATTGAAAATGCAATCTTATGACCCTCACAGAAGTGCGGTTCCCACCAGTTTGGGGATGGAGCGGAGATAAGTCTTGGCACAGAAGCTGGCTGAATGCTGGGGTGCCAGTGGACTGGGAGACCTTCTGCCAACCTCCCAACACCCTCCACTGTCACCCACCCCCCCAGCCATGGACATCGCACCCCCATTCCCCCAACCTTCGGCTACACTCTAACCCGTCCCCATGACAACACAGGTCACTGACATCAGCAGACCGGGACACTCCTGATAATCATCCATCACAAGCCCTCCGTGAGTCACCCTGCGCGATCCTCCCTTTGCCAGTCTCCCATTCCTACCGATCACTTCCTGTGTTGATCTTCCCCATCCTGTTGGTCGCCATTGCCGAGGTTGTTAATTTATAATGAGTGTGTACTGATGGAATTAGCACGCTGGAATCAAGGGCCAGCAGATTCACTGCTACCTAATGTTAGGACCTCCAAGTTGGTGACCTCGCCCTGCCAACCAATCACAGAATTACAAAGTGCAGAAAAGGCCCTTTGACCCATCGAGTCTGCACTATCACACACAAAATACATATCCTACTTACCTAATCCTACTTGCCAATGCTTGGCCCATAGCCCTGAATGTGATGATGTGCCAAATGCTCATCCAGGTACATTGTAAAGGATGTGAGGCCTCCAGTCCGCCTCCAGCACCCTCCCAGGCAGCCATTCCAGTCTATCATCACCTTCTGGGTAATAAAGATTTTCCTCACATCCCCCTAAATCTCCTGTCCCTAATCTTGAACCTCTGTCCTCTCATGACTGAGTCTTCAACTAAGGGGAACAGCTGCTCCTTATCCATTCTGTCCGTGTTTCTCATAATCTTGTACACCTCAATCAGGTCACCCCTCAGTCTTCTCTGCTCCAATGAAAATAACCCAAGCCTACCCAACTTCTTAAATGTTCTAACCCTCCACCCTTCCAGCGCAATCACATCCTTCCTATAACGTGACTACCAGAACTGCACACAGCGCTCCAAGCGTAGCCTCACCAAAGCTCGATAGAATTTAGACATGACCTTCTCGCTTTTGTAATCTATTCCTCAATTGATAAAGGCTAGTGCCCCATATGCCTTTTCACCATCCCATGAACATGCCTTTCCGCTTTCAGAGATCTATGGACAAACACACCAAGGTCCCTTTCTTGCACAGAACTTCCGAGAGTCCTTCCATTCATTGAGTACTTCCTTGTCAAATTTCTCCTTCCACACTTTTCATGATTAAATTCTATGCTGAGGAACTGTCTGAGACAGCAAAGTTGGATACAGGCTGACCTTCTCTCCTGCCTGGTGTAAGTTGTCTGGGACTCCCCCATTTTGGAGGAGTGTGCTGAGGACACAGCTTGGCAGACACACAGGATGGCATTTCATGGCCTCATTCAACCTGAGACCAGAAAGTTCCACCTGAGGTCAATGGACCTTCCTCTCTGCCCCTCATCCCTTCTGATTCCCACAGCAGGTGGGTGGTCGAATTCTGATGACAGTTTGGTGTTCTCATTCAGGTTGTTCCACACTCTCTTAATCAACCCGGACAGAACAACTGTAGCTTTTGTAATGCGTGTTTTGATTTCAGCATCAAGTGACAGATTGTTGGTGACTGTGGAGCTGAGATAGGTGAAGCTATCAACAACCTCCAGTGTCACGCATTGTTAATTCTGGTAGATGGCATTTGACAATGTCCTAAACCTAACATTTGTCTTCCTGATGCTGATGGTCAAACCAAATTCTTGTCAGGAGAGAGAGTCTGTCCATTTACCTTCTTCCTCAGGAGATACATCCTAGAAACTTCACACCTGTGGCCAGTCCTATGGTCACTTATCTGAGTGTTGACTTCTTAATGATTTGGTCAATCTTGTTGGCCATTCTGAGGTTAATGGACCAATGAGATGATCCGATGACCTTGGCGGAATTTTCCAGTTTCAGGGCAATTGTGGCTGGAAAATCCCTCCCATGATGTCAGCACTGTAGCCTGATTAACTCTCCTCTGAGATGTGTTGGTATATTTGACTATGATATCGGTGCTATATAATTGGACGTTGTTACTGTTATAGATGAATGATTAATGTAAATTAGCACGAACAATAAAGGCAAAATCCTGCAGATCCTGGAATCTGAAACAAATCAGAAAATGCTGGAAAATCTCAGCAGGCCTGACAGCACCACTTTGAGAGAATAGAGGCAACGTTTCGAGTCTGGATGAGTCGATATTTCTTAGATTCTGGTAAGGTTCCTGCGGATTGGAAACATGCTAATGCGACACCATTATGAATTTGATGGATTTGAAACCAGGGAGAGATCTGCCAAGATCTGATTGAATGGCAGAGCAAGCTCAAAAGGCTGAATTCACCTATTTCTACTCCTAATTCCTTTAATTTTCTAGTGTTTTCTGTTTTTATGTTGAGAATATTGATCATTGATCTCACAAAAAGATGTGATTGATTCTGAACATTTGCTGGAATTGTTCACTTTTCCCAATACATTGGTTAGGAAGTTATACTAATTTGTCCCTTCTCTGCGTTTCGGAGTCTGTGCTAGAAGCAGGACCCTCCAGGTTGGTCAGGGTTCCTGCACAGATCTAGTGCTCAGTGTTTGGTGTCGCACTCCAGTAAATCGCTGACAGGTCCACGAGGTAAAAGGTGTCATTGCCGCCACCATAACATAGCCAGCAGTGTGGTAGGAGTCTCAGTACGTCCCGAGGGAAATGTCAGAGAAGGTGAAACCAATATCTGGTTATTTAACGGTATCGTTACGTGTTGGTTTCTCATGAAAATTGGCTGTTGGTAATGCCAAACTTTCCTGAGGTGGCATTGAAATTACAATTGAACAATTGTGTTGACAGCGTTACACAGAATTGCAATTATAAAGCACCTTCCAAAACCTCATGATATCCCAAAGTGGCTTCACAGACAATATAAACAGTCTCACAACACCAGGTTAAAGTCCAATAGGTTTATTTGGTAGCACAAATTTTCGTGCTCCTTCACCAGGTGAGTGGAGAGTTGGGTTTACAAACACGGCACATGTAGACACAGATTCAATTACAAGATGATGGTTGGAATGCGAGTCTTTACAGGTCCAGTGTGTGAGTGGAGAGAGGGATAATCACAGGTTAAAGAGATGTGAATTGTCTCAAGGCAATGACTTATTTCTTGAAGTTAAATAGAAAGTTAGACACAGAGGCAGCCTTTGGAATGATGGCTACAGGGATTTTGTACAAACTACTACCCAGCCTTGTCACTTTTGCCTCTCAGTCCATGTGAGATCAGCAACTCTTTACAACTATTCCTGGTAATGTGGCTCCAGCTGTTGAGGAAACAAACTGTGTTGGATGCCAACACCACTGATTTGGAAACCAGTGCCAGGAGTGGCCAATGAAATGTACTTTTCAGTGACACAAGTTCTGATATAATTGTCCCCGTTCAGATTACATCGCTGTGCCTCATTGTAAACAAGTCGGCAAGAAACCGCAATTCAACAAACTTAAACTTGCCAAGTGGCTCCTGGGCTGAGATAATAATGGAATCCATCACATCCTTAATTCAACAAATCCTCAGCTGATGCTTTTCTGACAAGTGGAACATTTTCTACATGTCTGCGGTAACAGTGCAGGGTGACAGAGTCCGACTGCTGACAGGATATGCATGCACTTCAGCTCTCGTGACGCAGCTGGCCAGTTGAAATCGCTGGATACATTTGGTCAGGGCACCAAGGTTGAAAGGAACTTGGCAGCTGCTCTGTGAAGAGTACGTTTATTTAAATACCAAGAACTTGGAAGTGATCCCTGGCGACTGGGACAGGCCATCAATGAGAGAGCTGACAGCTAATCCAGCGGGATGCCATCATTCCCATCCTCTCCAGCACAGGCCTCACAGACACCAGTGTCATAATACTACTTTATTTCACAGATTGCTCCTTTCAAGCACAGGTTAAATGCAAGTCGCACTTTATCAAAAGATGCAACATTCACTCCGAACAAAAATACCACTAGACATACATATGGCACATTCCTCATAAATTAGTCACAGGTTGGGATTCTCCAACCTCGCTGTGATTAGGTGAAGCAATGTACCATACCTCGGGTTATCCTTTCCTGTCCCTTCATCATATTGAACCATCCATCAGGTACACGGTACACACATTTGCAATTTGGCCAACTTTGTCTACCTGATACGCTGTAGGAAAGGATATCCTGAAGCATGGTACACTGGGGAGACCATACAGATGCTCCGACAGTGGACGAATGAACATCGCTCGACAATCATCAGGCAAGACTGTTCCCTTCCTAATGGGAAACACTTCAGCAGTCACGGGCATTCAGCCTCTGATCTTTGGGTCAGTGTTCTCCAAGGCAGCCTTCACAACACACAACAACGCAGAGGCATTGAGCAGAGACTGATAGCCAAGTTCCACACACATGAGGACGGCCTCAACCGGGATCTTGGGTTCATGTCACACTATCTGTAACCCCCGTGACTTGCCTGAGTTTGCAAAATCTCACTAACTGTTCTGGCTGGAGACAATTTTCATCCCTTTAACCTGTGCTTAACCCTCTCTCCTCTCACGTTGTCTTTAAGACTTGATTACCTGTAAAGACTCGCATTCCAACCATTATTTTGTAAATTGAGTTTGTGTCTTTATAAACCCCTGTTTGTGAACAGACCTCCGACTCATCTGATGAAAGGACACCGCTCCGAAAGCTAGTGGCTTTTCCTATCAAATAAACCTGTTGGATTTTAACCTGATGTTGTGAGACTTTTTACTGTGTTTACCCCTTGGGTCTGAGTTCTGAGGCTGCCATTCTTCTTTCTGAGGAAAGTAAAAAATGGAAAGATCACCTCGTTCCCTCCTCACCAAACTCCTCAAGTCATCGAATTCCAACTTACGCACTCTACTGTGGTCTAAAGCAGCATTCCCTCCGTCACCAAACTCCAACTATCCTCTGGAAACCTGTTTAAGACAGTTATCTATTGAATGGGGAAGCGATGGCCTAGTGCTATCATCACTCAACTATTAATCTAGAATGTCCCGGGAACCTGAGTTCGAATCCCACCACTGCAATTTGAATTCAATAAAAAATACCTGGAGTTAAGAATCTTCTGGTGGCCATGAAACCATTGTTGGAAAAATACATCTGGGTCACGAATGTCCTTTAGGGAAGGAAATCTGCCGTCCTTACAGCTGCCCTTGGACACACACGTGTAAAAGCGTTTAAGATCATAATGTGTATGAATGTAACTTTTGAGATCATATGGCCAATAATTTTCTTTTTCTCAGCTTTCACTTACGATCCACAGTCACAGTGCACCACATCCAAATAGTCACATCATGGTTACTGTACTTAACAACACTGCCCCAGAATGACACAGTGGGCTGACTCTGGGAAACTTACTGCCGTTAGTCATGCATAATCCCAGGGAGCACCAAGTTCCAGTGGTTCATTGCCACCACCAAGAAAAGAAAATATGTAATAAACTTATACACATCTCACTTCCTCAATTAAACTGATGGACTCACAATAGCTGAAATAAGCAGTCACAGCAAACCATAAGACCACAAGGTCATAAGACATAGGAACAAAATTAGGCCACTCGGCCCATCGAGTCTGCTCCACTATTCAATCCTGGCTGATATTTTTCTCATCCTCATTTTCCTGTCTTTTCCCTGTCATCCCTGATTCAGCTATTAATCAAGAACCTATCTATCTCTGTCTTAAAGATACTCAATGTCCTGGCTTCCACAGCCTTCTGAGGCAAAGAGTTCCACAGATTCACCACTCTCTGGCTGAAGGGATTCCTCCTCATCTCTGTTTTAAAGAATCGTCTCTTTAGCCTGAGGTTGTGCCCTCTGGTTCCTAGTTTTTCCTGCTGGTGGAAATACCCTCTCCATGTCCACTCTATCCAGGTCTCATAGTATCCTGTAAGTTTAAATAAGATCCCCCTTCATCCTTTCAAACTCCAATGAGTACAGACCCAGAATCCTCAACTGTCCCTCATAGTGACAAGCTCTTCACTCCAGGGATCATTCTTATGAACCTCCTGTGGACCTTTTCCAAGACCAGCACATCCTTCCTTAGATATGGAGCCCAAAACTGCTCACAATATCAAAATGGAGTCTGACCAGAGTCTTATACAGCCTCAGAAGTCCATCCCTGCTCTTGTATTCTTAACATGAATGCTAACATTGCATTTGCCTTCCTAACTGACGACAGAACCTGCATATTAACCTTCAGGCAATCTTAAACAATGATGCCCAAGTTCCTTTGTGTTTTTGATTTCCTAAGCATTTTCCCATTTAGGCAATAATCTCTGCCTCCATTCCTTTTTCTAAAGTGCATAACCTCACACTTTTCCACATTCTATTCCGTCTGCCACTTCTTTGCCTGCTCTCCTAACCTGTCCAAGTCCTTCTACAGCCCCCCTGCTTCCTCAACACTATCTTCTCCCACTCAGCCAATCCTCTATCCGTGCCAGGATCTTATCATTAACACTATCAGCACTTAACTTATTTAATAGTCTTGTCAAAGGGCCTTCTGGAAATCTAAATAAATCATGTCCACTTGTTCTCCTTTATCTAACTTCCTTACTACCTCCTCAAAGAACTCTAACAGATTTGTCAGAAATGACCTCCCCTTGACAAAGCCATGCCGACTCAGTCCTATTTGATTGTGCACTTCCAAGTACTCTGCGATCTCATCTTTAGTAATAGACTCTAAAATCTTGCCAATGATTGAAGTCAGTCTAACCGGCCTATAATTTCCCATCTGCTGCCTCCCTCCAGAACTCCAACACTCCAGAACTCCAAAGTGTAGGAATTTCTCTTTCACATTCGTTGAGTGGCCTGAAAATGAAACAGTTTTGCTGATTTTCACATGTAAACAATTTATTTTCAGGAGAAGCCAACCCAAGATGTGAAACTTCACAGGGATACTTCCAATGGCTTCACCTCATCCACCATCTTGTCTTGTGTCTGCGTTGCTATTCTTGGAACCCAGATACCATCCACCCTCTCACGTGGGTGGTAAAGATCCTACGGCATTACTCGAAGATCAGAGGAGCTCCCCATGAGAACTGGTCAATATTTATCCCTCAATTATTGTCTAAAAGCAGATTATCTGATCATCTGTTTCCTTACTGTTTGTGGGATCTTACTGTGTGCAAATTTGCTTGTCCTGATTTATACAACAGTGACTTATGTGTGGTCATAAAGATTCTGGCTGACTTACTTGTAGTCTTAATCAAAATTTGTGGTTGAAATTGCTTTTAAACCTGGGGGAGCGTATATAGTCTAAAAAATACAGAGTGTTGTATAGATTGCAGATTTTTTTTATGAGAGATACAGAGAGACACTCATAAAATGCCTTCAGGCATAAAAAGGTCATAAAATGGGTTGTAACCAGTAAACAGACATGTTTAAAAGTTAAACGTCAAGGCTTACACTTTATTTCAAAAATGCATAATTGTCTGCAAAGTGCTTTAGGAAATCTTCAGGCTCTGAGAGGCACAAGTAAAGGTGTCAAGTTATAGGATCCCTAACAGTGCAGAACAGGCTATTTGGCCCATTGAGTCTGCACTGATTCTCTGACAGAGCATAATATTCAGGCCCTCTCACCCCACCCTATTCCCATAACCCCACATATTTAACCTAGATATCTTGAGACACTGAGGGGCAATTTAACATGGCCAATTCACCTAACCTGCACATCTTTGGAATGTCAGAATTCCACAGGGAGGACCTAGAGATGTCAGGTCAAAGAACTTGGAGATAAGGGATGAATGTGTTTTAAAAATTGCTAATTCAGTTGGTCTTATGTGTTTTTGAAAGTCACGAGAGAGACAAACTGATGTCCATTGAAGGTATTTCCTGAAATGCAGAGAAATTAGAAGCTGTGTTTATTTATGGGTTTTATCCCATTATCCAACAAACTGTTCTTAATCATCCGAGGAACTGTTTGCAGGAAGTCAGGAAGTTAAGAGGCCTGAATTGAATTATTGTTCTATGGTCATAAAATGTGAGAGTAGGTGTGGGAAACTCAGAAAGAAGGACTGATAAAAGATCTTGATAGTGTGTGTGCCAGTCACGAGGAATGGAGAAGTATTGAATGGGATCAAACACGTGGACATTGTTCAGACCACAATATGCCTTGACAAAGAATTAGACATCGCATTGAACAACTGTAGCTTAAGGTTAATTTTGAAAGGACAATATAATCTTGTCAATGAAACATCCTGTCAATATAGAAAGAAGGTTGTAAAGACCATTGCAAAAGACGATTTGGTGCTTAACCAAAGCAGTTTAGTCTGCTGTTTGAAACTCTGATTGGCTGGGATTTGAATGTTTATTGACTCATCATAGAAAAGATTTCTTGTAACTTCCTTGTGATTAATGGGTTATTGTAACAGGAGGCAGATACATTGTGTTGTTCCAATGTGGTAAAGATGTTGCTATTTAATTTTGAGCGAGATCTCGCTATTTCTCACCTCCAAACAGTAACCTGTCAAGGTAGCAAGTTTTGCCTTACACTTGGTTTCAAAAGTACTTAATTGGCCAAAAATGCGTCAGGTATACCCTTGGGCTGTGAAAGGTGCTTCATAAATGCAATTTCTTTCTCATTCTTCACCATTGCCAGGCCACTACCTCCTCCCCCCCGCGAACTGTGCTGTTGTGGCATTTTCACCACATGATCACAAGAGCTTCTAGAAGGTGGTCCACCATCACCAGCTTCTGAACGGGGGAGGGGTGGGGTGTGTACAGATATCCCAAAGATGTGATTGGCCATGTTAAATGTGGGGTTCCAGGACTAGGCATGGGTGAGGATTGTTGTTGATGCAGGCTCGATGGGCTGAATGGTCTTCTTCTGCATTGTAGCGATTTTATGATCCAATAAATACCAACCTTTCCTTGCAATAAATAAAAGGAAACTCAACAATTTCCCATGACTTTGAACTCGTGGTGATTCAGGCGTTATCTTGGTGCAGAATTCCCCTGCCAGATGTACATATAAAATGTGTTTCTTATTCACAGGGGAGATGGTGGTATAATGATCAAATTATTGGACTAATAATCCAGATGCCCAGGCTTATGCCATGGGATCAAATCCCATCAAGCATCTGTAAATGAATAAATCGGAAATATAAAGCTAGGACTGCACAGTAGCACAGTGGTTAGCACTGCTGCTTCATAGTTCCAGGATCCTGGATTCCCGGCTCAGGTCACTGTCTGTGTAGAGTTTGCATGTTTTCCTTGTGTCTGTGTGGGTTTCCTCTGGATGCTCTGGTTTCCTCCCACAGTCCAAAGATGTATGGGTTAGGTTGATTGGCCATGCTAAAATTGCCCCTAAATATCCTGAGATGCATAGGTTAGAGGGATTAGTGGGTAAATAATGTAGGGATATGGGGATAGGGGCTGGGTGGGATTGTGGTCAATGCAGACTGGATGGGCCGAATGGCTTCTTTCTGTATTGTAGGGATTCTATGATAGGGCAAAATATTTCCATCATGGGAATCCTAGCGAGTGGGACAGAAGGTTCAGCAGATCATGTAAAGGTCTGTTGACCTCTGATGGGAATTTCTGCCTTGCGGTGAGTGTGGCTGGAAAACTCCACCCCTTCTGCATGTCTGAAAGACGAATTGGTTAGCTGCATTCACCCAATCAGACTGCGGCAAGCAGAGGGATTTCACAGTAACTTCATTGCAGTGTTCATGTAAGCCTAACTTGTGATTAATAAATAAACTTTTACTTTTTACTTTGTCTCAATACTGGTGACCATGAAACTATCATCAATTGTCATTAACACCCGTCTGGTTCAATACACTTGTTGTTCTTATCTGGTCTACACATGACTCCAGAAGCTCAGAAATGTGATTTGTTCTTACCTGCCCTCTGAAATATCCTGGCAGTAGAGTTTCCATCTGTGATAAAATATAATCCTGGAGATTTGATCACAAGGCTTGCTTCCACACTCCAGCCATTAGTCACCAACAAATCCATCCTTGAGACACATCGCCTTCCAACTACAATTGGAAGCAAAAAGACTTGGATGATACAAGATCCAGCAACTCCCTCCTTAACAGTCTTTCTTTCAATCCACAGAGAGGGAAGTGGGGCAGGTGGAGGACCTCCTCATGAACCTTCTCCTGGCCAAACTTGCCATAAACAGGTCCAGGCAGTGGACGATCAAGGGAGGTCATCCAACCCAATTGTCTGTCCTCTATTGCAGCTACATATATGGCCGGGTATCTCTGGAGAGGGAGCATGCAGTGTCCGAGGATACTGTTGATACCTTCCATGCCGCTGGGCACCGCAGGGGCTGGGGTGCATTATCAACCCCTTTAATCCCATTTTAGTTTGATGCTTTAAGTTTGCTTTCTACTTTGTCTTTTGTTATGGGCACTTTCCATCTTTTTAGGGGCTGTCCCTTTTCATTTGTCCCTCAGTAAATTGGATTGAGTTTGATTGTTTAGTCAAAAAGATTGACAGCCTTTCTTTCCCCCTTTTCAATATTTCTTTATCTGGTAAAGAGAAAGGTTAAAAAAAATTTAACGTCCTGAAGATTTTTCTCTAGGGTTACAGACAGCCTGGAGAGAGTGACCTTCAATCCCTGGCCAATCCTGCAGGGTGGCAACCTTACCGCTCACTTCAAGGGCGAATAGGGATGGACAACTACATCACCATTGCTTCACCATCTCTGGAACTCCCTCGCTAACAGCGCCGTGGGTAAATCCACAACAGGCGGGTTGCAGTGGTTCAAGTAGGAAGCTTGCCGTCATCATCGCAATGCAGTTAGGGATGGACAACAAATGCTGGGCTAGCTGGCGATGACCATATCCCGAGAAAGAATTTGTAAAAAGGCAACAGTCGGAAAATCAGTAATGACCGCAGCCAGAAAGAAGCACTCGGTAATGTATGGCTATTTGATGGGTATCCCATCCCATGGCCTTCATTCCACCAGTGACTCACAAGGGCAACCGTGCGTACCACCTACAAGATGCGCCACAGCAACTCATTAACGTTCCTTTAAACAACCCTTCCAAGTTCACAACCATTACAAGACTGTATCACAGTGACAGAAAGGAAGTTTGATGAGGACTTCTCTGTTGAGGTAGTATGGGCTGAGATTAGAAACAGGAAAGGAGAGGTCACCCTGTTGGGAGTCTTTTATAGACCTCCTAAAAGTTTTAGAGAGGTAGAGGAAAGGATTGCAAAGTCAATTCTGGTCAGGAGTGAAAGTAATAGGGTAATTGTTATGGGGGACTTTAACTTTACTAATATTGATTGGAATAGCTATAGCTCTAGCTCGTTAGAGGGGTCAGTTTTTATACAAAGTGTGCAGGAAGGTTTTTTGACTCAGTATGTAGATAGGCCAACTAGAGGTGAGGCTACATTGGATTTGGTGCTGGGCAATGAGCCAGACCAGGTGTTAGGCTTGGAAGTTGGTGAACATTTTGGTGATAGTGACCACAATTCGGTTACGTTCACCTTAGTGATGGATAGGGATAGGCATGAAGCTGGGGGCAGTAGTTATAGCTGGGGGAATGGTAATTATGAGGCCATAAGGAGAGAATTAGGGTGCATAGGTTGGACTAGGAAACTACAGGGACTGGGAACATCTGAAATGTGGAGCTTATTCAAGGAGCAGCTACTGCGAGTCCTTGATAAGTATGTCCCTGTCAGGCAAGGAGGAAATGGTCGAGTAAGGGAACCTTGGTGTACTAAAAAAGTTAATTCGCTGGTTAAAAGGAAAAAGGAGGCTTATGTCAGGATGAGGCTTGAAGGCTCAGTTAGTGCAATGGATAGCTATAGATTAGCCAGGAGGGAGCTAAAGAGTGAGTTGAGGAGAGCTAAAAGGGGACACGAGAAGACTTTGGCTGATAGGATTAAGGAGAATCCTAAAGCTTTCTTTAGATATGTTAAGAATAGAAGATTGGTTAGGGCAAGATTAGGGCCAGTCAGAGACAGCAGTGGGAAGTTGTGCGTGGAGCCTGAAGAGATTGGAGAGGCACTGAACAAATATTTCTCTTCGGTATTCACGCAGGGAGATGTAAATGTAGTTGTGGTACAGTGAGTGCACTGTACTCACAGTGAGTGCACTCAGTGGTACACTGAGGTACAGGGTTGCAAACTGGAAAGTATTGAAGTAGATAGGGAGGATGTGCTAGATATTCTCGAGGGTTTGAAGTTGGATAAGTCCCCTGGGCCGGACGGGATTTACCCTAGGATTCTCTGGGAGGCAAGAGAGGCGATTGCAGAGCCTCTGGCTCTGATCTTCAGGTCGTCGTTGGTTACGGGTGTGGTTCCGGAGGACTGGAGGATAGCGAATGTGGTCCCATTGTTCAAGAAGGGGAAGAGAGACCTTCCAGGGAATTATAGGCCAGTGAGTCTTACTTCTGTTGTGGGCAAAGTATTCGAGAGAATTATTAGGGATAGGATTTATAGTTATTTAGAGAGAAATGAATTGATTGGGGATAGTCAGCATGGTTTTGTGAAGGGTAGGTCGTGCCTTACTAACCTTATTGAGTTTTTTGAAAAAGTGACCAAAGAGGTGGATGGGGGTAAGGCAGTTGATGTGGTATATATGGACTTTAGTAAGGCGTTCGATAAGGTGCCCATGGAAGGCTTCTGCAGAAAATGCAGATGTATGGGATTGAGGGTGATTTAGCTAATTGGATTAGGAATTGGCTAGCAGATAGAAGACAGAGGGTGGTGGTTGATGGAAGTTATTCATCGTGGAGTTCGGTTACAAGTGGTGTACCTCAGGGATCTGTTTTGGGGCCCCTGCTGTTTGTAATTTTTATAAATGATCTGGATGAGGGTATTGAAGGATGGATTAGTAAATTTGCGGATGACACCAAAGTCGGAGGAGTGGTAGATAGTGAAGAGGGGTGTTATAGTTTGCAGAGAGACTTGGACAAGTTGCAGAGCTGGGCCGAGAGGTGGCAAATGGAGTTTAATGTGGAAAAGTGTGAGGTAATGCACTTTGGCAGGAATAACAAATGTGTAGAGTATAGGGCTAATGGTAGGACTCTTAATAGTGTTGAAGAACAGAGGGATCTTGGTGTATATGTGCATAGATCCCTGAAAGTTGGCAATCAAGTCGATAAGGTTGTTAAGAAGGCATACGGAGTCTTAGCTTTTATTGGTAGGGGGATTGAATTTCAGAGCCGCAACGTCATGTTGCAACTGTACAAAACTCTAGTGCGGCCGCACTTGGAGTATTGTGTGCAGTTCTGGTCCCCCATTATAAGAAAGATGTGGAGGCATTGGAGAGGGTACAGAGGAGGTTTACCAGGATGTTGCCTGGTATGGAGGGCAGGTCTTATGAAGAGAGGCTGAGGGATTTGAGGTTGTTTTCGTTAGAAAGGAGGCGGCTAAGAGGGGACCTTATCGAAACATATAAGATGATTAGAGGTTTAGATAGGGTGGACAGTGATAGCCTTTTTCCTAGGTTGGAGAAAGCTAGCACGAGGGGACATAGCTTTAAATTAAGGGGTGGTCATTATAGGACGGATGTCAGAGGTAGATTCTTTACCCAGAGGGTGGTAAGGGTATGGAATGCCCTGCCTGCTGCAGTTGTAGATGCGCCAAGTTTGGTGGCGTTTAAGAGGTTAGTAGATAAGTTTATGGACGAAAAGGGAATGGTTTAGGTTAGAGGGTCATTGCTTTTTCCTAATTGGTCGGCGCAACATCGAAGGCCGAAGGGCCTGTTCTGCGCTGTAATGTTCTATGTTCTATGTTACTACTAAAAGGACAAGAGCAGCAGATACCTGAGAACGTTGCCATTTCCAGGTTCCCCTCCAAACCTCACTCCATCCTGACTTGGAAATATATCACCATTTCTTCACAGCCACTGGGTCAAAATCCTGGAAATCCCTCTCAAACAGCACCTACACCACGGGGACCGCAGCGATTCAAGAAAGCAGTTCACCGCCACATTCTCAAGGGCAACTAGTGATGGGCAATGTAGGCTGATCCAGTCAGTGAGGCCCATATCATGTGAATGAGAAAAGATCTATCCCATAAAGGGGAAAATGGGAATAAACAAGTGTGTACACAGTGATGCGTGTGTATAGAGTTAGGGTGTTCAGAGTGTACACAGTGAAGTACACAGTGAATTAGTATGTACAGAACCAGTGTGTACAGGGTGAAGTACATGGTGGTACATATGTATAAAGTGTTGGACATAGGATATACACATGGGGTGCACATTGTTAGTGTACATTCTGTTTTGTTGTTGACAATGGGTTAATGACTCTCTCCCTGCCCAGGAATTGATGTGTATGTGTACACAGTGAAGTATACAGTGTGTGTACAGAGTGTTGTTGATAGCATTGTTGTTGGGAATGGGTTAATGACTCTCTCCCTGCCCAAGGGTTGGTTTGTATGTAGAGTGATATTCACAGGGCATTCACAGTGGTGTGTGTCTGTGCGCAGAGTGTTGTTGTCAATGGGTTAATGGCTCCTCCCCTGCCCAGGAGCTGGTGTGTGTGTACACAGTGGCGTTGGTGTGTACGCAGTGAGATACAGTATGATGTTCAGAATGTTGTTGTTGGCAAAGGGTTCATTTCTCTCTCTCTCTCTCGCTGTTGGTGTGTATGGAGAGATATACCCAGTGGTGTACAGGATGGTGTAGGTGTGTATAGAGTGGTGTACAGCGTTGTGAGTAATGGGTTAATCTCTCTCTTTGCCCAGGGAGCTGCCTCTCGCTCTCTGTGTTGGTATGTGCACCATGTTATACATGGTGTAGTTGATGAGGAGTTAATCTCTCTCTCGCTGTATGATGTACAGTGTTGTACACAGTGATATTCAGTGTGTATACTGTGTAACCAGTGAGGGGTTAATGTCTCTTTGTGTAGTGTACACACTAGTATACAGAGTAATATATGCAGTATAGTACATGTTATAGTTGGTGATGGGTTAATGTCTCTCTCACTGTGTGGTGTACAGTATTGTACACAGTGATACGTAGAGTACATGGTGTAGCCGGTAAGGGGTTAATGTCTGTGTGGTCTACACACTGGTATACACAGTGATATACATGATGTAGTACATGGTGTAGCCAGTGGGGGATTACTCTCACTCCTGCCATGTGGTGTACACACTGGTATACACAATGATATACACAGTATTGTACACGATGTAGCTGGTGAAGGATTAATATCTCTGTCTGATAATACATACTGATATATAGTGTTGTACATGGTGTAGTTGCAACAGGTTAATATCTCTGTGTGGTGCACACAGTGCTGTGCATGATGGTGTACATGGTGTAATTTGTGAGGGGTTAATGTATCTCTGTGTTGTGTATACAGTGATATATAGACTGTATATAGACTGATAGGTAGATGTACACAGCAGTATGTATGGTATAGTTGCTGAGGGGTTAATATCTCTGTGGACACACTGATATACAGAATGATACACAGTGGTGTACATGGTGTAGTTGATGAGGTGTTAATATATGTATGGCGTACACATTGGTAAAGATGGTGCTATACACAGTAGTATATACAATGTAGTTGCTAAGGGGTTAATATCTCGGTGTTGTGTAATGCACTGATATACACAGTGTATACACATTGTAGTTGCTGAGGGGTTTCTGTATCTCTATATGGTGTACACACTGATATACAGAGTGATATACACAGTGTAGTACATGGTGTAGTTGGTGAGGGGTTAATATCTCTGTGTTGTGTACCTATTGATATACAGAGTGATATTCACAGTGTAGTTGCTGCGAGGTTAATGTATCTCTATGTGGTGTACACACTGGTGTACAGAGCGATATACACAGTGTAGTACACGGTGTAGTTGGTGAGGAGTTAATATCTCTGTGTGTTGTACACACTAGTATACAGAGTGATACACACAGTGTAGCACACAGTGCAGATGGTAGGGGTTAATATCTCTGTAGCGTGTACACACTTGTATATAGAGTGATATACACACTGGTATACACAGTATAGTTGGTGAGGAGTTAATATCTCTGTGTGGTGTACACACTAGTGTACAGAGTGATACACACAGTGTAGTACACAGTGTAGATGGTAGGGGTTAATATCTCTGTGTGGTGTACACACTAGTATACAGAGTTATATACACACTGGTATACACAGTATAGTTGGTGAGGGGTTAATATCTCTGTGTGGTGTACACACTAGTATACAGAGTGATACACACACTGGTGTACACAGTATAGTTGGTAGGAGTTAATATCTCTGTGTGGTGTACACACTAGTATACAGAGTGATACACACAGTGTAGTACACAGTGTAGATGGTAGGGGTTAATATCTCTGTATGGTGTACACCCTAGTATACAAAGTGATATACACACTGGTATACCTAGTATAGTTGGTGAGGAGTTAATGTCTCTGTGTGGTGTACACACTAGTATACAGAGTGATACACACACTGGTGTACACAGTATAGTTGGTGAGGAGTTAATATCTCTGTGTGGTGTACACACTAGTATACAGAGTGATACACACACTGGTGTACACAGTATAGTTGGTGAGGAGTTAATATCTCTGTATGGTGTACACACTAGTATACAGAGTGATACACACACTGGTGTACACAGTATAGTTGGTGAGGAGTTAATATCTCTGTGTGGTGTACACACTAGTATACAGAGTGATACACACAGTGTAGATGGTAGGGGTTAATATTTCTGTGTGGTGTACACACTAGTATACAGAGTGATACACACAGTGTAGATGATAGGGGTTAATATTTCTGTGTGGTGTACACACTAGTATACAGAGTGATACACACAGTGTAGATGGTAGGGGTTAATATCTCTGTGTGGTGTACACACTAGTATACAGAGTGATACACACAGTATAGATGGTAGGGGTTAATATCTCTGTGTGGTGTACACACTAGTATACAGAGTGATACACACAGTGTAGATGGTAGGGGTTAATATCTCTGTGTGGTGTACACACTAGTATACAGAGTGATATATACACTGGTATACCAGTATAGTTGGTGAGGAGTTAATATCTCTGTGTGGTGTACACACTAGTATACAGAGTGATACACACAGTGTAGATGGTAGGGGTTAATATTTCTGTGTGGTGTACACACTAGTATACAGAGTGATATATACACTGGTATACACAGTATAGTTGGTGAGGAGTTAATATCTCTGTGTGGTGTACACACTAGTATACAGAGTGATACACACAGTGTAGATGGTAGGGGTTAATATCTCTGTGTGGTGTACACACTAGTATACAGAGTGATATACACACTGGTATACACAGTATAGTTGGTGAGGAGTTAATATCTCTGTGTGGTGTACACACTAGTATACAGAGTGATATACACACTGGTATACACAGTATAGTTGGTGAGGAGTTAATGTCTCTGTGTGGTGTACACACTAGTATACAGAGTGATATACACACTGGTATACACAGTATAGTTGGTGAGGAGTTAATATCTCTGTGTGGTGTACACACTAGTATACAGAGTGATATATACACTGGTATACACAGTATAGTTGGTGAGGAGTTAATATCTCTGTGTGGTGTACACACTAGTATACAGAGTGATATATACACTGGTATACACAGTATAGTTGGTGAGGAGTTAATGTCTCTGTGTGGTGTACACACTAGTATACAGAGTGATACACACAGTGTAGATGGTAGGGGTTAATATCTCTGTGTGGTGTACACACTAGTATACAGAGTGATACACACAGTGTAGATGGTAGGGGTTAATATCTGTGTGGTGTACACACTAGTATACAGAGTGATAGACACAGTGTAGATGGTAGGGGTTAATCTCTGTGTGGTGTACACACTAGTATACAGAGTGATAACACAGTGTAGTGGTAGGGTATCTCTGTGTGGTGTACACACTAGTATACAGAGTGATACACACAGTGTAGATGGTAGGGGTAATATCTGTATGGTGTCACACTAGTATACAGAGGATAAACACGAACACAGTATAGTGGGAGGAGTTAAATCTCTGTGTGTGTACACACTAGTATACAGGTGATACACACAGTGTAGATGGTAGGGGTAATATCTCTGTGGTGTACACACTATATACAGAGTGATACACACGTTAGGGTCTGTGTGGTGTACACACTAGTATACAGAGTGATAACACACTAAAGGAGTTAATATCTCTGTGTGGTGTACACACTAGTATACAGAGTGATAACACACTGGTATACACAGTATAGTTGGTGAGGAGTTAATATCTCTGTGTGGTGTACACACTAGTATACAGAGTGATATAACACTGGTTACACAGTATAGTTGGTGAGGAGTTAATATCTCTGTGTGGTGTACACACTAGTATACAGAGTGATACACACAGTGTAGATGGTAGGGGTTAATAATATCTCTGTGTGGTGTACACACTAGTATACAGAGTGATACACACAGTGTAGATGGTAGGGGTTAATATCTCTGTATGGTGTACACACTAGTATACAGAGTGATATACACACTGGTATACAGTATAGTTGGTGAGGAGTTAATTCTCTGTGTGGTGTACACACTAGTATACAGAGTGATACACACAGTTAAGTATAGTGGTAGGAGTTAATCTCTGTGTGGTGTACACACTAGTATACAGAGTGATACACACAGTGTAGATGGTAGGGGTTATATTTCTGTGTGGTGTACACACTAGTATACAGAGTGATACACACAGTGTAGATGGTAGGGGTTAATATTCTGTGTGGTGTACACACTAGTATACAGAGTGATACACACAGTGTAGATGGTAGGGGTTAATATCTCTGTGTGGTGTACACACTAGTATACAGAGTGATACACCAGTGTAGATGGTAGGGTTAATATCTCTGTGTGGTGTACACACTAGTATACAGAGTGATACACACAGTGTAGATGGTAGGGGTTAATATCTCTGTGTGGTGTACACACTAGTATACAGAGTGATATATACACTGGTATACCTAGTATAGTTGGTGAGGAGTTAATATCTCTGTGTGGTGTACACACTAGTATACAGAGTGATACACACAGTGTAGATGGTAGGGGTTAATATTTCTGTGTGGTGTACACACTAGTATACAGAGTGATATATACACTGGTATACACAGTATAGTTGGTGAGGAGTTAATATCTCTGTGTGGTGTACACACTAGTATACAGAGTGATACACACAGTGTAGATGGTAGGGGTTAATATCTCTGTATGGTGTACACACTAGTATACAGAGTGATATACACACTGATAGTATAGTTGGTGAGGAGTTAATATCTCTGTGTGGTGTACACACTAGTATACAGAGTGATATACACACTGGTATACACAGTATAGTTGGTGAGGAGTTAATATCTCTGTGTGGTGTACACACTAGTATACAGAGTGATATACACACTGGTATACACAGTATAGTTGGTGAGGAGTTAATATCTCTGTGTGGTGTACACACTAGTATACAGAGTGATATACACATGTAAAAACACAGTAGATGTAGGGTTAATATCTCTGTGTGGTGTACACACTAGTATACAGAGTGATACACACAGTGTAGATGGTAGGGGTTAATATCTCTGTATGGTGTACACACTAGTATACAGAGTGATACACACAGTGTAGATGGTAGGGGTTAATATCTCTGTGTGGTGTACACACTAGTATACAGAGTGATATACACACTGGTATACACAGTATAGTTGGTGAGGAGTTAATATCTCTGTGTGGTGTACACACTAGTATACAGAGTGATACACACAGTGTAGATGGTAGGGGTTAATATCTCTGTGTGGTGTACACACTAGTATACAGAGTGATACACACAGTGTAGATGGTAGGGGTTAATATCTCTGTGTGGTGTACACACTAGTATACAGAGTGATACACACAGTGTAGATGGTAGGGGTTAATATCTCTGTGTGGTGTACACACTAGTATACAGAGTGATACACACAGTGTAGATGGTAGGGGTTAATATCTCTGTGTGGTGTACACACTAGTATACAGAGTGATACACACAGTGTAGATGGTAGGGGTTAATATCTGTGTGGTGTACACACTAGTATACAGAGTGATACACACAGTGTAGATGGTAGGGGTTAATATCTGTGTGGTGTACACACTAGTATACAGAGTGATAGACACAGTGTAGATGGTAGGGGTTAATGTCTCTGTGTGGTGTACACACTAGTATACAGAGTGATACACACAGTGTAGATGGTAGGGGTTAATATCTCTGTGTGGTGTACACACTAGTATACAGAGTGATACACACAGTGTAGATGGTAGGGGTTAATATCTCTGTGGTGTACACACTAGTATACAGAGTGATACACAGGCGGTGTACACGGGGTTAAACCCGGGCTCCTCCCAGGCGGGTGCACTCAGGCTGCCGGCTCCCTCCCGTCTCTGGTTGCTGCTGGGCGGCCTCTCCCTGAGCCTCCAGCCCCGGGCCCTCTCTGTCTCCCTCCTCCCCGGGACCGCACCATGCTGCGGCGTATTTTACAGCGGGTGAGTGAGCGCACACCGCGAGGTGGGAACGGGGGCCGGAGCCCGGGCGGCAGGAAAGGCCGAGGCTCGAGTGAGGCCTGCGGGAGGAGAGAGAGAGAGAGAGAGAGCCCGGGACAGTGACAGGAACGGGGTGTGTGTGTCTGAGGGTGTGTGTCTCGGTCTGGGGACAGGGTTGGGGGGTGTGTTGGGGGGGGGGTGTGTCTGTGTCTGGGGGTTTTTACCTTGGTCTGGGGTCAGGATTAGTGTCTCTGTGTCCGAAGGGGGTGGTGGCGTGTGTCTGTGTTTAGGAGGTTGGGTCTGTATGGGGGGGGTGGGTCTGTGTCTGTGTCTGGGGGGGTGGGGGGGGGGGCTTGTGTCTGGCGGTCTGTTTGGGGAGGGGGTGTGTCTGTCTTGGGGGGATGGGGGGTGTGTCAATCTAAGGGGGGGGAACAAGGGGCTTGTGTCTGGGGCTTTGTACCTGGGTCTAGGAGTTTGTACCTGGGGCTGGGTGGGTCTGGGGGCCGGTCGGGGGTCTGGGGGTCTGTACCTGGTCTGGGGGGCCGGGTCGGGGTCTGGGGGTCTGTACCTGGGGCCGGGTCGGGGTCTGGGGTCTGTACCCTGGGGACGGGGGCCGGCGGGGTCCTGTACCCTGGGGCCGGGTCGGGGTCTGGGGGTCCGTACCGGGGACGGGGGCCGGGTCGGGGTCCTGGGGGTCTGTACTTGGGGACGGGGGCCGGGTCGGGTCTGGGGTCTGTACTGGGGACGGGGGCGGTCGGGGTCTGTACTTGGGCGGATGGGGACGGGGCCGGGGTCGGGGTCTGGGGGGGGGGTCTGTCGTACCTGGGGACGGGGGCCGGGTCGGGGTCTGGGGGTCTGTACCCTGGGGCCGGGGGCCGGGTCGGGTCTGGGGGTCGTGGGGCCGGGGGCCGGGTCGGGGTCTGGGGGTCCGTACCTGGGGACGGGGCCGGGGGGGTCGGGGTCGGGGTCTGGGGGGTCCGTACCTGGGGATGGGGGCGGGTCGGGGTCTGGGGGTCCGTACCTGGGATGGGGGCCGGGTCGGGGTCTGGGGGTCCGTGGGGACGGGGGCCGGGTCGGGGTCTGGGGTCCGTACCTGGGGATGGGGGCCGGGTCGGGGTCTGGGGGTCCGTACCTGGGGATGGGGGCCGGGTCGGGGTCTGGCTGCTGCGGCCAGTCAGCTGAGTCTGTCTCCGGGGCTAACTGGTTTCAGGAGCGAGGGGTTGAAGCCAGGAGTTGTCCATCTGTGTCTGGGTTAAAGTTACTCGCTGTGACCTGCCACAGTTCTTGCATTTTCATGCTTTCGAGGTTGTGTCGGTGTCCTTTATTCTGCTTTATTTCTGCTATTAGTTTCCTGTGTTTGACAGTTCCCTGCTGTCTGGTGTACGACACCAGAAAAGCTGCAGGAGAATGAGTCTGTTTCCCGACAGACAGCTTGACTTTATTTTGGGAATGAACACATGTTAATCTGGGAGTGTTAGAATTGGTGGAGGATTCCTTTTCCTCCTCTGAAAGAAGCTGACTCGTTGTTAATGCCCGTGCTGTGTCATTGCTCCTGGTGCTAGTCTCATCTCTATGTCAGTGTTACTCTCTTTTCAGATCACAGAGGATCCTCTCCTGGAAATTACTGCTCGGTTGCAGTTCTTGCCTTTACTTAAGAGACTTGATTCATTAACAAAGCAGTTTTCTGCTGCTTTTTATTTTGTCTTGGATGTGGCCAGTAGAATTTCAGGCTCACGGGCTCAAAGTCCACTGCAGAGGTTTATGTAGAGAACCTTCACGTGATACTAATGGAGTGCCACATGGCTGAGGGGCCCCACCTCAGCAAGCTTGGGGAGGAGGCAGGATGCTACTCCATCGAGGAAGTGGGGTGGGGGAATTCTGCCCTGGCGTTGCGGTCCCTCTCAGTGACAGTGATCCTCAACCTATTTGGTTTATGAATGCTTCTCTCTTGGCCATCAGTCTTGGGATGAATCTCAAGTGCAGAGCTGCTGGCTCAGAGGCAGGGATGGTAGCACGCTGCGGGTTAGGACTGCTGTCTCACAGCTCTGTGGACCGGGGTTATATTCTGGCCTGGGGTGACTGTATACGGTTTGCGCGTTCTTCGTGTCTGCGTATGTTTCCTCCGGGTGCCCCAGTTTCCCCTCTCAGTCCAAAAATGTGTGGTTAGGTTCGTTGACCGTGCTAAATTGCCCGCTAAGTCTCAGGGGGATTTAGCAGGGTAAATACATAGGGTTACAGGGATAGAGCCTGAGTGGGATTGTTATCTGTGTAGGCTTGATGGGCTGAATGGCCTCCTTCTGTACTGTAGGGATATTATGATGTCTATAGTATCCTCCAGTGTGTGGGCACTGGTATGTACATGGTGCCAGCTGTGACTCATTGGCAGCGTTCACATGTTGAGTCAGAAGGCCGTGACTTCAAGTCCCATTCCAATTCCTTGAACACAAACCAGATTGACACTCTAGTATAGTTTGTTCATTGTCACTGTGGCTCTTTGTGAAGCCGTTGGCATCGTCTTGCGTCATCTCTGGCTTTCTTCGAGCCTTCCTCAGTCCGTGTCTCAATCCAGTTTTTACATTTTCCTGTTCTGTTTTTACCATTAATTATTCCTCCATTTGTTGTCAGGATAAAGCTGTGTGGTCTTTGCTTCCAATATGTGTACTTGCTATATTTCTCTCTCTAACTGTACTCAGCAACCTTTTTGATTCATGATCATTTACTCTTGAACTAACACACTCGCTCTGTCCATCCAAACTAATACAGCACTGAGAGAGTTTTTCATTGCCAGAGATGTAGGATGAGATATTAAGCAGTCCTATGTGCCCCTCAGGTGGTGTGGAAGATTCCGTGTCACTAGATGAAAAAGAGCAGAGGAAGGGCAATATTTATCCCTTAAATAATATCATCACCAATATAGATTATCTAATCATTGTCTCTACTCTGTGCGATCTTGCTGTGTACAAACATGCCAGCTCTGCTTTCTCCCCATTGTCCTCTCAGTGGTTATCCCTTGGGCAAACAGTGCAAAAGATCCCACTGCACTGTCTTGAAACCTTGACCTAATGTTGCATCTGAATGTTGGTGCCTCTGACAGTGTTGCACTCCCTCGATACCGAGCTGAAGCATCAGCCTGGATTATAAATATAGATTAAACATTGGTGGTAGTGTTCAGCATCATTTACAGGTCAAGCAAATCTAATTTGTTCATTATTGAAATGAGTTATAATCTTTCCAAACATGATGCTAAGATCTGACTGGTTTACTTATTCCAGCTGTTTCTGTTGTGTTTGCAACTCTGGCTGCGGAATATTCACTTGTTAAAATTGATGGTTTTATATTTATTAGTATCACATGTAGGCTTACATTAACAATGCAATGAAGTTACTGTGAAAATCCCCTAGTCACCATACTCTGGCACCTGTTGGGGTACGTGGTCAAGGCACCCAGCATGTCCTCCAGATTGTGGGAGGAAACTGGAGCATCCGGAGCAAACCCACGCAGACACGGGGAGAGCATGCAGACTCCACACTGATAATGGTCCAAGCTGGGAATTGAACCTGGATCTCCAGTGCTGTGAGGCAGCAGTGCTAACCACTGTTTTTCCAAGCACCTGCTGAACAGATCTTTAAAGGATTCAGTTAATTATTTCTTATTCCTTGAGTTTCAGTTGTAAAGGAAGTGTTGACGTTGTACTTTTAACAGAAGGAGTTTTAATTTTTCACTTTTGTTTCTTGTTTTGATGGGAAGAATGACTGGGATACATTTAGAAAATTAGCTTCCTAACTGTAATCTATCCCTTCATTGATCTCATGTTTTATGTGATGGAGTAGTAATTTAAGTGGCATTGATTAATATTTCATTTGCTAGTCAGTGCTATCTGCTTCATGAATTCCATGGCTCTGTTGTTCAAGAAGCAAAAATCCCTGCCTTAAAAGGAAGCAGAGGCTGCAGGTCAGGTATCTGCCTTGTCTTAGTGGGTAGCAATTGCTTCTTTAGTCAGAAGATCCTAGGTTTAAACCCACTCTAGTGTTTGAGCACATGGTCCAGACTGACACTCCAGTACAGTGCTTGAGAGCAGAGAAGTCTTCTTTCAAAGGAGACGTTAGACTGAGGCCTGTCTGCCTCTCGTAGAATGTTACAGCGCAGAACAGGCTCTTCGGCCTTCCATGTTGCGCCGACCAATTAAGAAAAAGCAGTGACCCTCTAACCTAAACCATTTCCTTTTCATCAATAAACTTATCTACTAACCTCTTAAACGCCACCAAACTTGGCGCATCTACAACTGCAGCAGGCAGGGCATTCCATACCCTTACCACCCTCTGGGTTCATATTCACCCTCTCAGGTGAATGTGAACAAGCCCATGGAGCATTGTAGAAAAAAAACAAAGCACTTCTCTCTGCCCTGTTCACTGTCACCGAAAGGAATTATCTGGTCTTTAGAATCAAATCATAAAACCCTACAGTACAGAAAGGAGACCTTCGGCCCATCTAGTCTGCACTGACCACAATCCCACTCGGGCCCTATCCCGATATCCCTACATATTTTTACCTACTATCCTTCTAACTGACGCATCCAGGACACTAAGGGGCAACTTTAACATGGCCAATCAACCTAACCTGCACGTCTTTGGACTGTAGGGGAAACTGGAGCACCCGGAAGAAACCCACACAGATAATGTGCAAACTCCACACAGACAGTGACCCAAGCCGAGAATGGAACCCAGGTCCCTGAAGCTGTGAAGCAGCAGTGCTAACCCACTGTGTTACTGTATCTGTGTGATGGGAAAGCATTGGCCTCGTGGTTAGGTGATGGATGGCACAGTAGTTAGCACTGCTGCCTCACAGTGTCGGGGGTCCCGGTTCGATTCCCGGTTTGGTTCACTGTCTATGTGGAGTTTACATGTCCTTCCCGAGTCTGCGTGGGTTTCCTCCGGGTGCTTCGATTTCCTCCCACAATCCAAAGATGTGCGGGTTAGATGGATTGGCCGTGTTCAATTGTGCCTTCGTGTCAGAGGGATTAGCAGGGTAAATATGTGAGTTATGGGAATAGGGCCTTGATGGGGTTGTGGTCAGTGCAGACTCAATGGGCCAAATGACTTCCTTCCACACTCCATAGCGATTCATGTCACTAGACTAGTCATCCAGAAATTTAGCTAGTGTTCTAATGAACAGATGGTGGAATTTGAATTCCATAAAAAAATCTGGAATTAAAAATCTAATAACAAACATGAAACCATTGTTGGAAAAAAACCCATCCAGTTTACTGATGTCCTTTGGGAAAGGAAATCTTCTGTCCTTATTTGGTTTGGCCTCCATGTGACTCTAGAACCACAGCAGCATTGTTGACCATCCCTGAGTGACTAGGGATGGGCAATAAATGCTGTCCAGCCCGTGACACTCATATCCCATGAATGAGTATTTAAAAAATCTCTTGCGTAAATTGGTTACCACATTTCTTGCATTTAAAAGGTACTTCCGGGGTCCCCAAAACATTTTGGCATATTAGAGGTCATAAAGCTCAAATGAAGTGTTTTTTCATGAGTAGTTGAGTTGTGGGACATTTGAATTCCCACAGGAGATGGTGGAGATGGTGCTCCAACCCCACCATGGAGTGGTTGGAGGTCTACATGGACTAACTGTTTCCCTTCAGTATGGGCTTTGGGTTGTGGTCGCTCTCATGAGGTGAGCAGCCACCCATCTGATTGGTCATCGAAGTTTTGGAGGACGAGACGCCAGTGGCATCCCTGATTGTCCCCTGGGATCAGGGAGCCTGAATCAGAGAAAACTTTGGGAAATGGGAGAGAGGAATGGACTTGGGCTCCACGATTCTCCCCTGGGTTAGCCTGATGTGAGTCACCTCCCCTTCTGGTAATAGTGGAGAGTAATGTTCATTCTTGACCTGACAATGTTTTCTTTCTTTCACAGACATCTCTCGGCTCTGGGAGCTCTGACCCGGATACCCCGGTAACAACAGCACCAGCAGTAGAAGTCAACGATGAGGGTGGTTCTGAGGTACGTAACTGTGAAACCTTGCATACACTTCATTCTTCCACAGCCGGAAGTTGAAGCCTTTCTTCCCTTGTGTTATGGTTCAGGCCAGAACCTCCAAAGGAGCTCACCTGAATCATAAGTTTGCATCTTGAATTTGGCTTGGATGAGCATGAGATGTTTCACTTCAGGTATGATTCAAATAACCCACCAGGGAGCTTTTATCAAACAAAGTTTATTTAAGAATATAGTTAACATGTATAATAAGAAAATTAGCAAGATCACTTATCAATTACAACCAAGATACAAAATAGCTGCAATAACGTATAACTCTTAACAGATTTATCTAATATGTTCCAATCAAACAAACTCTTGCCATAAATAAAAACCTTTAAACAAGTTTAACATAGCAAGTGATTAATACTGACGTGCTACCGGACTGGGACCTTCGAATAAAGTTTGCAGTTCTCTGGATAGACTCAGAACAGTTTGAAGTCAGAACAGCCAGGGACTATAGGCAAGTTACCAACAGCTGATTCCACCTCCCCACCCAAAAACTCTTGATTTTAGCTAGCCAGCAGAATTTCCAAAACCGGCTTGGGGGAGAGAGAGAAAGGGAGAGACTTCTGTTCAGTGTGATGCCCAGCACCAATGAGAAAAACAAACTGAAAAGTTTGCTTACAATGCAGAGTACACGATTGAAAAAACACTTCTTAATGGTACACTACTGTCACGCTTGTCAGAAAGGATTGAAGTCATCTCGTCCAGACTAATCTTGTATACTTTCATCCACAAGAATGAGGGAGAATTGTAAACAAGGTGATTTAAAATAGTTAAGAGATTTTTGCAGAGTGTGTAGACTGAAATGATTTCCTTTGGGAGAGTCCAGAACAGGAGGATATAACCTTCAAATCAAAGTATGGCCATGTAGAGGTGACACCATGAAGCACTTTGTATTACAGTTATATGTGAGATGAGAGCAGTGTGGCTCAGGCCAGTATACATCGTCAAGCTCTGGTTGACCTCAGGAGCCTGGTGATCTAGCTCAATGTCACGCAGTTTTTGTTGTTTGATTTTTCTGTAGTGGGTTTAATTCAGTAGCTTCATACACAGGCGAGCGACAATCTCAAACACCTTCCTCACCCCCCCGCCCCAACAAAGGCTGTGGATGCAGGGGATGTAGTAAAAGCTCTAAAATCAGGATTGCTGCGTTTTTGGTGACCAGGGCTGTTTGAAGCGATGTGAAACCAGGATGGGTAGTTGGGAGCTGATACAGGTCAGCCATAATCTCATCAAATGGCAGAACAGCTCGGGCTAGTAAGGTACAGCCAACCCCACCCCCCCGCTCCTTTGACTCTGCGATCCAAGCATAAAGAAGAGTCAGTCTCCTGCTTGATTAAGAAGCGCTGAGAGATGCAAGGGGGGAAAAGACTACATATCGTAGAATCATACAGTGCAGAGGAAGCCCTTTGGCCCATCATGTCTGCACCAACATATAAGAAACATCTGAACTCCCAACTATTCCCATCTGACAGCACTTGGCCCATAGCCCTGAATATTATGATGTGCTAAGTGCTCATCCAAGTACTTAACTTTCACTTATTAGTGTCACGAGTAAGCTTACATTAACACCACAATGAAGTTACTCTGAAAATCTCCTAGTTGTTACACTCCGGCTCCTGTTCAGGTACACTGAGGGAGAATTTAGCATGGCCAGTGCACCTAACCAGCACATCTTCTGGTCTGTGGAAGGAAACTGGAGCACCCGGAGGAAACTCATGTAGGCACAGGGAGAACGTGCAAACTCCACACAGGCAGTCACCGAAGCTGGGAATTGAACCCGGATCCCTGGCACTGTGAAATAGCAGTGCTAACCACTATGCTACCATGACGCAGATGTGAAGCAACTTACCTCTACCAACCTCCCAGTCAGCACATTCCAGCCCATCACCGCCTTCTGGGTAAAAAAACATTTTTCCTCATGTTACCTTTAATCCTCCTGCTCCTCACTTGAATCTGTGTGCCCTGATGATCAATTGGACCAATGGGCTAATGAATGGCAGATGGAGTTTAATTTAGACAAGTGCATTTTGGTCGATTGAACCAGGACAGGACTTACTCAGTTAATGGTAGGGCTTTGGGGAGAATTACGGAACAGAGAGATCTAGGGATATTTGTTCATAACTCCTTGAAAGTGGAGTCACAGGTGGACAGAGTGGTGAAGGAGGCATTTGGAATGCTTGGTTTCATCGGTCAGATCATTGAATACAGGAGTTGGGATGTCTTGTTGAAGTTGTACAAGACATTGGTAAGGTCACACTTGGAATACTGTGTGCAATTCTGGTCACCCTATTATAGAAAGGATATTATTAAACTAGAAAGAATGCAGAAAAGATTTACTAGGATGCTCCTGGGACTTGATGGATTGAGTTATAAGGAGAGGCTGGATAGACTAGGACTTTTTTCTCTGGAGCATAGAAGGCTGAGGGGTGACTTTATAGAGATCTATAAAATAATGAGGGGCGTAGATCAGCTAGCTAGTCAATATCCTTTCCCAAAGGTAGAGGAGTCTAAAACTAGAGGCATAAGTTTAAGGGGAAAGGTACAAAAGTGTCCTGAGGGGCATTTTTTTCACACAGAGGGTGGTGAGTGTCTGGAACAAGCTGCCAGAGGTAGTAGTAGAGGCAGGTACAATTTTATCTTTTAAAAAACATTTAGATAGTTACATGAGTATGATGGGTATAGAGAGATATAGACCAAATGTGGGCAATTGGCATTAGTTTAGGGGTTTTAAAAAATATAGGGGTAGCATGGACAAGTTGGGCTGAAGGGCCTGTTTCCATGCTGTAAACTCTATGACTGATCCTTCAAGTGAAGGAACAGTTGCTCCTTATCCACTCTGTCTATGCTCCTCATAATCTAATACACCTCGATCAGGTCACCCCTCAGTCTTTGTTCCAGTGAAAACAATCCAAGCCTACCCAATCTCTCTTCATAATTAACTGTTTCATCGTGGGGAACAACATCCTAGTGAATCTCCTCTGCACCCCTCCAATGCAATCACATCCTTCCGATAAGCTGGCAGTTCGATTCAGAACCTGAAAGTGTCAGAGATAGAGATTGTAGCTCAGTCTGCAGCTGTGCCGGGTCCAGGTATGTTAACACTTTGGAAAAATGTATATCAGAGTAAAAAGGGTGCGGAGCATGAGTGATCCCTGTTATGTGATTTGCAGTGTACTTGAAACAGGAGGTTAGATAGCTAAGGGTTCTATAATAGGTGCTAAAAGTAATTCCATACCAGGGAGAGAGACTGAGAAGAAATTGAAGCTAACACAGTGACAAGTAGACACACAGGGCAGAATCTGAGCTCCTGGAAACAAGGCCCGAGCACCAAGCTCCTGCGTGTTGATGCAGATTCTAGTCCTTGATTAAGGTAACTTTATTGTCTCACTTTAGGATGTGACTTTCTCCTAAGCATGACTTTGATCGAACTAAGGCTGCTAATCAATACAGCAGGAGGGAGAGGCCATTCAGCCTCTTAAGCTTATTCCACCATTGAGTTCCATAGAACCTTAGACTCCTGACACTGCAGAAGGAGGCCATTTGGCCCATTAAGTTTGCAGCAACTCTCTGAAAGAAAATCTTATCTCCAGGTCTACCCCCCTGCCCTATTCTCACTACCCCCCACATTGGCTATGGCTAATCTACCTAATCTACACAGCTTTGGAGAAGAAGGGATAATTTAGCATGGCCAATCCATTTAACCCACACATCTTGCGATCATGCCTGATGTGTATCTCATTTCCATTTATGCACCTCTGCTCTGTATCCTCCAATGCTGCTTGCCAACAAATGTCTTCTCAATCTTGGAGTTGCAATTTTTCATGTCTCCTTGCCTTTTGGGAAGAGAATTCCAGATTTCAGTTTCCCTTTTTGAGAGTAAAAGAGCTCCGTGATTTTGTTCCGAATGGCCTATTATTGTCATGCCAGCATGTGTTGCTCCTTCATTACAGCACCCAAGGGAACAGAAGGCTTCATCTGTTGAGCTTTTTGTTGAAGCATGTCTGTAAAATTGAGTTTCATCTACTTACCTAGTCTGTTCAAAACTCTGTATGCATTTTGTGTCCATGTGCTTGAATGCTGCCTTCATAATCGTTGATGATGTTACGCATTGTTGTGTGTTTGATCTTGCTCTTAATCACAACTATAATTCTGAAAGTTAACACTTTTTCCAGGGGTTCATCTGTCCAGTCTGTATGCAATCGTTTCTAACACCAACTGAGCTGTTTGAGCATGACCAGAAGGAACACAGTGTGGCAGACAGGGCGATAGAGGAGCAGCTTCTCCCTGAAGCGTCTGTTAGCGTGGGTTGCTATTTTGTTTGAATTTTTTCCGGGTGGGTGATGGTATGTGAAGTGGTGGTGGGTTTTCGTTCCAGTGTGAAAGCCGTCCTGCTTTTTTTTTCCCCCCTCTGTTTTTCTGCGGTAGTGGGGAGCTGGCTTTTTCCCCTCCCCCCCCACCCCCCGTCTGGTACGCTTTACGGCAGCATGGTGGTATATTTAATTCATTTACTATTTGCAAAGTTTTCATCCTTCAATTGATTGGCTTAATAATTGGTGCGAGGGCAGGTTTGCTGGAATTCTTTATCCCGGTTACATGCCCTGCTGTGTGGTGTCTTTATACCCATAATTATCTGTGTGGCAGCCTCTTGATTTTAGCCAGCAGTGAGATGCTGCATGGAAACTGAATGAATTGGTCCCTTTACTGCATCTTCCACTGAGCGACATGAGAGAGAGTGAGGAGAATATACTCACACTTCAATATAATGCATGCAGGTTGGTGAAATGGACTGAAACATAGCAGATGGCGTTTAATGTGGAGAAGTGTGAAGTGATTTATTTTTTGCAGGCTAATATGGAATGACAGTGCATTATTAATAGCACAGTTCTGAAAAGTGTAATGAGCAGAAAAACCACAGTACATAATGCCGATCCATAAAATGACAGGACAAGTTAGAAACACAGAAGTCCTACGGTGCAGAAGGAAGCCATTCAGCCCATCGAGTCTGCACTGACAACAATCCCACCCAGGCCCTATCCCCGTAATTCCACATATTTCCCCCACTAACTTATGCATCCCAAGACACCAAAGGACAATTTAGCATGGCCAGTCAACTTAACCTGCATATCTTTGGAGTGTGGGAGGAAACTGGAGCACCCGGAGGAAACCCGCGCAGACACGGGGAGAACGTGCAGGCTCCGCACAGACAATGACCTAAGCTGGGAATCGAACCTGGGCCCCTGGAATTGTGAAGTTGATATGGTGATCAAAAAGCACGTGGATGACTTGGGTTTGTGAATAGAGGAACAAAATATAATAGAAAAGAGATTATTCCAGAATCAAAGCAAATTACTGCCGATGCTGAAACCAAAATAGAAAATGCTGGAAAATCTCAGCAGGTCTGCAGTATCTATAAGGAGAGAAAAGAGCTGATGTATTGAGTCCAGATGATCCTTTGTCAAAGCTGCTTTGAAACAGGTTCACCTGGACTCGAAACATCAGCTCTTTTCTCTCTTTACAGATGTCAGATTATTCTAAAGCTTTATTAATCATTGGTTAAGTCTTAGGTTATTGTGTACAATTCTGTGCCACACACTTCAAGAAAAACATAAAAAACCTCACATGGGGAACAGAGGAGATTTACCAGAACATTACCAGGGTAGCACAGTGGTTAGCATTACTGTTTCACTGTGCCAGGAACCTGGATTCGATTCCCAGCTCAGGTCACTGTCTGTGTGCAGTTTGCACATTCTCCTCGTGTCTGTGTGGGTTTCCTCCAGGTGTTCTGATTTCCTCTCTCAGTCCAAAGATGTGTGGGTTAGGTTGATTGGCCATGCTTAAATTGTCCCCTAGTGTCCTGAGATGTGTAGGTTAGAGGGATTAGTGGGTAAATATATAGGGATGTTGGGGTATGGCCTGGGTGGGATTGTGTTCGGTGCAGACTCAATGAGTCGAATGGCCTTTCTCTGTCCTGTAGGGTTTCTATGATTTTTATGGCGTGTGAGTGTGCCTGTATTAGACGCTGTTTTGGAGAGCCAGTGTAGACTTGATGGGCTTGAATGGCCTCCTTCTGCATCTCCCGAGCAAAGCAGATCTTGAAGTATTCTGTGTGAGGTCTGTGAAGTATTCTTTTATAAATCCGAGCCTTTTTTTTATTTTTGAGAACGTTCTTGTTGGTAAAATTTCATAAATGGAAGACAGTGTCTCTTCAGGTATCAAATATTGTAAAAGTTCTCGACTGTGAAGTACAGTGTACTTTAATGTACAATGGCTCATGTGCAGGCAACTGCAGCAGCCAGTTTTGTGCACAGCAAGATCCCATTATGGTATCAGAAAATGTTCAGTTTTGCTGAAAAAAGAGACAGTCCACTGAGCATTCATCAGGATGATTGCAGGAATACCAACATTTGGAAAAACAACATATGTATCAATGCAATTGAAACTTGGAATTTACTTCAAAGTTCTCTTTTTGTTACTGCACTGTTGCCTGTACAGGTACTGGAGAGGGTGGCAGTTCCAAAGATTGATTATGGTGGATATAACTATCAGGAAAGATTGCATGGACTGGAGCTCTTCCCTTGGGAAAAGAGGTCTTTGCTTGTGTAGATGGAGCCTTTTGTGGGTTGCCTAAAATGAAAGGTAATCAGTGTAAGACAGTCACTCGTAAACTGAACGTGAAATTCAGAGAATGTGGAACTTGCTAAGGCATGGTTGAGACAAAATGACATAGACACAGTTAAGGAGAAGCCAATTAAGCATATGGGAAAAAGGAATTTGGCAGTATGTGCTAATAGGATAAGGTGTTGCAGGATGGAAGGGGAATCGTGTGGAGTACAAACACAGTTTGGGCTGAGTAATGTGTTTCTGTGCCGTAGAGTCTTGTGATTATCTCAGCAACAAAAGGTGAGTGTTGCTTCCATGAAACAGAAGTTAAGTGTTTTGAATATATGTGAACCTGGTTTGCCTGTGTATCAGGAGACTATTGCAATAGGGTTCTCTGCTTCATAATAAATAAGTAATAAATAATCTCTACATCATAATAAATAAATCAGGGTCTCAATGCCTCTTCCAAACAACAGACTGCTTTTGAAATTTTGTGCTTTTGAATCATCCACATCTGAGAGCTGAACTATTTCCTCAATAATTTAAAATGGCAGTGTGGATTTTGCGTGTGAACATAATAAATAGCAGCTGGAGTCGGCCACTGAACTCCTTCATTGTTCTCTGAGATCATTGCTGACTCCATATCACTTTCTCACACAATCCCTACATTCTTTGATTCCCTTGGTATCCAGGTCTTGAATCCACAGCTCTCTGGAATAAAGAATGTTGAAGATTCACAATCCTTTGAGTGAAGAAATCTCAGTCCTAAGTGGCCGCCCCCTTTTATGGACCATTAGTTTTCACCAAATGTCAGTTCTCTCTCTGTCTCCCTCTCTCTTTCTGTCTCCATCTTATTTGCCTGGATTATAGCAGTTTCTTCTAAATGCCATTAGACTTTCCTTCCCGTAACCTTTCAACTTTCATTTTTGCAATCTTTTATGAAAGACTGAAATCGATTTGTTCCCCTTCCGTTGCTTTTTTTCTATTTTTGAAGATTTGCAATGTGTCTTGCTCCGCTTCTGTGAGATTTTGACACATCAGCATATTTCTGATCATACCTTCCACTCCAATGAGCTGATGCTTGTCCATTGAATTACTGATTTGATGGGCGGATACTGAGTAACTTGTGGAGCTCTTGCAGTTACTGACAACTGCCTTGAGCATGTGTTGGGACAGTGCTGCTCTGTGTGGCGACTCTTGTTTTCTCTTTCTTTCTAACAAGTAGTAGCACACTCAGAGTTTGTGTTATCTCTGTCAGATAGAGATTCATGAACTATGTTGCTGAATTTCATTGGGATTGCAAAAAAATTAAGGGGAAATGGGAAGAATTAAATCAACAACTCCCTTCCCTGAGCTTCCCCACACTGCTCCATTGACTACCTGGTGAGTAGAGCAGCTTTAACTTAGAAACCTGAAGCAAGAGTAGGCCACTCAGCCCTTCGAGCCTACTCCATCATTCATGACTGATCATCGATTTCGGTATCCTGATGCCCCCTTCTCTCTCCATATCCGTTGATTCCTTTATCCCCAAGAGCTGAATCTAATTTATTCTTGAAATCACTCAACATTTTAGCCTCGAATACTTTCTCTGGGAGTGAATTCCAGACATTCACCACTCTTTGGATGAAGACATTTTTCCCTTACCTCAGTTCTAAAATGTTTACCCCTTATCCTCAAACTGTGACCCCCATAGTTCTGGACTCTGTTTATCTGGCAATAAGGATACATCAGTAGCAAGCAATAAATGAACTAATTTCACAAAGAAATCAATGAAAAAAGATTTAATGAAGAAATTTCATTACAGCAACACTGAGGCTACATGAGCACCCACAATCCCCATCTGTTTTCTATTTATACTGGGTCAGCTGACTACATCATTTTGCCATTGGTTACATTTGTCTGCCTGGTCAGCTCACCTTCATAGCATGTTACCTTTGGTTACGTCATTACAGACTCCCCCCTCCATCAGGCGCTCTCTTCTGAATCTACCCTGTCCAATCCTATTAGAATTTTATGAGTTTCTATGAGATCTCTTCTCATTAAACTCTAGTGAATACTCGCCGACTTAGTCTCTCCTCATATGAGAGACGTGCAGTCCCTGGAATCAGCCTGGTAACCTTCGTTGTGCTCCCATTTATAGCAAGGATATCCTTCCTTGGATATGGATACCAAAATTGCACACTGTATTCAAGATGTGTCTTCGCCAATGCCCTGTACAGTTGCAGTAAGCATCCCTATTCCTGTATTTAAGTCCTCTCGCTATGAAGGCCAACATATTTGCCGTCTTTACATCTGCTGTACCTGCATGCTTGCTTTCAGTGACTAATAACAAGAACACAAAGCTCTCGCTGAGTATCCACCTCTCTCAATTTACACCCATTCAAGTAATCATCTGCTTTCCTATTATTGCTACCAAAGTACATAACCTTACATTTATCTACATTACACTGCATCTGTCATGTCCACACACTCACCCTGCCCAAACCACACTAAAGCATCGCTGCTCCCACTCAATTTGGTATCGTCTGCAGATTTGGAGATAATGCATTTAGTTTCAGGAAACACTCAAGTATTTTGAGAAGATCTCTATGTAATTATGATCTGCAACTCTTGTGGTCAATAAGGAAGATAACTCAATTTGTGCATCTCCAGAGATTGCCAGTTAAGTATTTTGAAGCTGGTTTTGGAGTTTGGGAGTTATGAGTGACTGTGGAGTGGATCATTAGGTTGCTGGTAATTTTGCTGTCCGTTTGCAATTTTTTTGGGCCACTCTGCATGTTTTGATGACTGTCGGCAATGAACTAGAAACAACAGCACAGACCGTTACCAAGGAATGGGTCCAATTAGCCTAAATAGGTCAGGCATATTCTGACATCTTAAAAGCCTTGCGACTGGAGCACCCTTAATTTGTCTCTGCTTTTCAAGCTGGTTTTGTTTTTTTTTTGCTGCTTGTTGTGTTGAGTGAGGAGGAACGGGAAGCTGAAGTGTGTCGGATCAGGCATAGGAACAGGAGTCGGCCGTTCATTCCTTCGAGCAAGTTCAACAGGTCATATCAATTAGATAGATGTCAGACTCATTATTTAGAGCCATACAGAAGGAAGTTTGAGCTGCCTTGGGAGGTTGTGTAAAATGCTAGATTTCCAGGTGTTCCCAGATGTTGTCCCTGTGGCCAGAAAACTTGCGACAGCTGGTGTGTTTTAAGACTGACTGGGGAGAGGTGTGTATGCGTTTGGAAGCTGTAGGCAGGGTCCAAAAAGAGAGAGCTGAAGGAATCTGCAGTTACACATTGGAAGCGTAGCTCAGTGAGAAAAGTTTATAAATACAGCAAAGATTTTTATGAACTGTACATACTTAATGAAGCTCATTTTTCATTCTCATTTCACTTTTTTGCTCCTTTTACAGATCATTTTAAATCTGTGCACTCTCATTCTCGATCCTTTTACGAGCAGGAACAGTTTTTCCCAATCTACTCTGTCCAGCCCCCTCATGATTTTGAACATCATCTTTTATCCGCCTTCTCTCCAAGGAGAACAGTCCCAAATTCTCCAATCTAACATCGTTCCTGGAACCATTTGTGTAAACCTCTTCTGCAGTCTCACCGATGTGTTCCTATCTCCATGGCTGCATGTGAACACCTCATCAGATTATTATGTCCCGGGTTACTAGGCCAGTAATATAATCACTGTGCTACTTGGAAATTCTGTGAATTAGCACACCATTCTTGTGGATCATTCACAGAAAGCATTTTCCGTTAACGGACCAATTCTCATGAGCTAATATTTAAATTCTCCTGTGTGCAGACAGTAGGATTGATTGCAAATGAGCATTCTACCATTGTGAAATAATGAACTGAAAATATAGAAAAATAAAAGATAGGAGGAGGCCATTTGGCCCTTTGAGCCTGCTCTGCCATTCATTATGATCAAGGCTGATCATCCATCTCAATAGATTAATCCTGCTTTCTCTCCTAACCTTTGATCCCACTTGCCCCAAGTGCTGTGTCCAGCTGCCTCTTGAATGCATTGGCATCAATTATTTCCTGTGGTAATGAATTCCCCAGGCTCACTACTCTGGATGAAGAAATGTCTCCTCGCTTCCTAAATGGTCTACCCCCCCCCCCGCCAATGCAACTTCCTCCCTGCATCTATTCTGTCTAGACCTGTTAGAATTTTAAAAGTCTCTGTGAAACCCTCTCATCTGAACTCCGGGGAAAACAATGGTAACCTGGTTAATCCCTCCTCATACATCTGTCCCACCATCTCAGGAATCAATCTAGTAAACCTCTGCTGCACTCTCTTGAGAGCAAAAACATCCTTCCTTAGAAAAACTACACACAATATTCTAGGTGTGGCCTCACCAAGACCCTGTCTAGTTGCAACAACACATCCCTGCTCCTCTACTCAAAACCTCTCGCAATGAAGGCTGACATGCCATTTGCCTTCTTTACCGCCTGCTGCACCTGCATGCTTACCTTCAGTGACTGGTGCACAAGGACACCCAGGTCTCATTGCACACTCCTCTCTCCCAGTTTGCAGCCATTTGGATAGTAACCTGCTTTCTTGCTTCTGCTTCCAAAGGGAATAACTTCACACTTATCCAGATTGTACTGTATCTGCTATTGATTTGCCCACTCATCCAACCTGTCCAGAGCATTCTGAAGGATCTCTGCATCCTTGTCATAATTCACCCTCCTGCCCAACTTGGTATCACCTGCAACTTTGAGATGTTACATTTTGTTCCCTCGTCCAAATCGTTAATATATATTGTGAATAGCTGGGGTCCCTGCACTGATCCTGTGGCATCCCACTAGTTATTGCTTGCAAATTTGTAAAGCATCCATTAATTCCTCCTCTGTTTCATAGAACATAGAACATTACAGCGCAGAACAGGCCCTTCGGCCTTCGATGTTGCGCCGACCAATTAGGAAAAAGCAATGACCCTCTAACCTAAACCATTCCCTTTTCGTCCATAAACTTATCTACTAACCTCTTAAACGCCACCAAACTTGACGCATCTACAACTGCAGCAGGCAGGGCATTCCATACCTTTACCACCCTCTGGGTAAAGAACCTACCTCTGACATCCATCCTATAACTACCACCCTTAATTTAAAGCTATGTCCCCTCGTGCTAGCTTTCTCCATCCTAGGAAAAAGGCTATCACTGTCCACCCTATCTAAACCTCTAATCATCTTATATGTTTCAATAAGGTTTCCTCTCTGCCAACCTGTTTTCTATCCATCTGAGTGCACTTCCCCCCCCAATCCCATGAGCTTTAATCTTGCACAATAATCTCTTGTGCGGGATTTCATCCAAAAATATCACATCTGCTCGTTCCCTGTGTTAACTCTACCCGTTATATCTTCAAAGAATTCCAACAGATTTGTCAAGCATGATTTTCCCTTCATAAATCCATGCTGACTTTGTTCCTGCCAGTGCTTTCTAAATGCGCTGCTATAAAGTCTTTGATACTGGATTTGAGAAGTTTCCCCACTACCGATGTTAAGCTCACTGATCTATAATTCCCTGTTTTCTCTCTACTTCCCTTTCAGAATATTGGAGTGATATTTGCTACCCTCCAATCTGCAGGGACTGTTCCAGAGTCTGCAGAATCATGGAAGATAATCACCGAGGCATCTATTTCTCGAGCCACTTCCTTAATTACTCTGGGATGAAGATTATGAGGCCCTAGGGATTCAATCCATCTTCAATCCCATCAATTTTCCTGATACTCTTTCTCAGCTAAATTTGATTTTCCTCATTTGTTCCCTCTTAGTAAAACTTGCATTCTCCAACATTTCTGGCATCTGATTTGTGTTCTCTTTTGTGAGGACAGAATCACAGTATATATTCATTTGTTCATTCATTTCTTTATCCTTTATTATACAGTCGCCCATTTCTATTTATAGGGGACTTACATTTGTCTTCACCAACCTCTTTCTCTTTATATATCTATAGAAACTCTTAGTGTCAGTCTTTAAATTCCCTGCAAGCTTACTTTCGTTCTGTATTTTCCTCTTAATTAATTCCTTGGTCCTTTGCTGAATTCTAAACTGCTCCCAATCCCCGGATCTATTATTTTTCTTGGCCAATCTGGATGCTTCTTCCTTGGATCAGATAATCTCTAATTTCCTTGTAAGCCATGATTGGCCCTCTTACCCATTTTGCTTTCGTGCCAGACAAGAATAAACAGTTGCTGCAGTTCCCCAATGCGTTTCTTGAATGTTTGTTGTTCCCTATCCACTGTCATCCCTTTAAGTGACTCTCCCCAATCTATCAAGGCAACTCGCGCTTCATGTCCTCGTCCTTTATAAGATTCATTACCCTCGTCTCCAAATCAATTACTTCACTCTCCATCTAAAAACAATTCTATCACCTTATGATCGCTCATCCCCAAGGGGTCTCGTACAGCTAGATTGGCAGTGATTCCCTTCTCTTAGACAGCACCCAGTCTAAGATGGCCTGTTCTTTAGTTGGTTCCTCCACATATATTGGTCAAGAAAACCATCCCGTATATACTCCAGAAATTCCTCCTCTACAGCATTATGGCTAATTTGATTTGCCCAACCTATGTGCAGATTAAAATCACCCATGATCACAAAATCGCCTTTATCACAATCATCTCTAATTTTGTGTTTAATGCCATTCTGGACATCACCACTACATTTTAGGGGTCTGTATATGACACCCACTAATGTTTTTTTTCCCCCTTGTTATTTCTAGACTCTACCTGTACAGACTCTGTATTGTCAAAGCCAATATCCTTTCTATGTATTGTGTTAATTTCTTCTTTAACCAGCGGTGTCACTTCATCACTTTTTCCTTTGTCTGTCCTCCCTAAATATTAAATATCCTGGGACATTCACTTCCCACCCCTGATCACCCTGCAGTCATGTCTCCATAATCCCAATTATGTTATACCTGTTTATATCCACCTGCAAGATTAGTTCATCCACTTTATTGCAAATGCCCCATGCATTGAGGTACAAAGCCTTAAAAGCTTGTCTTTTTAATATTGTTTGCCTTGCTCCCAATATTTTTCTCTATAGCCCTGTTTGAATTTTGTCCTTGGTTTCTCTACCTATCACTTCTCTGTTCTCTTTTCTACCTTCTGTTTTTGTCCTTGCTCCCTCCTCCCCTGCAAACACACTCTAGAGCATTGGTCCCAGTCCTGCCTAGGTGTCCAATTTGTACAGGTCCCACCTCCCTCAGAACTGGTCCCAATGTCCCAGGAATATGAAACCCTTTTCTGACACCATCTCTTCAGCCGTGTATTTATCCGATATATCCTGTCATTTCTACTCTGACTAGTAGTAATCCTGAGATCACTACCATTCGTTAACTTCCTGGCTCCCTATATTCTGCTTTTAGAACATAAGAGCATAAGAAATAGGAGCAGGAGTCGGCCATCCAGCCCCTCAAGCCTCCCCCACCATTCAATAAGATCATGGCTGATCTGTAGTGGTTCAGTACCACTTTCCCGCTCTCTCCCCATAACCTTAATTCCCTTGTCAATCAAAAACCTATCCATTCTTGACTTGAACGTATTCAGCGAGGAAGCCTCCACCACTTCATCAGGCAGAGAACTCCAAAGATTCACCATCCTTTGCGTGAAGAAATTCCTCCTCAACTCTGATCTGAACTGCCCCCCCATTAATCTTGAGGCTGTGCTCTCTAGTCCTGCTATCTTTGTTAAGTGGGAAGAGTCTCTCAGCCTCTACCTTATCCATCCCCTTCATTATCTTATACATCTCTATAAGATCCCCTCTCAGCCTTCTAAACTCCAAAGAGTATAAACCTAGCCTATTCAGTCTCTCGTCATAATCCAACGTCCTCATCTCTGGTATCAGCCTAGTAAACCTTCTCTGCACCCCCTCCAAGGCCAATATATCCTTCCTCGAATGCGGCGACCAAAACTGCACACAGTACTCCAGCTGCGGCCTCACCATCACCCTATACAGCTGCAACAGAACCTCCCTACTTTTATATTCTATCCCCCTCGCTATAAAGACCAACATTGCATTCGCCTTCTTAATCACCTGCTGCACCTGCAGACTGGGTTTTTGTGATTCGTGCACAAGGACCCCCAGGTCCCTCTGCACCGTCGCATGCTGCAGCTTTTCTCCATTTAAATAGTAATCCTTCCTACCGTTATTCCTGCCAAAGTGGATAACCTCACACTTACTAACATTATACTCCATCTGCCAGGTCCTCGCCCACTCACTCAACCTATTCAGATCCCTCTGCAGGTCTTCCACACCTCCACACAATTTGCTTTTCCACTCATCTTTGTGTCATCAGCAAATTTTGTCACCCTGCACTCAGCCCCTTCCTCAGATCATCTAAGTAAATGGTAAATAGTTGAGGCTCCAGCACCAAACTCTGGGGCACTCCACTAGTCACCAGCTGCCAATCAGAACAGCACCCATTAATACCTACCCTCTGCTTCCTATTAGACAACCAATCCTCTATCCAGTCTAACACCCTATCTCCGACTTCCTGCACCTTAACCTTCTGCAGAAATCTTTTGTGAGGCACCTTATCAAACGCCTTTTGGAAATCCAAAAACATCACATCCACCAGTTCCCCTCTATCTACCGCACTAGTCACTTCCTCATAGAACTCCAATAAATTCGTCAAGCATGACTTCCCCTTAACGAATCCGTGCTGCGTCTGCCTGATCAAACTGTTCGTATCCAGGTGCCTTGTTATTTCTGCTTTGACGACAGATTCAAGCATTTTTCCTACTACAGACATTAACCTAACTGGCCTATAATTCTCTGCCTTCTGTCTGCTACCTTTTTTAAACAGCAGCGTAACATTAGCCGTTTTCCAATCTTCCGGCACTTTCCTGGAGTCCAGCGACTTCTGAAAGGAAAGACCTCATTCCTCACTTAAAGATCCTCATTTAGGACCTCATTCCTTTTTTTTTAACCTATGTCATTTGTACCAACGTGTACTATGATCACTGGCTGTTCACCCTCCCCCTTGAGAATGTCCTGCAGTTGTTCTGTGGCATTGTTGATCCTAGCACCAGGGAGACAACATACCATCCTGGAGTCTCTTTTGTGGCCACAAAATGCCTGTCTATTCGCCTTACCATGGAATCCCCTGTAATTATTGCACTGGCACACTTTTAACCCCTGTCCTCTGCAGCAGAACAAAATGTGGTGCAATGAGTTTTGTTGCTGCTGCTTTCCCCTCAGAGGTCATTCCCCTTAACAATATCCAAAGCAGCATAAGTATTTTACAGGGGAGTAGCCATAGGAGATTCCTGCCTATCTCTCTTGTTGTGTCTGGTGATCGACCATTCCCTTCCTGCCTGCAGAGTCTGAACCTGCAGTGTGCCCATCTCTCTATATGTGCTATCCACGATACTCTCTGACTCGCAGATGCTCCATAGTGTCTCCAGCCGCAGCTCCAGCTCTGAAACTGGAGATACTTCCTGCACCCATGCTGACCCAGGGGACTGGAACTATCCCCAGCCTGCCAACAGAGGCTCGATCTACCCTGTCCACTCAATAAGGTAAGAAGCCTCATGACACCAGGTTAAAGTCCAACAGGTTTTGGATTTTAACCTGGTGTTCTGAGACTTCTTACTGTGTTCACCTCAGTCCAACGCCAGTATCTCCATATCATCACTCAGTAAGGTGGCAAATGTAAATTTTAACCTGAAGATAACTCTAGCATTAAGTAAATGTAAGTCGTTAATAAGAATTGCACAATAGCTGAAAAGCTGAGCAACAAACTAAGAGAACAATATTTAGATCATATGTGTTCTAATCTTGATAACCATTTGAAGGAATAAATCAGCTAGTATTGCAATAAATTTAAAAAGTTTACTTATTAGTCACAAGTAGGTTTACATTAACATTGAAATGAAGTTACTATGAAATTTCCCCTAGTCACCACACTCTGGAGCGTGTTTGGGTTTATAAGGAGAATTTAGCTTGGCCGATCCACCTAATGTGTACATCTTTGAATTGTGGGAGGAAACAGGAGCAGCCGGAGGAAAGCCACGCAGACACAGGGAGCGTGTGCAAACTTCACAGACAGTGATCTAAGCTGGGAATTGAACCCGGGCCCTTGATGCTGTGAGGCAGCAGTGCTAACCACGTGACACCATGCATTTATTCACAGAGTGAAACACTGCAGGTATATTTCTCCTAACTCCAGACCACTCTTGTGTGAGTCCGCGTCTCTCACGAGGGGTCACGGGCTTAGGGTGAGGGGGTAAGGTATAAATTGGATGCTAGAGGGAGTTTTTTTCACACAGAGGGTGGTGGGGGTATGGAATGCGCTGCCAAGTAAACTGGTGGAGGCAGGTACTCTGGAGTTATTTAAGAAATACTTAGATGGGCACATGAACAGAATGGGAATGGAGGGGTATAGAAAACTGATTTAAAATAGGGATCATGAGCCTTGGAGTCCCTGGGAAGTGTGTAAATAGATGATGATATTGATATACTTGTTTTTATCCTACAGATGCTTTGGTCCACCTTGTTGTCTAACGAGGGGCATACACGCGATGGGTCGTGAGAGGGCTGCTCTTGGATTATTTTCGAGAGTATCCTAGTGCTTCACGTCATTAGTGTACGCTTGACCTGGACCATTTGATGGGTAACACGACAGCTCAGTGACTATCGCTGTGCTGTGCAGATACATGGATTTGGGCCTGTGTCTGTGGGAGTTTGCACATTCTCCCCGTGCTTGCGTGTGGGTGCTCCGGTTTCCTCCCACATCCCAAAGATGTGCTCTTAGGCTAATTGGCAAAACAAATTCTCCCTAAGTTGTCTCAAATTTGGTTTTTAATCCATAGATCTATAAACATAGACTGGGATCGCAGGTAGAGGTGGGAACATCGGGGTGGTGGCGCGGGCTCGTTGGGCCGAAGGGCATGTTTCCCGTGCTGTTTTGTTCTTTGTTCTTTATAATGTGCTCCAGTAACTATCCATCAGCATCCCACATCTACGTTCTTGACCCTCAACTGACATTGAATACTGGAGTTGGGATGTCTTTTTGAAATTGTACGTGATATTGATAAGGCCACACTTGGAATATTGTGTAAAGTTCTGGTCAACCTATTATAGAAAAGATATTATTAAACTAGAAAGAGTGGAGAAAAGATTTACTAGGATGTTACCAGGACTTGATGGATTGAATTATAAGGAGAGGCTGGATAGATAGGACTTTTTTCTCTGGAGCATAGAAGACTGAGGGGTGACTTTATAGAGATCTATAAAATAATGAGGGACATGGATTAGCTAGATAGTCAGTATTTTTTCACAAAGGTAGGGAAATCTGAAACTAGAGGATATTAGTTTAAAGTGAGAGGGGAAGAGGTACAAAAGGGACCAGAGGGGCAATTTTTTTCACACAGAGGGTGATAAATGTCTGGAACAAGCTGCCAGAGGTGGTAGTAGAGGCGGGTACAATTTTGTCTTTTAAAAAGCATTTAAATAATTACATGGATAAGATTGGAATAGAGGGATATGGGATAAATGCAGACAATTGGGATTAGTGTAGGGGTTTAAAAAAAGTACAGCATGGATAAGTTGGGCTGAAGAGCCTGTTCCCATGCTGTAAACCTGAACTAACAGCCTGAAGTTGCTTTTATTCATTCTCAGGATGTTGGTGTCACCAGTAAGCCTGAGTTTCATTGTCCATCCCAAGTTGCTGATGGGCTGAAATGGGCTGTTTGCTTGAATTGCCAGAAGAGCAGTTTATTGTAATTGAATTGCTTGCTGCATAACTTCAGAGGCAAGTTAAGAGAGAGTCTGCTATAACAGAGTCATAATTCCAGATTATTGTCTATAAAATTTGAGTGAAGTTAAAATAGACTCCATAGCATGCACCCTGATTACTTTAATGAGTAGATAGTGAATGTCAGTGTACTGATCCTGAGTTGTTATCTCTCAGTATTGGACACAGGGCTGTCTGAAAATTATACAGGACTTTTCAACATCAAGGGAATTGAGAAGGATATTGAATATTTTTACCACTGGGAGTATAAACTCTTAGTCAATTCTGTTCTCTGATCATATCAGAAACAATGTCTTTAAATTACTGCCGATTATTATTACCCGATATCATTAATAGCCCCTAATTTCATGGCTCTCTTTGAATAATGCTATTGTATCACTTATATACCAACTATCTGTGTGTTCATCTGTAATAGATGCTCAGTAATAGAAACTGGACTGCTTCGTATGATGACTATGCTTTGGTCACAAAGTCAGAAAAAAATGAGAGATTTTTTAATTAGAGTCTAAAATTCTATTCAGGAAAGTAGCACACTAAGGTTTTCTGACATAATTCCAATTATACCTTGTTCACTCAGGAGACCAATTATTTGAGGATTGTAAAGCTTAATCCATTGATTGCAATGCTGTTTTTTTTATTATCTATATTAGAGATATTACATTCTATTTTCTATTATTATTAGAAGTACATATCCATGTACTTCCAATGTTCAACAGTAATAACCCTGAGCATTCAAAATAATTAGGCTTGTAATTATTAGAAACTACAATTGCTTTCTTTGAAGATCCTGTTTGTTGGAGTGCCTGATGAAAAGGAATTGATCAGAAAGCAGTTCTGCATGCAATCTGTATTTTCAACAAGGAGATATTAATGCTCTTTGGAGTGTTGGATCCATATTTTTGTACCACTCATTGGCAGAATCATTGCTCCTTGCCCCTCCCTGTATCCTTGAACACTCTTCGCTGCCCTTGCATAGGTTTCCCAAGTTACCCTGAACGGGCTCCATTGGAGGTCTGTTATTTGTAGACTCGATGTGTGGAATTTTACTGGCATATCCACCTGAGGTTCTAAGATCCTGCCCAAGACCAATGGAAAATGCCATTCTCCAAGCCTCACCTCCCGGAATCGGGGCGAGCGTGCCGGTAAAATTCCGGTCTGCGTGTAATGGGATTTTCTGCCTTGTTGCATTGACTTTGAGGCATTGAGATTTGAAGAAAAGGAAGAGGAATTTTGAGAACCAAGTTCAGAAGAATAGTGACATTGGTCGTGACAGAGAAAGACTAGTTTGGTAAGAGAAAGATTTGTGTTGACAAAAGAATTAGTCCCTGGTGCTGTGAGGCAGCAGTGCTAACCACTGTGCCACCATGCCACCACTGTGCTGCCACTTCCCAATGAAGGATGTGCGAAATCCAAGAATAGTAAGATTAGGAATTTTGTTACAGTTTTAAAACTTGACACTATCTTCACTGAAGACGGCAACAACAGTTTATTGGAAGCTTGTTTACGTAGTGGGCAATTGTTCCACTCCTGTTGAGAGGCTTGAGGAGACTGAGGTGTGCATGATCTGAGGATTGAGGAGAATGAGCTTTAAGTGCTGAGACCAGACTCAGTCGATTGTGGAAGACTGTGTTAGACTTTTAACGCACCAACCTAGGTTAAGAATTGTAGTGGGAGAAAGGACAAGGGGAAGGCCCAAGTTAACAGGGCAAGTCAGATGATTCATGTGAGGGAGACCTGTGAGCAGTGTTGGTGAGAGACCGTTTATGGTAATGTATTTTATTATGCACCTGGGGGCATTGCCACTGGCATCCAGATGTTTTATATGATGAAGTATGATTCACCAGTGTTTTCAGGAGCAGCAACTGCAGAAGTATAATGTAAGCAATGACCTCCAGTAGTCTGGGGGAGCAGGAAGTTCTCAAATCAGAATGAATTTGGTTTCTGACAGAGCAGATTGCAGTGTCGTAGTCACATGCATCCTGCGGATTTTCATTAAATATTACTGCACTGAATGCCCCTTCAGTCACATTGCCCGGTATTTGAACTGAGGTTCAGCAAGAGAGTTGAGCAGCTCTCTGAGGGGAATGCAGCTTTTGTGATTATTATGGGAAAAGAACCAAATAATCCAACCCGAAGCAGATTTTTATTTTGGTTGGTAACCCTGCTAGCGATGTGTTGCTGTGTTAAATACACGTTGTATCGAATGGACAGGTATGAAAAGGACTCCTCAATAAGAGGCAGCAAATAGATTCAATGGAGCACAGGGTGATTATGGTACTTGAAGGCCAGTGTACATGCTGGGAATCCATCTGTTCCTCGATACCAGGATGGCACAGTGATGCCACTGCTGCCCCACAGTGCCAGGGACCCAGGTTCAGTTCCTCAGGTCACTGTTTGTGCAGAGTCTGTGTGTTCTTTCTGTGTTTTTGTGAGTTTCCCCAGGTGCTCCACTTTCCTCCCCCAGTCTGAAAGACGTGTCTATTAGGTGCATTAGCCATGTTAAATTCTCCCTCAGTGTACACAAACAGGTGCCGGAGTGTGGCGACTAGGGGATTTTTCACTGTAACTTCATTGTAATGTTAATTTAAGCCTACTTGTGGCAGCAATTAATAAACTTTAACTTGATTTAGGTCCGGGGAGAATTGTCTAGAGCTCACTCCCTGCCCAGGTCTTTGGTTAAAATGTTTGTCAGAGGCTGATGTGTACATTGAAAGTGGACCCCAGCAGATTTTCAGTAAGAGGGCTGTTGTATGCAGAATGAAGCAAAGGAGTTTTGCCGAGAGTGAGGAGGTTAGGCTTTGATGGTCATGGAGGATTTGTTGCGAGTGCAGTCTCTAATACACTAGTAGTCAGAGATGAATACTCATGTACACAAGCAGCATGCAATATTCATCATCAGCTTCTGCACCAGTCAGTGCTGCAGTGGAACTGCTTTCATCCTCTGATTTCCCCAGCAACTCTGTCCGCTTAGCATGATCTGTTTGGCATTGCAACCTTTTGCTGTGAGATGTCACCTTTCTTTGCTCCCCATTTCCACTGAATCTCTGTGCGGGTGAGCAGTGCTGGATTTGTGTGCATGAACATGTTGGCCTCTTTATTTTTGTCTCTATTTCCCTTTTGCAGGGTTTTATTTGCCCACTGTGTATGAAGTCTCATGCTTCAGCAGAAGATCTTTTCAAACACTATGAAGCATTTCACGAACCGGGAAATGACACTGGCTCCAGAGAAGAAACAGCTTTGAGAAGGTTTGTGTTTGTGCTTTTTGGAAGCTCTTTCTGCGACTTTTCTGCTCACGTCAGATGTTCTGGGTTTGTTCAGCAGGATCGACGCTTTGCTGTTTAGCATACCCAGTGGAACTTGGCAAATCAAGGTGTCTAACTGTTGACACTAGTTTATTAGTCGATTTGTACTTTCAATGTCAGCCTTGGCTTGACTTTTAAGTCAGAAGGATATGGGTTCCAGTCCCCCCTCCAAGACTTGAACGCAACATTGAAGCAGGTGGGGATCGCTGCTCTGTTGGGATGTGCTGTCTTTTGGGGCAATTTTTTTTTTGATTCATTCGTGGGACATGGTGTCACTGCCTGGCATTTGTTGCTCATCCCTAATTGCCCTTGATTTGCTAGGCCATTTCAGAGGGCAGAGTCAATCACATTGCTGTGGCTCTGGAATCACATGTAGGCCAGACTATGTAAAGAAGGCAGATGTCCTTCTCTAAAGGATGTTAACGAACCAGATGGATTTTTCTGACAGTGGTTTCATGGTCAGCAGTAGATTCTTAATTCCAGATTTTTTGTTTTATTGAATTCAGATTCCACCGTCAACCATGGTGGGATTTGAACCCACGTTCCCAGAACATTAGCTGAGTTTCTGGATTCAAAGTCTAAGGATAACATCACCACGCCATTGCCTTCCCCCTTTGGGTGCGATGTTAAACTGAGGCTCTGTTTCAGGCAGATATAAATGATCCATTCTATTTCAAAGCAAACCATGCAATTCCTACAGTGCAGAAAAAGACCATTTGGCCCATTGAATCTTCACTGACTTTCTGAAAGAGCATCCCACCAGACCTTTCCCTCTACCCTATCCCTGTGACCCTGCACATTTACCATGGCTAATGCCCCTAACCTACACATTTTAGGACACTAAGGAGCAATTCAGCATGGCCAGTCCACCTAACCCGCATAAATTTGGGGGACAGTGGGTGAAAACCGGAGGAGAATGCAGGGAGACTGTGCAAACTTTACACTGACAGTGACCTACGTTGGTATTGAACCTGGTCTTTGACACTGTGAGATAGTAGTGCTAACCACTGTGCCAGCCAATAGCATTAAAGATAGGCAATGTGGCCATTTATCTGAATGCTGTTCGTGCGATCTTGCAAATTGGCTGTAGCATTCCATACAAAAGATACTTCAAAAGGTATCTAATCGGCTGTGGAGTGTTTTCCGGATGGAACCAAATCAAATTGAGGCAAGACATCTAACAGAAAATGTGACCAGTCAGGGCACACAGCCAGTCATTGTTAAACCATAGAACATTATGCAATGCTGTAATGGCTGGAATGGAGAATGCCTTTATCTGTCTCACTATTACAGAAAAATTCTACCTTACCAACCTCTCTGTATAATTGAATTATTTTTAAATGTTCTGGATGTGAATTTTGAAAATTAAGCGTATCCCTTTATAAAATAAACCATTTATAGTTCACTTATTTGCCTCCTGATGATGGGAGTAAGCACATGCACTTTCTGCATGTCTAATAATCAGTATTGTGTTGTGGTCTAAGGTTCTTGATGCCGGTGAGCACCTCTTGGGTAGATAGGGGTTTAGATGAAGGGAATGGGAGTGGGGAAATATTTGGCTCCCACCTTCCTTAGAAAAGAAAATTATTTCAAATGGCTCATGTTTCAAATTAGAATCACAAGATAGTTAGAACACAGGGGGAGGTGATTCAGCCCATCGTGCTTGTGCAAGAGCAACTCAGCTAGTCCAACATCTCTTCCTTTCTCTGTAACCCTGCATGTTTTTTCTCTTGAGATAATTGCTGAGATCCTTTTTGAAAGCCACGATTGAATCTACCCCCATCATTTTCTCAGGCTGCACATTCCAGATCCTACCCACTTGTAAAGTATTAAAAAAAACTCTTTTATGTTTTCTTTGGTTCTTTTGTTGATTACCTTAAATCAGTGCCTTGTGGTTTTTTAACCTTTGCTTCACTGGTAACAGTTTCTTTCCATCTACTCTTTGTTTTGATTGCTTAATGCCCTCTTCACCTTCGCTGAGATGAAGAACTCCAGTTTCTGGTGTCTGTCGATGTAACTGAAGTTTCTTAGCCCCGAGACCATTCTTGTAAACTTTTTCTGCATCCTCTCTAATGATTTCACATTGGTCCTGAAGTGTGGTGCCCAGAATTGAACACCGTACTCCAACTGGGACTGAACCAGCATTTTCTAAAGGTTCACCATAACTTTTGTGCCTTTTTGTTTCTGATTTTGTATGGCTCAAATAGAAATGTGATCGCTTCTGTTAATCCAATACTTCAAATGGAGGGAAAGATAGTCTTATTTGTTAGAAGTGGGGAGGTGATGGCCTAGTGGTATTATCGCTAGGCTATTAATTCAGGAACTCAGCTGGGGACCCGAGTTCGAATCTCACCACGGCAGATGGTGGAATTTGAATTCAATTTTAAAAAATCTGGAGTTAGGAATCTGCTGACGGCCATGAAACCATTGTTAATCAAACCTATCTGGTTCACTACTATCCTTTAGGGAAGGAAATCTGCCGTCCTTACCCTGATCTGGCCTATATGTGACTCCAGAGCCACAGCAATGTGGTTGACTCTCAACTGCCGTCCAAGGGCAAGTAGAGATGGGCAATAAATACTGGCCAGTCAGTGATGCCCCTGTACCGTGAATGAATAAAAAAAGTATCATGTGTTATTTAGTCAATAACTGCAATATCCTGCTAAATGATCCTCCAGCCCTCCCGATCAGTCCTGACTGAGTGAATTGTACTGACCGGCTTGGGAAGGATATCCCTTTGTTTTTTTCCTTTGCTTCCTCAAGTGATCTAAGGCACTCTTCTGCGAGAAGAAAGCGTTACAGATTTGAGGGGTGGTCAAACAGCCTCACTGTTTTCCTACGTCGCTGGTGCTGATCGTTGCCGATAGCTGACAGTAAATTAATTTGAGGCTCCAGTCACGCAGCATGGAGATGGAGGAACAGGAAGTGAGTAGTTTGTGTTTGTGGCAGATCTGTGCGCCATAATGAATAACGTTTCCCTTTCTCGTGCAGGGATGACCTCGCGCTCCATCAACAAGAGGTGCAAGATCTCCAGGCCTCCTTAAAGGTTGGAATGTGCATGTTCAGATTTCTGCCGCTCCATCTGTTGTTGCCTGTAGTCACTGGGGTCACTTGTACTCAAACCGCTGATCTCTTCTCCCCGCAGGAGGAGCGCTGGTTCACACAAGAGTTGAAGAAAGAACTGGATAAAGTGCAAGGACAGCTGAAGCAAGTAATTCCTTTCACATACCTTCAGTGCCAGGATACTTGGAAAGCTGGATTGCAGCCAGTGTTGATTTGTGCAACCTTTTGCACAGCAGCCTTGGTTGGCTGCGTGATGCTTGGATCTGGGTATAAGAGCAGAAACTCCTGGGGTTCGTTAGCACCATCTTTTAAAGGTAGCAGGGCAAGGTGAAAAGGCTGCTTCTTTTTTTCAATAAGATTTAAAGTTTAAAAAAAGTTATTTAAGGTTTTTAAAAACAAAATTATTTAATGTGACACAAGTAGGTTTATGTTACAGGTGGCACAATGGTTAGCAGTGCTGCTTCACAGCTTCAGGGTCCTGGATTCGATTCCTGGCTTAGGTCGCTGCCTGTGTGGAGTTTGCACATTCTCCTCGTGTCTGTGTGGGTTTCCTCTGGGTGCTCCGGTTTCCTCCCACAGTCCAAAGATGTGTGGGTTAGGTTGATTGGCTGTGCTAAGAAATTGCCCCTTAGTATCCAGGGATATGTAGGTTAAGAGGTTAATGGGTATAATATGTAGGGATATGGGGGCAGGGGTGGGATTGTGTTCGATGCAGACTCAATGGGCTGAAAGACCTCTTTGTGCACTGTAGGGTTCTATGATTAACACTGCAATGAAGTTGCTGTGAAAATCCCCTAGTCACCACATTGCAGCGCCTTTGGGTACACTGAGGGCAGGTGCCGCATGGCCAATTCACCTAACCCAGGATTATGGGAGGAAACTGGAGCACCTAGAGAAAACCTATGCAGACACAGGGAGAATATGCAAACTCCGCACAGCGTCCCAAGCCAGGAATCAAATCTCGGCCCTTGGTGCTGTGAGGCAGCAGTGCTAACCATTGTGCTGCCCACTCATAGGATCACATGGGACCCCAGATTTTATTAGTGCAAGTAAGAGTAGATAAACAGGGAGTTATTCTAAACCTTAATAAAACACTGACTCCACCTCAGCTGGAATATTGGGTTCTATTATGGGCCCCATACTTTTGGTAGCATTTGATTTATTATTATTGTCAGGTATTAGTATATAGTGAAAAGTATTATTTCTTGCTTGCTATACAGACAAAGCATACCGTCCTTAGAGAAGGAAAGGAGAGAGCGCAAGAATGTAGCGTTACAGTCATAACTAGGGTGTAGAGAAAGATCAGCTCATATCATTGCCTTTGCTGGAGTGTAGAGTCGATTTACTAGTATGGTACCAGGGATGAAGGATCTCCATTATGTATTAATAATGGGAAAAGCTGGGAGTGTTTTCTTTAGAGTGAAGGAGGTAAAGAGGAAATTTAATTGGGACAAAGGATTTTGATTGAGTGAAAGCGATGTCTGTAACCAGAGGACACCGATTCCAGGTAATCGGCAATAGAGCTGGGAGGGAAATGATAACTTCCACTCTGCAGCGAGCTGTAACATTTATTGTGCGCTGTGCGAATGGGAGGTCCAAGCTGATCCAGTAATGATTTTGAAAAGAGAATTGGTTTAATGAAAATCTGCAGGGTTAAGGAGGAAGAACAGAACCAAGATGCTAATGGAAATGCTGATCAGCCCACTCTGTTCTGTACTGTTCTTTGATTGTTGGAAAGTTGTGCTTTATTAATAATATTTAAAAAATACAATTCATTGTGAACCAGATTGAAGACTTATCAAAATCTTAGGTTGTGGCGATGAGTTGAAATAATATTAGATCTGGTTGGGGACGATTTTAAAAGAAGAATAATGTATTTAAAAGGATTGATTTTTCGAAGTATTAATTACAGTGCTTAAAATGGTGCTGTTGGCCAGTATAACCAGAAGAAGCTTATTCCCTCATGTTTTATGTGCACAACGATTCTGTCTTCTCATTTTTGGCAATTTACAACAAAGATGTAAAAATCAACTTTTGAGAACCTGAAAGCAGCACTCAAACTTGGTGAGATTTGAGAGGCTCGGCGGAGGGGGGAGGAATAAACCACAAGGACACAAGGGAGAGCTTGGGAGAAATCTTTCATCCATGAGTTTGTGGAGTATGTCCTGTACTATCTTGAAGCACTGCTGGGTTGTGGCATTTAAGAGGGAGTGACTCAGAAGTTTTTTTTTGGGGAAGTGAGGAAGATGAAGGCAGGATGAGGCTGATGTGAGCTTGATGTGAAGTTAGTCATGGTATTTTCCCTTCAGCTCTATCTGACTTGCATTTGGAAGTAAAATGATATCAGATTCCAAGTACTCAAAATAATGCAGTTTCTTTATTGGAGTTTTGTCCAGTCTGTCGGTCACCAGCCAGGTGTGGCTCATTGTATTTCTGATAAGTTGATAAGGATGTGTGAGAGGCAGGAGTTGTAAGACTTTGATTTTAATATTGAATTCAGCATGGCACAGATGCAGAAGCTTTCACCTTTTTTTGAGCATTTGCTGGTAAAATGATGAGAGGAAAAGCATTGTGTACATATTAATCAATGTGAATGCTGAACTTCTATAATAAATGCTTTACTTGGTTATTGAGTAGTGAGCATTGTTTGTAGAGTAATGATACATATGAAGTGCATTTACCTGAATTGTCTGAGTGTCTGGGATATTTTCCATTAAAATTACAAAAATGGTTATAACTGTGTCACTGTCTGTCGTGTGTGGCGAGTCATATTTATATCGGACTACATTGAGTTGACTTCTAGAATTATTGCTGCATTCTTTTATTTGAAAACAATCTAATTGACATTGTAAAGTGTTGGATATGGTGTTGTAAACTCGTTCCACATTTCTTTCCAGGCATCTCAGTCCGGTGGAGTGATGTCCCCTGCCTCCTCAGGTAAATTTGTTCCACTTGAGATGGTCCCAGCAATCTGCATTGAAACTGTTGACTGACAGACGTTTTCTAAAATAAATTCTGAAGAGAATTAATGCCGCAGAGAAAGGCAATGTCAGTGAGGCAAACCAATCAGTCCCATGTCCCTGCTTTATCCATATAGCCCTGCAAGTTTCCCCCTTGATTGCCAATCAATAATTTTGAAATTATTGATTGTTTTCGCTACCTCCCTTGAACTCCAGGTCATTACCACTCACTGGGTAAAGAAAATAAAGTTCTCTCTCCCAGTGGGAGAGTCGGTGCAACTAGATGGGCTGAATAGCCTCCTTTTGCACTGCAAGGATTTTATGATTCCCTGCGCACTACTGATTTCCAAAAACCTTAAATCTGTGACCTTCTAATCCCTATATTGTTAGCTAATGGGAACAGCTTTTCCTTGTCCTTTTTAAAGTCTTTCTCAATTTTGTACATTTCTATCAAATCTCTCTTGATCTCCAAGCAGAACAATTTCAGTTTAGAACATAGAACATAGAACAATACAGCACAGAACAGGCCCTTTGGCCTTCGATGTTGTGCCGACCAAAATAAAAAGCAATGCCCCCCCTAACTAAATCATTCCCTTCTCTTCCATATACTTATCAACTAACCTCTTAAACGCCACCAAACTTGGCGCATCTACAACAGCTGCAGGCAGGGCATTCCACTCCCTAATCACTCTTTGAGTAAAGAGTTTCTTCAACCTCACCTTGTAACTAACATCCTTCAATCCTGGAACCATTCCGGTAAATCTCCTCTGCACCCCCTCAAGACTCTCACACCTGTCCTAACACCACAATTTGTTGCAACCGTCTAGTTGTTGCCTAATCAGAACTTCATAAAGGTTCAGCACAGCATCCCTACTTTTATACCTGGAGCCTCTATGAAGCATGAGATCCTATCCACTTTGCTAACCACTCTCTCAATGCGTGCTGCCACCTACCAAGATCTCCTCACTTCCTCTGTCCCTGCAGTGTTGAGAACTGTGCCATCCCTATCAAAATTCATCACAAAGTATGTACCTATATTTGTGGTTGGCTTTTGCTTCAGTCTTATTCCTTGCAGTTTTGACAAGCAGTAACTCTGAGGAAGTTTACTAACTGGCTTTTTATTTGTTCTTTTTATTAGAGCTAACAGATCTCCAGCGCCAGTTGGAAGATGCACAGGTAGAAGGGATGAAGGTCAAACAGATGAACGAGTTGTTGGAACAGAAAGCTGCCACGTTAGCGACTGAATTAGTCGGTGAGTAGAAGTTCCTTCACTGAAGGACTGAGTTAAATAAAGGAAGATTTGCAATGTACAGAACAGTAACAGCTAAGAGCGAGGCCTTTTGGCTTGTCGTGTTCCTCCCCAAGAGGAACTCGGCTAGACTCACTCCCCTGCCTTGAACTGAAACTCGGAACGTTTTCTCTCTTCAATGTTCAATATTGTTTTGAAAGTCAAGTGCAGAACAGATCTGAATCAAACACCGTGTTCGTAAAATATTGAGGGCAAACTAATGTTTTACATTGACTCATTATAAGTTATTTTTAGACTGTGTCCATATTCATAAAACCCTGGATATTGCATGCTTTCTTAGCACTTGTCCAGTAACCTTCAATCATTTGTACGTAACCCCAGCATGCTTTGTGCCCCCCCTCCCCCCCGACCTGCTTCGCACTGCCCCTCTTCCACTCTGGCCTATTCCGCGCCAACCCCCCAATTCAGAATGTTCCAAAGTACTGTATTTAATTAAATATTTATGAAATATGGTCGTCACTCTAATACAGGAATAGCAGCAGCTAGCTTGTATGCAACATTCTTCCACAAATAGCAAGGTAGTTATGACACGATATCTGTTTTTGTGACATTGATTGTGGAATAAGTATTGACCTGATTACTGGGGAGTACTTTCCTCCTTCTGCAAAATAGAACCTTTTGATTCCACGTGGGAGAGCAGATGGGTCTCGGCTTAATGCCTTTAGAAAGTTGGCATCTCTGACCATCGAGCACTCCCTCAGGACTGCACTATGTACATTGGCCTTGTTTCCATGCTCGAGTCTCGGGAACGAGATTTCACCCCAGCAGCCTCTGCCTCTGAGGCAGTCGTGCTAACACAAACTGCTGCTGACATTCAAGGTTAATGAAGCAAATCTCCTCCAAACACACCCTCTCAAACAGCTGAACATCATTTGTAGGTTGATATTCTTCATTCCTTGTCAGATATTAAAGCAAAGTTTGATGAAGAGAAAAGCCACAGGGACCTTGCAGAGACGAGACTGAAAAGCTTAATGGAAGAACTGGAAAAGGAAAGGAACGTGACTGAAAAACTGCAGAATGAATTGGTGCGTGGGTTTTGATAAGTTTTAATATCTAGCTAATCTCAGGGATGAAGCTAAAGTATTCAAGCTACCAAACAAGGTCTTGGAGATTTGTTCCCTCTCTGCGATAAAATTATTTTTCTCCTTTTCTCCTGCAGTATAAATTGTGATGATAGTTTGAAATTTGGCATTCTTGTGTTTGTCCTGATGAGTATGAGATGAAAAGCTTTGACAATGTGTCTCTCAGCAGTATTCTCTTCTACCAAGCAACTGTTTCCAATTATTTGGTTCTGCATGTTTTGTTGCATTTCTAATCTAGGGTAGCACAGTGGTTAGCATTGCTGCTTCACAAACCTGAGCTCGATTCCCACTTTCTGTGTGGAGTTTGCACATTCTCCTCGTATCTGCGTGGGTTTCCTCTGGGTGCTCTGGCTTTCTCCCACAGTCCAAAGATGTGCGGGTCGGGTTGATTGGCCATGCTAAAATATGCCCCTTAGTATCCTGAGATACGTGGGTTAGAGGGTAAATATGTAGGGATTTGGGGATAGGGCCTGGGTGGGATTGCGGTTGGTGCAGACTCGATGGACTGAATGACCTCTTTCTGTGCTGTAAGGATTCTATGATTCTAGTCTAACCAATTGCATCCACCTTTTGAGCTTTTAAAACATCCACCCTAGTGAGTGGCACAGTGGTTGGCATCACTTCCTCACAGTGCCAGGGACCCAGCTTCAATTCCAGCCTGAGTGGCTGTGGGGAGTTTGTAATTTCCCCCCATATTGCATTGGTTTTCCTTTGGGTGCTCCGATTTCCTCTCACAGTCCAAACTTATGCAGGTTAGGTTGCTTAGCAAGATAAATATGTGGGGTTACAGGCATTAGGCTGGGGTGGGATTGTTATTGGTGCAGAATCGATGGGCTGCATGGCCTTTTTCTATGTTGTAGGGATTTTATGGATCCTTTCACAGTGAACAGATGCTTTCCGACCTGGAGGGCTGTACTCCAGTGCCATACGTTGGAGCGATTACTGCATATATGAGTTTTGCCAGACAGAAGTAGGTTGCTCAGCCCATCGTGAGGCCCTCTGTATGAGCTTCCAGTGAATCCCACTCCCTGTTTCATTTCCTATCCTAGAAATTGTTCATTTTCAATTATGTGTCCGATTTCCCCTTTGGAAACTCCAGCGGAATCTGCTTCCCGTGTGTTAGTTCAGATTCCGGGCAAATTAACCTGGTGGTTCTGGTACTGTGCTGGCAGACTGGTGGTTATGAGTTCAAATCCCATTTAGCCTGTTGTGAAATTGGATTTAATGTAGCCTGTGCTGGTGGCATCAAAACTGAAATTGAAAGCAACTATTTTGTTTTGAAAAAGCTAAGTGATTCGCTGATGTCTCTTCACTGCTACCTCTGCTCTTGTGAAGAGTCTGGAACAAAGAGATAAATGAAGGCTGTCCCATCCAAAACAGAGATGAGGAGGACTTTCCTCTGAGATGGTTGTTAAGGTTTGGAATTCCCTTCCACAGGGAGAAGTGGGAGCTGGATTATCGATATGGAGATGCCGGCATTGTACTGGGGTAAACACAGTAAGAAGCCTGACAACACCAGGTTAAAGTCCAACCTAGGCTGAGTCAGACAGGTTTTTGAGTGACTAAAGAGGTCAAAGATCATGGGGAACAGGCAGGAAAGTGGACTGAAGCCACAGTCAAAGCAATCAGGATCTTATTGAATGGCGGAGCTGACTTGAGGGACTGAATGGCTGACTCCTGCTCCTAATTCTTGTGATCTTATGCTACTTAGTCTAGGCCTGCACATGACTGCAATCTCATAGAGTCCCTGCAGTGCCAAATAAGGCCATTCGACCCATCGAGTCAACACTGACCGCAATTCCTTCCTAGGCTTTACTCCCGTAACTCCACATTATTTACCTGGCTAATCCCCTGACGTCAGGGTCATTATATCATGGCCAATCAACCTAACCTGCACATCTTTGGACTGTGGGAGGAAGCCAAAGCACCTGGAGGGAACCCACGCAGACATGGGGAGATTGTGCGTAAGTTTACACAGAGTGACCTGAGGCTGGAACTGAAAGTGGGTCCCTGGTACTGTGAGGTAGCAGCACTAATCATTGTGCCACCATGGGTAACTGTCATTGAATTCAGGGCATTGAGAGAGAGGCTATAAATATCACACCTTATTGAATTGTCTTTAAAAATTATGTGTGCAAGAAATAAGTAATGTTATGTGGACTCTCCAAGCTGAATTATAACATGGGGAATCCTCACAATAAAAGGAATGAATCAGTAGGTGTTTTGAACTCTTGAATCCTTCCCTTCCCTTATTAATACATGTGAATCTTGGAGTTTAAGTGGTAATATTGATGGGCAATAAAATGGAAGGCTAGCTACTGGCTTAACGGTAAGATACTTTGTAGTGTAGATGAGCAGAAAGATCTGTGTCCATGTGCACAGATCCCTGGAAGTTGGCACTCAGGTTGATAAAGTTACAAAGAACAAAGAACAACACAGCACGGGAAACAGGCCCTTTGGCCCAACGAGCCCGCGCCGCCGTCTTAACGTCTTAATGACATATAGAGACCAATATAGGGACCACTTTGTTACCCAAACAGCCTAAGAGCACATTTTTGGGATGTGGGAGGAAACCGGAGTACCCGGAGAAAACCCACGCAACTACAGGGAGAACGCGCAAACTCCCGCAGACACAGGCCCAAATCTATGTGTCTGCACAGCAACAGCGATAGTCTCTGAGCTGTCATGGTGCCCATCTGATGGTCCAGTTTAAGCATACACTAACGACTTGAAGCACTAGGCCACTCCTGAAGTAACCTCCAAGAGCAGCTCTCGCACGACCTGCCCCATGCATGCCCTTGTTGGTCAACAAGGTGGACCGAACATCCTGTGGAAACAAATAGGATATTTAAACAGTCCTCATATATCCCTCTATCTGCAGACCGCTCATGTGGCTGTCCAAGAGACCCTTAAACAACCCTAGCGTGCCTGCTCCCACCAACTTACTCGGTAGTGCATTCCACACCCCCACTACCCTTTGTGTGAAAAAATGCCCTCTAATATTAGTCTTATACATAGCCTCCCTCACCCTAAGGCCCTGACCCCTCGTTCTATCCGAATCTAATGGTGGAAAAAGCTTACCACCATTTACTCTATCTATACCCCTCATAATCTTATATACCTCTAAAAGATCCCCTCTCAGCCGACGTCTTTCAAGGGAAAACAACCCCGGTGCGTTCAATCTTTCCTCGTAAGACAGCCCTTCCATACCAGTTGTTGTTAACAACCGCGGTTGTTAAGAAGGTATATGGTGTGTTAGCTTTTATTGGTAGAGGGATTGAATTTTGGAGTCGTGAGGTCATGTTGCAGCTGTATAAAACTCTGGTGCGATCGCACTTGGAATGTTGCCTACAGTTTTGGTTGCCACATTATAGAAAGGATGTAAAAGCATTGGAAAGGGTGCAGATGAGATTTACCAGGATGTTGCCTGGTATGGTGGGAAGGTCTTATGAGGAAAGGCTGAGTGACTTGAGATGTTTCCGTTAGAGAGAAGAAAGTTAAGAGGTGACTTAATAGAGGCATACAGGATGATCAGAGGATTAGATAGGGTAGACGGTGAGAGCCTTTTTCCTCAGATACTGATGGCTAACACAAGGGGACATAGCTTTAAATTGAGAGGTGATAGAGATAGAGCAGATGTTAGAGGTAGATTCTTTACTCACAGAGTAGTAAGGGTGTGGAATGCCCTGCCTGCAACAATAGTGGATACACCAACATTAAGGGTATTTAAATGGTCATTGGATAGACATATGGACGATATTGGAATAGTGTAGGTTAGATGGGCTTTGGATTTGTTTCACAGGCCGGCGTAACATTGACGGGTGGAGGGCCTGTACTGCGCTGTAATGTTCTATGTTCTACGATTGATGAGAAATCTCATTGTGTTGTGTTTGCACTGTAGCTTCAGCGGCCTGGACTGGAGGATGTGGCAGTGCTGAAGAAGGAATTGGTTCAGGTTCAGACTCTGATGGATCAGATGAGTCTGGAGCAGGAGAGGCGATCGGACAAACTGACTGATGAAAATGAGCAGCTGAAGGTGCAGCGTAACACAGCGGAGGTAAGGGCCCCTCCTGGCCTGTCTGACAGCCACCCTGATTAGGCTGGTGAAATTAAATGCTAAATAATCTCCTGTCATTCGAGCTGAGCCTTTAAACTCCTGAGGCCTGTAACTTGCTTGGTTATTTGCCCTTGAAAACCTGAACTGTCTCTGTAAAATTTTACAGCTCAGGAGGTGGCAATCTGACACACTGTTCCTATTCTGGCTCTGAAAGAGCTATCCAATTAATCTCACATCCCAACTCACTTTTTCCACAGAGTACGTATTCAGTGTGCTCCCAATTGAATATACTTGTGCCACTCTTTGTGACATCCAAATCATCGTAACTGATCGTGCAAATGAATGAATGCCATAAAACTCAGAATCTCACCTTATTTTGCTTCTCCATTATTCCATATTAAATGTTTAATCAGCACATTTTTACGTGTGTCCGCGCGTGCTTGCATCTGCAAGTAGGTCTGTGCCTGTGTGTGTGCGTGTTTGTTGTGAGTGCGAGTGCCAATTTTAATCTAATGCCCAGGCAGAACTCCCATGGGATGGGATGAAATGCTGTTGATTTGAAGAGGATTGTAAACCAGCCTTGCACCCGATCTTGCCAGTTTATGCCTGAGCAGGTTGTGCCCTGTATCCTGAGGAATCTGCTGAGCCAGAGCCAGTGCAATGCTGTGCTTTCTTTCATCCTCCTGTCATTTACTCCCTCCCAGTTCTCGTTATTTGAAAGGATTCAAAGTGTTGAAGCTCTTGCTGTGTGATTTTGTCATTTGTAAAGTTGTTGAATTTCTCTCCATCTGCCATGCTGTCATTCTTCATTTTCTGTTTTTCTTCTGATTGCTTCCCCATGGAGAAACTTAAACTTGAGGTAAACCTTCACGCTATCCCTCTAGAACCAAATCCTATCCTGTTTGCTGGACATTATGCAGTGAATCAGTTTGTAATTCTATCATTTCAGGTTCGCAGTGGATTTATTTGTTTAAAATTTTGATCATTTGAAAAGCTAACATTTCTGTAATTATTTGTTGGGAGTCATGGTTATTTTTGAAACTGCATTTATTCACGAGGTAGAGTGTTTAGAATCTCATGGAACACTTTGTGTCGGAAAGTATTTGCTCTGCTTTTCCAAGTTTGGGGTGTCCCTGCATCTCTTTCACACAGCTGTGATGAGTCATGGTTGTGAAGATTTGAAGATTGTGGCTGGAACATTTGAAGATGCTCCAGTGAAATACTGCACTCTCTCATTCTGCAAGACATTCTGTTCTAAAGCTGAGTTCCGCACACTTATTAGAATCAGGAACACGCATCTCCTTCAGTTCAACACAAAAGCTAAATGCTGCAGAGACCAGATTTCTGAAATAAATCTGAATAGAAAAAAAGCTGGGAAATCTCACCAGGTCCTGCAGTTTCCGTGGAGAGAGATATAGAGGTTAGTGTTTCAGGTCAGTGCTGAGCTGAAGACAGATAAGCGTGACACAGAATTTTTGAGGAAATGTCAGGGAGACAAGCAAATCAAAGGAGAAAGTCTAAGATAGGGTGGAGAGCAAGGGAGATTAAAGAACAAAAGATTTCTTGGAGCAACAGCCAAAGGAAATGGATACAGCAAAGAAAGGTTATATCCAAAAAACCCATTGGCATGCAAAGTGAAGGGATAAAGAAAGAAATGAGCTGAAAAATGACCCAGGAAAAAGGAAGAAAATGCTTTCAACAAGCTGGAGACTGAGGTTATAAACTAAAGTTGTTGAATTCTGTGTTGAAGGCTGTCGAGCGCCGTGTTAAAAGATAAGGTGTTGTTCCTCTGGCTTGCATTATGCTTCATTGGAACGCTATGGACAGAGAGATCAGAGTGGGAGCAAGGCAGAGAATTGAAATGATTTGCTTGCTCTTGCAGACTGGATGAAGGTGTTCTGCAGGCGATTAGCCCATCTGTGTATGGTCTCCCGAGATCGGGGAGACCGCATTGTGAGCAGCAAATACTGAATTGAAAGAAGTACCAGCCAATCAGTGTTTCACTTGGAAAGAAGTGCTTGAGACCTGAGACTTCAACAACTTTAGATCATAACATCTGCCTCCATCTTGTTCGATGTGTTGTTTAAAAATCTTCTTTGCTTTGTTGGGTCAGTCTTCATCTCATTCCTCTCTTTATTCCTTCATGTTACACTCGGACATTTTTTTTTCTTCAGTCATTCATTCGTTATTTGTACGCAATCTTTGATTCTTCACGATCTATTCCCATTCTTTTCTGGTGGTTGTATCAAAAATCTCTTGTTATTTAATCTCCCCGATCACAGACCATTGTTCCAGCCCCCCCTGCCACCACTGCCTTAATGGCACAGTGGTTAGCACTGCTGCCTCACAGTGCCAGGGATCAGAGTTCAATTCCTGGCTTGGGTCTGCATGTTCTTCCTGTGTCCGTGTGTATGAGTTTCCTCTGGGTGCTCTGATATCTTCCCACAGTCCAAAAGACGTGCTGGTTGGGTGCATTGGCCATGCTAAATTCTCCCTCGGTATACCCAAACACGCACCAGAGTGTGACAACCTGGGGATTTTTACAATAACTTCATTGCAGTGTTGATGTAAGCCTAGACTAATGTGACACTAATAAACGAACTAAAACTTAAAGACTTTTATGTTGTTATCGACAAGATACATTCACCCTGTTGTTCCCCACAGGTGCTGTCTGACCTGTATCTTCTAGTATTTTTTTGTTCTTTCAGTTTAACTTAGAACAAAGAACAAAACAGCACAGGAAACAGGCCCTTCGGCCCAACGAGCCCGTGCCGCCACCCCGATGTTCCCACCTCTACCCGCGATCCCTGTCCATGTTTATAAATCTATGGATTAAAAACCAAATTTGAGACAATTTAGGGAGAATTTGTTTTGCCAATTAGCCTAAGAGCACATCTTTGGGATGTGGGAGGAAACCGGAGCACCCGGAGAAAACCCACACAAGCACGGGGAGAATGCGCAAACTCCCACAGACACAGGCCCAAATCCATGTATCTGCACAGCACAGCGATAGTCACTGAGCTGTCATGTTGCCCATCAAATGGTCCAGGTCAAGCGTACACTAACGACGTGAAGCACTAGGATACTCTCAGAAAAAAAATCCAAGAGCAGCCCTCTCACGACCCATCGCGTGTATGCCCCTCGTTAGACAACAAGGTGGACCAAAGCACCTGTAGGATAAAAACAAGTACATCAATATCATCATCTATTTACACACTTCCCAGGGACTCCTAGGGACTCCCCTATTTTAAATCAGTTTTCTATACCCCTCCATTCCCATTCTGTTCATGTGCCCATCTAAGTATTTCTTAAATATCTCCAGAGTACCTGCGTCCACCACTTTACTTGGCAGCGCATTCCATACCCCCACCACCCTCTGTGTGAAAAAACTCCCTCTAGCATCCAAATTATACCTTGCCCCCCCCACCCTCAAAAATTAAAAACGTGGTTTAGTTTTTAAAGCAGTAAAACTCTAGTGAGCCACAAAGGGTCATTATTAATTGGGTTAAAGAGTGGGATTGCTTGTATCTTGTGTTCAAATGTTGGTCAATAAAGACTAACTCTGTGATAGATGGGAAGGGATGCCAATTTAGTGCAGGCACCGCCATCATATAAAGCTATCAGTGGACCCCCCATGCTGCTACTTAGTTTATGGCAAGCGTCAATTATTACTGCAAGACTTTTTTTCTTTGCCACAAAAAATTAATTTTCACGAATGATAGCTGAAAATTGGAACTGGGAGGCCATTCAGCCCCTTTAGTCTGTTGTGGCTTTGGTTAAATCTTGCCACAAACCACAGTTTCTTTTTTATTTCATTTGTGGGACATGGACATTGCTGGCTGGCCAGTATTTATTGCCTATCCTTAGTTGCCCACAGGCAATTCAGAGTCAACTACATTGCTGAGGTTCTGGAGTCTCATGTAGGCCAGGCCAGGTAAAGGACGTCAGATTTCCTTCCCTGAAGTGCCTTAGTGAACCGGATGGGTTTTTCTGATAATCAACAGTGGTTTCATGGTCGTCAGTAGATTGCTATTTCCAGATATTTTTATCAAATTCAAATTCTACCATCTGCTGTGGAAAGATTCGAACCCTGGTCCCCAGAGTTTCTGGATTAATAGTCTAACGATAAAACCACTATGCTGTCACTTCCCTGATCTACGTCTAGAATCATGGAAATGTAAACTTAAAGTAAGATATGCGTTGTTTAGTGTGATGTCTGGAAAATCTTTTACAGTCAAAGGGTAGTCAAAATCAGGAACGCATTCTCTTAAAAAGCTGTTGAGGTTGGAGTCAGTTGAAAATGTCAGGTTTGAGATTGAGTTTGTTGGGTAAGGAAGCAAGGTGAGTAATTCATGGAGTAAAGATACAGGTCAACCACGCTCCAACTGAAGGGCTGAATGACCTCTCCCCTTCCCATTTTCAGCTGTCATTTTTGAAAATTTAATTAATTACAATTAATTTACAGTTAAAATTATTTTATTCCTAAAGCAGCCCACTTGATTAGTACCCATTCCACCACCTTCAAATTCAACCTCTCTATTAACAAAACACAATTAATTTACAAAAAGAAATTAGTCTTTTTTTGGTATCCAGTGTTTGGGTATCATTCACTTTCCACATCTTGGTCTGTTTTTTTTTAATGACCGAGTTTCCTTGCACATTTGACCAGAAACTAACAGCTTCAGGCAGTAAACCTTGCTTGTTTTGTTTCAAGGCATCCGTGGCTGAGCTGAAAGCGGAACTTGCTAGAGTTCAGCAGGAGAATGCTGCGCGGTGCGGGGAGATACAGAAGGCCCAGCAGGAGTGCAAGGAGATGAAACAGCTGAACCAGGTACGTGAAATGTCCGTCAAGGAAGCTGAGCCTCGTCACCGAGGATCCCATGAGTTATACATTTAAAAACAAATGTTTAAACGTATAACTCATCAAACAGCACATCCTCATTTTTGGGCATGTTGGGTTAGAACCATTTCATTCTCCAAAATAGGGCATCTGATATCCAAATCTCAGTGCAGGTGAAAGAACTATTTTTCAATTATTTCACGGATCAATGATTTAGGCCAACATTTAGTGTACATCCCTAATTACCTTTCAAGTAGTGATGAGCTGCCTACCTAAACTGCTGCGGTCCATGTGGTATAGGTGCAGCCACAGTGCTGATAGGTCGTGAGTTCCAGGATTTGTGACCCAGTGACAGTGAAGGAACGCTGATATATTTCCAAGTCAGGATGATGAGTGACTTGGAGAAGGACTTCCAAGTGGTGGTGTTCCCATACGTCTGCTGCCCTTGTCCTTCTAAATGGTAGAGGTTGTGGGTTTAGAAGGTGCTTTGGAAGGAGCCATGGTGCACGTTGCTGCCACTGTGCATCAGTGGTAGAGAGATTGAATATTTGAGGGGGTATCAATTGTGTGGGCTGCTTTAGGAATAATAGCAAATTTAATTATAAATTAAGTATATTTAATTGTGTACAAGTGGTGGGCTTTAATGGGGAATTCACTTGTTCCTGTGATTAGGAATAAATAAATGGAGGCAATATCTAATGGCCAGATTGGGAGTTGTGTGCTGCAACACACCTCTCTAAATAAATACTGGATTGACTCCAGACCTATCATTCATTGTTGGACTTTATGGATTAGAACAGACAAGGCATTGGAGAGAATGTGGGAGGAGGTTTACTGCAGAGGTACCAGGGGTGAGAGGCTCCAGTTATCGGAGAAGGTAAAATTGTTCTCTGTTCAGCAGAAGAGATTAGAAGTATCTCTGGTCACCCTTGAGAAGATGTGGTCTCAATTCATCATTTCAGAAGCAAGCACAGTTTTAATTCCAGATTTATTTGTTGAATTTAAATTTCCCCAATGCTGGAAACGGAATTTGGACACAAGACTCCAATTTGTATTTCACGCCTCTGACCCAATGAACTACTAGTTCATAGTATCCCCGTTAATTTGTTTTAATTTATTATTGCCACATGTATTAATGAAAAAATTAATGAAAAGCATTATTTCTTGAGTGCCAAACCAACAAAGCATACCATTTATAGATGAGATGAGAGAGTACAGAATGTAGTGTTACAGACATAGCTAGGATGTAGAGAAAGATCAGGATCATTAAGGCAGGATTTGAACTTATTCTCTCGATCCTTGCTTGATTAGCATGGCTACAACATCACTATAATAATAGTTGCATTACCATTGTGCAGATTGTAAGCATTTGTAATCAATCTACAATGCAAATTTGTTGTTGCGTTGTTTCAGAAACTGTCAGAAAATCAATCCAAGAAGGAGGTTGAGTTCCAGCAGCTGCACGATCGCCTGAATGAGGCAACTTTAAGTAAGAAGAGTTTGCAGACCAGCCTGCAGGAGAAGGAACTGGATTACAAACAGCTGCAGGCAAAGCTGTCGGCTGCTGAAGCCCTGATGCAAAGGGCACACACTGAATTGGGTCAGAGTGGGGAGACGAGCCAGAAATTAAAGGCAGAGCTGTTGGAGGTAGAATCCAAATACCAGCAGCTTCGGGCTGAGTTCAAACAGACACAGCAGCAGAGAGAAGAGAAGGAGCAGCAAAAGATCCAGCTGCAGAATGAGATGAATCAGGTGAGGTGCTGGCAGCAAGTGGGAAGTTTTCAATGCTCTACCCCAGGATTCCCTGTGCTTCATTGGTGGGAATGGAAATTGGGATATCAGGAATGAGAGTCAATCATTCAGTCCTTGAACCTGCTTCACACTCTGACTAGATCAGGACCATTGCTCCATATCCTTCTTTCCTAATCTAGCAATCTCAGCCTTGAAAGCTCGTGTTGTTTCCTGGCGTCTGCACTTTGCTGAGAGAGTCCAGATTTCTTCCACACTTTGTGTAAAACACTAGCATGAATCAAGTGGCCTGGTTCCTGTGTTATAAATACAAAAATAAATATCATATTAACCATCAGTAAATACTATATTAAATTTCAATAAATACGATATCAAGTGATATCAATAAATAAAGTATAAAATTTATAAGTGTCACAACCAGGCTTACATTAACACTGCGATGAAGTTACTGTGACAATCCCCTAGTTGCCACACTCTGATACCTGTCTGGATACACTGAGGGAGAATTTAGTATGGTCAGTACACTTACCCAGCACCTTTCGGACTGTGAAAGGAAATCAAAGCACTCGGAGAAAACCCACGCAGACATGGGGAGAATGTGCAAACTCTGTACAGACAGTGACTCAAGCCAGGACTTGAATCTGGGTCCCTGGTGCTGTGAGACAGGTGTTATCATGCCACCCATATGTTATATAAAATAACATAAATACCATCAATAAATACTATAAAAACTATATAGAATACTATAATAAAAAACTTCTGTAATAATTACTATATAAAATGCTATAAATACTTCATAAAATATAAATATTGTAATGACATAAATGTTAATAGCAATAAATGTAATGAATACTATAAATACTTCATAAAATTGATATTGTATAAACATTCACTAATAAATACTAACTGAATACTGTAAATATTTTATAAATATGGTACAAAGAGTTCTCCCAATCTCATTTCTAAATGGCTTATCTCTCATTTTAGACATAACTCTTTTGCTGTTTTCCCAGCAGAGAAGACAGAATTGGACAAGATTGTTTGTTTTACTGCAGTGATTTAGAAACCTTTCTGCTTGGAGCTGTTAGGGGTTGGATGGGGAGCACATTGTCCAGGAATCCCCTTTCCTAATGTTTGAAAGGGAGTGTCAGATACCATTATTAATATCTAAGTGGTGCGGGTTGAAGCAGTGAGTTTAAGATCCTGCTGGGCTATTGCTGCATATTGAGGTAGCCCTTCAGACCCAGTGACTCTTTAGAAATAAGTAGCACAGGGTTAGAATCATTAAACTGTGGACTAATGAAGTTCCACATGGTACTGCACAACATAACATGAAGCCATTCAGCCCATAACGCTGCAGTTTGTTCTTTGAAAGAACAATCCAGTTAGTAAGGCTTGGAGCACACCAGAATAATAGGGAGTGAGATAGCTTGATTTTGGGTTTGGACATAGCTCGGCACAACGTTAAGGTCCAAAGAGACTGTACTGTGCTGTACTGTTCTATGTTTCTAGTCCCACTTCCCTCCATGTCTTTATCCGTTAATCTGTAGCTTTTCCTTTTCAAGCACACATTGAATTCCATTTCCAAAGATATTACTGAATCTGTTTGCTCTGCCCTTTCAGGCTTCAGAAATTAATGGCTGTACTGCCATTCATTACTGGGGACACTTCTGACGTGTAATCTGCTGAAGGAGAGTTAGTGAGGCTTTCTGTTCAGAAGTCCCCTGTGACTCAGTAGCGGCGATCTTTCATCAGTCCGTTGTGCAGTACATGGAGGATCTGTGGATGTTGAGCATCTCACGTCTTTCAGAATGTTTTTGTGAAGGTTCTGATGGAGCTGATCACCGATTTCAGACACAGAACTGGATAGGGCTGAGTGAAATGAATTGGGAATGGGTGGAGATTGAGATAAAAAAGGGCATCCTTGTATTGGCAAGCAGTTGCAAACAGTATCTTGGGGAGATAAAAGTGAAGATTTCCACAAAAAAAATAAATCTGATTTTGAAAATATAAGGCAATGTTGAGTGAGTTTTGGTTTGCATAAAATTACACACTGACAGGCCATTTGGTTCAGCCCAACTCTTCTGAGTCGGAATATCGGCCCTGCATGAGTCTCTTCTGTTCATCTTTCAGCTTTTCCTTTCTCCCTGGTCTCTTCCTTGAATGCTATTGACCCTAATCTTTACCCAAAGGGTGGTTCGGGAGTGGAATGCCCTGCCTGCAGCAGTTGTAGATGCGCCAAGTTTGGTGGCGTTTAAGAGGTTAGTTGATAAGTATATGGAAGAGAAGGGAATGGTTTAGTTTGGAGGGGCATTGCTTTTTATATTGGTCGGCACAACATCAAAGGCCGAAGGGCCTGTTTTGTGCTGTAATGTTCTATGTTCTATGTTCTAACCTAAGTTCCACGTTCCACCATCCTCTGGGTAAAGCCTGAGTTTCCTGCTGGCTTTATGAGTTACTACCTCGTATTTTTGGCTGTTAGCTGTTAACTCTCCCACATTTGGCACGTCCCCTGACAGTCACCCTATCAAACCTTTTCATAGTTTTGAAGATCTGAGTGTCGTATAAACCTGAACCTTCAATTTTCTAGAACAAAAAGCTGTGGCCTGCTCGGTCTTTCCTAAAAGTTATAACTCACAGCTCTGAAGAAGCACAAAGTTGCGTAGTGAAAGTGAATAAAGCTGGATAAAATAGAGTGTTTTGAGGTGCACAGTCTAACAATGTAATGCAGTTGAAAGAAGTGGAAGGATAAACTCAGAGTATTGAGCTGAGGGGCGGCATGGTAGCACAGTGATTAGCACTGCTGCTTCACAGCTCCAGGGTCCTGGGTTCAATTCCGGCTTGAGTCACTGTCTGTGTGGAGTTTGCACATTCTTCTCGTGTCTGCGTGGGTTTCCTCCGGGTAGTCCGGTTTCTTCCCACAGTCCAGAGATGTGTGGGTTAGGTTGATTGGTCGTGATAAGAAATTGCCTTCTAGTGTGTAGAGATGCATGAGAGAGATTGGGTATAATGTATGAGAGTAGGGCCTGGGGGGGGGGGGGGGGGGGGGGGAAGATTGTGTTTGGTGCAGACTCGATGGGCCGAAGGGCCTCCTTTTGCACTGTAGGATTCTATGATTGAGCAGAGGTGTTGACAGTTTCCCACTAGAACAAGTGAAACTGAGAATACGAGACCAGTTTCATACAATCATAGAACACCTGCAGAACAGAAGGAGGCCATTCAGCCCATCGAGTCCACACACCAAGCACAGTCCACCCAGCCCCTATCCCTAGAGCCCCACATGTTTACCCTGCTAATTCCCCCCCCCCCCAAATGTTAGGGTTAAATTTAGCATGGCTAATCAACGTAATCTGAACATCTTTGGACTGAGAGGAAACCAGAGAACCCGAAGGAAACCCACCCAGACACGGGGAAGAATGCACAGACAATGACCCAAGCTATCCTATCCTTATGGGGTTATGCACTCCCAGGTAGGGCAGAGAAGATAAAGTCCAAACTGCCCACCCTGGCCTTGTCTGTAACTCGAAGTGATGAATTAAACACTGATGGGGAGAAGTGCAGTGGCTATTTGAACAGCGAGAGGCAGAATATTTTTAATATGAGGGTGACAGGTATGCAATCCGCCAAAACATTGGGCCAAATGTGGGCTATGTTTGTGGGATCTTGCTGTGTGTGCTAAACGCCTGTCACATTTTTTGCAATACAACATTTCAGTGGCCATATTTAATTTAGAACACAAAGCACGTTCAGGCAGACTTGTTTGTTGTGGTTGTTTTAAAAACTTGGTGCCTGAAGTAGGTCCCATCCCCTTGGGTGAATGAGTTGTCATTGGGTGTTTCTGCAAATTGTACTCATTCACAGGTTCTTCAGAAGGTTTCAGACACTAAGCTCAAACTTAGGATACAATGTGACTATCATTAAAAGGTCTTAAGCATTTAAAAAAAAATCCTATTTGCTATCTAACTAGATGATAGTTATTTAAAAATACATCTCTTCATGGGATGTGGGTGTTGCTGTAAAGGCCAGTTCTAATTGCCCTTGAACTGAGTGGTTTGCTAGGCCATTTCACACATTGCTGTAGCTCTGGAGTCACTTGTAGACCAGACTGGGTAAGGATGGCAGCTTTCCTCCCTTGAAGGATATTAGTGAGCCAGATGGATTTTTACGACAAGCGACAATGGTTTCATGGTCACTATTACTGAGTAAGAAGTCTCACAACACCAGCTGAAAGTCCAACAGGTTTATTGGGTAGCACAAGCTTTCGGAGTGTCATCCTTCAGGTGAACTGTTGGACTTTAACCTGGTGTTATGAGACTTCTTGCTGTGTTTACCCCAGTCCAACGTTGGCATTTCTACATCATCACTATTATTGAAATCAGTTTTTAATTTCAAATGTATTGACTGAATTTAAATTCCACCATGGTGGGATTTGAACCCCTGAACCCAGAATCTTGGCCTCTGGATTACTAGTGCTGTGACATTACCACCATAGTGCCATCCCGTTCAAGTTCTGTCTGTATATTTTTTTTAAAAAGTCATTTTCAGTAATTTAAAATTTAGGTTACTCAAGAATTGACTCTGTTTCAGGTATGTGGAAGATTTTGCATTTTGCATTTGATATATAAATGATTTTCTCTATAAGCTCTAGCCTACATTTTGTTGTAGTGTGAAAGATTTGCGCTGAATACCTGCAGTGTTCAGTGTGGTTGGATGGTCGCAAACCTGCTTAGTGATCTGAGATGTTCATTGAACTTGGTCTTGTCAATAGCTCCACGCCAAGCTTCTGGAGACTGAGAGGCAGCTCGGTGAGGTACAGGGACGCCTGAAGGAGCAGAGGCAGCTGTCTGGCGAGAAGTTGAAGGATAAAGAGCAGCAAGTGGCTGATCTGCAGCTCAAACTCTCCCGCACCGAGGAACAGGTGAGGAATATCTACAGAACGTACAGTACAATTGACTCCTGTTCTCCTCAACTCTATTATCCCCCCCTCGGCCTGAGCAAAGCACAGTTCATTCACTCTTGTTTCTAAAAGATTCTTGACCCCGGTGTAATGAGCACTTTTCAACATTCAGTTTATTTTCCTAAGACTGTGGCGAAGCCGAGAGCGAAGCCACTGGCAAGAGTATAGAGCTTGTGGTAGGAATGTTAAAGGTTACATCTCTAGCTCAGTAGCTAAGCCTTAGTCATGGATGGTATCCATTTCCATCTCTTGTTAGCTCCTGGGTTAATCACATCTCAAGTTTAATCACCTTGTTCAAACCTTCAATCTGCGCAGGATCTTGACTGTTCCTTTCTCTGGAGCCTCCCCTGTCCCACCATTCACTTCTAAATCAGAAGATCGAGGGTTTGAGCCTCATGCTTGAGTGAACTTTGTGTGCTATGTTCCAAGGTGTTGTATTTTTTTTGGATGAGACGCTGAACTGAGATGTCGCCTGCCTTGTTGGCTGGATATTATAGATTCCATAACGAGATGAGGAAGAGCAGGAGAATTCTCAGTGGTTTCCTGGCTGATCACCTTCCAACATTACCAAAAAGACAGATGCAATGGCAATTTATTGTCAACATCTTGATTAGCAAGATGTTTCTAGCTTGCATTCGTAATTCTGTAGAAAATAACCAACTTGCTCATCTTTTTTCCCAGTATTTAATAGGTAAAGTATTTTGATCTGGAACTGAATATATTTCGTTGGTGTTTGCAAGCTTGGCTGTGTGCTGGTTGACCAATAAAACACCTACTCTTTGGCTGAAAAGCCCCTTTACCATATCTTGAGTTCCCAATTCTGTAATGTCTTCCTTTTAAATACAGTCAGCTGATTGCCAAATATCATCTCAGACACATTTTACTTAAGAACATAAGAAATAGGAGCAAGAATAGGCCATCTAGCCCTTCGAGCCTGTCCCGCCATTTAATAAGATCGTGGATCAGTTTCACTTTCTCGCTTTCTCCCCATAACCCTTAATTCCCTTGTCTATCAGAAATCTATCTACCCGTGACTTAAATATATTCAGCGAGGAGCCTCCACCACTTCAATGGGCAGAGAATTCCAGAGACTCACCACCTTTGAGTGAAGAAGTTCCTCCTCAACTCTGATCTAAACACCCAGTTCTTATTTTGAGGCTGTGCCCTCTGGTTCTCGTTTCCTTTCTAAGCAGGAAGAATCTCTTTACCTCTACCCCTATCTAGCCCTTCATTATCTTATACGTCTCTATAAGATTCCCCCTCAGCCTTTTAAACTCCAACGAGTACAGTCCCAGTCTCTCTTTGAGTTGTTTTGTGTGTAACGTCGATTTGAGGTATTTTTAACTTGAATTACAAAATGAATTATTGATCCAGCTGTGGTGGAAATGAGTCTGAAGGAAGCCAAGTGCAAGCTGGATCTATCTTGGCACGTTATACATTCATCAATATGTAGCTGAAGCGAGAACAAAGTCACGTAGACATTAAAAATGGGCATTTTCACAGAGGAAATCTTTAGCATCTGTCCTGTAATGATATTGAAAATCCTAATCCTATCCCATAGACACAGTTAATGTTGGAATTATGCTGCATTGGAATATATGCTGGAAGTTAATAATTAAGCACAACTGCTTCCAAATGGGGAAGGATTAGCAAATGGTAGAATCTATAGTTCAGAAGGAGGCCATTCAGCCCATCGAGCCTACACCGACAACAATCCCATGCAGGTCCAATCCCCATAACCTCACATATTTACCCTCCTACTCCCCTGACAGTAAGTGGATATTCAGCATGGCCAATCAGCCTAACCCACATATCTTTCAGACTGTGGGAGGAAACTGGAATGCTCAAAGGAAACCCAATGCAGACACGGGGAGAATGTGCACACTCTACGCAGATGGTGACCGAAGCTGGGAATCGAACCCAGGTCCCTGGCGGTGTGAGGCTATGATGTAGAGATGCCGGCGTTGGACTGGGGTAAACTCAGTAAGAATCTGGCAACACCAATTTTAAATCCAACCAATTTATTTGATAGTAAATCTGCGAGCTTTCGTCTTCGTCAGGCAAATGCAGTGTTCTGGGTGTGAGGCTAACCACTGTGCTGCCCACTAATTCTTGTATGGGAATGTAAACTAGTTTATTCTGGGCTTCTGGGAATAACTGGAGAAGTCTGTGACCTTGGAAATAAACCTGTTGTAAGGTGAGACTCATTCTTCCTCAACATGCAATTAACAGTAGCTTCTGCATCCTTTTTATAGAATCCCTTCAACCCAGAAGGAGGCCATTCAACTCATTGAATCTGCACCGACTCTCTGTTGGAGTATTTCACCCAGGGCCTCTCCCTGTAACCCCACATATTTACCCTGTTAATTCCTCCTAGCCTGCACATATTGAGATGCTAAGGGGCAGTTTAGCATGGCCAATCTATCTGACTTGCACATCTTTGGAGCGTGGGAGGAAACTAGACATCCAGAGGAATCCCACACATTCACGGAGAGAGTATGCAGACTCTGCACAATCACCCATAGCTGGAATTGAATCCGGGTTCCTGGCACTGTGCTAACCATTGTGCCACCGTGACACCTAACTCTGTTCTCTGCCTTGTTCTGTGGTCACTACTGCTCTCATTTTATATCACAGCAGTCTTATTGATATCCCTTTTGTGAAATAAAGCAGCTGGTGTAGATTTTATTCATGCCATTGAAAGTAAACTTTGACCCTTGATATATTTGAAATGTTATTTGATCAGTGCCAAGTTTTAGCTTTGAAATTGGAGTGAGTATATCAGCTGTGACTAGTAGAGGCTGAGCAAACACTTGCATACAAGAGAGACCCTCCTCAGTCAGTGTGTCGACTCAATTGGCTGACAATAAAGCAACTTCTCTTATGTGTGAACCAGTGCAGAAAACTGCAATGTCAATCAAGCCATCCTTATTTATTGGAATTTCATCACTGGGGGGATGGTTTTCTTTTATTCATTCATGGGATGTGGGCATTACTCACTGGGCCAGTATTTATCGTCTATCTTTAATTGCCTTTGAACTGAGGGGCTTGGTTGGCCATTTCAGAGGACTTTTTCGAATCAACCACATTGCTGTGGCTCTGGAGTCACCTGTAGGCCACTCAGGTTAAGGATGGCAGATTTCCTTCCCTAAAGGACTCTAGTGAACCAGATGGGCTTTTACAACATTCGGCAATGGTTTCGTAGTCACCATTAGAGACTTTTAATGTTGAATTCTAATTTGACCACCTGCAGCGGTGGGATTTGAACCTGGGTCTCCAGAGGATAATCTTGGTCTCTGGATTACTAGCCCAGCGACAGTGTTGCTACACCACTGCCTCCCTATGTGGTTACACGTGGTATGGAGATGATTTAAAGATTGCAAAACTATGAGTAGTTGATCATGATCCCACGCACTGCTGGGAGGGGAGGAGGCAGGCAAAAGGGATGATTGTATTTACATTAAGGTAAGACCCTTTGGGGAGAGAGAGAGAGGCTGAAGATAATGTAGATGTCGCTCTGTGTCATAGTTCCCAGTTTATAATGGTGTTTGGAAGGAGTTAAGGATTATTATCTGCTATAGTTTGTGGTTCTTCACCCACACCAAGGTCAAATATTCTTTCACCAAAAGAGAAAATGCTGGAAAATCTCAGCAGGTCTGGCAGTATCTGTAAGGAGAAGAAAAAAAACTGATGTTTCAAGTCCAGATGACCCTTTGTCAAAGAACATAAGAACATAAGAAATAGGAGCAGGAGTAGACCATCCAGCCCCTCGAGCCTGCCCCGCCATTCAATAAGATCATGGCTGATCTGTAGTGGTTCAGTACCACTTTCCTGCTTTCTCCCCATAACCCTTAATTCCCTTGTCAATTAAAAACCTATCCACTCGACTTGAACATATTCAGTGAGGAAGCCTCCACCACCTCATCAGGCAGAGAATTCCAAAGATTCACCACCCTTTGTGTGAAGAAACCCCTCCGCAACTCTGATCTGAACAACCAATGTGGAAAAGTGTGAGGTAATGCACTATGGCAGAAATAATAAATGTGTAGAGTATAGGGCAAATGGTAGGATTCTTAGTAGTCTAGATGAACAGAGGGATCTTGGTGTGTATGTGCATAGATCCCTGAAAGTAGGCAGTCAGGTCGAGAAGGTTGTTCGGAAGGCATATGGAGTCTTGGCTTTTATTGGTAGAGGGATTGAATTTCGGAGTCGCAACGTCATGTTGCAACTGTACAAAACTCTAGTGCGGCCGCACTTGGAGTATTGTGTGCAGTTCTGGTCCCCGCAGTATAAGAAAGATGTGGAGGCATTGGAGATGGTACAGAGGAGGTTTACCAGGATGTTGCCTGGTATGGAGGGCAGGTCTTATGAAGAGAGGCTGAGGGATTTGAGGTTGTTTTCGTTAGAAAGGAGGCGGCTAAGAGGGGACCTGATCGAAACATATAAGATGATTCGAGGTTTAGATAGGGTGGACAGTGATAGCCTTTTTCCTAGGATGGAGAAAGCTAGCACGAGGGACACAGCTTTAAATTAAGGGGTGATAGTTATAGGACGGATATCAGAGGTAGGTTCTTTACCCAAAGGGTGGTTCGGGATTGGAATGCCCTGCCTGCAGCAGTTGTAGATGCGCCAAGTTTGGTGGCGTTTAAGAGGTTAGTTGAAAGTATATGGAAGAGAAGGGAATGGTTTAGTTTGGAGGGGCATTGCTTTTTATATTGGTCGGCGCAACATCGAAGGCCGAAGGGCCTGTTCTGTGCTGTAATGTTCTATGTTCTATGTTCTAACCCCCCCCTCCTCCCCCAATCTTGAGGCTGTGCCCTCTAGTCCTGCTATCTTTGCTAAGCGGGAAGAGTCTCTCAACCTCTACCCTATCCATCCCCTTCATTATCTTATACATCTCTATAAGATCCCCTCTCAGCCTTCTAAACTCCAAAGAGTACAAACCTAGCCTATTCAGTCTCTCCTCATAATCCAAAGCCCTCAAGTCTTCCTTTGTGTTTTCAAGCCTGCAACTCTCCTGAAAGATTTTGTGTTTTATTTTAACTGCATTATCCTTGGATTCCTTTCAGGTAAAGGAAAGTACAGCTGCTACGACCGAAGTGCAGCATCAGTTGGACAAATTGAGACAGCAGCACCAGGAGTTACAGACTGGCCAGCAGAACACCACATCCCAGCTGAGAGAAACACAGGTACGCTGCTCACTATCCGAAATCATTTAACAAATCTCACCTGGGGGAATAGTAAGCTGCACAATTAGATTGTTGAAAAACTCTAATTTTGATTGAGGCAAAACCGTTTATTGTCTATCCTGAATTTTTTCCTTTGGAAGGTGGCAATGAGCCACATGGGATGTAGGCACACCCGCAGGAAGGAGTTCCAGGGTTTTGACCCAGTGACAGAACAGAAGAGCAATTGTAGTTTAAGTGAGAGAGATGCGTGACTTGGAGGGGAACTTGCAGATAGTGATGCTCCCACACTTCTGCTGCCCTCGCTCTGAGTTTTAGAGGTTGCAGAGATTGGTGGGTCCTGTCAAAGAAGCCAGGGTGAGTTGCTGCAGTGTGTCTTGTGGCCTGCAGATTGGAGCAAAGGATCCAGACTGACACTCCAGTGCAGTACTGAGGCAGTGCTGCATTGTCAGAGGTGGTATCTTTTGTATGTGACGTTAATCTGAGACCTTGTTTGCCTTGGATGCTAGAGGGAGTTTTTTCACACAGAGGGTGGTGGGGGTATGGAATGCGCTGCCAAGTAAAGTGGTGGAGGCAGGTAGTCTGGAGTTATTTAAGAAATACTTAGATGGGCACATGAACAGAATGGGAATGGAGGGGTATAGAAAACTGATTTAAAATAGGGATCATGAGCCTTGGGAGTCCCTGGGAAGTGTGTAAATAGATGATGATATTGATGTACTTGTTTTTATCCTACAGGTGCTTTGGTCCACCTTGTTGTCTAACGAGGGGCATACACGCGATGGGTCGTGAGAGGGCTGCTCTTGGATTTTTTTTCGAGAGTATCCTAGTGCTTCACGTCGTTAGTGTACGCTTGACCTGGACCATTTGATGGGCAACACGACAGCTCAGTGACTATCGCTGTGCTGTGCAGATACATGGATTTGGGCCTGTGTCTGTGGGAGTTTGCGCATTCTCCCCGTGCTTGCGTGGGTTTTCTCCGGGAGCTCCGGTTTCCTCCCACATCCCAAAGATGTGCTCTTAGGCTAATTGACAAAACAAATTCTCCCTAAATTGTCTGAAATTTGGTTTTTAATCCATAGATCTATAAACATGGACAGGGATTGCGGGTAGAGGTGGGAACACCGGGGTGGCGGCGCGGGCTCGTTGGGCCAAAGGGCCTGTTTTCCGTGCTGTTTTGTTCTTTGTTCTTGTTCTTAGCTAGGTGTGAAAGATCTGTTTTGAAGAAGGAAGGGTTATTCTTTGTGTGCCCGTTGATTTTTATTCTACAATCTACATACTACTTAATAACAGATTATCTAGTATTATTACACTGCTGTGCAAATAAATTGGTTACTGTTTTTCTTATATTACAAAATGGACTACATTTCAAAATGTTCTTTGCCTGTGAAACATGCTGAAATATCCATAGCTTGTAAAAAGGTTTCTGTAGAGATAAAATCCACTCTTTTCTTCATGCTGTGTAAATTGGTGTTGGCCATCTGTTTATGAAGAGAATTAAAAATACTGACGAGGAGCTTCTTTTGTGTTTGAATGTTATGTGACCAGCAATAATTTAAGCTCACTCTCGATCCGCAGGTAAAATATTCTCAACACAAGAAGTCTTTATTGATTTTGGAATTGCTAAGTATTTGCAGTGCCAAAAAGAAGTGTTTTTTCTTTAAATGCTGCTGGAGTACCAATCATTTTTGGCATTTTGTGCTTTAGAATGATCTAGAACAAGTGCTGCGCCAGATTGGGGACAAGGATCAGAAGATTCAGAACTTGGAGGCCCTGCTACAGAAGAGCAAGGACAGCATGGTGCAACTCGAAACTGAACGGCAGGAGCTTGTTGCCAAAATTCAAGATGGCAAGGGCGAGGTGGCCATTTTGAATCAGTTACAGGAGAAGAACCATGGCCTACAAGACCAGGTACACCAGCCTGCTCTTCCATTTCGTGTTTATATGTGCTTGCACCTCAGTTCACCAGAGCTAAGTAAACCCATTAACGGTGTGTGAATTTGGGGGCAGCAATATCAAAATAGATAAACAGCAATTTTTGTAACTATGCAGTGAATTCTACTGAATCTCCAGAAACAGCCAAGTTAATTTGCCACATTTATTACAGCAATACTTTTGCCCCCTCTTCCTGAAGGCATGGGGGGAGTGAGGTTGGATTCAGGCAGCTATTCTGGATGTGATGTGCGCTGTGCAACTTCCAGTTTGATTGAATTCGTACTTGTGTCCAATCTCACCTCGTCGATCCTCATTGAAGTACGTTTTGTGAGGAATATGTTAGCTCTTTCCTAAGTGTCCAATCCCTGTGGGGGAATCCGGACTGAGTGTGTTTGTAAGGAAATGAAGGATGGTACCGCTCATCTCATCCCTGCTCCCGCAGCCTTTTCTCAATGGCTTGAGTCACGAGGTTGTGACACGCACAATTGTCTTTCTCTTTCTCAGGGATGCTGAGGTATAAGATCATAAGAAATAGGAGCAGGGGTAGGCCATTCAGCCCCTCGAGCCTGCCCTGCCATTCAATAAGATCAAGGCTGATCTGAAGTGGTTCAGTTCCATTTCAGAGGCCACTTCCGGTTTTGGCGCTATTGTCTGAACTGAGAAAGAATAATTCAGGATGGATTGGGAAGGGTTGAAGAATTTCTGATCTGCATATTCTGTTTTCGTACTGGTCAGTACATTGACTGGTGGAGCTATGTAAGAGCTCTGTATAATGAAAACACCAGGATGACAGGAGTGGGGGTTGTTAATTATAATTTACTTCTCAAATCATTAATGAACAGCACTTAAAGAGACACTTTAAAAGCTCACACCTACAAGCACACCCATGTTTGGTTGGGTAGGGGCTGAAACATGTTACAGTTTTGAATTCTGACCATTACAAGTTCAGCTATTCACTACAAACACCCAACTTTTGTGACAATCTCCATGTGACAATACACATGTTTCCATAATATCATTAAAGGCGAATGTAATTGACTCACTCTGAATTAATAACTTTTGTTTTGCTGATGTAATTTTTTTAAACCATTGCTCTAACAAGTATAATTCCATCACTTTATCGTACCAATAATTTAACTCTTGTTCTCTACACAGTAATGGCTATTCTTCCAATGAATCCTTTAGTTAAGTGTCTGTATCATTCATACCAGTTATAAAGGATGTTGTGTGACCTGATGTTTTCTTCTGCATTACTATTTTCTCATATTGTAATCAGTATTTAATAATCTCTTATTACTGTTGCTACAGGGACGGACAGTCCGATCCATCACCCTTGTACTTTGTATTGACTCTGACTTCCCTGTTTAACAGGCAATGGTTAAATAATAACATGACTACAATATAGAGAGGGATTAATAACAGTATAATTGTAGTAGACTTCAGGGCAGTCTGATTAACTCTTTCCTTACAGCACATTGTTACATTTTCTTCAGCTAATATAGAATAAATCTGAGTGTGAGTGGCTGTAACCGCACGAATGTTAATTCCACATTGGTGACTGTTCCTGTATTGAAATACTAGGTTGCTCAGTTAACTGAGAAGCTGAAAAATCAAACAGAGAGTCACAATCAGGCACAAGAGAATTTACACAAGCAAATGCAGGAGCAGAAATCCCAGCTGCACGCTGCCGATGACCGAGCTCTCACTCTCGAATCTACCATCAGTGATCTCACTAATCAGCTGAGTGAAACCAAGGAGAAGATGACTCAACTTGACTTGCAGGTGTAGTATGGACTTCATTCTTTATTCATTCATTGAATCATGAACTGCGTGGTGACACAGTGGTTAGCACTGCTGACTCACAGCACCAGTTCAATTCTGGCCTTGCATGAGTGCCTGTGTGGGTTTCCTCCCACACTACAAAGATGTGCAGGTTAGGTGGATTGGCCATGCTAAATTGCCTCTTATGCCCCAAGATGTGTAGGTTTAGATGAATTATCTATGGTAAATGCATGGGGTTATGGGGATAAGGAAGGCCTAGGTGGAATGCTCTTTTGGGAGGGTCTATGGGCCGAATGGCCTCTTCCTGCACTGTAGGGTTCTATGACAGTTGGAGACTGGCCTTGGTGTTTTATCTGTCTCTGTGTAAAATAACAAATTATGATTTCAAGAATCAAATTACTTGAGCCCTTCACATAGATACTGTAAAGTGGATCGATTGGTGAATGATGTGAAGTGGCAATTGCTGAGCATACTGGTATCTGTAAGTATTTGCTGAGATTGATTAACTTTATATCTTGGCAACTAATCTTGGGGACTAATGTCTTGGCGGGAAGACTGGCTCGGGCTACTGGGGGGACTTTAAACTAGAAAGGTTAGGGGGAGGGAATAGTGATGTGGAGACTGGGAGCAAGGAAGTTAGCTCCCAGGTAGGGAAGGACTCTAGGCAGGATGAGAGGCAGGTTAGACGAGTGGGGGAGAAGGGAAATGTCCAGTCTGAGGGACTGAGCTGTGTCTATTTTAATGCCAGGAGTGTAGTAAATATGGTGGATGAACTTAGGGCGTGGATTGCTGCTTGGGATTGTGATGTGGTGGCCATTACAGAGACTTGGATGTCTCAGGGACAGGACTGGGTACTACAGGTCCTGGGTTTCAGATCCTCCAGGAAGGACAGGGAGGGAGGCAAAAGATGTGGTGGAGTGGCTCTGTTGATCAGGGACAGTGTCATGGCTGCAGAGAAGGTGAATACCGAGGAGGGAATGTCTACGGAGTCTCTGTGGGTGGAAGTTAGGAATAGCAAAGGGTCGGTGACGTTGCTGGGTGTATTCTATAGGCCGCCCAATAGTGACAGGGAAGTTGAGGTGCAGATAGGGAAACAGATACTGGAGAGATGTAGAAATAACAGAGTTGTTGTGATGGGAGACTTCAATTTCCCAAACATCGACTGGAATATCCCAAGGGTAAGGGGTTTGGATGGGGAGGAGTTTGTTAGGTGTGTTCAGGATGGTTTCCTGACACAGCACGTGGACAAGCCTACGAGAGGAGAGGCTGTACTGGACCTGGTACTAGCTAATGAACCAGGACAGGTGATGGATCTCTCGGTAGGAGAGCATCTTGGGGATGGAGATTATAATTCTATCTCCTTCACCCTTGCATTGGAAAAGGATAGGATCAGGCAGGCTAGGAATGTGCTTGTCTGGAATAAGGGGAAATATGAAGACATCAGGCAGATGTTGGGGCGAATAACTTCAGTTGTAGGTAAGCTAATGGAGAGGATCCTCAGGGACAGGATGTGTGAGCATCTGGAGCGCTGCAATCTGATCAGGGATACGCAGCATGGCTTCGTTAAGGGGAGGTCGTGTCTTACGAATCTAGTGGAATTTTTTGAAGAGGTGACAAAAACGGTTGATGAAGGACAAGCCTTGATGTCGTCTACATGGATTTCAGTAAGGCGTTTGACAAGGTTCCCCATGGTAGGCTGATAAAAAAGGTGAAGGCGCATGGGATACAGGGCCAGGTATGTAGATGGGTTGAGAACTGGCTTGGGAGGAGGAGACAGCGGGTAGTAGTGGAAGACTCTTTTTCCAACTGGAGGTCAGTCACTAGTGGTGTGCCACAGGGCTCAGTACTAGGACCTCTTCTATTTGTGATTTATATAAATGACTTGGAAGAGGGGGTAGGTGGTGTGATCAGCAAATTTGCTGATGACACTAAGATACTTGGATTGGCGGGGACTGAGGAGCAGTGCCAGGCAATACAACAGGACATAGATAGGCTGGTAGATTGGGCAGATAGATGGCAAATGGAATTTAATCCGGATAAATGCGAGGTGATGCATTTTGGCCGGAATACTGTAGAGGGGAGTTATAGGATAAAAGGTAAAACTATCCGGAGTATAGAGACGCAGAGAGACCTGGGGGTGCAGGTTCACAAGTCTCTGAAGGTGTCAGTACAGGTGGAAAAGGTGATAAAGAAAGCGTATGGTATGTTAGCCTTCATAGGAAGGGGTATAGAATACAAGAGTAGGAGTTTGATGTTGCAAGTGTATAGAACGTTGGTTAGGCCTCACTTGGAGTACTGCGTCCAGTTCTGGTCGCCGTACTACCGGAAGGATGTGGAGTCCCTGGAGAGAGTGCAGAGGAGATTTACCAGGATGCTGCCTGGTATGGAAGGGCTGTCTTACGAGGAAAGGTTGAACACACTGGGGTTGTTTTCCCTTGAAAGACGTTGGCTGAGAGGGGATCTATTAGAGGTATATAAGATTATGAGGGATATAGATAGAGTAAATGGTGGTAAGCTTTTTCCACCATTAGATTCGGATAGAACGAGGGGTCACGGCCTTAGGGTGAGGGGGGCTATGTATAAGACTAATATTAGAGGGCATTTTTTCACACAAAGGGTAGTGGGGGTGTGGAATGCACTACCGAGTAAGGTGGTGGGAGCAGGCACGCTAGGGTTGTTTAAGGGTCTCTTGGACAGCCACATGAGCGGTCTGCAGATAGAGGGATATATGAGGACTGTTTAAATACTTTAATTGTTTCCACAGGCTATTCGGTCCACCTTGTTGACCAACAAGGTGCATGCATTCGGCAGGTCGTGCGAGGGCTGCTCCTGGAGGTTACTTCAGGAGTGGCCTAGTGCTTCACGTCGTTAGTGTATGCTTAAACTGGACCATCAGATGGGCAACATGACAGCTCAGAGACTATCGCTGTTGCTGTGCAGACACATGGATTTGGGCCTGTGTCTGCGGGAGTTTGCGCGTTCTCCCCGTGGTTGCGTGGGTTTTCTCCGGGTGCTCCGGTTTCCTCCCACATCCCAAAAATGTGCTCTTAGGCTGATTGGGTAACAAATTGTCCCTATATTGGTCTCTATATGTCATTATGACGTTAGGATCGCGGCGCGGGCTCGTTGGGCCGAAGGGCCTGTTTCCCGTGCTGTGTTGTTCTTTGTTCTTTGTAATAAACTGGAAGGAGGTGTTCTTGGGGAAAAGCACAGAAGGAAGGTGGCAGATATTCAAGGAATGCTTGTCTGGAGCTTTGCACGACAACATTCCGGTGAGACAAGGAGGTTTTGGTAGGACGCGGGAACCGTGGTGCACGAAGGCTGTGGTGAACATAGTCAGGAAGAAAAGAAAGGTGTATAAAAGGTTCAAAGAGCTAGGAGATGTTGGGGATCTAGAGAAGTATAAGGCTTATAGAAGAGAGCTTAAAAAGGAAATTAGGAGAGCCAGAAGGGGTCATGAGAAGGCCTTGGCTGGTAGGATTAAGGAGAATCCCAAGGCCTTCTACAAATATGTGAAAAGTAAAAGGATGAGAAGAGAAGGGATAGGACCTATAAAAGGTGAAGGGGGAAAAGTCTGTATGGAACCAGGAAGAAATGGCAGAGGTGCTTAATGAGTACTTTGCCTCAGTATTCACGGTGGAAAGTGATCTGGGAGGATGCACTACAAGTTTGCGGCAGACTGAAAAGATTGAGTATGTAGATATTAAGGAAGCGGATGTGTTAGAACTTTTAAATGCTATCAAGATAGACAAGTCTCCGGGACCAGATGGGATGTACCCCAGGTTATTGTGGGAGGTGAGGGATGTCATTGCAGAGCCCCTGGCGATGATCTTTGCGTTGTCAATGGAGACGGGAGAGGTTTTGGAGGATTGCGGATGTGGTCCCTATTTTCAAGAAAGGGAACAGGGATAGTCCTGGAAATTACCGACCGGTGAGTCTGACCTCAGTGGTTGGTAAGCTGATGGAGAGGCTTCTGAGGGACAAGATTTACGAGCATTTGGAGAAGTTTAGGTTGATTAGAAATAGTCAGCATGGTTTTGTAAAAGGCAGGTCGTGCCTTACGAGCTTAATTGAGTTCTTCGAAAATGTGACTGAACACATTGACGAAGGAAGAGCAGTGGACGTGGTGTACATGGACTTCAGCAAGGCATTTGACAAGGTCCCACATGCAAGACTTCTTGAGAAGGTGAGAGGCCATGGGATCCAAGGGGCTTTGGCCTTGTGGATCCAGAACTGGCTTGCCTGCAGAAGGCAGAGGGTGGTTGTGGATGGCTCTTTTTCTGCATGGAGGTCGGTCACCAGTGGAGTGCCCCAGGGATCTGTTCTAGGACCCTTGCTGTTTGTCATTTTCATAAATGACCTGGATGAGGAAGTGGAGGGATGGGTGAGTAAGTTCGCCGATGACACGAAGGTCGGTGGTGTTGTGGATGGTCTGGAGGGATGTCAGAAGTTGCAGCATGACATCGACAGGATGCAAGACTGGGCGGAGAAGTGGCAGATGGACTTCAACGCGGATAAATGTGTTGTGGTCCATTTTGGCAGATCCAACGGGATGAATGAGTACACTATCAAAGGTAGGAGTCTTAGCTGTGTGGAAGAGCAGAGGGATCTTGGGGTCCAGGTCCATAAGACTCTTAAATTGGCCTCCCAGGTGGAGGATGTGGTTAGAACATAGAACATAGAACATTACAGCACAGAACAGGCCCTTCGGCCTTCGATGTTGTGCCGACCAAAATAAAAAGCAATGCCCCTCCAAACTAAACCATTCCATTCTCTTCCATATACTTATCAATTAACCTCTTAAACGCCACCAAACTTGGCGCATCTACAACAGCTGCAGGCAGGGCATTCCACTCCCTAATCACTCTTTGAGTAAAGAACCTACCTCTGATATCCGTCCTATAACTCATACCCCTTAATTTAAAGCTGTGTCCCCTCGTGCTAGCTTTCTCCATCCTAGGAAAAAGGCTATCACTGTCCACCCTATCTAAACCTCTAATCATCTTATATGCTTCAATAAGATCCCCTCTTAGCCGCCTCCTTTCTAACGAAAACAACCTCAAATCCTTCAACCTCTCTTCATAGGACCTGCCCTCCATACCAGGCAACATCCTGGTAAACCTCCTCTGTACCCTCTCCAATGCCTCCACATCTTTCTTATAATGTGGGGACCAGAACTGCACACAATACTCCAAGTGCGGCCGCACTAGAGTTTTGTACAGTTGCAACATGATGCTGCGGCTCCTAAATTCAACCCCCCTGCTAATAAAAGCTAAGACTCCATATGCCTTCTTAACAACTTTATCCACTTGACTGCCTACTTTCAGGGATAAGAGAGCTTACGGTGTACTGGCCTTCATTCATTGAGGGATTGAGTTCAGGAGTCAGGAGGTAATGCTGCAGCTTTATAGGACCCTTGTCAGACCACACTTGGAGTACTGTGCGCAGTTCTGGTCGCCTCACTATAGGAAGGACGTGGAAGCTATTGAAAGGGTGCAGAGGAGATTTACAAGGATGTTGCCTGGATTGGGAGGCATGCCTTATGAAGACAGGTTGAGGGAGCTGGGACTGTTCTCCCTGGAGAGACGAAGGTTGAGAGGCGACCTGATAGAGGTTTACAAGATGTTGAGAGGAATAGATAGGGTGGACTCTCAGAGACTATTTCCCAGGGCTGAAATGGTCGCGACGAGAGGGCACAGATTTAAGGTGCAGGGAAGCAAGTACAGAGGGGATGCTAGGGGAAAGTTTTTCACTCAGAGGGTGGTGAGTGAATGGAATCGGCTGCCGTCGGTGGTGGTCGAGGCGAACTCGCTGGGGTCTTTTAAAAGACTTCTGGATGAGTATATGGGATCCAATGGGATTGGGGGTTATAGATAGGTCTATGGCTGGGTAGGTTTTTGATGTGTTCGGCACAACTTGTGGGCCGAAGGGCCTGTTTGTGCTGTAGTGTTCTATGTTCTATGTTTATACTGAGATGCTGGGTTTGTTCTTGCACCAGAGCAAATTGAGGGGATATTTAACAAAAGTGAAATTATAAGGGGTTTTGACAGACAAAATAGGGAGAAATTGTTTCCTCAGAGCAAAGGGTCAGTAACCAGTGGATGCAGGTTTAAGACCTTTGACAATGGAATCGGAGGGAAGATGAGATTTTGTTTGTAAGACGGTGCATTATTTAGGATATGGAATGCACTACCTGAAAGGGCATTGGAAACTGATTCAAAGGACAGATGGATATACACTTGAAAAGGAAAAATTTACTGAGTTCTGGGGAAAGAACAGGATTAATCAGATGTCTTCTTCAAAGAGACACAATGTGCCAAACAGCCAAATTCTCTGACTCGAGGATATTTATGGATTCTAGGAATCCTCTGACTCGAGGATTCCTAGAATTTCACATGTGACAACATTTAAAAATAAAGCATTGTTGTTGAAGGGAAGTGAAGAGACGTGGATTCAAGGTTTTATTATTGATCAGGGAAACAGAATCCCAGTTGAGGTTTTCAGATGACCTTGTAAACTATAATGGGTAAGCCTGAGGTCTTTTATCGATCAACTCAGTCACTCACTGATTGAGAGTCCTTGAATAGTGGTTTATGTGTGCACTGGGCACAAATATTGAATGGATCTCCACTTCCAGAAACTGGTAGAACTAGTGCTGTAAGTCCGATTGCATTGTGCGGTCCGGCATTACTATGGAACGATGTTTTGTTTTCAGGGCACATTACAGAGGCATAACTGGGTGTGTGGTATAGAAATTAACTCTGCGCTTGGTTCAGGCTGGAGGTGCAGCTTTCAGTGCTTTTACACTGAACGTGGAGCAGTTCAGAACACGTACAAAGCTCCTTAATTTTATCAGAAACTTTTCAGTTAATTTGCATCATTCTTTTTCATCACTACTGTCCAATTAAATTTTCTATTTGCATCTTGATCAGAAGAAGCAAATTAATAAATTACACTTAAACATATTACCACTAATCCAACTTTATGATGTAGCTCAAGGAACAGAAGGAGGCTGTTTGGCCCCTCAAACCTGTTCTGCTGTTCAATTTAACCTGCGCTGATACTGTGACAGTGGGTTTTAATATGGTAATTCATATCTCATGGGGTTGGACGTGGGTAACTCAGATCAGTGATGTTCATTGGGTGAACTCAGGGATTGAGGTTAATGAGATCAGGGTTTCAAAGGAAATTCGTATCTCATTTTCAAATGATAAATTCTCTCCTTATTTGTATATTTCCATGATGGATCCCAATATCCATGTTTATAATGGGAATTTTCCTATGTAAACTTGTCAGTGTAATCACAGGCTACTATTGCAGCACCTCCAGGGACAGGAAAGGTGCAAATTTGACGAAGACATGTCCATTTTAAAATTGGACATTGCCTGTCAACTTTTCCCATCTTAAATGCAGATCAGTAGATAAACACATTGGTATACCATCGACTGTGGTATTGACTTATTGAAGAGAAATCGCAACACCTTAGTTGATTTACATAGAATAAATAGCACAGAATCAGGCTATGCAGTCCAGCCAGTTCAAGTTGCTGTTTATGTTCCAGTTGAGCCTCCTCCCTTCTTTCCTCTTCGAATCCTATCCACACAACACCCTCTCTTCCTTTCTCCCTCGAGTGCTTACCCAGTCTCCTCTTAAATGCATCGATACTGTTCACCTCAACCACTTCCAGTCTGAGCGAGTTTCACATTCTCATTACTCATAGAACCCCACGGTGCAGAAAGAGGCCCTTTGGCCATCGAGTTTGCACTGAACACAATCCCATCCGGGCCCTACCCCCATATCCCTACATATTATACCCACTAATCTCTCTAACCTACGCATCTCAGGACACTAAGGGGCAATTTCTTTGCATGGCCAATCAACCAAACCCGCACATCTTTGGATTGTGGGAGGAAACCAGAGCACCTGGAGGAAACCCAGGCCGACATGGGGAGAATGTGTGAACTCGACACAGATAGTAACCCCAGCCAGGAATTGAACCCAGGTCCCTAGAGCTGTGAAGTAGCAATGCTAACCACTGTGCTACCGTGCCGCCTGGATAAAGCAATTATTTCTGAATTTCCTATTTGATTTCTTGGTAAAGGTAGCCCCTAGTTTTGCTCTTCTCTGCAATCAGGAACATTCCTGATCAAAGTCTGTGATTTTTTTTTTAAAGCTCTGTGTTAGATCCTCCTTAGTCACCTCCCTTCAAAAGCAAACAGATTCCTGGTCATTATTTTGCTTTGCATTTCTGATTATCCTTATGGTAAATCTTTTTTTCATTAACTGCAGTGTCTCTGCATCTATTTTATAGTATGACCTGAACTGTATAGGGTATTCTCAAGGATGGTCTGATCAAAGTTTGATTTAAGTATTAGGCATAACATTTCTACTTTTAGATTGTAGTCTCTAGAAAAAATGCCAAATGATTGTTTAGATTTTTCTTAACCTGCATTTTTAATAACCTACAAAATTTTGTTTCTTCACCTGTGATATTTGATTAGTGTTTATAACTTGTTTATATTGGACTTTATTTTTCATGGACTCTGTTGAACAACTTGCTAAACACTTGTCATTTATCACACCATTGTTTGTCAGTACTTTTGTCCATTTTATTTTCCCTAGTTCAATTCTCAATTTTTCAACATTAGCTATTCTCCAATCTGTCAGACTGGCCTCGATCAGGCTTTATCTCCTTCTCGATTATTTTAACTCTGTTGTATGTGTCAGTGTTTGTGTGGGTTTTAATTGTACACAACCGACGGACTGGGGATGCAGTTGTTTTTGAACAGTGTATTTTTGAAACGTTTTACCAAGCTCATTCTGTCTGCATCACATAATTCACGTAAACCAACATGTAACACACGTTAAAACCGATTGGAATGATGCATGCTATAGACAAAAGGAGAGTTAACACGAAATGTCTGTGCAGAGACCAGCAGCTCCCGGTCAATAAATTTCACTTTAAATAGCAGGTCCAACAAGGATAATTCTCTCTCAATTCTCAGTAGCATTCTGAACATGTACACATCAACATGTGAACTCCCAAAATACTTCAAACTCTTCAAAAGAGAGATTTCAATATAAGATGTAAGATCTGTCATTTTCTCCACTCAATGGATTTGGTCCTTGTGTTGCTTGCAGCTCTACACCATCTGAATTCCCCACATACCAACAAGGCAAGCTCCTATAGATCTACGCTCTCTGTGGTCACAATAGTCCTGACGTTGTAGCTATCTATAGAGTTAATTTTCATCTGGCCAACCAGTAATGTCCTGGCTCACAACCAGAAGTGGTCACTTTGATTAAAGCATCCAACTCTTGAGCGTGCCTGAGGTATTTGCACAGAGTTTTAGGTTTCTGTCCTTTTAGCTAACATGCCCATTGCTCCACCAAGCGCTGCTGAACAGAAAGCTGACTTTTTTCTCAGAATGCTCCTTATTTCTCCTGAACGCTAAGGTTTCTGTGTGTGTCCTACATCCAAGACTAAAACTGAGTCCTCCCAATTAGTTACCACTTGACCTTTTTTGGTTACCTAATTTGATTTCTATAGCAACCTTTGGTTCCCAGGACCACTTTTCAGAAATGGAAACTCAACCAGGAATTCCAGTTTAAGTCTTTTCAGAAGCTTAGTTTGGTTTCTCTTTGACTGAGAGGATATCTCCAAAAATACCAGTCAGGATAGAAGAAAAATGCACTTTACCATTTCTTCCTATGTGTATCTGCTTGAGATATTTTCCCCCTTTTGAATTGGATAGCTAACTTCAATTTAGCATGGTGAAAAAAAAATCAAATGTTTCACATCTATTTGAACTAGACTAATTTGAAGTGAAATCAAGAAGTATTTCATAAACACGGGCTGTGAAAATCTCCCTCTCCACAATCTCTGTCCACAAAAGGCTGAAATGTTTAGGTCTGAAATTGATCGATTTTTGTTGGATATGTGACGAGACGTGGAGTAATGGTGGGCACTTGGGCTGAGATGTGGATCAGGCAGAATCTCTGACAGAACAGGCTTGAGGAAATCATTTGGCTGTTCCCTGTTCATTCTCCAGAGTTAAATGAGTCTCTTTGATTCCGGAAAACTGCTGTTGCTAATTATATTTTTGTAAATATTTCAGGTAAAGGGAAAAACCGAGTTGCTTCTGTCTGCAGAAGCATCCAAAACTGCACAAAGAGCTGACCTGGAAAATCACTTAGAAACTGCCAAGCATGCCCTGCAGGATAAGGAGCAGGTACTGGACTTTGTTGCTTCAGTCACTGTTTTCAAGCCATGCATTCTGCCTTTTATCTTTCTATTCTAAATTCCTATGTCTGCATTAGACTGTCTATGTAAACGTGTCACATTGCAATTACACTCTCCTACCAGTGGTGGCACTGCAGCACTCATGACAGTAGGAATGTGATTACCTTGTAACAAGTTGACTGTGTCGTTTCTCCATCTGACGTTCCTACCTTCACATTTATAATGGGAACGTACTGGCTTTATTTGATAGAGATATTGAAAACGATGGGGGGTCTGGACAGAGCAGGTAGGGAGAAGCTGTTCCCACTCGTGAAGGGATTGAGAACAAGAGGACACAGATTGAGAGGACACATTTAAAGTCACTGGCAAAAGAAGCAAAAGTGATGTGAGGAAAATCTTTTTCATGTAGGGTGTGGTTAGGCTCTACCTGAGAGTGTGATGGAGATGGGTTCAGTTGAAGCATTTAAAAGGGAATTAGGATGTTTTCTGAAGAGAAAGAATGAGCAGGTTTACAGGGAGAAAACAGGGGAATAGCACTAAGAGAATTGCTCATTTGGAGAACAGGTGCAGACATGATGGACTGAATGTCCTCTTGCTCGGTCACAGTTCTGTAGGTGATAGATGATGCAGATATAAGGTGCAAATACTGCTGATGATTGGTGGGGTGTTCTTTTATTTTGCGTTGTTTCTTCAGGGCGATAGATTGCGTGATGCCAGTATTAGCAACATCAGCTTCAGACTCCAAAGCAACAGTTCCTATTTGCAGTTACGCAAAAAAAAAGCAAGCTGGCAGTGATTTACTGTGTGCTGCAAATTAATATGTAAGCTGAGGGAAGGTTCATGATTGTTTCATATAACTGAGGGAGGAATTTCCACACAAAAGCCAGAAATACTATTTGGAGATGGAGTTAGAGGGAAAATAGAGGGCAGAACATGAAGGATTGTATTCCTACTTAGAATATCAGTCATTGAAAAAGCTTTATAGATGTAAAGGAAAGTAGTCACTGGTTTTTGGGAACTGATCTCTACCTTATTCCTCTATAGGATATGGGAGTTGTCCCCTGGTGTCCTGGCCAATATCTATCCCTCTATCAACATCACAGAAAGATTATCTGGTCATTATCAGATGCCCTTAGTGGGATCTTGTTGTGCAACACGTTAGCTGCTGTATTTCCTACATCACGACAGTGACTGTGCTTCAGAATGACTTCATTGACTGTAAAAATGGAAGTTGTTTTCTTTCTCAGATTACTTTGACGTGTTGTATTTCCGCAGGAGCTGGCCAAGACCCAGGGACAGCTGGATCGGATTACAGCAAAACTCACTGAGAAGACTGGATATTGCACTCAGCTGGACAATAGTCTTAAACAACACAAGGAGAAGCAATTGATCTCTGAGCAGAAAATAGAACAACTAGAAACACAAATAAAGGTCAAAATTAAAACAAACTCTAAAGTTAACAGATAAAATTGACCCTGAAGGACTGCGTAATTGAGTATTCCATATAATGCAAGCTCGAGAGCTAAGGAAGGGATTGTATTTATGTTTTCATTTTTATGTTGTCATGTGCACTTCTTATCACTAAAGTACACCAGTGGTTGAAAGTTTTTTTTTCTGAGCTGAATTACAATTCCAGCCTTTCCAACAATACCCAAATCACAAACAATAAGAAGAATTCAATGTCAAAGGCAATATAAACAAAGAACAAAACAGCACGGGAAACAGGCCCTTTGGTGTTCCCACTTCTACCCGTGATCCCTGATTATGTTTATAGATCTATGCATTGGAACCAAATTTGCAAGACAATTTGCAATCGTACAATTGCTCCACTGTAGATCTTTTCTCAGCTGGCCTGCTTTAGAGGTTACCAGAAGTTGGGATCTAAATATATACACCAGATAATAATTGGATCAGTTCTCTCTCTTATCACTGTTGGGATAACAATGAGATTTCCAGGCTGGATGCTGCCAGTGTGGTGCATGTACAGTTAAATGCTGATAACAAGCCCAGGTTAACGGCCGCCATCATTGTAGGGGGCAACTAGATTGCCTCATCTAACACTTCTTTCAACAACCTAGAATCTGCTTGTGTTAAACATAGAAAATAGGTGCAGGATAGGCCATTCAGCCCTTTGAATCTGCACCACCATTTAATATGGTCATGGGTGATCATGCACTCTCAGTATCCCACTCTTGCTTTCTCTGTACTCCTTCATCTCTTTAGCCACAAGGGCCACATCCAGCTCCCTCTTGAACCTAACAAACTGGCCCCAACAGCTTTCTGCAGTAGAGAATTCCACAGGATCACAACTCTGAGTGAAGAAGATCTTCCTCGTCTCTGTCCTGAATGGTTTGCCTCTTATTCTTAGACTGTGACTCCCTAGCTCTGCACTTCCCTAACGTTGGAAACATACTTCCCGCACCCAGTCCCATCAGGATTTTATATGTTTCTATAAGATCCCTTCTCGTTCTTCTAAATTCCAGTGAGTACAAGCCCAGTTGATCCATAATCTCTTCATGCGTCAGACGTGCTGTTCCAGGAATCAGCCTGGTGAACCCTCAATGGACTCCCTCAATAGCAAGAATATCCTTTCTTAGGCTAGGAGACCAAAACTACACATAATATTCAAGGTGTAGCCTCACCAAGATCTTGTACAATTACAGCAAGAACTGTGAAGTGGACAGAATTTAAAAACAGTGATTTCATTGGATTTCTGCATGTGTGGAGGTGCTGTTGGTGGCTATATTTCCCTGACAGGAAGGAGTGCTTTTTCTAACCCTCCCATTCTCAATTCCAATAAAATAGCCAGATTTCTGAAGAGAGTGCTAATATGTATGAAATATAGACCCAACACTCTTCATACCTCAGTAAAGCATCATTGAGATTGTGTTTAATAGACAGATCTTTAATTAACATTTCCAAGCGTCAGTGGTGATGATGATGTGAATGGAATAAGTTTAAAAATTGGTTTTCTTTAAAATCAACTGAACTAGGATCACCGCAGTCCAGATTTCAGATAAATATTCTTTTATTCTAAATATTCTATTCCCGACTAATCTTTATTGGAATTAGTTGAAGCCGTTGTTCAGAAATTGAGCTGGGCCAGCTTTATTAAATACAGTGGCTACAAGAGCAGTTCAGAGACTGGATCCTGCGACCAGTAGCTGTTCTCCTGACTCCTCAAAGTATGTCCACCATCTACATGGTACAAGTTAGGAATGTGATGGAATACTCTCCACTTTACTGAGTGGGTGCAGTTCCAGTAACAGTAGAGAAGCTTGACACCATTCAGGACAAAGCAGCCCACCTTGATGGGTCATCCATCACCTCCAAGGCAACGGTGTCTACAATATGCATTGCAGCAACTCACCAAGGTTCTTTTGACAGCCCCTTCTAAACCCCTGACTTCAACCACCTAGAAAGTCAAGGGCAGCAGATGCATTGAAAACCACCACCTGCCCCTCCAAACCACTCACCATCCTGACTTGGAAATGTATTGCAGTTTCTTCACTCTTGCTGGTTCAAAGTCCTGCAACTTCATCCCTAATTTGCATCATATGTAGTGGTTCAACCAGGCAATTTACCACTACCTTCTCAAGAGTATTTACAGATGGGCAGTGAATGCTGTGACTCACATGTCCTGGAAATAAATGAACAAAGAAGTTAAATTCTTGGGAGAACCTTCATTAACCAGCAGAGGGGCTGCAGCAGATGCGGCATTAAACCCCCAAAGGCAACAATAAAAACCAAAGTAAAATTTACAGCGTATTCGGTATTTTTGATGATTTTTGTAAGTTCAAAACAAAGTACAGTTAAAAAGCAGATAACTGCCTGTCTGAATTAAAGCAGTTAATCTTTACAATGAGAGGTTTCACACTGAGACTGCTGCAACAATCATTGCTGTGTAATAATGAAGCTTTTTCTTTGTTAGAAACTGGAATCAGACATTAAACAGGCCCAAGACAACCAAAATCAGCTCCAAAATCAGCACTCTGCCCAACAGAGCCAAATCAAACAACTGAACCAACAGCTCAAGGACGAGAAGGAAAAGTAAGGCGTGAAGTTAATGTCTATTTGTGTTGTTGGCTTGAAATGACAATGCACAGAAAGAGACCAGAGGCTTTTAAAAGGATCTATCCATTAGCCTCATTTCTTATAACCATGATTTCTTCTTTTCAGGTGCATATTTGATTCTCTTCTGAATCTGTTTCCATTAACCTTTCCCACTGTGCATTTAGGAATATGATAACTTGTCAAGATCAAGATCTCCCCCTTATATTAATGCTGATTAGATTAAATCTGTATCTTGTACTAATTCTTCTGCCATTGTAAATACTTTCTTCCTATCATTAGTTAGCTCTGCTGCCTCACAGCACCAGGAACCCGGATTTGATTCCCAGCTTTGGGTCATTCAGTGTGGAGTTTGCATGTTCTTCCCCTGTCTGCATGAGTTTTGTCCGAATGCTTCGGTTTTCTGCCACAGTCCGAAGATATGTGAATTAGGATGATTGACCGTGTTAAATTATTCCTTAGTATCAGGGGGGCTAGCAGGGTAGATACATGGGATAGCGGCTAGGAGGGATTGTGGTTGAAGCAGACTTGATGGGCTGAATGGCTTCTTTCTGCCCTGTGGGGATTCTACAATTTATTTAACTAGAAAGCTCCATGCTTTTGAACACCTCCATTAAATCAACCTTCAACCTTCCAGCTTTAAGGTAAACAATCTGTTAGGAACAGTACACTGGGGAGAACCAGTTTTATTAAGATTTACTATGGCATTGCCCACCAAGCACCCTGGCACTGCACACCAGGGCAGTGTGAAAGGGATGGGGTCTGAGGGTTGTGGGGCTGATTGGTGGTAATGAAGGACCCATTGCACACTCTGCATTGGGGATTGGCAAGGTTGGGAGGGAGGATGGCGATTGGGGCTGGCATTGGGGAGGAGGAGCCATTGGGCTTGGCACGGAAGGTGGGGAGTGGGGTCAGGGAGGTCAGCAATTTGAGGGGAGGGTCACGGAGGTCTAGGATCACGGTCGGCGGGGTGGTGGGGATTAGGAAGCCGCTGATTGGGGGTGGGGTGTTGTGCAGGGAAGCATTTGGGAGGCTGGCAGTAGGGGGAAGGGAATGGCAGTGCACATACACTGATCTGCACACTACAGATGGACGCTTGCGCAGAGTCCCGCTCAGCACTGTGCTGCCAGCCTCTCCAGCGGGAATAGGTCCCCCTCCCTCATTGAAGGCTAGGCCTTTGGGTGGAAAATCTCCTCCGTTCATATCCAACACAAAACATTAATCTGCCTCCCTCTCCACAGATTGTGCCAAGATTTCCAACACTTTTCATTTTTATTTTTGATCCTAATATATACTACCTTGCTCTACAGAAACAGCCATTTATCACTACTCTCTACTTTTAATCCCTGTTTCCCGTTAGTTCCGTATCCGTAGTGTAACTGCCTCTGTCACTCCAGGAACTTTAATCTCAGTTGCACGTGTGAGGTGTGGGCAGTTTGTTTCCAAAGAGACTGAAAAGAAGAAGCAGAGTTTGGACCCAAAGCATTCAGTTTATCGAATATGGTGGTGGCTAATCGGAATTCAATGTTTTTAACGGATGGATTCATAATTGGTTGATTTTGCTGGGTTTTTTCCTGACCAAGGCATGCTTATTTCCAGCACTGGTGCCGTAAAGCAGGAGCTGCAGGAGAAATTGGAGGCCTTGGACAAAGCAAGGAAACAGATGCTGGAGTATGAGAAAGAGGGCACTCACCTGAGCGAGGGGCTGGAACGGCTGAAGGAGGAGGCAAAGAAGAAGGTCGAGAGTGAGAGCCGACTGCGGGGGGAACTGATGGCACTCAGGCAGGAGAAGGAGGCTTCTTCCAAAGAGCTGTCGGAAACCAAGGACAGCCTCACCAAGGTTACTCAGGCCCTCACAGAAACACAAGCAGAACTGGAGAAAGAACGCCATTTGATGAAAGCTTCCCGTGATGAGGAGGTCAGTGTGTATTCATTTCTAGGTAGATTCTTGTGGTGTGAGTGTTTCTGACAAGACTGACATTTATTATTCTTCCCAAGTTGCCCTCAGTATAGTCGTGAGGTACGTTTAACCTGGATCGAGAGGATAGTTTTAAGGTCCAGCCCTTTCATGTTATGCTGGTAGAATTACACAGAAAGCAGAAAAGATAAAGATGGTGGAATTGCTTCCTCAAGGACAAGTCAGGTTATTAATGACACAAGTTACAAGGTCGCATCTCCTGATGACAGTCTTTTATTTCTAGAATACTTAGAAAGTTCAGTTGCTTGGATTTGATAACTTGTTCTCTGTATTATCAGTCTAGACCCCTGGATTATTACTCCAGAGAATTGCCATGCCCAAAAGATTTGAACACGAATGACTCCCCTGTCCTATAAGGTTGCTGAGTTTGACCTTCCAATTTTGTTACATCCATCCATTGCCTCCAGGGCTGCTCCCAGCCTGAGATTCTTGAGTCCGTTGTTAATCAGGAATGGCCAAAGGTGGTTTCTTTTTGCCCGTCACTGCAGCATGTCTCAAAATTCTTTACAGCCAATAAGGTGCCATTGAAGTGTAGTCATGGTTAGAATGTAGGAAACACAATAGCCAATTTGTGCACAGCAAGCTCCCACAATCAGTAATGTGTTCCGATCCTATTTGGGACCATTACTGTTTAAAGAGAAATCCAAATACCTAGTGATTAAGTGACGGAGCTCCAAGACTTCACGTCTTTAAACGAAAACAAACTTTATTGTATATACAAATTAATATAATTAATTTATAATTACTTATGCTATGAAATCAGTTCTATTTTTTACTACTATCCTTATAAGAATCTCGAAGGTTGAAGGAACTCATTTTAATTCTCCTCAGTGTTCCAGTATTCTCTGAATTAGGGTTTTATGGCTTTTTGGCTAAGTGATCTTCCAAGTTGTAATACCTTGTGACTTATGGATGCCTCAGCTCCTTGTTCTGGTTGCTGGTAGAGACCTAACTCCTTCTCATGGCACCCAGGCTAACTGTGCTACTTTCTGTCAAAAGCTCTGAAAACCAGAAGAGATTTCTTTCTCCAGTTGCAAACTCAGCAAGTCCTCCAGCTGCTTTTCCTTCTAAAAATCCAAATGAGCTCAACTTGTACCTGCCTTCCTGCAGTGAGCAAAAAAAATTGAGCATTTGCTCTGGTTAAAGAGCAGGTCCGACAACAGGTCACCTTCTGTTGGTTGTCTCAATCCACTGAGCTGCAGTGTACGCCAGAGCAAAACTGCAACGGCTTACTTTCTGAGCAAATGCCTAGACAACTCAAATGAACTTCTACCCCCTACGACCCATCTTGAGAACAATGTGGCATGATTTGGGATGGGATCAAACAGAAATGTAAATAAACTACTTTACCTCCAACACAACCTTCTGATTCTCCAACCCATACAAATAAAATTCCAATCTCTAACAGACTGTTTCAGACCTCTTTCCAAGTATTGCTAGCATTTAGCTTCTTCAATAGAGATTACAGTCATCTATTATTCACTTCTAACACTCGGCTTGGAGATAAGTATTGTTTAGCTTTTAACTGTGATTAACTCCATGTTATTTGAGCCATATTTACTAGTTTCTGAATGCAATAATCCCATTTATCTACAGTTAAAACTTTAAATCCTGAAATTAACTGTTATATTGCTAAGACGTGTATTATAAACTACCTTCTTACAACAGATCATTTGTTTAATGATGTTAATTGAGAGATTGGATAGGACAACAGGCAGAATTATCAAACAATCAATATATTTATATAAAAATCTTTTTTTTAAACAAATGAAAACTAAATGACAAGATTATTCAATCATGGATAAACAGTGTTTAAGCAAGATCCATGTTTTCTTTATGCTAACAAGCCATTAGAACTAGTAAGTACAAGAAATTTCCACTCTCCAGCCTTGTAGAAAAATCCAGGCTGACACTCCACTGCAGTACCGAGGGAGTGCTGCATTGTCAGAGGCATCGCCTGTTATGTGACACTGAAAGCAAGGCCCCATCTGCTATCTCAGGTGAATGTAAGAGATCCCATAACAAAGGAGAGCAGAGGAATTCTCCCCATTTGTCCTGGTTAATATTGGACCAATTTTATTAAAACAGATACTCTGGGATGTTTCTGGGATTCTGCAGAGTGCCAATTGGCAGTCACACCTTCTACTTTACAATAGTGATTAGACTTCAAAAATATACATCATTGGCTGAAAAGTGTCTTTAGGGCACCAGTCTTTTTGTTTATCCTGTTCCACCTTAAGTCATCTCTGTAGGCCAAGTCTGTCAGTATTTCAATCCAACACAGATTAACTGACGGCATTCAAACACTGCAAGCCAGTCTGTACAAATATAAATGTTTTCAGAGGAGGCCCATACCTACCAGTGTTGGTGACATGGTGGGGGGATAGGGGGGGTGGGGTTCAATTTCATTCCTTCAGTAATAACTGATCCCAGTTCCTGTTTGCTTAGGAAAAATCGCACGAGCAAGTCAAACAAGAGTTGCGGAGGAAGTTTGAGAGTGCGACCAATGAAGTGAATGAGCTGAAGAGTTTGGTGCAGAGGAAGGAGGAGGTGAGCAAAATGGGATGGTATTCATATTAAGGTTACCCGACCTTCTGCTGACCCAGCGATGCAGGCGATTCCGTGCCACAGTAGGTCTTCACCCAGCTGACAAGTGACTCCACTTGTCGGAGCAATGGTTGAAGCGTCGCCAGGTTATGATGGGAGACCTTGGCAGCACAGAAAAGCAAAATACTGGAAACAAACATAGGAAATGCTGGAAATACTCAGCAGGTCAGGCAGCGTCTACAGTGAAACACGGTCAATGTTGTAGGACAATGACAGTTTTTCAGAACTGGAAGAAGTTAGTTCTGACTTTTCAGCAACTTCTGTTTTTATTTTTAACTAAACTTTTCAATCTCAGTGCGAATGTTTTGCGTTATGTTGAATGCTGAGCTCACTAAATCTTCGCACTTTCAGTAGTCATTCAAACGTGTTCCTTGCTGTATTTTTTTTTTAGATCTTGTGTCCTGTTAACAGAGCTGTTGGTGCAGGCAAAACATAATTGGCATAAGATGCAAATGGCAGGAACATCGTAGCTCGGTACAGCATGAATGATGAAGAAGTTTGATATTTTCAGAGCAATGGGAACTAGTTGAATTGCTCTTGTATAATCTCTCTGCCACTAACCCCAGCCCTACAAAACCTCCAAAACCTCAGCCCTTCTCCAAATCTGGCTCCTTGTGCATCTTCAGTTTTAATTGCTCCACCTTTGGCAATCATACCTTCATCTGCTGTGGTCTCAAGCTGTGTAATTCCTCCCCTAAACCACCTTCCTCCTCCTCATGGCATTCTCTAGGAACCCACCTCTTCAGAACCAGGCAGCGTAACCATAGCATCCAGCTTAGTCCCTGGATTAGTGAAATCAGAACATTGCCACACAAAAGGGAGTGGAAAACTGGAACTCCCTCCTGTAAATGATTCTAGGTGCTAGTAGTCAATTAAAACTTTCAGGATCGAGATTGATAGACGTTTGTTAGGTAAGAGATATGGAGTAAATGTGGGTAAATGGAGTTGTGATGTGGAAATGTTGGCGTTGGACTGGGGTAAACACAGTAAGAAGTCTTACGACACCAGGTTAAAGTCCAACAGGTTTATTCGATAGCAAATGCCACTAGCTTTCAGGGCATTTCCCTTTCGTTAGGTGAGTGGTCCCACTCGCTTGTTAATGAACCTGTTGGACTTTAACTTAGTGTTGCAAGACTTCTTACTAAATGGAGTTAGCCATAAACTAGTTAAATGGTGGTGCAGGCTCAAGGAGCTGAATGGTTTTGTGTTCCCACACCATGGGATAGACCAAGAGGCTCCCTTCTGATTTTCATGGGATGTGGGCTTCGCTGATTGGGCCAGCATTTATTGCCCATCCCCAAATGCCTTCGAAGGGACAATTAAGAGTCAGCTGCATTGCTGAGAGTTTGGAGTCACATGTAGGCCGGACGAGTTAAGGATGGCAGATTTCCTTCCCTAAAGGGCATTAGTGAGCCAGATGGATTTTTACCACAATCACTAATAGTTTCATGGTCATTGTTGCTGAGACTAGCTTTATCTTCCAGATTTTATTAACTGAATTTAAATTCTACTGGCTGCCCACGGTGGGATTTGAACCCATGTCCCAGAGCCCTGGGGCCTCTGGATGACTAATTCCATGACATTGCCACTGCGCCATTGTTTCCTGCTCCTATTTATGTCTTAACAATAATTGTATCATTGTGAGCTGTTTAAGCCAGTCACAAATTTTCCTCACTGTGTTTGGAATCATCCCAAATTCATTGTGCGATCTGTTCATTTAGCAGAAGCAATTTCTCCACATCTGCCCCTTGAGTTTAAAGCCCTCAATCACATCTCGTCTCTTTTCCGGCCAGTGCTGTGCGTTGTGGAAATGCATTTACTGCCATGTGTGTCATTGCGAGTGAGGATGTGCCAGATGTGTACTATTTCAATGTAATGATTATTCTGTTTATATTAGGCTGAGAAGCAGCTGAAAGTGAGCACTGACGGACTGACAGCCCAAACAATTAAGCTGCAGGAGGGTTTGAAGGAGAAACAGAAAGCTGAGCAGCAATTGCAGGCAAAACTGAAAGAATCACTGGAATCTCAGGAGCGGCAAAAGAAGGAATATGAGGCTCAGCTGAAAGACTTAAAAACAGAACTTTCTCAAAAGGTACATAATTTCTGGAGACTTTCTACCAAGTAACAGCAAGGTTACAGTTCAGTCTTGTACTCCTTTTTTGGTGTCTGGGAATCAACCTCGGGTAGCATGCTGACACAATGGTTGGCACTGCTGCCTCACAGTGCCAGGGTCCCAGGTTTAATTCCGACCTCAGGTGATTGTGTAGAGTTTGCACTTTTTCCCTGTTTCTGTATGGGTTTCTTTTGGGTACTCCGATTTCTTACCACAGTACAAAGATGTGCAAGTTAGATTGATTGGCCCTGTTAAATCCTCCCTCAGTGTCAGGGTGATTAGCAGGGCAAAAGCACAGGGTTACGGGGATAGGACATGAGTAGGATTGTTGTCGGTGCAGGCTCAATGGGCTGAATGGCCTCCTTCTGCACTGTCAGAATTCTACGAAGTGTATAGTCTTAACTTCCCTGTGATTGGTACAGATCCTAAGGGGCTATTCAAACAAATTGTCTTTGTTTTCTACTTTCTGTTCAGGCCGATACATTACCCAAACTGCAGCAGCAGCTGGCAGTGCTGAGCGAGCAGTTGGCTGCGAATGAAGGGAAGTTTTCCGAGCTGCAGAAGGATTACCAAGCTTCACAAACCAACCTGGCCAAGCTTCAGTCAGATATTTATGGCAAAGAATCGGAACTGTCTTCAACCAGGCATGACCTGAAGGTAGGTTAATTAATTCATTCATTTCCTTTCCCTACTCCTGCTTTTCCAGATCGAGAGAGGTTTATGCGTAGGATACCAGCAGTCTGCAGTGTTAGGTGAGGTATGACAGCTCATCCCCCTGCTCCTGGCTTCCTATTAGGGTAGGGTTTTACCTAGTTGTTCCTCCAGTTGACCCCTCGAGAAGCTCATTCCCTATTTCAAACTGAGAAATTAGTCAGAGAAATACACAGTGTCAGCTCTGACTAGTTTGTAGACAAATTTGCCAGACTGTTTTTTAAACATTGGCCCTATCTTCTGCGGCTTAATGGGTAGCACTCTTTTCTGAGGCAAAAGGTTGTGGGTGCACATTCTATCTGGAAACCTGAGCACCTAAATCCAGGCTGACACTCCACTGCAGTACTGAAGAAGTGCTGCGCTGTCAGCTATGCTATCAAAGCCCAGTTTGTCCACTTGCATAGGCATAAAGGATCCAAGGACACTACTTTGAAGAAAAGCAGGGCAGTTCCTCCCTTCGTCCTGGCAAATATTTATCCCTCAATCAACATCCCCAAAACACGCTATCATCACATTACTGTTTGTGGGAGCTTGCTGTGCACAAATTGGCAGCTGTGTTTTCTACATTACAATAGTGAGCACGCTTTAACATGTACTTGGCTGTAAAGCATTTTGGGAACCTGAGGTTGTGCAAGGTGCTATAGAAATGCAAGTTATTCTTTTCCTTTTGAAACCAGTGCAGGGCCCTCACTCCATCCCAACCCTCCCCAGTCTCCCTAAGTGCCTCCAGTCCTAGCAGCCTCTCAGGTATCTGCCCTCCTCAAATACCAGCCTCCTGGGCATCTCTGATTTTAATCACTCTCCCATTGGTGGCCATGCCATCAGCTTCTTAGATCCTAAACTCTGGAATTTGCTCTCTAAATCTCTCCTCCCCCTCGCTATTTCAGCTTTCGATCACCCGCCCTCATACCCCTTCATGTAGTTCAATGCCAAATTGTTTTTAATAATGCCCTGTGAGTTGGCTTAGGGCAGTTTAATGTATTAAGGGTGCTAAATCAATGCTGCTTGTTTGGCTGAAAGCTGATTGAGTAATAACTTTTAAAAGGGAACTGGATAAAAACTGGAAAAGGGCTGGGGGCAAGTTCAGGATAATGGGTAAATCAGTATCTCTTCCATAAGTCAGCGTGGTGGGTTGTTTGGCCTCTATCTCGCCTGTAAATGGTTTGAGGGATCTGACCTCTCCTCCTGACGGTCCTGAAAAGAAGTTATTTTTGTTGCACGAGTAGAAACGGAAAACAGATTTTGCCTTCCGACTCTCAGGCCTGGAATGTGCTGCAGGGACAGGTCGTATCTGAGGGATGAGGGGAATGACGGTAATGTATCCATCCACAGGCTAAGGAGGAGAAGCTGCTCCAGGCTGAGGAGGAGCTGGTTACCAGCAGGAATCAGGCCAGCAGCAATCTACAGATGGTGCAGCAACTGAAACAAGATAAGGCTCTGCTGGAGTCGGACCTGGTCAGCAGAGAAACTCAAATAAAGGACAAGGAGAAAGTACTGTTACAGGCCGAGAAAGAAAAGGTAACGTCTCCAATCGAATTCAGGCATGTAGGATGTTTAATTTTAGTAAACGCTCATTTAGAAACACCAGTGGCACGGTAGCCCAGTGGGTTAGACTGCTGCTTCACAGCTCCAGGGGACCCGGGTTCGATTCCCGGCTCGGGGTCACTGTCTGTGTAAAGTTTACACACTCTCCTCGTGTCTGCGTGGGTTTCCTCCGGGTGCTCCAGTTTCCTCCCACAGTCCAAAGATGTGCAGGATAGGTTGATTGGCCATGCTAAGAAATTGCCCCTTAGTGTCCAGGGATGCGTAGGTTAGAGGGATTAGTGGGTGTAATATGTAGGGATATGGGGGTAGGGCCTGGGTAGGATTGTGTTCGGGGCAGACTCAATGGGCCGAAGGGCCTCTTTCTGCACTGTAGGGTTTCTATGATAAACATGAATATTGCTGAAAATTTAAACATGTTCCTGAAGTTGCACTCTGCATGACAAATGCAGGAATACCAAATTTCAAACTGTCACAACAACTTAGCAAGTGCTTGACTGAATCGAACAGCAGGTTCCTTCTGTTGCATGTAATACACAGAGTGAACCTGCTGTAAACCGTCATCGAGATTTGAAAATACAGTGAGGGATCAATATATGGCAAGGGAGGTGGTTAATGAAATGTATACTGCCGGTAAGAAGCGGAGAAAATCAGATATCATGACCTTGCTTCTCAGTTTGTGGGTTTTGCTGGATCTTGCCGCTTGTTTGGCTGAAAGCTGGTCCATTAGTAACTTTCAAAAGGGAACTGGAGAAATACCTGAGGGAAAAGGGCTGGGGGCAAGATCAGGGTAATGGGTAAATCAGTAGCTCCTCTGTAAGTCAGCGTAGTGGGTTGTTTGGCCTCTATCTCGGCTGTAAATGGTTTGAGGGACTGAATGGCTGACTTCGGCTCCTGATGGTCCTGAAAGGAAGTTATTTTTGTTGCACGGGTAAAACGGAAACACATCACTGTCCATCCCGCAGATGGAGATAGTTTGCTCAAGATCCCGTCTGTAGACTTTGCGGAAGAGGCTTCCTTCATGAGGAGATGGATCACCCGACCAGGCCCCCTTTTTATTATTTTATAGTTCTTTTTCAATTTTGCAGTCATTGCTTTACAGACGGTCTGATTGTTTCTGTCTGGGCCGCTGTGTTGTACTCTATCATTACATTGCCAGTTTGCTCCCAACAGCCTCAGTGGAGCCCAGTGACTGACAAACCCAGACGATGTGGGGGGGTGGTGATGTGGGGGGATTCAGCAGGGCTAGGTCGGGCGGGAGTGATCAGAGAGACAGAGTGTGTGGAGGGAGGAGGAAGCACGTATTGGCAGAGGAGGAGAAGGTGTGGAAAGTGAGGAGGTGACAGTGATGGGAGGGGGAAGAATGTTGCCATTCGCTCCAAAGGCCCACTGAGCAGCAGTTTTAAAGCAGCCTACACTTGGCCGATGATTCTACTTGACCATGTTTGGCCCTTGCTGCTCCAACCATGTGTAGCGTAAAGATAATATAAAAATGAGGGCTCAAATAATTATAACCATGAACAGTTACCAATTTGAGGCTAATATTGTAGTTTTTTTACATTGATTTTGTACCATTTACCATACAGTTACTTATTGGTGGCACTAATATTTTAGGATCTGAAAGATTTAAGATTGTGAAGGATTTTGGCAGGGTGGATGTCGAGAGCATGTTTCCTCTTGTGGGAGAATCTAGTTCCTCGTACTAGGAATGTGGTTTAAAAATAGTCACCTTGAAAAGAACTTTTTCTCTGAAGGTTGTGAATCTCTGGAACTTTGTTCTTCAAGGGCGGTGGAAGCAGAGTCTTTAAATATTTCTTAGAGCTACATAAGATTCTAGATTTAAAAAGCAGGTGAAAGGTTGTTGGGGATTGGCAGCAGTCTGGGGTTGAAGTTGTAATTAATCAGCCCTGATCTGATTGAATGGTAGAGTGGGGCTGAGTGGTTTATTCCTGCTCGCAGTTTGTATGTTCACGTGATTTAATCTGCTTCCACCATCTTCAATGTTTCAAAATTAGTCTGTTACGTCTTTAATCGATACTTGCCCCAGTGATCTTCAACCCCCTCGGGTAAAGTCAGAAGTTATTCATCAACTTTCGGAGGTTAAAAAAAATGTGTGAAACCTGGATGGCAGTTTGTGGACAGGGTCTCGCTGTTCCGGATCTTTAGTTTCAAATACTCACTCTTTCCCTCCCCGCATCAGACTATGAAAGAAGAGGAATTAGCGAAAGAAAAGCTCAGAAATGACGAACTTCAGGAAGTCAAGACAACTCTGGAAAAGAAATTAAACAAACTTACCGAGGAGACGCGAGTTTGCAAACAGAAATATGAGAAAGTGAGTGGAAAACTCTCTACAACCAAACAGTATTTAAACCTGACAGTTAAGAGGTTGATTTTTATATTGTTGGGTTTTTTTTTGGTGATTGGCATAACTGGATAAACTAACCATGAAATTATTCAGCTGACCAATTAAATTTAAGGATGACAGAATTGTCTACTTTTGCCTTTTTACTATGCTTCCTGCATTATGGGATGTCCAGCGTAGGGATCACAACCTTTTCCCTTGAGAATCCCTCCCCCTCCTCCAAATTACAAATCTCCCCTCCCCACCCCCATAAAATCAAGACAAGCATATGTAGGATGAACACACACAGTCTTCTCCCCAGTGAAGGGGAATTGATAACTCGAGGGTGTAGGTTTAAGGTGAGAGGGGAAAGATTTCAAAGGGCAATTTCTTCACACTGAGGGTGGTGCGTATGTGGAGTGAGCTGCCAGAGAAAGTGGTTGAGGCAGATTCAATAGCAATATTTAAAAAATGCTGGGATAAGTACATGGATGGGAAAGGATTAGAGGGATATGGGCCAAACACAAGCAATTGGAGCTAGTAGGGAGGGCAGCATGATCTGGTTGGGCCTAACGGTGTGTTTCCATGCTGTATTACTCTATGAGTGGAATTTTACAGGAATTGTTTTGACTCTAAGAGTTATATTCTGCATTCAAATGAGTTCTGCAATTAAACAAAAAGCCAGCACAGACATGAGGGCCGATTGGCCTTCCCCAGTACTCTGATTCTATGAATGGTGATCCGTTTTGTACAGTCTGAATATAAGTGATAATCTTCCGTCAAACTGGAATTTTTCCCTCGGTAATTTATGTAAAAATATCACGAATTATCATTTTATTTAGTGATTATTTATTATTATCATATTATTTAGTGATTAGGGACATTTCCCATGTCAGGAATCAAAATCCCCAGCATTGCTGCCTTTATTTTGAGATTGCTTTTGAGGATATTAAGTGCCTCACTCTTCAGATGAATACAAGCTAACTTTCTGCAAACTGTCTTATTCTGCATCAATCCAGTGAAGCTGCTTTGTACCCTCTTCCATGCAAATATACCCTTCCTGAAGTTCTTTACTCAAAACTGAACACTGAACTCCAGATGTTGTCTGACCAAATCTCTGAACAACTGGAGAATTGCTTCCCCTCCTTCATATTCCAGCATTCTGTAAATGAAAGCTAACGTTCCACTAAGCTTGTGATTGCTTTTTGTATTCATCAGCTGGCTTTTAATAATTGTGTATTTGGGCCCCCAAATCTCCCAGCTTCTCTGCTTCCCAATTTCCCACCGATTTATCTTTCTCGAGTCCAAAGCAGGCAGCCTCACAGATGCTCTTGTTGAGCCTCCATTTGCCAACTCCCAATCTGTCAATGTCCCTTTGTAGCTCCCTGTTTCCACTTGCTTTTTCAACTGTCTCTCCCAAAGCACTCATCTGCAAATTTGTCCATTCAGCTCTCTCTTTCTTTTATCCAAGTCATTAGAAACCATGGCGAAAAGTTAAAGCTTCCACACCCCTGACAAAGGAACACCATTTCCGAAAACTTGTAAGATTACTATCAAATAAACTGGTTGGACTTAAATCTGGTGTTGAGAGACTTCTTACTGTGAAAAGTTAAAGCCCCAGAACAGATTCCTGAATTATAACAAGTTACATCCAGCAATCAGACAATGTTCCCTCTGACCCACCAACTACCGTTTTTCTCTTTTTTAGCTCTATTTCTTTCTCGGTCTCTTCCCTCCACCCCCAACTTCCTATTCACTTTCTAACTTAAGAACATAGGAAATAGGAGCAGGAGTCGGCCATCCAGCCCCTCGAGCCTGCCCCACCATTCAATAAGATCGTGGCTGATCTGAAGTGGATCAGTTCCACTTTCCCACTTTCTCCCCATAACCCTTAATTCCCTTATCTATCAGAAACCTATCTACTCGTGACTTAAATATATTCGGCGAGGGAGCCTCCACCACTTCAATGGGCAGAAAATTCCAAAGATTCACCACCTTTTGAGTGAAGAAGTTCCTCCTCAACTCCGATCTAAACTTCCTCCCCGCCCCCCGCCCCACCTCCTCTCATCTCTGGTATCAGCCTGGTGAACCTTCTCTGCACCCCCTCCAAGGCCAATATATCCTTATGCAAATGCAGCGACCAAAACCGCACACAGTACTCCAGCTGTGGCCTCACCAGTGCCCTGTACAATTGCAGCAAGACCTCCTGCTTTTATATTCTATCCCCTTCGCTATAAAGGCCAATATTCCACTCGCCTTCCTGATCACCTGCTGCACCTACAGACTGGGTTTTTGCAATTCACGCACAAGGACCCCCAGATCCCTTTGCATCGTAGCATGCTGAGCCTCCGGTATTGGCTAAATAGGAATTGGTGTTCTGAATACCTAATAGATGTTTTTTTCACAAATCTGACGGAACACTAAAAATGAAGTCCACATCCCTAAACATGTCCACTCCCTTCAGCGTCTTTTAAAGCTCAACCCTTCGACTAAGTTTTAGCACCCCTCTCCCCCGCTGATATCTGTTCCTTAGGTTAGGCTTTGGGGAATTTGTCTCTTAATTAAATTGCAGTAATTATTGAATGGGGCTGAGGGTTGACTTGTTGAGAAGCTGATGGTGCGCCTGTGGTCAGCAGGAGTTGACGGAGCTGAAAGAAGCCAAGCAGTTGTTGATCCAGCAGAAGCTGGAACTTCAAGCCAACGCAGACAGCATGAAGTCAACAGTGGAGCAGGAGAGGAGCAGCCACCAGCTCACCAAGAATAAACTCAATGAGGCACAAGCGGACATGAAGAAACAGTGTGCAGCACTGGAGGCCAAACTGGTTGGTATCCTGATATAAAATCTGAGGCGTTGGCACTCTCACTGCACGAGTTATTACATGTTTCTTGGTGTACTGCTGCATAATTGCATTTTTAATGAGGAGGGTTTAAACTCCGGGCGGGGCCCCAGAAAGGTGATGCGGAGAGCACAGAAGATGAGGGAGAAGCAAATAACACTAAAGTGTAGCTCAGATATCAGAGGGAATGGACAGTGGGATAGCAGAGTGTAAATGTGAAAGTGCTAAAGCTACTGAAACAGGAATCACATGGGATAGAGCTAACAACAGAGACCCAGATTGAGTAAAGGAAGAATATTCCTGGCTACAAAATATTTGGGAATGATAGAAGATAAAAAAAAGGTGAGGGATGGTAGTTGCTGATTGAAGGTATTGTTATAGCGCTGGAGAGGAATGACGTGGTTAAGAATCTAATAACTTACCCATTGATCAACAGAAAAGCTATTATACTATTGGGTGTATACAGCTTATTTCATTCATTCATTCTGCTCAAAGGCAAATTGTCGACCCATTGTCTGTTGATGATTCAACCTGAGTCACTTTGTGTAAGTGGTGGATTTGCCGTTGCTTTCCACCCTCAGGGACGGGTGAGGAGGCCAATTCCATGCTCTACCTCAGGCATTGGAATTGAACCTGTGTTGTTGGCACGCACTAGCTAACTGATCCTGTGTATATAATGGACAGCAAATGGTAGCAAGGCTGTGGAAGAGCCAATTACAGAAAGGTGCAGAAAACATTTGGAGTTCTGTACCTTGATACACTTCCTTTATTTCTCTAATCCAATTCTACACCAATGACCCAGTGCTACCTGTGGCCCCTTTATATATCAGTGACTTCTATTGGATCATTAACGTCAAATTAGGACTTAATTGGAAGCTCTGTTAATCCATTCCTAATAGGGGAGATAGACTAGTAAACAGACAACGGGGAGAGAAACATGAGAACTGAAATGTGTAAAAGAGAACTTTGGAGTCCAATGAGCAAAAAGACAGAACTGGGTCTAGTTCTGGAGCCAGGGGAGCATTTGGAGAATACTGATCACAGTATTATCAAACTTAGAGGGTTTAAATAAAGGACAAGGAACAATCAAAAGTCAAGATACTCAACTGGCAGAGGACTCAGTTCAGTGAGTTGTGAAGGAATCTAACCCAGACGAATTGGAATTGAGGATCAATGGAGAAAACAGTAAATTAGCAATGGGAGTTTCTGGTCACATTCTCAGGGGTAGGAGAAGCAAGGGTTCATTTGCTGAAAATGAGATAGAAAAAGGATGCTTATGATAAAAATAGAAAATGCTGGAAATGTTCAACAGTTTTGGTAGTGTCTGCAGAGAGAGAGAAGTAGAGTTATTGTTTCAGTTTGATGAACTTTCAACAGAAGGTGCTGAGGCATTGTAGAAATGTAACTATTTGGGCTTGATCTGTCTATACTGGAATGCAAGTAACATTAATGACTAATAACTTATTGGGGCCAAGACTACATGAGGGGCACTAACTGAACAGTTTTATTCAAGATGTGTGGCAGGGTTTAAATGTTGAAAGGTTTTGCTGTATTGTATCAATGTGATGAAGCTGTTGGCGTCTCTCTCTGTCTCTGCAGCAGGTTGAGCTGAAGGATAAGGAAGGACAAAGGAAACAGCACGAAGAGGCTGTGATCAAACTCAACATGCAGATCACTGCGCTGAATGAAAACATGGCCACATTGAAGAAAGAGTGGCAGGGGAGTCAGCGAAGGGTCACTGAGCTGGAGAAGCAGACAGATGATCTCCGTGGGGAGATTGCAGTGTTGGAAGCTACTGTCCAGCACAACCAGGAGGAGAGGAGAGCTCTGTTAGAAAGGTATGTCTACGTTATTCACTACACCCTCCCTCTGCCTGGCTACAATCTGATCACAGTCCCTGAGGGACCAGGTCAGCATCCTTGGGCTGGATGCAGCTCAGATTCCTGCCTGACAGAGAGAAACATGTTAAACCCTATTTAATTTCAATGTCCTAGAATAAGGCACTAAATTCCTAGGCAAAAGCAGCGTGGTTTATATTGCTTTGTGCTGTCAGCTGTAGCTCCTTGGATAACAGTCTCGCTCCTTGAATTGAGAGATTGTGGGTTCAAGATCTGTTTCAGAGACTTGATCTTATATTCAAGACTGAGAATCTAGTGGGGAACTGAGGGAATTCTGCATTGTCCAACCTTAAAGGAGACCTTACACTGAGGCAGAACCGGAGACAGTGCTCAGAGTGCCATCTGACCAAACCATCATAGAGTTCCTTTACAACCTTCTCAGGCCAGTACTCCTTTGCTTCATTATAACTTAACATCCGACTGGCTGCAAAAATTGAGTGGACAGCCACAGAAATACTGTGGCTCTGAGAGCAGGTCAGTAGCTGCTGCTGATACCCCAAAGCACAGGTCAGGATGGAATACTGCCCACTTGCCTGGCCTGTTGATTTCTCATGATCTTGATCTTTGTCTCAACAAAGAACAGTACAGCACAGGAATAAATCCTTCAGCCCTCCAAGCCTGTGCCGCTCATTGGTCCAACTAGACCATAGGTTGTATCCCTCCATTCCCAGGCTGCTCATGTGACTATCCAGGTAAGTCTTAAACGATCCCAGTGTGTCCGCCTCCATCACCCTACTTGGCAGCGCATTTCAGGCCCCTGATGTCTCATATCTGTCTCTCCCATCTAGCCCCCCACTCATCACCCATGTTTCTCTCTCCGTTGTCTGTTTGCAGGTCAATCTCCCCTGTTAGGGATGAATTAACAGAACTTCCAATTAAGTCCTAATTTGACGTTAATTATCCAATAGAAGTCACTGATATGTAAAGGGGCCACAGGTAGCACTGGGTCATTGGTGTAGAATTGCATGTGGAATTGGATCAAAGAAATAAAGGAAATGTATGAAGGTACAGAACTCGTGTCTCCTTTACTGAATTACAACTGGGACGTTCAAATATCTTCTCCATACTCCACATCCTCTTTTCTCTGTCCCCCACCTCTGTCATTTTCCCTCTCTTTCCTCTACTACTCTGTCTCTCTCAGGGTAGCATGGTGGTTCACACTGCTGTTTCACAGTGCCAGGGACCTAGCTTCAGTCACTGTGCGGAGTTTACCCCCACTCTCCACCCCACCCCCCCCCCCCCCCCCCCCCCCCCCCCCCCCCCACCCCCCCACCCCCTACCCCCTACCCCCTGGTGTCTGCATAGATTTCCTCGTTCGGTTTCCTCCCACAGTCTGAAAGATGTGCTGGTTAGGTGCATTGACCCAAACAGAGTGTGGTGACTAGGGGAATTTCACAGTAACTTCATTGCAGTGCTAATGTAAACCTTACACTCTTTAAACAATTAACACGCGTTAAAATTTGAAAGCATCTTTCATTTTTCTCTTTTTCATTGATGTCAGCACAATTCTACCTCTCACGTTTGTACGAGATATAGAGCAGGCTTGTGTATGAGATGTGGGTCAGCCTCGCTGTGTATGAAATATGATGTGTGCTTCTCTCACAATTCTTTATCTGAGCTCATTCATTGGGGCACAATCCAAGATTCTCACAGAAAAGGCAGGAGGAATATTTGTGGATTTATTAAGCCCAAGCAGGGAAGTGTGTAGGTGGAAGCAGTGCTTCTTAAAGGGCCGTGGACATTGCTTAAAGGGGCAGGGAAGTGGAGAAAATGAAACCGAATAAACACTTCATTTGTGATTGAAGTGTTTTAGAAAGATAGTTTATTGTTCTCTGTACTTCTATGTATTGGATTGTTGCTAGTATGACTGGCAAGTGTTTGCCAGACACTTGTTCCTTGCGGCTGATGTATTTTAATGGATCAGTGTGTTAGAACATAGAACAATACAGCACAGAACAGGCCCTTCGGCCTTCGATGTTGTGCCGACCAAAATAAAAAGCAATGCCCCTCAATGTTGTTGAGTTTTGATGAACTCTTGCCTTTATCAATTAGGTGCCTCAAGAGTGAAGGAGAAACGGAAAAGCTGCAGGCGAAGGTGGTGGATCTGAGACGGAAACTGGACGATACAACAGCTGCTATGCAGGAGTTGGGGCGAGAGAATCAAGCTCTCCAGGTAACCCAGATACACAATGGGTACAGGAACAGCAGTGAGTGACACAGATCCCATTGGAACAAATTGGTGTCCCCACTTGCTCCTGACAGTGTCCTGAGAGTGTGCAGTCGCCTCTCCTGGTGTGGCAGCCCCTGGGACAGGGACTGGTCCCGACACTGATGTCATAGCAACACTCCCTAGCGGAAGGAATTGTATTCTACATTTCAGAAAAGTATAAATGCAGATACATAATTACAGATAGACAGGGGGTGAAGGCAGCATTTGGCACCCTTGCCTTCATTGGTCAGATCATTGACTACAGGAGTGGGACATTATGTTACAACAGTACAAGACATTGGTACGGCCACGTTTGGGAATTCTGATCACCTGCTATGGGAAGGAGTTACTAAACTGGAAAAGGTGCAAAAAAGATTTAGAAGAATATGTTTAGTGGTGTTCCTCAGGGATCAGTGCTGGGATCTTTGCTGTTTGTAATATATATAAATGATTTGGAGGAAAATGTAACTGGTAAATTTGCGGACGACACAAAGGTTGGTGGATTTGTGGATAGCGATGAGGACCATCAGAGCATACAGCAGGATATAGATCAGTTGGAGGCTTGGGCAGAGAGATGTCAGCTAAAGCTTAATCTGGATGAATGTGAAGTAATGCACTTTGGAAGGTCAAATACAGATAGAAAGTATACACTAAATGGCAGAACCTTCAAGATTATTGATGGGCAAAGGGATCTGGGTGTACAGGTACACAGGTCACTGAAAGTGGCAATGCAACTGAAGAAGGTAGCTAAGAAGGCATATGGCTTGCTTTCTTTCATTGGCCGGGGTATTGAGTTTAAAAATTGGCAAGTCATGTTACAGTTTTATAGCACCTTAGTTAGGCAGCACTTGGAATATAGTATTCAATTCCAGTTGCCACACTACCAGAAGGCTTTGGAGAGGGTACAGAAAAGATTTACCAGGATGTTGCCCTGGTATGGAGGGCATTAGCTATGAGGAGAGCTTGGAGAAACTTGGTTTGTTTTCACTGGAGCGACAGAGGTTGAGGGGGGGAGACTTGATAGAAGTCTACAAGATTATGAGAAGCATGGACAGAGTGGATAGTCAGAAGGTTTTTCCCAGGGTGGAAGAGTCAGTTACTAGGGGGCACAGGCTTAAGGTGCTCGGGGCAAGGTTAAAAGATATTTAGAGGTAGATATACAGTAGTGGATGCCTGGAATTCGTTGCCAGGAGAGGTAGTGGAAGCAGATACAGTAATGACTTTTAAGGGGCATCTTGACAAATCCATGAATAAAATGGGAATAGAGGGATATGGTCCCCGGTGGGGTAGGAGGTTTTAGTTAAATTGGGCATTATGGTCGGTGCAGGCTTGGAGGGCCAAAGGGCCTGTTCCTATGCTGTAATTTTCTTTGTTCTTTGTGGGAATGTTACTGAACAAGAAGGTTTGAATTTATAAGGAGAGGCTGGATAAACTGCATCCCTTTTTCACTGGAGCGTAGTAGGATGAGGGATGACCTTGTGGAGGTTTATAAAATCTTGATGGACTTAGATACAGTGAATAGCCAAGGGTAGGAGAATACAAAACGAGAGGACTTGGGTTTAAAGTGAGAGGGGAAAGATTTAAAAGGGACCTGAGGGGCAACTTTTTCACACAGAGAATGTTGCACATATACCAGAGGAGGTGGTAGAGGAGGCTCCAATTACAACATTGGACAGATATGTGGATGGGAATGGTTTAGAGGGACCTGGGACTAGTTCACTATAGGAGACCTGGTCATTCTGGCGAATTGGGCTGAAGGGCCTGTTTCCCTGCTGTAGACCTCTCTGACTCCATAAGGTCCACTTTGGACCTCAGCACCTAGTTCAAAACTAAATAGGTTTAGTGTTGGTGCAAAGTGCGAACCGCTTCGCAGCAATATTAAACTCCCTTTGGTTTTCCATTCACTACATTGTTACTGTGATTAGTTGATTGAGTAATACAGAACCTGAACATTACTGAAACAGGAGATATGCAGTCAAAGTTTTTCATCTTGCACTCATCAGGACTGATGCAAGAATAAAAATTTCAAAGGGAGCAGCAATTTATACTGCATGGAAAAATGGGTGCTGATTGGTTGGCAAGTGGATTCTGGTGCAGGCATTGCCATGGATGCACCAGTTGTCCCCCAAGCTTTTGTTAAACTGAAAAAGAGCAATGCCTGGATATATTCTTCTTGTTTGCAGAGTACACGGTTCTGTCTGAGTGTATGTAGTTCTAGCGCGTGTAAGTAAGCCGCATTGCAAGGGTTGTTTGGTGGCACAAGATGCTAAAATATTAATGACCAGAATTATTTCAAAAAATTATCAGAACCCTATTGCATCAATAATAATGACTATTACATTAAAGTCTTAGCCAATTGTGTCAACAATCATGATTTTGGCATGTTAGCACAGTGGTTAGCACTGCTGCTTTGCAGTGCCAGAGACCTGGATTCGATTCCCAGTTTGGTTCACTGTCTGTGCAGAGTTGGCATGTTCTTCCCGTGTCTGTGCGGGTTTCCTCCCACAGTCCAAACATGTGTGGGTTAAATTGACCTTAGTGTCAACGTGCGGGGTTACGGAAATATGGTGGGATTATAGTCGGTGCAAACTCAATGGGCTGGATGGCCTCCTTTTACACTCTAGGGATTCTGTGATTTTTTTTATGACAGTTAATGTTCGAGTCCAACGTGAGTCTTTCTCAGAATTGAAGAGAGGCAGCAGTGTGATGAGTCTTGTACTGTTTACAAACTGGGGAGGGGTCAGGTGAAGCAAAAAAGGTCAGGCTATGGAAATGGAATTACACAGAGAGTGAGAATAATGGTAGTAAAGACAAAAACATCAGTCCAGATGTGTCAATGGCAGAATGAAGGTCAGCACTATCCAAAACATGAGAACAAGATATGGATTGGCACTTGGGAAGAAAAATACAAAACGGAGAACAGAGTTCATAATGTGAAGTTGTTGAATTTGATGTTGAGTTGATCAGGAGATGTGCTACTGCTCCTCCAGTTTGTCTTGGGCCTCAGTGGAACATTGCAGCAGACTGAGTGAGCAAGATGGTGGATGGAAATGGCAGAGATGGGAAGGTCAGGATCCTGCTCCACAAAGCAATCACTTCATCTGCGTTCAGTTCCCCACGGCGAGCAGCCAGTACAGTTGGCTAAACTGAAAGAAGTGCAAGTAAATTCCCCTGCAGGATGTGTTTGGGGCTTTGGGCAGGGAGAAAAGAGACAAGGTTATGGGGCAGGTGGTGCACCCAGTGCAGAATTGCATGGGAAGGGGGTGAGATGTTGGGTTGGTAGAGGAGTTTGGGGTGTGTCAGAGGGAGCGGTCCCTTGATGCGAGGTGAGGGGAAGATGTTGTTGAATGTCAGTATCATACTGGGGTAGTGGAGGCGCCGGAGGCTGATTGTTTGAGTGTACAAATGATGGTGGGGTGCAGAATGAGGACGAGAGAACCGGATCATGGTTCTGAAAAAGGTGGGAAAAGGGATGAGGACAGAATTATGGGAAATGGGGAGGATGGGTTCGAGAGCTGTGTCAGCCGTGTGCGATCCTGGGCTGGGGAAAGGGAGACACGCTGGAAATGCTGTTGTGAAAGACAACGTCATCAGAACAGAGGAGATGAGAGGAATCGAGAGAATGGAATTGATTCCTTGCAGGAAGCAGGGTGTGAGGTTTAGATTAATTATGTGTGGCAGTGGGCTTGTAATGAATATCGATAACCTGTCTATCCCAGAAATAAAACTCCAGGTTATTAACTGATTCGAGAACAGTCAGCTTCCTGCAGTTTGAACAGTGGAGACCACCATGAGTGTTGTTGGATGAGGAGGGAGAGACAGTCAGCTTGCTTACAGCGGGTAGTGGGATAGTCCCAGCTCCCAGTGACGGGCCGAACTCCAAGAGCTGTTGCCCAACCAGCACCATCGTAAACAAATGGCTGCAACGAGGAAGTAAGCTGATATAAACTAGCTGCAAAGAACATAGCTGTGGGAAGTGGTAACTGAGGGGAATGGGCTTCATTATCTGTATAGACAGAGATACAGTAAGTTTTATACAGTAATCAATATCTGCATCGTTGTGAAGAAAACAAAATGATAGTGTCCTTATTGCTTTGCCAGATTAAACACACACAAGCACTGAATAGGAAGTGGACTGAAGATACTGATGTGATGAATTGTATGGCCTGTGGAAAAGGATTTTCAGTCACTGTAAGAAAGGTATGTACTCCCACTTTTATCTTGTAATCAATTGCCCCATAAAATGCCCCACGCTCTATTTGCTCTTGCTATAGTTTCATAGTTTTGCTCACATACCTCCTAGAGATCGAGTCACTCAAATACTCAGACCCCTCTCTTTCTCCACCTTTGCTAATCCTTTTTCTGTAGGATCAAAGAATACCTACAGTGCAGGAGGAGGCCATTCAGCCCATCAAGCCTGCACCGACAATAATCCCTTACAGGCCCTATCCCTACAACCCCACATATTTACCCTGTTAGCCCCCCTGATGCTAAGAGGTAATTTAGCACAGCCAATCCACCCAACCCACACACTTTTGGACTGTGGGAGGAAACCGGAGTGCCCGGAGAAAACCCATGCAAGCATGGGGAGAATGTGCAGACACCACACAGACAATGACCGAGGCCGGAATTGAACCTGGGACCCTGGCACTGTGAGGCAGCAGTGCTAACCACTGTGCCATTGTGCTGCTCTTTGAATGTTGGGCACTTGCATTGCCCCACGTACACAATACTGAACATGTCCCAAGTTAAACATCGTTTGGTTCACCTTGTTGTCTAACGAGGGGCGTACACGCGATGGGTCGTGAGAGGGCTGCTCTTGGATCTTTTTCGAGAGTATCCTAGTGCTTCACGTCGTTAGTGTACGCTTGACCTGGACCATTTGATGGGCAACACGACAGCTCAGTGACTATCTCTGTGCTGTGCAGATACATGGATTTGGGCCTGTGTCTGTGGGAGTTTGCGCATTCTCCCCGTGCTTGCGTGGGTTTTCTCTGGGTGCTCCGGTTTCCTCCCACATCCCAAGGAAGTGCTCTTAGGCTAATTGTCCCTAAATTGTCTCAAATTTGGTTTTTAATCCATAGATCTATAAACATGGTCAGGGACCGCCGATAGAGGTGAGAACATCGGGGTGGCGGCGCGGACTCGTTGGGTCGAAGGGCCTGTTTTCCGTGCTGTTTTGTTCTTTGTTCTTTGTCTGGATCCCACTCTCCCCTGTGTATTGCCCATACTCAGTGGACGGCGCACTGACCTCAGCGCCATGAGATCCCAGGTTCAAGTCACACTCCTATCTGAGTGCAAACACCCAGGCTGACACTCCAGTGTCATACTGAGGGAGTGCCACACTGCTGAAGGTGCCATCTTCTGGAATAAGACGATAAAAGGAGGCCCCATTTGCCTGTTCAGATAGATGTAAAACATCCTGTGCCATAATTCATAGAAGAGCAGGTGAATTCTCCCCACTGTCCTGGCCAATATTTATCTTCAATCGATATCACAGAGAGAGAGAGAATCTGCTCAGTGTCACATTGCTGAGTGGGGGAGCTTTCTGTTCGCCACGTTTCCTATGTTACAATAATAGCTATACTTCAAAAAAAACCCTGCACTCTCTGTAAAGTGCAGTTACTAAATGGTACTCATGAAAAGCATTAGATAAATACAAGTCTTGATTTCACAATAAGATTTGCCTGAGAAACTAGTGCATCATCTATAATTCTGAAACTGAGATAAATCTTGAGTATTGTTTGTAAATCCTGTCCCAAGCACCTACACCCAATAGTAAAGAGCTTTGCCCCAACATCCTAGCAGTTTTCAAGTGGATCCAAATCTGTGTGTAGTTACCTTTGGGCTACATCCTTCTGACCAGTTCTCCAGCCCGCTTGCTATGTAACCACTTCCACCGGGGGTGGGCTTGCCTTCGACGGTCTGAAGCTAAAAGTTCCGGTATGATTTATGTTCAAGTTCAATTAACAGTCCAATTCTTGACCTTTTTCAGCATCACTGCAGGAACTGTGGAAACATTTTCTGTGCTGAATGTTCTGCGCGGAATGCCTTAACCCCCTCATCGAAGAAGCCGGTGCGAGTCTGCAACACTTGTTTCGATGAGCTTCAAGGCTGAGTGATACCAATCCTGCCACTGGGAATCTCTTATATCCTTCTTGTATTCACGCACTGGTTTTGTATTTTATTAAGGAGACTGTATGTGGGAAGTGTAATAAACCCAGGCCCCTGTCATTAGTTACAGGCAGAGGGAACCTGTTGCTTCGGCCAGCAACCCATTCCCAACCTGGCCAAAGTTCTTGATTCCAATTGGGCATCTGAGGGGATCTCTCGCCTGCTTCGAGAACCCGCCCAGTTTTAACCTGCCGGCGGAAACCGGGCGCATTCAATCATTGGCAGCCAACCCTCACCGAAAGGTGAAAATTTCCTTCTAAATTCAGTGAATTCCTTCACTGGAGTGAAGAGCGCCCCAAACTGAAATCCCAAAAAAGAACTCTAGGGGGTGAGTTCTTCACTCCAGTCAGGTCTTCCTGAGATGAAACATCTCAAACATTTAACCTAATAGAACCTTGTAAAGTTTTGAGTGAAGCACTTTGATTCTGTATTCCCTGGACTCCCATTAAATTCCTCTGGAAAATGCAATGGCGAGAATCTTTCTCCCAGAACGAAGGCTAATATTTTAATTGATCATTTCTAATAGTAAATCCATCCTGCACCACTTGTTCCTATCATGCTATTGATTTTCCATGGTTAATAATCCTCCTGTTTACATCATCTGTGTTCGCCTTCTGCAAATAGTCAGACAGTGCCATGGATTAGAGTTGATAGTGGGGGTGTGAGTGGGAGGGTAGACCTTGTACTTCCCACTGTAGACCTGAATTTATCCTCCCCCTTCCTGCCTGGATTATGGCGGCTTGAAGAGCATTCTGTAGGTAGTGGTGGCTCAGCTGGGTGGGGCTGGCTGTGCTGCCTCCGATCCCCGGCGGAACCAAACCCGAAGATGCTTTCCCCTGGTCGCCAGCCCAGTGGCACAGCAAGATTCACATCGTGCTGTGGGTTAGGATGTTTACGGGAATGGCCTGCCCCCTCCCCATCCCACCTCCCCCTCCATCCTTGCCGCGACTCCCCACTTCTTCACGGCACTGTGGACATTGGAAATCCACTGTATAGATTTCCCTGTGTGTCCACTGGACTCTACAACTGAGTCTGAAATCCGGAATGTGCTGCTTTGTCCAGACTGCTCTTTGCTAGTTATTGTCACTTTACTGAGCACTGTGCGGAGTGAAATGTTCAAACACTCGGCCAGGCTGCTTTCTATTTTCCTGTATGGATTAACTGTGGCTTACATACACATATTAATCCAATGATATATTTTACTAATATATGCACCCTCCCACATCCCATATGCACACTAGACCAGGGAGGGTCATTTCACTAGAATCCAATCTGTCCATGTGGCCAAAATAATTCATGTGCTAAATTCACCTGCCCGTTGTACAGGGATAGTGCGGGTGACAGTGTCACATCTGAGCTTTCTGTACACAGTTGTAACGCTGCAGGCATTCTCTGCTTCAGTTAGTGGACTCCTCCATTGGAAAACTCTAATGCAAGCAGTAGGGGTGAGCTCGAAAGGTTTGTTGTATCGATCGCTGATGGTGTAGAGCATGGAGCCGATGTTCTTGCAGTTGGTGGTGCCTGCATGAAAAAAATCAGTGACGGGAACTAGTTGCTTTCATGCTTACTGTTTAAAACAAAAATGATGTGAATAATAGAAAATTGTGTACAAAAATTGTATTAACTTCGGTATTATCATGTGAACCCGTGTATAGGTATCCAGAGGTTTAATCCTCGATATTGAATGAAGATTATGTGTTCTGTTTATAGCAAAAATGTTAATTTGGACAGTGATGCAACTTCCACAATTAAATTTTTGTTTAATAAAACAGCTTTCCGTCGTTTTTTTTAAAGTTGTGAACTGCCATTTGAAAGATATTCTTTATCAATATGCTGCCTTTAATGTTCATAGTGTATCCTGTTATTATTTTACTTATCTACCCTCGGGGAAATAAGAGTTAGCCACACTGTTGTAAATGTGGAGTTACGTGTAGGCCAGAGCGGGTAAAGATGGCAGATTTTCTTCACTACAGGATGTCAGTGAACCAGATGGGTTTTTAATGATAATTAACAATGGTTTCATCGACGTATTGGAAGGATGCTGGCATTGGACTGGGGTGAACCCAGTAAGAAGTCTCACAACATCAGGTTAAAGTCCAACTAGTTTATTTTGAAAGTAATCCCACAAGCTTTCAGAAACGGTGTGTGAGGTTTCCCAACTCACTCTTGTGGCAGCTTTTGCCCATAACTTTAAATCTTGGTGTTCTGGTCCTTTATACCGTCAATTAACGGGAATAATTTTACCTGATGATCTTAAACCTATCATTACCTGGCCGTCAAATCTTCCATCTCCTTCAATCCAAGGAGATCAATGCCAGTTTCTCTAACCCAATGTTGGCATTAAAATTAACCAATCCCTGGATCCATTCTGGTAAATCTCCTCTGCAATCTCTCAACTCTTTGAGATCTTTCTCAGAGTGTGGTGACCAGAACTGGATGCAGTTCTCTACTTGAAGTGTAACTTGAGCTTTCTAAAGATTCAGTGCCCAAGATCTTTGAGGAAGCCCAGGACCAGATGCTTTGCTGATCTCTGTCCCCACTGGACTTGCCACTTTTAAAGATCTTTGCACCTGATTCTTGTCCACTCTAAAACTGGGCTACATGTCTCTTGTCTCCTCTGCCAAAAATCACCACACAGGACATATACAAACAATTGAGTTAGCAAATGAACATGTGCACACGCGCGCACACACACACACACACACACACACACACACACACAGCCTGTCTATAATGAATGACTGGAGAACCTGTCATTTCTCCCTTGCTTTTCCATGGCAACCTTTTAGCCAAACAGAATCAACTTGTCAACCAACCAACACCGTCTCCTGCTGTGGTACAATTTGTTTGAAAATTGGCTCTGTTTTTATCCTGATGATGAGTCAAAGATGAAAAGCTTTGGCAGAATAGAATCCTTGCAGCAAAGGAGGAGGCCATTCAGCCTATGATGTCAGTGCTAGCTTCCAGAATCAGCAATGCACCAAGTCCCAATGCCGTCCCGTCTCCCTATTCCCTGCACGTTCTGCCTTTTCAGAGATTAATCCAATTCCTGATTGCACCTGCCTGCAGTAGATTCAGGCACATACTCCAGATCATGACCATTCACGACGTGAAGATGTTTCTCCCCATATCTGTTCAGCAATTACTATACTGCCAAGCAAATAGCTCTGTATTAAATTCCAGCCAGCATTTTTCCTATCCATTCCAATAGTCTATTTTGTCTTGTTGCAGTCAATCATTAGCCTCATCTTTTGTCACACCTCCAGCAGCAAATTTAAAAATTTTATTCTGTCCTAATATTCAAATCATTTATATGGAGTAAAATAAGCAATAGTTCCAGCACTTACCCAGCAGGAACACCACTGTCCACCATTCTGCAGTCTGAAAAATACTCTTTCACCCAGTGCTTTTGCTAAATATTAAAATACACACTGCTTTGTTACAATACTTTTTATTAGAAAGCAGAATGATTTTTTTTAAAATTGAATACAGGAGGTAGATTTATTCACAGTGCGCTGGCCCAACGACGTGTTGAGATTCTAGTTGTCCTAATTTAGACTGGGAGCAGCGTTCTCCACGCTTAACAGATGTTTCGGGAAGTTAGATTTCAGATGATTCATTCACCGGCAATCTCTTCAGGGAAGACTGTGATGGGTTGAAAGTGTTCCTGTAGGCAGTCACTGCAGCCTCGATGTGTGATATCCACGTTTTCTGAAAGAAAAGATGCAGTGTCACCACATTGCTTCACATTACTGATTCGTTCTGTGAGAAATGAGAAAGCCATGTTCTTCCGCAGAGCTGAATAAATATCATCTTGCTCTGTTAGTTCAGAATTCCTAAGGTGCAGGAGGCAGCCAGTCCGTTCTCCGAAAGGACATCTTACCCATTGATCACCATCCCCTCTCCGCCCTATCCCCATAACTCTTGCACATCTTTTGATACAAAGGGGCAATTTTAACAATGACCAATCCCTAGCCTCCACCTACAACCACAGAACCCCACAGTGCAGAAAGAGGCCCTTCAGCCCATCAAGTCTGCACCAAACATAATCCCACCCAAGCCCTACCCCACTGTATCCCTACATAGTGACCAGGGATGCGTAGGTTACAGGGTACAATAAGGGGCAATTTCTTAGCACGGCCAATTAACCTAACCCACACATCTTTGGAAGGAAACCAGAGCACCCAGAGGAAACCCATGCAGACACGTGGAGAATGTGTGAACTCCACACAGTTACCCGAGGTCAGAAGCGATCCTGGCATTGGGAGGCAGCAGTGCTAACCACTGTGAAGAAAGAAAGCAATAGGCAAGATTTGAAATGAGTCTTGAACGAAGATTAGATCATCTTTTTGTCGGGATCTCGAGTTGATGAACAGTTGTGATTAACAATGTATTTTATGATTGCTCTATCTTTTGAACGTTTAGTTTTATTTATAAGGGTGTTCAGAGCAGGGGACAGGACAACAGACAAGCAGTGGATGGTGCTCCTTTTAACAAGGGGCCAGGAATCTCATCCAGAACATCTGAGGTCCTATTCGGCCAGGGGGAGCTCAGAACTTCCATCAGAAACTTCACGTCCACCATCACATTCTAACCTTTCTCAGGTTTCAGTCTATTGATGCTATAATCCAGCTCCATTTGTACACTGGGATTTATCTCACCACCACCACCTCACGCAACCCCAATATGCCTCTCGTATTTTTAGACTAATTTTTGATATCCGTTCTCAGCTAAGCCCCAATTTCTGCTTATGATGAGGACACTGAAGCTCTGTTCTCTCTCTCTCTGTGGCTGAACCACACTGATTGCAACTGTGTCTTTTTTCATTATGCATTCATAGCATGTGGGGGGGGTCACTGGCTGGGTCAGGATTAATTGCCCATCTCTAATTGCCCTTGAACTGAGTGGCTTTCTTGGCCATTTCTGAGTCAATCACATACCTGTGGCTCAGATGGGTTTTTACAATCATTGATGATAATTTCATGGCCACCATTACTGAGATTAGTTTTCAAATCCAGGTTCGTTCATTGAATTTAAGTTCTACCTGTTGCCGTGATGGGATTTGAACCCCAGTCAGACAGCTCAGTGAGTTGATCCAATGCCTACAGACCCTGTGCTGGGGGTCCTGCCTCCTTCCAATCCCCTCTATCCTGTCGGGCAAACGGCTGCAGGAGGTGTTGATGTTGGTGTTGCCCCCTCCTTATGCCCCCAGAGTATTAGCCTGGGTCTCTGGATTACTATTACTATGTTCTGGATTAATCTACATCATTACTGTTGCAGTGACATTACCACTGCACCACTCCACTTCTTCATAATAATTTGATAATGAACTGAGCTTTCAACTATGTAGCTACGCTGTTAGCAAAGCCACCTACCTCCACGTCTGTGACCTGTGGAACCCTTCATGAATCCTGCTGCTCTTCACCCTCAGCCTTTCTTACCTCTTGGTTTGACAGTCTCAGCCAGCCTCCCATCCTCCAGGAACTTCAGCTCTCACACAGCACTGTCTCCTCTAATGCGCATCAAGACCTATTACCCCATCAGTCCTGTCCGTGCTTACCTTTGCAGACGATACAAAGGTGGCTGGACTTGCAGATAGTGAGGAGCATTGTCAGGTGATGCAGCAGGACATAGATAGGCTGGTAGCTTGGGCAGACAGATGGCAGATGGAATTCAATCCTGATAAATGTGAGGTGATGCATTTCGGGAGAAAAAATATAAGGGGGAGGTTTATGATAAAGGGTAGACCTATTAAGAATATAGAAACGCAGAGGGACCTGGGGGTACAGGTGAACAAGTCTCTGAAGGTGGCAGAGCAAGTGGAGAAGGTTGTGAAGAAAGCATATAGTATTTTAGCCTTTATAGGAAGGGGTATAGAGTACAAGAGCTGGCCTTTAATGTTGCAGTTGTATAAAATGTTGGTTAGACCTCATTTGGAACACTGCGTCCAGTTCTGGTCGCCTTACTACCGGAAGGACGTGGAGACTCTGGAGAGAGTGCAGAGGAGGTTACCAGGATGCTGCCTGGTATGGAAGGTCTGAGTTACAAGGAGAGGTTAGGCAAATTGGGACTGTTTTCCTTAGAAAGACGTAGACTTAGAGGAGATCTGATAGAGGTGTACAAGATTTTGAAGGGGATTGATAGAGTAAACAGGGTTAAGCTTTTTCTTAGGATGGACTCAAATAGCACGAGGGGTCACGGGCTTAGGGTGAGGGGGGTAAGGTATAATTTGGATGCTAGAGGGAGTTGTTTCACACAGAGGGTGGTGGGGGTATGGAATGCACTGCCAAGTAAAGTGGTGGAGGCAGATACTCTGGAGTTATTTAAGAAATACTTAGATGGGCACATGAACAGAATGGGAATGGAGGGGTATAGAAAACTGATTTAAAATAGGATCATGAGCCTTGGGAGTCCCTGGGAAGTGTGTAAATAGATGATGATATTGCTGTACTTGTTTTTATCCTACAGGTGCTTTGGTCCGCCTTGTTGTCTAACAAGGGGCATACACACGATGGGTCGTGAGAGGGCTGCTCTTGGATTTTTTTCGAGAGTATCCTAGTGCTTCACGTTGTTAGTGTACGCTTGACCTGGACCATTTGATGGGTAACACGACAGCTCAGTGACTATCGCTGTGCTGTGCAGATACATGGATTTGGGCCTGTGTCTGTGGGAGTTTGCGCATTCTCTCCATGCTTGCGTGGGTTTTCTCCGGGCGCTCCGGTTTCCTCCCACATCCCAAAGATGTGCTCTTAGGCTAATTAGCAAAACAAATTCTCCCTAAATTGTCTCAAATTTGGTTTTTAAGCCATAGATCTATAAACATAGACAGGGATTGCGGGTAGAGGTGGGAACATCGGGGTGGCAGTGTGGGCTCGTTGGGCCTGTTTCCTGTGCTGTTTTGTTCTTTGTTCTATAAGTGGGGTAGGGGGTGGTGGCTCGTTGGGCTGTTGCTGATCATTGGCACTGTGTACCCTCTGGCTCCAAGAGGCAGCAGTACCAGCACCAACGAGGGACTGGTGAGTCCGCAACTGGAATACTGTGTGCAATTTTGCGGAAGGATATATTGGCCTTGAAGGGAGCACAGAGAAGGTTTACAGGTTCATACCAGAGATGAGGGGGTTAGCCTATGAAGAGAGATTGAATAGACTGGGTCTGTACTCGTTGGAATTTAGAAGGCTGAAGGGTGATCTTATAGAGACTTACAAGATAATGAAGGGGATGGAGAGGGTAAAGATAGGGAGATTCTTCCCGCTTAGGAACGATAGCAGAACTGGAGGGCACAGCCTCAATAAGGAAGGTCAGTTTAACTCGGAGTTGAGGAATTTCTTCTCTCAGAGCGTGGTGATTCTCTGGAATTCTCTGCCCGTTAAAGTGGTGGAGGCTACCTCGCTGAATATATTTAAGTCACAGGTAGATAGATTTCTGATAGACAAGGGAATTGAGGGGAGAAAGCAGGAAAGTGGAACTGATCCACTTCAGGTCAGCCATGATCTTATTGAATCATGGGGCAGGCTCGAGGGGCTGGATGGCCAACTCCTGCTCCTATTTCTTATGTTCTTCTGTAATGAAAGGTGAAAGCCTGACCATCCTTCCATTCCCCATGGAAGGCTTCTGCAGAAAATGCAGATGTATGGGATTGAGGGTGATTTAGCTAATTGGATTAGGAATTGGCTAGCTGATAGAAGACAAAGGGTGGTGGTTGATGAAAATTATTCATCATGGAGTTCGGTTACAAGTGGTGTACCTCAGGGATCTGTTTTGGGGCCCCTGCTGTTTGTAATTTTTATAATGATCTGGATGAGGCTATTGAAGGATGGATTAGTAAATTTGCGGATGACACCAAAGTCGGAGGAGTGGTAGATAGTGAAGAGGGGTGTTATAGTTTGCAGAGAGACTTGGACAAGTTGCAGAGCTGGGCCAAGAGGTGGCAAATGGAGTTTATTGCGGAAAAGTGTGAGGTAATTCACTTTGGCAGGAATAACAAATGTGTAGAGTATAGGGCTAATGGTAGGATTCTTAATAGTGTTGAAGAACCTTGGTGTATATGTGCATAGATCCCTGAAAGTTGGCAATCAAGTCGATAAGGTTGTTAAGGTGGCTTACGGAGTCTTGGCTTTTATTGGTAGGGGGATTGAATTTCGGAGCTGCAAAGTCATGTTGCAACTGTACAAAACTCTAGTGTGGCTGCACTTGGAGTATTGTGTGCAGTTCTGGTCCCCGCATTATAAGAAAGATGCAGAGGCATTGGAGAGGGTGCAGAGGAGGTTTACCAGGATGTTGCCTGGTATGGAGGGCAGGTCTTATGAAGAGAGGCTGAGGGATTTGAGGTTGTTTTCATTAGAAAGAAGGCGGCTAAGATGAGACCTTATTGAAACATATAAGATGATTAGAGGTTTAGATAGGGTGGACAGTGATAGCCTTTTCCCTAGGATGGAAAAAGCTAGCACGAGGGGACACAGCTTTAAATTAAGGGGTGATAGTTATAGGACGGATATCAGAGGTAGGTTCTTTACCCAGAGGGTGGTAAGGGTATGGAATGCCCTGCCTGCTGCAGTTGTAGATGTGCCAAGTTTGGGGGCATTTAAGAGGTTAGTAGATAAGTTTATGGATGAAAAGGGAATGGTTTAGGTTAGAGGGTCATTGCTTTTTCTTAATTGGTCGGCGCAACATCGAGGGCCGAAGGGCCTGTTCTGCGCTGTAATGTTCTATCCTGAGACCCTGGCACTCAGACATTCAGACAGCTCAGTGAGTTGATGCCTACAGACCCTGTGCTGGGGATCCCGCCTCCTTCCAATCCCCCCCTGATGTGTAGAGGGGCAAATGGCCGCAGGAGGAGCTGCTATTGTTGCTTGTGTTCCTCATTAGGAGTGCCAGGTAGATTTGTATAAGCTGTTGTTGGAGGTGAGCTAAGTGCCAGGCAGCTGGAGTGATTGCCACTGGGTTATCGTTCCCCTGTCTGGCAGTGGAAGCACAGTGATCAGTCCCTCTCACCTGAGCATGGCTGCAAGCTCTCTAAGGTGATCAAAGCTTTCCCAGCCTGTCAGATTCAGTGCAGACACTCTCCCCATCGGCCTTGGTCACCGCCCACCAGCCCCCCGCCCCCGCCCCCGATTCCTGCACTGTTTGGGAAAATGGTGCACAGCTTATTAAAGCCCAGAACGGGTGAAGCAAACACAGACAGTGACAATAAGTTACCCGACAGTTCCAAAAGATTCCCCGCACGCCTGCAAACCATCCAGGCAAAATCCAGAACTGGGCACGATGACTTCAACCCACTGGCATTTTGTCGCTGTTTTAACTCCCTGAACTAACTGATCCCAACACCCTTCCTGCCAACCCTCCCTCCCCACCAACCCCGCTACCCCCTCCCCCCAGTCCCTCCAACCCAACCACCCCCTCTCCCAACCCCACCATGCCCTCCCCCCACCCCCTCTCCCCCAGTCCTGCTAACCCAGCTATAAGTCAATGTTCGCATCTTGTTCATTTGGAAACTTACCTTGGCAGTTTCTGAAGGTGCCTGAAGTGTGAAGATTCCGATACATTGCTGATATCTGTTTTGATGGATTATTAAGAAAGCATTTTGTAATCCACAACCTGCAAAAGAAGGAGGTGTGTCACAGATTGACAATTTAATAAGTTGTATCGAATGGTACAAAAGACCAATTGACACTGATTCCCGTAAGCACATCTGGATGGACAGGGACTAGATTAGAATTGTTGACCTCCCGTGGTATTGCTCGAGAAGAGCTTGGGATGGAGTTAGAACAAAGAACAAAGAGCAACACAGCACGGGAAACAGGCCCTTCGGCCCAACGAGCCCACGCCGCCATCCTAACGTCTTAATGACATATCCTTGACTTTAGGCTATGCCTATTGCTGAAGATTCCCATATAGAGACCAATATAGGGACAATTTGTTACCCAATCAGTCTAAGAGCACATTTTTGGGATGTGGGAGGAAACTGGAGCACCCGGAGAAAACCCACGCAACCACGGGGAGAACGCGCAAACTCCCGCAGACACAGGCCCAAATCCATGTGCTTTCAAAGTTGGGGTGAATAACAGCACCACCCCCCCCAATACCCCTCCTCCTCCCCCCACCACCAGTCCCCCCACACCCCCCTCCTCCTCCCCCCCACGCCACCCCCCTCCTCCCCCCCACCACCACCCCCCCACCACCCCTCCCCCCAACACTGCCTCCCCTCCCCCCTACACCACCCCTCCACACCCCCCACCCCTCTCCCACCCCCACCCTCTCCCCCCCACCCTCCCCACGCCCCCTCCCCCACCTCCTTCCCCCACACCCCCCCCCTCCCCAACCCCCCCCCCACACTCCTTCCCCCCACACCCCCCCTCCCCCCAACTCCTTCCCCCACACCGCACCACCACCCCCCCACCCCCACTCCAATCCCTCCCCCCACCACCACCATCCCCCGCCACCCCCTTCCCTTCTCCTCCCCAAGTGCGCCTTTGAAGACGAGCTCTAATTAGATATGTTACCAGGTTAGTTTCTAACTGCTGACCAATCTGTGTGAGGGTTGGTAGCTGTTTGTAAATTCTGAACTCCTTCCCGCTGGGATTGGAAAGCCAGCAGGAAAATATTAACTTTACTGCTACGTTTTTATAGCTGTGGTTTATGAATTATGGCTGAGCCAAACAATTCTATCACTGACCCTGGCAGGTTTGACATGGTGAATTGTCAATAAGCCCAGCCACCCACGGGTGAGACTATGGCAACACTATTTAAATCACAAACTAATTTTCGTGGAAAGACATCAGCACACACACCTACCTGTACACACACACACACACACCTACCTGTACACATTCACACACACACACACACACACTTACCTGTAAACATTCACACACACACACACCACTTACCTGTACACATTCACAACACACACACACACTACCTGTACACACACCACCTACCTGTACACACACACACACACACCTACCTGTACACACACACACACACACACACACACACACACACCTACCTGTACACACACACATGCGCACCTACCTGTACACACACACACAGACACACACACACACAGACACCTACCTGTACACACACACAGACACACGCGCACCTACCTGTACAGACACACACAGACACACGCGCACCTACCTGTACAGACACACACACACGCGCACCCCCTACCTGTACAGACCACACACACACACGCACCTACCTGTACAGACACACACACACGCGCACCTACCTGTCACACACACCACGCGCACCTACCTGAACACACACACACACGCACACCTACCTGTACACGCACACCTACCTGTACACACCACCTACCTGACACACACACCTACCTGTACACACACACACACACGACACACCGCGCACCTACCTGTACAGACCACACACACCAGACACACGCGCACCTACCTGTACAGACACACACACACAGACACACGCGCACCTACCTGTACGACACACACACACCGCACCTACCTGTAACGCCACACCTACCTGTACAGCACACCTACCCTGTACACGCCACTACTGTACACACACACACACACACACCTACCTGTACACACACACACACGCACACCTACCTGTACACACACACACACAACACCTACCTGTACACACACCTACCTGTACACACACCTACCTGTACACACACACACACACACACCTACCTGTACACACACACACACACACCTACCTGTACACACACCACCACCCCTGTACACACACACACACACACACCTACCTGTACACACACACACACACACACCTACCTGTACACACACACACCTACACACACCTACCTGTACACACACACACACACACACCTACCTGTACACACACACACACCTACACACACCTACCTGTACACACACACACACCTACCTGTACACACACACACACCTACCTGTACACACACAAAGAACAAAGAACAACACAGCACGGGAAACAGGCCCTTCGGCCCAACGAGCCCGCGCCGCCGTCCTAATGTCTTAATGACATATAGAGACCAATATAGGGACAATTTGTTACCCAATCAGCCTAAGAACACATTTTTGGGATGTGGGAGGAAACCGGAGCACCCGGAGAAAACCCACGCAACCACGGGGAGAACGCGCAAACTCCCGCAGACACAGGCCCAAATCCATGTGTCTGCACAGCAACAGCGATAGTCTCTGAGCTGTCATGTTGCCCATCTGATGGTCCAGTTTAAGCATACACTAACGACATGAAGCACTAGGCCACTCCTGAAGTAACATCCAAGAGCAGCCCTCGCACGACCTGCCGAATGCATGCACCTTGTTGGCAACCGAACAGCCTGTGGAAACAATTAAAGTATTTAAACAGTCCTCATATATCCCTCTATCTGCAGACCGCTCATGTGGCTGTCCAAGAGACCCTTAAACAACCCTAGCGTGCCTGCTCCCACCACCTTACTCGGTAGTGCATTCCACACCCCCACTACCCTTTGTGTGAAAAAATGCCCTCTAATATTAGTCTTATACATAGCCCCCCTCACCCTAAGGCCGTGACCCCTCGTTCTATCCGAATCTAATGGTGGAAAAAGCTTACCACCATTTACTCTATCTATACCCCTCATAATCTTATATACCTCTAATAGATCCCCTCTCAGCCGACGTCTTTCAAGGGAAAACAACCCCAGTATGTTCAACCTTTCCTCGTAAGACAGCCCTTCCATACCAGGCAGCATCCTGGTAAATCTCCTCTGCACTCTCTCCAAGGCCTCCACATCCTTCTGGTAGTACGGCGACCAGAACTGGACGCAGTATTCCAAGTGAGGCCTAACCAACGTTCTATACACTTGCAACATCAAACTCCTACTCTTGTATTCTATACCCCTTCCTATGAAGGCTAACATACCATACGCTTTCTTTATCACTTTCTCCACCTGTACTGACACCTTCAGAGACTTGTGAACCTGCACCCCCAGGTCTCTCTGCGTCTCTATACTCCGGATAGTTTTACCTTTTATCCTATAACTCCCCTCTACATTATTCCGGCCAAAATGCATCACCTCGCATTTATCCGGATTAAATTCCATTTGCCATCTATCTGCCCAATCTACCAGCCTATCTATGTCCTGTTGTATTGCCTGGCACTGCTCCTCAGTCCCCGCCAATCCAAGTATCTTAGTGTCATCAGCAAATTTGCTGATCACACCACCTACCCCCTCTTCCAAGTCATTTATATAAATCACAAATAGAAGAGGTCCTAGTACTGAGCCCTGTGGCACACCACTAGTGACTGACCTCCAGTTGGAAAAAGAGCCTTCCACTACTACCCGCTGTCTCCTCCTCCCAAGCCAGTTCTCAACCCATCTACATACCTGGCCCTGTATCCCATGCGCCTTCACCTTTTCTATCAGCCTACCATGAGGAACCTTGTCAAACGCCTTACTGAAATCCATGTAGACGACATCAACGGCTTGTCCTTCATCAACCGTTTTTGTCACCTCTTCAAAAAATTCCACTAGATTCGTAAGGCACGACCTCCCCTTAACGAAGCCATGCTGCGTATCCCTGATCAGATTGCAGTGCTCCAGATGCTCACACATCCTGTCCCTGAGGATCCTCTCCATTAGCTTACCTATAACTGAAGTCAAGCTCACCGGCCTATAGTTCCCTGGGTTATCCCTCTGACCCTTTTTAAACAACGGTACTACATTTGAAATCCTCCAGTCCTCTGGGACCTCACCTGTGTCCAAAGAAGAGACAAAGATTTGTGTCAGAGGCCCAGCAATGTCATCTCTCACCTCCCTTAGCAGCCTGGGAAAAATACCATCAGGCCCCGGAGCTTTATAAGTCTTTATGCTACCAAAAAGCCCCAACACTTCGGCCCTCGTAATGATTATTTCCTTTAACGGGTTCTCAAAATCCTCAAAGCCAGCATCAGACATCAGGCCCCTCTCCCGCGTGAATACTGACGCAAAGTATTCATTCAGGATCTCCCCCATCCCCTCAGGCTCTAAGCATAGATCCCCTCCTCTGTCCCTGAGAGGTCAATCTTCCCTCTAACCATCCTTTTGCTCCTTACATAGGAGTAAAATGCCTTAGGATTTTCCTTAATCCTACCTGCCAAAGCCATTTCGTGGCTCCTTTTTGCTTTCTGACACCACACCCACACACACACACCTACCTGTGCACATACACACACACACACCTACCTGTACACATACACACACACACACCTACCTGTACACATACACACACACACACCTACCTGTACACACACACACACATACACCTACCTGTACACACACCTACCTGTACACACACCTACCTGTACACACACACACACACACACACCTGTACACACACCTACCTGTACACATACACACACACACACACACCCACACCTACACCTACCTGTACACACCCACACCTACCTGTACACACACACACACCCCCACACAGCTACCTGTACACACACACACCCCCACACAGCTACCTGTACACACACACACCCCCACACAGCTACCTGTACACACACCTACCTATACGCACACAACAGACACACAGATATACATACACACGCAATAGACACACACACTCTCAGATTCACACACACACGTACACATTCTCACATACAGACAGACAGACACACACACACCTTTAAATGGGCGAGCACACACACACTCTCACATAAAGATACACACTCACACAATAGATAAATGCGTTCCTCCCATGTATATTCACCGTACAAACATCTTTCATCATTCAGTAACCAAGGAAGAAAATTACTCATTACACATCCTATCATCATTCTGACACAATTTAAAATGATCGCAATGTCCAAAGACAGTATCTATTGTTTAATTTTTATTAAATAACCAGAAATAGAATTAGCCTCAATCTGGATTTCTAATGATTGCACAACATTAGTCATGCTGAAGCAACATTGCAAAATCTTTGCCCACATCGAGATTAAAATAGCAAAATACCTGCTGAATGGAATGGATCAATATTCTTCAGTACTAATCTGTCCAGGGGAATGGGTTGATCGAGTACAGAACACACAGTTCCATCTCTTCCCAATCCCTGTAATTCAGGATTGGGTGAAGAACTGCGAAGGCTGGAATCCAGGGCTCCTGGTTTCTGTAAGTGTACAAAAGTTATTATTTGAGCAGCAGAGCATAGAACCAACTTCATCTCCCCTCGGAGAGCTGATCGGCCTCTACTTGTCTCCAGTGACTGAGCTTCCCACGAGGGATAGAGGAGCAGGTAAAATGGGGTGGATGCACATTCCAGCACCATTCTCCCCAGCCCAAAACTCATCCCCATAATACAGGAGCAGGCGGGCTCTGAAACTGGCAGTGCACCCAGCCAGCTTAAAATGATCATTTAAGGGCTTCTTAGCAAACTGTTACAGATTGAAAAAGGCTGCTGGTTTGCCTTAAGAGCTGATCACTTGATTTGACGGCGATGTCATTAGGGTGCTACCACAGGCTGCTGTTTCACTTTCAGTTTGTCAGCATGTCTTTCCTCCTTGTGTAAAACCCACCACTCCTAACACAGTTAGGACATTACACAAACCTATTGTCCCTGAGAGGTACTCTGCCCGGGCATAATAAGCTTAGCGTGGGCAGCAGGCCAGGAGGGGAGAGCTTGATACTTAAACACAAATAGTTAAAGGGCGTGGACAGTAGGGGGTCACTTTTTTTTGGCGGCTATCCTTTCTTTGATTGGCAAAAAGGGCTGATAATCAAAAGACAGAGATTTAAGATATAAATCTTAAATTATAAGGGGGTGCAAATTTAGAGAATTATATGTGCGCCAGATTAAGGGAGATCCAATTTATTGACACCAATCAGCTTAAAAAGCACGTTTTTGGGGTGTGGGAGGAAACCGGAGCACCCGGAGAAAACCCACGCAAGCATGGGGAGAATGTGCAAACACCCACAGACACCGACCCAAGCCGGAGATCCAATCTGGCTCCCTGTAACTGTACAGCAAACAGTGACAGTCACTGTCTTGATATGCCTTGATTTCTGTAACCCTAAGAGCCACATCTAATTTCTTCTTGAAATCAATGTTTTTGCCCCGACCTCATTCAGTAATAGTGAATTCCACTCATTCATCACTCTTTGACTGAAGAAATTTCTCCTCCCTTCAGTCCTGGAAGGTTTATCCCCCCTTATTCTCAAACTATGACTGCCTAGGACTCGACTCCTCCACCACTGCAAATGTTCTTTCTGAATCTATCCTGTCTGTGTTAAAATTTTATAGGTTTCTATGAGATCCCACCTCACTCTTCTAAACTTCAGTGAAGAAAATCCTAACCGACTTAATCTCTCCTCATTTGACAGAGCCGCCACCCCAGCAATCAGTAAACCTTTGCTGCACTTCCTCTATAGCAAGGACATGTTCTGTCTACAAAGAACAGCACCCTGTGTATTAATAACTGCAAGCTTTCATTACATGCAAATGTACCACACTGTGCGCCCAACTGACAAACTTAATTTGGTTGTCAGTGTAATTTTTAACACATGAGGATTATTTAACAAATGTTGTCCAATTGCAGAATCACATCAAATGTGGGAGACTGTTATAAACTCTGTACCTTGTGCGTTATGAGCAGCAGCAGGGACATGCTGTTTAATATGATCTGTTAGTCTTTGGGATATACAACCTACATTACCGAGCATCACAGTGAAATTCATAGAACCACCTTATTCACTAATAAAACAGGCAGAACATCCATTTGCCTTGGCAGTTGTTAGTGGTGGATGTTATTTGTATTGCTACTGTACCATTCACCTCACCTGCGGCTCAAAGTTTTCAGCTATCTTACTCTTCCAGGGTAATCTGAAGTGGAATTCTTCCAGCAATACTCGTACTGCCAATTGACTACATTTGTACAGACCACAATATACCCTGAATATTCATGTTGTAATATCTTTACATTGATGTGGAGATGCTGGTGTTGGACTGGGGTAAACACAGTAAGAAGTCTCACAACACCAGGTTAAAGTCCGACAGATTTATTTGGTAGCTTTCAGAACACTGCTCCTTCATTAGGTAATCCTGAAATCTCATGATTCCAAATAAACATGTTGAACTTTAACCTGGTGTTGTGAGACTTCTTGCTAATATCTTTAGGTTAGTTTTGAAAGTGCTGAGCACACAGTTACCTAATCTTTCAGTACAGCATCCTCATTCAACCTGCACTAAGATAACCTGACCTCTGTTCCAAATTGTTATCTGTTTATGTCTGTGACTCCTCATTCTTGACTCCCTTAGCTCCAGGGAAATGTTGGATTTCGAATGGCAAAAGGAAACCGTAGAAACCTTTTGCTCTACGGTGCCATTCAGCCCATCAAGTCTGCACCGACAACAATCCCACCCAGATCCTATCCCCGCTTAGTTACCCTGCTAATCCCTCTAACATATCACATGCCAGGACACTAAATTATCATGTCCCAATCACCTAACCCACACATCTTTGGACTGCAGGAGGAAACTGGAGCACCCGAAGGAAACCCATGCAGACACAGGGAGAATGTGCAAACTCCACACATCCAAGCTGGGAATTGAACTTGGCTCCTTGGCGCTGACAGACAGCAGTGCTAACCAGTGCGCCACCCCTATGGCTTGTAACTAATATCTTTGATATCTGGTGCATTAGTTTGTCTTTCTCTCACTATTTCCATTTAAAGACTTGCTCAATGCTCATAACATGATTCACTGCCGCCCAGACTGAGTAATTGTTTACAAATATGTGAGAAATTTGAGATATGGTGTAGGGTGAGGGTAACTTGTTTGGGAGGAACAGTTAACAATGGATCTTTGGTTCCCAAATCTCTTCATCTCTGGGGGTTTCCTTCACCTCTCGGTCTGTAGTAGATTAATTGGTGAAAATGATTATCCTACAAAGCCATTACTGTTTGACTCGATGGGCCTCAGTTTTTAGCGAGCGATTTAATATTCCTACGAAGGGGTGAGTGGCCAACACTGCCCCTCAGAGTGAGAAGTAGGGGAATGTTTTTGGAGTTACATCGCAGGCTGTTTAATTATTTCAGGAACTTGGCATTGGAGTTTTCTATTGAAGGGGAACAGAATTGATTACCTTTTTAGCACTTTTAATCTTTGTGATTAAAAGTAAATCGTCAAAAAGCAACAAATATACATCCAGGAATTTTGTGGTCCCTGTAAGAAAAGAACAATTAGAACCGTTTAGCTGTGAGTGTTTGACATTCGTAGAAACCCTACGGTGCAGAAAGAGGCCATTCGGCCCATCGAGTCTGTACCGACCACAATCCCACCCAGGCCTATCCCCCTCTAACCTATGCATTCCAGAACACTAAAGGGCGAATCAACTTATCTCTTACATCTTTGGACTGTGGGAAGAGCACCCAGAGGAAACCCACGCAGATACGAGGAGAATGTGCAAACTCCACATAAACAGTGACCTGAGCCGGGAATCGAACCCAGGACCCTGGAGCTGTGGGGCAGCAGTGCTAACCCACTGTGCTACCGTGCCACAGCACAACCATCTTCCTTCCAAAGAAGAGAATTTTCTCCCTTGATTCTCATTGACTTCAGTGGGGCTCCCAAATGCCACAATCAAATGCTGCCTTGATATTAAGAGCAGTCATTCTCACCTCATTTCTGACATTACTGTAATTTAGATTTGCAGTCTGCAATGAGTGACACGTACCTGCCAGGCTTAACCGTCCTTCATTTAGCAGCTGCCTGTTTATTGGGGAGAGCAGTCCTTCTGCCATGTTGTCTTTCAACAGGTGTCGAAGACTCTGGTGAGGATCGAAAATCACAAAATCAGACCTCAAGACTTCCAGAAAATAGAAAGAGCGAAAAACGCACCCCCCCCCCACCCCGAGTGTTATAACTGGGGCAGGAGATGAGGGGGTGGGGGTGGATAGTACAATCACCCACTTGCCATCATCTTCACTCTCACCGTGTCCAGCTCATCTTGTGAAGCTGAGTTTTTGCCTGTTTGTCTGGATGGGGTGGGGTGTAAGTGGGGCAGGAAGCTGTTAGAACCTTACAGCTCAGAGACAGGCCTTTTGGCCCTTCTTGTCTGTGCCGAACCAATTTTTGCCTAGTCCCACTGACTTGCACTTGGACCATATCCCGCCACACACCTCTCATCCATGAACCCATCCAAGTTTTTCTTAAATGTTAAAAGTGATCCGGCAGCTCATTCCACACTCCCACCACTCTCTGCGTGAAGAATCCCCCCCTAATATTCCCTTTAAACATTTCTCCTTTCACCCTTAACCCATGCCCTCTGGTTTTTTTTCCTCCCCGAGCCTCAGTGGAAAAAGCCTGCTTGCATTCACTCTATCTACACCCACCAAGATCTTATATACCTCTATCAAATCTCCCCTCATTCTTCTATGCTCCAGGGAATAAAGTCCTAACCTATTCAATCTCTCTCTGTAACTCAGCTTCTCCTGGCAACATCCTCATGAACCCTCTCTGTACTCTTTCAACCTTATTTAACAAAGAACAAAGAACAAAACAGCACGGGAAACAGGCCCTTCAGCCCAACGAGCCCACGCCGCCACTCCGATGTTCCCACCTCTACCCGTGATCCCTGTCTATGTTTATAGATCTGTGGATTAAAAACCAAATTTGAGACAATTTAGGGAGAATTTGTTCTGCCAATTAGCCTAAGAGCACATCTTTGGGATATGGGAGGAAACCGGAGCACCCGGAGAAAACCCACGCAAGCACGGGGAGAATGCGCAAACTCTCACAGACACAGGCCCAAATCCATGTATCTGCACAGCACAGCGATAGTCACTGAGCTGTCGTGTTGCCCATCAAATGGTCCAGGTCAAGCGTACACAAACAACGTGAAGCACTAGGATACTCTCGAAAAAAATCCAAGAGCAGCTCTCTCACGACCCATCGTGTGTATGCTCCTTGTTAGACAACAAAGTGGACCAAAGCATCTATAGGATAAAAACAAGTACATCAATATCATCATCTATTTACACACTTCCTTGGGACTCCCAAGGCTCACGATCCCTATTTTAAATCAGTTTTCTATATCCCTCCATTTCCATTCTGTTCATGTGCTCATCTAAGTATTTCTTAAATAACTCCAGAGTACCTGCCTCCACCACTTTCCTTGGCAGTGCATTCCATACCCCCACCACCCTCTGTGTGAAAAAACTCCCCCTAGCATCCAAATTATACCTTACCCCCCTCACCCTAAGCCCGTGACCCCTCGTGCTATTCGAGTCCATCCTAGGAAAAAGCTTAACCCTGTTTACTCTGTCTATACTCCTCATAATCTTGTACATCTCTATTAGATCTCCTCTAAGTCTATGTCTTTCTAAGGAAAACAGTCCCAATTTGCCTAATCTCTCCTTGTAACTCAAACCTTGCATACCAGGCAGCATCCTGGTAAAACTCCTCTGCACTCTCTCCAGAGTCTCCACATCCTTCTGATAGTAGGGCGACCAGAACTGGACGCAGTATTCCAAATGAGGTCTAACCAATGTTTTATACAACTGCAACATTAAAGGCCAGCTCTTGTACTCTATACTTCCTATAAAGGCTAGTATACCATATGCTTTCTTCACAACCTTCTCCACTTGCTCTGCCACCTTCAGAGACTTGTGCACCTGCACCCCCAGGTCCCTCTGCGTTTCTATACTCTTAATAGATCTACCCTTTATCATATACCTCCTTGCAACATTCTTTCTCCCGAAATGCATCACCTCACATTTATCAGGATTGAATTCCATCTGCCATCTGTCTGCCCAAGCTACCAGCCTATGTCCTGCTGCATCGCCTGACAATGCTCCTCACTATCCGCAAGTCCAGCCATCTTTGTATTGTCTGCAAACTTGCTGATCACTCCACTTACTCCCTCTTCCAAGTCATTTATATACATTATAAATAGAAGAGGTCCCAGTACCGAGCCCTGCGGCACACCACTAGTGACCGACCTCGAGCTAGAAAAACATCCTTCCACTATTACTCTCTGTCTCCTATTACTAAGCCAGTTACATTTAGCTACCTGTCCTTGTATCCCATGAGCCTTGACCTTCTCAACTAACCTCCCATGAGGGACTTTGTCAAACGCTTTACTGAAATCCATATAGTTGACATCAACGGTTCGCCCTTTGTCCACCGTTTTTGTCACCTCCTCAAAAAATTCTACCAGATTTGTAAGGCACGACCTCCCCTTAACAAACCCATGCTGCGTATCCCTAAGCAGATCGCAATGCTCTAAGTGCCTATACATCCTATCTCTAAGAATCCCCTCCAACATCTTCCCTATCACTGATGTCAAACTCACCAGCCTGTAATTTCCAGGGTTATCCCTACTACCCTTTTTAAACAACGGTACAACATTAGCTATTCTCCAGTCCTCTGGGACCTCACTTGTGTCCAAGGAAGAGACAAAGATTTGCGTCAGAGGCCCAGCAATTTCACCTCGTACCTCCCTAAGCAGCCTGGGATAAATGCCATCAGGCCCCGGAGATTTATCAGTTTTAATTCTACCCAGAAGCTCTAACACTTCCTCCCTCGGTATGGATATTTCCCTCAACTGGTTCACAACTCCCTCAGAGACAGGACCAGTCAACAAGCCCCCCTCCTTCGTGAATACCAACACAAAGTATTCATTCAGGATCTCCGCCATTCCCTCGGGCTCTAAGCACAGTTCCCCTCCTCTGTCCCTAAGAGGTCCGATTTTTCCTCTAACCACCCTTTTATTCCTAACATAGGAGTAAAAAGCCTTTGGATTTACATCCTTCCTGTAATTAGGTGACCAAAACTGTACACAATACTCTAAATTCGGCCTCACCAATGCCTTATACAACCTTACCACTACACTTCAACTTGTTAAACACTTCCAGCTTGAGGGATCAGCTGATCTATATTTTGGTTTTTCAACAGGATGGCAGCGGATTTTGTGTAAAAACAGCTGACAGATAACTGGAAGTACATTTACAATCCTCATTAATACTCATGGAAGAATTTTCCCCAAACCAAGCACAATCCATCATTTTCATTCATTGTGAATTAACTAGAACAAGCTGTCTGTAAATATCCTCCTTCTCCCTGACTATTCGAGCTTTCTTTCACTTTGCTAACTGGTCCGACTCAACTTCCTGGAGACTCTCTCCATTGGCACAAATGATCCCACAACCAATGGATCAGATCTGCAGTCCCGTCACATCCAGTTGTGAATGGTGATGGACAGTTAACTGGAAGAGGAGGCTCCACAAATATCCCCACCCTCAGCGATGGAGAAGCCCAGAACATCAGCGCTAAAGGTACGGCTGAAACATTCACAGCAATCTTCAACCAGAAGTGCCGAGTGGATGGTCCCTCTTGACCTTCTCCAGTGGTCCCCAGCATCACAGACTCCAGCCCATTCAATTCACTCCTCGGGATATCAAGAAATGTATGGACTGGATACCGCAAAGGTTATTACAATTTTCTGGTCTTAGTACTGAACACCTGTGCTTTAGAACTTGCCACATCTCTAGCCAAACTGTTCCAACACAGTTATAACACTGGCATCTACCTGACAATGTCGAGATTTGTCCAGATTTGTCTACTGACAAGAAGCAGGACAAATCCAACCCAGAAAAATCACTGCCCTGTCACTCTGCTCTCAATCATCAGCAAAGTGATGCAAGGGGACATTGCTAGGGGATTAACTTTGACCAGAAACTAAACTGGATTAGCCGTGTAAATACTGTAGCTAAAAGAGCAGGGCAGAAGCTGGGAACTCTGCAGCGAGTAACTCACTTCTCAAAAGAAAAGCTCAGGAGCGTGGATGCCAGCACTGGGTAGGAATGGTTCTATGGAGAGCACCCTCAGCTATGAGCTGGAGTGTCATGGCTTCAAAGCTCCACTCAAGAGTCACGAGACAGAACCAAGGCCAACGTGCTAGTTGTTGTACTCAGGGAACGCTGCACTGTCAAAGATAGATATGCTAAACCAAAGTCCCTTCTACACCTTTTTCCAACAGGTCAAAAAATCCTATGGCACTCTCTCAAAGGAGAGTGGGAGAGTTATCCCCGGCGCCCATATCTATCCTCTGACCAACAACGTCAATTTCACATTGCTGTCAGTGGGAGCTTGCTGTGCGCAAATTGGCAGCTGCATTTCCTTATGTTTCAATAGTAACGTCTCTTTATAAAGTGTGAGATTTGGGACAGTCCTGAGATTACGAAAGGTATTTTACAAATGTAGAATCTTTCTTTTTGAGGTGAAGGCTTTCTCCAGAAAGGAAGCAAGTGATTGCAAAATCAACGCAGCAACACCACGGCAAGATGATCTAATTTCCCACACGTTTATTTCCATCATCTGGAACTAGCCTGTAGGGAAAGGACACTCAACTCAACTTATTTATCTCCAACTATCCCTCGAGTCTTTTTTTTAAAATCTAATATCTAACTGCTGAAAATGAACAGTTGCTCAATGTCCCCAACTGAGTGACAAGCCAAACTCTTTGGTGATAAATTATTTACCAACAAGGAGAGCCTGACTTCCATTTGTTAAACAAACAGTGTTTGTTCGGTGATACTGACATAAGCATTGCTGCGACTTTCTCTGCAAATGCCTCACTGTGGAGGAGCGCAGCACAACCCGAGTCATCTGAAAATTGGGGACACGTACACAGAAACATAAAAACACAGGAGCAGGCACTGGCCATTCACGATCACGGCCGATCATCCAGAATAATGGCCTCATCCCGCCTCTGGGCAACTGCGGGATAACCAGTTCGCTGAAGAGACAATGAAATTCCCAAATCAGAGGGGCTAAAATCAAATCAATCTTTTGTCCCTTTGGCCAAAACCTTCCGGACCTTATTGTGGAGAATCAATAATTATATGGGATGAAAACTCTAACGTGTCACAGCTACGTGCAACAGGTGAGGGGAAAAAAAACACTTGCAAGATTATGGTTGCCATGTCAATAGTCTGACGTTGCCGGGTGCTAATAAGCATTCCTTTGAGTTCCACTCATGAATATAACAGCGGAACATTCCAAAACCACTTCAGATATGTGGTGTCCCCTGGGGGAAATGGTTGTTTGCCACCTTCCTGCACTCCAGCCGGGGTGAGTTAGATCATGGAACAGAAAACATCGACAGTTAAAAAGAAATTAGAGGATAATCAAAAGCCCCCAAATCTCTTCCGACTGTTGGATTTAAAACTGAAGGACTGGACTGGCTGGCTTCAGAAAGGTCACAAATCACTTTCCCCAAATCAAATTGCCCACACAAACTCAAAACTATGAAAACTCTGGCAGATAATCAAAGTTCCCGTGCCTTGGCAAGTCAGTTTTAAATGATAGGATTGTAATGGTGATGAGTAAGTGAAGGTAAATGTGACATTCGATTATGTCTCTAAGACAATGTTATCTTCCCAGCTTTACTGAGTGATTCACAGTTTGATGATCAAATCCATCAGGAAGATGGGTGAAGCAGTTCCAATCTGTTGCCTGGTACTGACTACCATCTCCACCTGGTAAAGAGTTCAATCCCTCTGGGAGTTAACATCATTCTCCCTCCAGGAGTGCAACGCTCCTCCAGCTCTGGCCTCTTGTACATTCTCACTGCCCACCCCCCCCATCACAACTGGTGAGACCCCAATTCCCTCCCCAAACCTCCGTGACGTTCTCTCCCTTGCTCTTTTCAGACCTTCCTTAAAACCCAATGCTTTGGCCAAGCAATTGGTTGCCTGTCCTAATATCTCCTTCTTTGGCTCAAGTTTGACTCTGATCTGATTACACTCCTGTAGATTTCTTTGGGACATCTTCCTACATTTACCACACAAGAAAGATTACATGGTGTAAGGAGTAACATGGACAAAGAACTGATCTTAGGGTTGGTCCAGCAGGGATCAGAGCTGGGACCTCAATGTGGAGACCGAATGAATGATAACTAAATTTGTCAATGAGATAGGTAAGTAAGCAAGGGAAGGCAGAGAGACTATGAAGGGATATAGTCCCTTAAGTGAGTGGGCAAAGATTTGGAGTATAATGTGGGAAAATGTGCACTTGTCCACTTTGGCAGGACGAATGGAAAAGCAGCTTTGTATTTAAATGGAGAGAGATTGAGCGGTACAGAGGGATCTGGGTGTTCTGGCAGATAAATCACAAACAGTTCGTATGGAGTCATTCACTTGTCTGGGCGAGTGCAGCTCCAACATTGAAGAAGCTCAACACCATCCCAGGACAAAACAGCCTGCTCGATTGCTCCACCTTCCACAAACGTTTACTCCTTTCACCCACCAACACACAGAGGCAGCCGTGTGCACCATCTACATGATACATCGCAGGAACTCACCAAGGTTCCTTAGGCAGCAACTTCCAAACCCATGATCATTGTCATTTACAAGTTCACTCACCGACTTGGAAACGTACCGTCATTCCTTCACAGTCGCTGGATCAAAATCCTGGAATTCCCTCCCTGACAGCGCTGAGGGTGTACCTGCTCCACGCAGACTGCAGCAATTCATTCCCACCTTTTCAAGGGCAACTAGGAATGGCCAGTTAACGTTGGGCCACGCAGCCATGCCCATATTCCATAAGTGAATTTTAAGAAGCTGATCAGGAAGGCAAATGGAATTCCAGCAATTTGAGCATGGAATATAAAAGGAAGAAAGTTTTGTACAGCTGTGAGGGCCTTAGTGAGGCTACATCTAGAGTCTACTGAAGAACAGGCAATTCTGGATCTGGTGATGTGTAATGAGGCAGACTTGATTGGGGAACTTAAGGTGAAGAAACTGTCGGGGAGCAGTGACCACAATATGATAGAATTTACTCTGCAGTTTGAGAGGGAGAAGCTGGAATTAGATGTAACAGTATTACGATTAACGGTAACTACAAAGGCATGAGGGGAGGAGCTGGCCAGAGTTGATTGGAAAGGAAGCCCAGCAGGGAAGACAGTGGAACAGCAATGGCAGGGGTTTTCGAGAGTTATTCAAAAGGCACAACGGAAATTCATCCCAAGGAGGAGGAAACATGTTGAGGGGAGGACGAGGCATCCACGGCTGATGAGGGAAGTCAAGGACAGCGTAAAAGCGAAAGAGAAAGCGTACAAAGTGGTGAAGATTAATGGGAAGGCAGAGGATCGGGAAGCCCTTAAAAGTGAGCAGAGGACAATAAAAAATGGGGGCGGGGGTGGGACAAGATGAAATATGAGTGTAAGTTAGCTAGTAATATAAAAGGAGGTAGGAGGAGTTTCTTTTCAATATATAAAAGGTAAGAGAGAGGCAAAAATAGCCATTGAACCACTGGAAAATGAGGCTGGAGAAGAAATAATAGGAAACAAAGCAATGGCAGAGGCACTGAATAATTACTTTGCATCGGTCTTCACGGTGGAAGATACCAATGGGATACCAGAGCTCCAGGAGAGTCAGGGGGCACAGGGGAGTTATCACTAAGGAGAAGATTCTCCTTGATGATGGACCAGATGGATTATATCCCAGAGTTCTAAAAGTAATAGAAACATAGAACGTTACAGCACAGTACAGGCCCTTCGGCCCTCAGTGTTGTGCCGAGCTATGTGCAATCCCAAGATCAAGCTATCCCACTCCCTATCATTCTAGAGTATTCCGTGTACCTATCCAATAACCGCTTGAAAGTTCCTAAAGTGTCCGACTCACAGCAGGCAGTCTATTCCACAACCCAACCACTCTCTGAGTAAAGAATCTACCTTGGACAAGCCTCCTACATCTCCCATCATGAACCTTATAGTTTTGCCCCCTGGTAACAGCTCCATCCACCTGAGGAAATAGTCTCTGCGCGTCCATTCTATCAATCCCCCTCATCATCTTATAAACATCTATTAAATCACCTCTCATCCTCCTCCGCTCTAAAGAGAAAAGCCCCAGCTCCCTCAACCTTTCCTCATAAGAACTACCCTCCAAACCAGGCAGCATCCTGATAAATCTCCTCTGCACTCTCTCTCCAATGCTTCCACATCCTTCTTATAGTGAGGTGCCCAGAACTGCACACAATATTCCAAATGTGGTCTCACCAACGTCCAGTATATTTGCAGCATAACCCCACAAGTCTTAAACTCAAACCCCCTCAAACACTGACACACTATAAGCCTTCTTCACGGCTCTATCCACTTGAGTGGCAACCTTCAGAGATATGAACCCCAAGATTTCTCTGTTCCACCACATTCCTCTGAACCCTGCCGTTGACCCTATAATCTGCATTCAAATTTGCCCTACCAAAATGAATCACCTCACACTTATCAGGGTTAAACTTCATCTGCCACTTTTCAGCCCAGCTCTGCATCCTATCAACGTCTCTTTGCAGCCTGCAAGAGCCCTCCACCTCATCCACTACTCCACCAATCTTGGTGTCGTCAGCAAATTTACTAATCCATCCTTCAGCCCCTTCTTCCAAGTCATTGAAAGTCATTGACTTGGAAGACTGAGCACTGATCCCTGTGGTACACTGCTGGTAACCAAGGAAAGCTGAGGAAATTGTAGAGGCATTGGTGCTGATCTTTCAGGAATCACTGGAAGCAGGCAGGGATCCAGAGGAAGTAGCGAATGCAACACCGAGGTTTAAAGAGAATGGGAGGACGCAGACAGGAAATTATAGGCCAGTTAGCCTGACTTCAGTTATTGGGAAGATTTTAAGTCCATTTATTAAAGATGAGATCGTGGAGTACTTGGAAGTGCACAATAAAATAGGGCTGAATCAGCATGGCTTTGTCAAGGAGTGATCACATCTAACAAATCTGTTAGAGTTCTTTGAGGAGATAACAAGGAAGTTAGATAAAGGAGACACAGTGGACATGATTTATTTAGATTTCCAGAAGGCCCTTGTCAATGTTCTGTATAGGAGACTATTAAATAATCCCATCATGTTAAGGGTAAGATCCTGGTATGGATAGAGGATTGGCTGAGTGGCAGAAGGCAGAGATTGGGGATGAAGGGGTCTTTCTCAGGAAGGCAGCCGGTAACTAGTGGTGTGCCTCAGGGGTCAGTGCTGGGACCACAACTTTTCACAATATACATTAACGATTTGGAGGAAGGAACTGAAGGCAGTGTTGTTAAGTTTGCAGATGATGCAAAGATACGTAGAAGGACAGGTAGTATTGAGGAAGCAAGGGGGCTGCAGAAGGACTTGGACAGGTTAAGAGAGTGGGCAAAGAAGGGGCAGACTTCCACAGATACAATGTGGAAGAGTGTGAGGTTATGCACGTTGGAAGAAGGTATGGAGGCATAGACTGTTTTCTAAATGGGAAAATGCTTAGGAAATCAAAAACGCAAAGGGACTTGGGCGTCATTGTTCAAGATTCTCTTATGGTTAATGTACAGGTTCAGTTAGCAGTTAGGAAGGCAAATGCAATGTTAGCATTCATTTCGAGAGGGTTAGAATACAAGGCTCTGGTCAGACCCCATTTGGAATATTGTGAGCAGTTTTGGATCCCAGCACTAAGGAAGGATGTGCTGGCCTTGGAAAGGATCCAGAGGAGGTTCATAAAAATGATCTGTGGAATGAGGAGCTTGTTATATGAGGAACAGTTGAAGATTCTGGGTCTGTACTCATTGGAGTTTAGAAGGATGAGGGGGGATCTTATTGAAACTTCCAGGATACTGCTAGGCCCTGGATAGAGTGGATGTGGAGAGGATGTTTCCACTAGTGAGAATAAGTAGGAACCAGAGGGCACAACCTCAGGCTAAAGGGACAATTCTTTAAAACAGAGATGAGAGGAATGTCTTCAGCCAGAGAGTGGTGAATCTGTGGAACTCTTTGCCGCAGAAGGCTGTGGAGGCCAGGTCATTGAGTGTCTTTAATACAGAGATAGATAAGTTCTTGATTAATACAGGGATCAGGAGTTATGGGGGAAAGGCAGGAGAATGGAGATGAGAAAAAATATCAGCTAATGATTGAATGGCGGAACAGACTCGATGGGCCGAGTGACCTTATTCCGCTCCTATGTTTTATGGTGTCCTGTGTACAGTTTTATTCTCATTTGAAAAAATAAATAATTACATTAGAATCAGTTTTGAGAAGTTCATATGATTTCCTCATTTATTTATAAGTAAAAGGTTGAACAGGATGGGGCCAATACCTATTGGAGTTTAGAAGAACGAGAGGTGACCTTATTGGACCACATTCGATCTTGAGGAGACTTTAGGGTAAATACTGGGGAGAAAGGGTCACCTTGTGGGCAGAGATTAGAAGTGGACTACATGTGACTCCAGACCCACAGCAATGGGGCTGATTCTCAACTACCCTCCAAGGGCAACTTGAGATGGTATGGGCAATACAATGGTTAGCACTGCTGCCACACAGCACCGGGGACGTGGTTTCGATTCCCAGCTTGAGTCACTGTCTGTGTGGAGTCTGCACGTTATCCCCATGCTCTGCGTAGGTTTCCTCTGGATGCTCCGGTTTCCTCCCACAGTCCAAAGATGTGCGGATTAGGTTGATTGACCATGCTAAATTGACCCTAGTATCAGGGGGGATTAGCAGTGTAAATATGTCGGGTTGCGGCAAGAGGAGATTGTGGTCAGTGCACACTTAGTGGGCAGAATGGCCTCCTTCTGCATTGGAAGGGTTGTTTGATTCTACAATGGATAATAAATGTTGCCCAGCCAGCGATGCCCATGTCCCATGAATGAACAAAAAAAAAAAATTGATCTGAATGTGACCTCAAACCCACATTTCTTCCTACCCCCGGTAACCTTTCACCCCCTTGTTAATCAGTGCTAACGTTCTAGTTTCTAAATCATAGCAAAAGACCAGTCTATGGCAGCTGGTATCACACCTCAGAAAGAAAAGATTCCAGAACTGTATAAACAGAAGTGATAGTTGGACAATCCCGGGACAGTAAGGGGAGCAGACTCACCTCAGGTAGAAATGATTTCTTGTTTCTTTCCCAGATCGGAGGCCAAATGATCATCTCCTGAATCTGCTGGAATTTCTGAAAACTTTCCAACCACTTCACTTTCCCCTCAAGGTCACCTGACACACAAACACAGCAAAAATCTATGAAGCAAGGGGATTTACGCTGAAATACTTTCTGCATGATCTGGAACATGTGTTAGACAGGCTGAATGTTTACCGTGCCAAAGTTACTAACATCTTCACTGCCTCTGGAGCAGACTGCACTTCTCAGGAAGAGGACTGGGAATCCCGGTGGAAAAACGGTCTCTGGCCAGGAGGGATAGACCGGGGAGAGGGAGAGCGGGGTGAGGCAGTGATGAGGTCTTTCTCGAGTATCGAGAGAATGCTGGCAGAAACACCTCATGAGGTGGGGGGTAGAGACGAGGGCTAGGTGTGTTCGGAGAGTTCTGGCAGCAGAGACCCAGACTTTCCTCACTGGATCCAGAGCAGGTTCTCTAACCTTAACCAGGCCTTGGGGGTGGGGGCCTCTTGGAGTATGAGCTCCCTGAGGACTTGCATCAATTCCTAAGGAATTTCTGTTTATTCGAAGCTAGCTTCCCAAGAAGTTTAGTTGGAAGAGAGCTACCGGCTCTCCAAGATTGTCCTGGAGTCTCTAGGGGTTGAGGATTACTCTCCAGAAATGCCCATAAGAAAATCACCGCCGCATTAACAAAAAGTCCTTTGATGGTTAGAGGGGGTTGGAGTCGAAATAGAAAAGACTCTTTGAGAAACAGTCGAGAAGCAGCTGGTCAGATTGAGAAGAGTTCACTTTCCAATGGGTGTGGGAAGGCGGGACACTCTAAAGATGGACATGTTGACCGACCAATAGGAGGCTAAACCATTTTGGGCGGCATGGTAGCACAGTGGGTTAGCACTGCTGCTTCACAGCTCCAGGGTCCTGGGTTCGATTCCTGGCTCGGTGTCACTGTCTGTGTGGAGTCTGCACATTCTCCCCGTGTCTGTGTGGGTTTCCTCCGGGTGCTCCGGTTTCCTCCCACAGTCCAAAGATGTGTGGGTTAGGTTGATTGGCTGTGCTAAGAAATTGCCCCTTAGTGTCCAGGGATGCGTAGGTTAGAGGGATTAGTGGGTGTAATATGTAGGGATATGGGGGTAGGGCCTGGGTGGGATTGTGTGTTCAGTGCAGACTCGATGGGCCAAAGGACCTCTTTCTGCACTGTATAATTCTATGATTCTGTAACAAAGGAGTGGGATGGTTGGAGATCATGTGATGACATGTGGCCAGAGTTGGCAACCCAGGCAGCCAATCTTACGCCTCATTCAGGAGAATGTTGAAATTGTACTGGGGTCCCCTGTACATCATTGTACCCTGATTCTGTATAGCCACCCCTCCAAGACCCGCAATGCTAAACTGGGGCGGTTAGTGGGAAACACAACCTCCATTTCCTGGCGATCAGTACATCCCAGTAATTACCGCGTAACAAAGATCAACGTCCACCTAGTTTGCTCTTTACCACCGTGGCAGTCACCTGATACAAAAAACAAATTTGTTGATAATAAATCTCTATCAATTAGCCTGCAACATGAGAGATGAGTCACCCAAACAGGTTTTACCCACTGCATGTTTAGATCTAAAATTACTCATATCCTGCAGGAAGTGTTATTTTCCCAGAAGGGAACTACTCAGCAGAGGCAATGGCCAAGTGGTGTTATCTGTAGACTATTAATCCAGAAACTCAGCTAATGTCTGGGGACTCAGATTCGAGTCCCACCACAACAGGAATTAGAACTCAATAAAAAAAAACCGTAGAATTAAGAATCTATGATGACCATGAAACTGTTGTCTCCATCTGACTGACTAATGACCATTAGGGAAACAAATCTCCATCCTTACCCAATCTATCTATATGTGACTTCACAGCAATGTTGTTGGCTCTCAACTGCCCTCCAAGGGGCAACTAGGGATGGGCAATAAATGTTGTCCAATCAGCGACACCCACGTCCCACAAATAATAAAAAAAAATGTATCATTTGTGGTTAACAGTGAGGTTGAGTGTCTGGGGTTACAGGAAGATTCAGGTGAGGTGGTCAAATGGGCAGATAAGTGGCAGATGGAATTTAACCCTGAAAAAAAATGTAACTGATCCACTTTGGAAGGAGTAATTTGACAACGAAGTATTCTATATGAAAGGCCAGACCCTGGGAAGTTCCAAACAATGAAGGGACCTTGGCATGGTTGTCCATAGATCTCTGAAGTGGGGGGGGTGGTAGATTAATACGGTGGTGAAAAAGGCATATGGCACACACTCTCCTTTATCAATTGGGGAGTAGGTTACAAAAACAGAGAGGTCATGATGGGGTTATATAGAACCTTAGTGAGGCCACACTGGAGTAGTTGTGGACAGCACAGCGAGTTAGCACTGCTGCTTCACAGTTCCAGGGTCCTGGGTTCGATTCCCGGCTCGGATCAGTGTGTGTGTGGAGTTTGCACATTCTCCTCGTGTCAGCGTGGGTTTCCTCCCACAGTCCAAAGATGTGTGGGTTAGGTTGATTGGCCACACTAAGAAATTGTTCCTTAGTGTCCAGGGATGTGTGGGTTAGAGGGATTAGTGGGTATAATATGTAGAGATATGGGGGATTGTTTTCAGTGCAGAGTCCATGGGCTGAAAAACCTCTTTCTGCACTGTAGGGTTCTGTAGTACTGTGTACAGTTCTGGTCGCCACATTATCGGAAGGATGTGAATGCACTGGAGAGGGGGCAGAGGAGATTGACCAGGATGCTGCCTGGGATGGAATATCTAAGTTAGGAGGAGAGATTGGATAGGCTTGGGCTATTCTCTCTGGAGCAGAGAAGACTGAGGGGACTGATTGAGGTATTCAAGATGATGAGGAGGAAGGACAAGGTGGATAGAGAGCACCTCTTCCCCTTAGTTGAAGGATCAGTTACAAAGGGACATAGTTTAAAAGAGAGGGGTGGGACATTTATGGGAGATTTGAGGAAAAACCTTTTTCCCCAGAGGTTGGTGATGGTCTAGAATACGCTGTCTGGGAGGGTGGTGGAGGTGGGATGCCTCACTTCCTTTCAAAGGTACCCAGAGAATATTTGGCACACCATAACATTCAAGACAACGGACCAGGTGCTGGCAAGTGGGATTAAGTGGGCAGGTCAGGAAAGTGCAGACTCGATGGGCTGAAGGGCCTCTAGGCACTGTGATTACAAACTATAATATACGTCCCATTCACTCACTGAAATCATTTTCTGTAGCTTAATTCGGAATTTATCCCATTTTCCCTTTCAAGTGTCCTATCGCTCTGGCCACTATCCCCACGGTCTACTCTCTGGTTTAACCGATGTCTCCTCTCTCATTCAGGGTTCTGAAGCTTTTGCAGAATGATTTTGGTAAGGGAAGGGCTTCCAAGAGTTGGAAATCAGGCCAGTCTGAATGGAATCTCCTGCAGTTTGGAAGGAGCACTCACATATCGAGTTGTCCACCTTCTTGATGACCGCGTGGACGCTCTGTCTCTCTGCAGCATCGGCACTTCTCTTCCAAACGGCCCTCAGGAGTAAGGGGTACTTTGTCAACCGCTGCAGGGGAGAGACCAGCAGGTCGGACAAGTGCAGGCGCTGGCATTGCTCGTTCTGTTCGCACCACTGTCAGCATGCAAGGAAAAGAGAGAAGATTCTGAATAAACAGCACAGCGTATCACAAAACGGCAAACAACAGATCCCGTGCAACACCATCTCTGTGGCTACCAGAGCCGGTTAGAGGCTGAGAATTCCGGGGTGAGTAACCCACCTCCTAACTTCCCAAAAACTGCCCATCTACAAGGCACAAGTCAGGAGTGTGATGGATTACTCCCCGCTTGCCTGGATGGGTGCAGCTCCAACAACATTCAAGAAGCTCGGCACCATCCAGGACAAAGCTTGTTTGGCCCCCCATCCTCTACCTGAAACAATTAACTCCCTCTACCATCACAGTGGCGGCAGTGTACAGCTTTTACAAAATGCACCGCAGAAACTCGCTAAGGCTGCTTTCAGAGTACGTTCCAAATCCACGACCGTTATCATTTGCAGAGACAAGGGAGCACGGATACATCACCACCTGCAAGTTCCATTCCTTGTAACTCAACATCCTGACTTAGAACATAGAACACTACAGCACAAACAGGCCTTTTGGCCCACAAGTTGTGCCGATCATATCCCTACCTACCAGGCCTATCTGTAACCCTCAATCCCATTAAATCCCATGTACTCATCCAGAAGTCTCTTAAAAGACCCCAGCGAGTTCGCCTCTACCACCACCGACAGCAGCCGATTCCACTCACTCACCACCTTCTGAGTGAAGAACTTACCCCTGACATCTCCTCTGTACCTACTCCCCAGCACCTTAAACCTCTCGTAGTGACCATTTCAGCCCTGGGAAATAGCCTCTGATATAGAAATATATGGTCATTCCTTCTCTGTCACTGGGTCAAAATCCTGGAGGCTCAATCCCTAACAGCACTGTGGGTGTACCTACACCTGCAGTGGCTCAAAGTGATGGCTCATTGCCGCCCTCGCAATGAGAATTAGACAATAAACAGTGGACTAGTCAACGACACATCCTGTGACTAAACTAAAAAGAAACGGAAATATCAAGTCTTCATGACTTGTATATCCTCTCAACGAGTCTAGTTTCTGAGATGACTTTTTAACAAAGAACAAAACAGCACGGGAAACAGGCCCTTCGGCCCAACGAGCCCGCGCCGCCACCCCGATGTTCCCACCTCTACCCGTGATCCCTGTCTATGTTTATAGATCTATGGATTCAAAACCAAATTTGAGACAATTTGGGGAGAATTTGTTTTGCCAATTAGCCTAAGAGCACATCTTTGGGATGTGGGAGGAAACCGGAGCTCCCGGAGAAAACCCACGCAAGCACGGGGAGAATGCGCAAACTCCACAGACACAGGCCCAAATCCATGTATCTGCACAGCACAGCGATAGTCACTGAGCTGTCGTGTTGCCCATCAAATGGTCCAGGTCAAGCGTACACTAACGACGTGAAGCACTAGGATACTCTCGAAAAAAAAAACATGGTTAAAGATGTTAAAATGTAACGTGTAGGTTTGCCAAAGTTTTTTATCCCTTGGTGTATCCACAGGTTTTTGCACTGGAAAGAAGTTTTAGTGTTTCTTTTTTCCAACTAATTCTCAGGATGTTGGCATTTATCACCCGATAGCCTGTTCTCCCAACAGGCTATGGTGGAATTTGCACTCACGTTCTCTGAATTATTCAGCCTGGCCTCTGGATTACTAATCCAGTAATATAATCACTGCGCTACCATGCTCCCGTAGGGAGTGGGCTGGATAAGGAATATACAGGACAGCACCTCGGCACAGTGATTCGCACTGCTGCCTCACAGGACCCGGGGTTTAATTCCGGCCTCGTCTGTGTGGAATTTGCACGCTCCCTACCCCTCCGTGTCTGCATTGGTTTCCTCCCACAGTCCAAACATTTGCAGGTTAGGTTGATTGGCCATGCTAAATTGCTCCTTAGTATCAGGAGGATTAGATGGATAAATATTTTACAGGGACCAGGTGGGATTGTTGTCGATGCCGGCTCGATGGGCTGAATGGCCTCCTTCTGCATTTGTAGGTATTTTGTGATTTTAAGATCATAGAATGATTGCAACAGAAACAATCGCCATTATGTCAGTGTAGACTCTGTTAGTCACACTCCCTTCCTAACTCCGATAGGCTGCAAAATCTTTCCCTTCAGATAAGGAGCCTTTCACTTGAATCTGTCTCCAGCCAGGCTGAGGTGGTACATCCCAGATTGCAGTTACTTGCAGCATTAGAAAGGTTTTTCCTCATTGTGTCTCTGCTCCTTTCACCATTCACCTTAAACTGCAGGCACTGTGATGCACCTGAGCAGGCGTACCTCACGCCCTCTGTGCGCCTGAACAGGCGTACCTCACGCCCTCTGTGCGCCTGAACAGGCGTACCTCACGCCCTCTGTGCGCCTGAACAGGCGTACCTCACGCCCTCTGTGCGCCTGAACAGGCGTACCTCACGCCCTCTGTGCGCCTGACTCCCTCTGTGTACCCGAACAGGTGCTGGAACAAGGGAATATTCAAAGTAACTTCATTGCAGTGATTCTTGTTAATACTCATTACTCCTGGGAGTTGGCGGACAGCCCAGGCTGGTTCTCTTCCTCCACGTCAATGGCCCAGTGAGTTTCAGTCAGCCAATTTTCAAAGCCGATTTCTTCATCGCTTATCATGCCAACTCACAAATTGAACAGTTCATTGGGTTTGCAGCTTGCCACAGTCAGATTTGATCTCACAGACCCTTGGATTTCCACTAACATCACCACACCCTTTGTAAAAATGTGCCTTCATGACTTACACACAGAGGGTTGTTGTGGTGACATTTGGGTCACTGTCTGTGTGGAGTTTGCACATTCTCCTCATGTCTGCGTGGGTTTCCTCCAGGTACTCTGGTTTCCTCCCACAGTCCAAAGACGTGCGGGTTAGGTTGATTGGCCATGCTAAGAAATTGCCCCTTAGTGTCCAGGGATGCGTAGGTTAGAGGGATTAGTGGGTATAATATGTAGGGATATGGAGATAGGGCCTGGGTGGGATTGTGTTTGGTGCAGACTCGATGGGCTGAAGGGCCTCTTTCTGCACTGTGGGGTTCTATGATTTTATGATTAGTAGACTAGTAATCCAGAGGCCAAGTAAATTTTCAGGTGGCATGGTGGCACAGTGGGTAGTGCAGCATCAGGGACCCAGGTTCGATTCCCAGCTTGGATCAGTGTCTGTGCACGTTCTCCCCGTGTCTGTATGGGTTTCCTCCAGGTACTCCAGTTTCCTCCCAGATTCTGAAAGACGTGCTAGTTAGGTGCATTTGCCATGCTAAGTTCTCCCTGAACAGGCGCCGGATTGTGGCAACGAGGGGATTTTCACAGTAACTTCATTGCAGTGTCAATGAAACCTACTTGTGACTAATAAATAAATTTTAAATCTAAACTTTAATGCTCTGGGAATGGGGCAAGGGTTCAAATCTCACTATGGCAGCTGCTGGAATTTAAATTCAATCCATCAAAACATAGATTTGAAAGTTAGATAAAAACCCATCTGGTTTCCTAATGTCCTTTAGGGAAGGAAATTTGCTGTCCTTACCCGGTCTAGTCTCCATGTGACTCCAGAGCCACAGCAATGTCTCTGACTCTCAAATAGCTGAGCAAACAACTCACTTCAATAGCAATTAGGGATGGGCAATAAATGGCATTGCTGGTGCCAACTACAGGCTGTGAAAGAATAAAGCCCAAAAACAAGTAGAGAATTGGAATAGCAATCATACTTTAAGAAAGATGCCAAAGTCCTCCCTTGTCTTCAGGTTATTGAGATAGAGATTGGCCGAAGAATAATTCAGGCAATACTCCTGGTGACAGCGGCACACCTTCTCCTGAAACTGATGGAAAACATTTTTGTATCAGGGAAAAAAAATTTTCAATCGCAAGAAGACAGTAAATCTAAAAACACGAAATCAATGATCAAATCAAACTGAGAAACAACATGAGGTTCTGTGTAGCAAGTGTGGTGATGTTACTGAAGGGGACTGTGTGGTATTGAATGATGGAGCATGTTCAACAGGCTGTCTGGTCTACTCCTGAACCTATTTCTTAACTTTCTGCTTTTCTTACTGGTCAAATGTACAGCAAAGGGGTTGTGGAGTTGGAGGAACTTAGGGAAGAGTGGGGCCATGGAGGGTTCAAAAACAATATTAAATGATATAACAGGTTTTACCTGCTCACATCTGTTCCAATCATAGAATCCCTACAACGCAGGAGGAGGCCGTTTGGTCCATCAACTTTACATCGACCACAAACCCACCCAGGCCCTAACCCCATAACCCCATGCATTTACCCTAATTAGTCCCCTTGACATTAAGGGACAATTTAGCACGGCCAATCCACCTAACCCGGAGATGTCAGGGGTAAGTTTTTCACTCAGGCGGTGGTGGGTGAGTGGGATCGGTGCCATTGGTGGTGGTAGAGGTGAACTCGCTGGGGTCTTTTAAGAGACTTCTGGATGAATACATGGGATTTAATGGGATTGAGGGTTACAGATAGGCCTGGTAGGTTGGGATATGATTGGCGCAACTTGTGGGCCAAAGGGCCTGTTTATGTTCCATGTTCGATGTCCTATGTTAACCCGCACATCTTCGGAGCATCCAGAGGAAACCCACACAGACACAGGGAGAATGTGCAAACTCCACACAGATAGTGACCCGAGCTGGAATTGAACCGGGGTCCCTGGTGCTGTGAGTCAGCAGTGCTAACCACTGTGCCACCATAAGGCTCAAATATAGAACTCTGTGAATTTTTCAGTGATTCTCATGAACTTTCAAAAAACAGACCAACTGCTTTTACAGAGATTAGATTCTTAACAGATTTGGTATTTGCTCTGGCAACAAACCAGACTGGAGGGGCTGAATGGCCTCCTTCTGCCTCTGTATGTTTCTAAGGTTTCAATAATTGCAACAGTAGAATGTAGGAATAGATTTGTCTAGGAGCCAGTTATGCATCCTTCATAGAAATGTTGGATCCCCAGTGTACAGGACATTTATCCATCAATCCACAACAGATTATCCACTCATTTCCAAATTGTGAAGTCTTGCTGTGCACCCATTGATTAGCTCATATCCTACTTTACAATAGTGGCTACCTCACTATTGTAAAGTAGGATGAAAGAGTACAATATCAAGGATAGGAGTTTTGGCAGTGTTGAGGAGCAGAAGGATTTTGGGGTCCGGGTCCATAGGACTCTTAAATCAGCCTTGCAGGTGGAGGATGATGTCAAGGCGGCATACGGTGTACTGGCCTTCATTAATTGAGGGATTGAGTTTAGGAGTCGGGAGGTAATGATGCAACTTTATAAGACCCTTATCAGACCCCACTTGGAGCACTGTGCGCAGTTCTGGTCGCCTCACTACAGGAAGGATGTGGAAGCTACTGAGAGGGTGCAGAGGAGATTTACAAGGATGTTGCCTGGATTGGGGGGCAGGCCTTATGAAGATAGGTTGAGAGAGCTAGGTCTCTTTTCCCTGGAGAGACGAAGGTTGAGAGGTGACCCAATAGAGGTTTATAAGATGTTGAGAGGAATAGATAGAGTGGATTCTCGGAGGCTATTTCCCAGGGTTGAAGTGGTTGCTATGAGAGGACACAGGTTTAAGGTGCTGGGAGGCAAGTACAGAGGAGACGTCAGGGACAGGGAGATGTACTCATGGGATTTAATGGATTGGGAGTTATAGATAGTTCTATGGCCTGGTAAGTATGGATTTGACTGGCACAACTTGTGAACCGAAGGGCCTGTTTGTGCTGTAGTGTTCTATGTACATTGTAACTTCTAGGGGAGAGTGTAAACTGGACTTCTACAGTAAATGTGGAGGGATGTAAAATATACTGTTGTTTTGGAATTGTCTGTTTGATTAGCATTGGGCAAGGCTAACACATGAGAGAAGGAACAGGCTAGGTTTTATACCCAACCTGTCTCAGCTCAGCACATTAAAGGTTCTCTGACTGATTGCTTCAGCACAAGGGATAACTAACCAGTGAGAGCTCACACTGTCAATCGCTCCAAAGCAACCTTTCATGGTGCAGAGAGTCAAGAGGCACTCTGAGATTATGAAGTCCAGGGCACACTGCTTAAGACAGAGTTAAGGGCTGTAACATGGTTATCATTCAAGATTAATTTCTTCTGGTTTCAACATTAAAAATCCCATATGTAAAATATTTAGTAACAAATACCTTTGACAACACAGGAATGAGTGATGATAGCTTCCAAGAGTTCTGAATTGTATCCAGGAGACTGGTCAAGAAATCCAGGCTCACCTAATATGATCAAACAATGCACAGGATTACCACATTTAAAATGAGAGATATGTAACACCTCGTACCATAGTTGCTCAAATACAACCTGAGTTCCATCCAAAATTTAAATTACACTTGACATTTTTTGGAGTGTTGCTCAAAACAAAAGACCATAAAAGGCTCAAAAAAGAAAAAATAAATTAACTCAGAACCAAACAGTGTCCAAAGCTAGTTGTGATTCTCCAACTAGACAACACTGTCTAATGCTCCTGAGTATGTTAAGTACACTCACAACCAATCGAAGATATCCAGTTGGATGTGCAGTGTGGTTCACTTACACTTGCTAGAAGCCACACATACTCATACACAGGGACCTGTCCTGTGCAAACAAAAGGAACACGTCCAGGCATTGTGCCTATTTTGAATCAGATGAAAGGTAGGGGACAATAGTTGCCTGGTGCACTCTCCTTGACAACATCTCAGCAGAGTTGACTTATCAACCAATCTCTTTTCTCCTGCAGAATACGTTGCTGAAAACCTTGAAACTCGGAATTCCTCTCTCTGTCCTGAGGAGTGCAAACTTCGGCAGCATAAGGCGGCACACAGTGGTTAGCATTGCTGCCTCACAGCACCAGCAACCTGGGTTCAACTCCCGGCTCGGGTCCCTGTCTGCGTGGGTTTCCTCCGGGTGCTCCGGTTTCCTCCCACAGTCCAAAGATGTGCGGGGTTAGGCAGATTGGCCATACTGAACTACTCTTTACTGTTAGGGAATTGGCATGGTAAATACGTGGGGTTACGGGGATAGGGCCCTGGCTGGGATTGTTGTCAGTTCAGGCTCGATGGGCTGAACGGTCTTCTTTGCAGTGTAGGGAATCAACAATTCAGATTCCTTTTTTCAGAAAAACAAGTTCTGTTATGACCAAGCTAATATTTTTGGAGTGCGTGTCACCATAAAGACATTGGCCTAATTCTGCTCCCTTCGGCCCGTCAAGTCTGCTCAGTCAAAGAACAAAGAACAAAACAGCCCATGTCGCCACCTCCTTGTTCCCACTTCTACCCGTGATCCCTGTCATCCCTGTCTACGTTTATAGATTTTTCTCATCTCCATTCTCCTGCCTTTTCTCCCACCCAGGCCCTACCCCCGTATTAGGGAGAGGGATTACATTTTCCCCTACCTCAATCTCAGTGCAGCCGGACTTTGCCAGTCCCACAACACGACGGCAGTGAAACGCATACATCCGTAATTTTGTGACAGAGTCCCACAAGATCCAGAGAGAAAGAAGAACGATCCCTGGAATGAAGAGCTTGTCATGTGAGGAACAGTTTGAGGACTCTGGGTCAGTCCTCATAGAAGGATGAGAGGGGGGATCTTATTGAAACTTACAGGATACCGCGAGGCCCTGGATAGAGAGGACGTGGAGAGGATGTTTCTACTAGTAGGAAAAACGAGAACCAGAGGGCACGACCTCAGGCTAAAGGGACGATCCTTTAAAACAGAGATGAGGAGGAATTTCTTCAGCCAGAGAGTGGGGAATCCGTGGATTCACCACTTTGCCACAGAAAAGGTGTGGAAGCCAGGACATTGAGTGCCTTTAAGACAGAATAGATAGGTTCTTGATTAATAAGGGGATCAGGAGTTATGGGGAAAAGGCAGGAGAATGGGGATGAGAAAAAATATCATATATGTATGACTGAATGGAGGAGCAGACTCGATGGGCTGAGTGGCCTAATTCTGCTCTTACGGCTTATGGTTTTAAGAGAATAAATTACCATCAGCTACTTTTAAACCTACTTTTATCTCTTTTGCATAGTTTCTGTTTATTAATTATAGAACATCACAGCGCAGAAAAGGCCCTTCGGTCTTCGATGTTGCGCCGACGGTTTCATTATTGCTGTTCCATTGTATTGTACTTTGTCTGTTCCTGTCTCTTTTTCAATAAAAACTTTCTTCAAACTTTGATAAATGCAAAGGAAAATTAAGGTGAGAATTAAGTTTTCAGCACAGGCTGAAGCTGTGAAGTGTTACCTCAGTGTGGTAAGTAAGATAAAGAAATCATAGAAAAAATCCCTACAGTACAGAAAGAGGCCATTTGGCCCATCGAGTCTGCACTGACCACAATTCTACCCCCATATCCGTACATATTTTACCCACTAATCCTCTAACCTGTGCATTTACGGTCAATTTAGCAAATCAACCTAACCCGCACACTGTGGGGGGGAAACCACAGCACCCAGGGGAAACCCACGCAGACACGAGGAGAACGTGCAAACTCCACACAGACAGTGACCCGAGCCGGGAATCAAACCTAAATCCCTGGAGCTGTGAAGCAGCAGTGCTAAACCACTGTGCTACCGTGGGAAGGAAAGGTCACTCCCACTAGTTTGGGGCCCAGCTGAAACTGTTCCTCCTGTCCACCTGAGGTACACTGAGCCCAACACAGAGATCTATCTCTAATACGGAGCGCATTGTCAGTGTCAGACTGGTGTAACACTGCTGCTCATTCTCCCAGTTCTACTCACCTTGGACAGTTCCTCGAGATTCGCAAACAGTCTCCAAGTATCAACATCCAGAAGCCACCCCCTGCACTGTAGATGTTTCAATGTGTTCAGGAAGACCTTGAAAACAAACACAACAGTGAGAAACTTCTAAAAAAAAAATCAGGGAGTCAAAGTCCACAGTAACCGTGGCCCCTTCGAGGGGGTGGTGCTTTGACAGTCATGTGATCAGGCTGGACTCTAAAATAAAGTAAAATTTATTTACGAGTCACAAATAGGCTTATATTAACACTGCAGTGAAGTTACTGTGAAAATCCCCTAAGCACCGCAATCCGGCACCTGTTTGGGCACATCAAGGCAGAATTTTAGCACAGTCAGTGGACCTAATCTTTGGAGTGTGGGAGGAAACCGGAGCACCCGGAGGAAACCCACGCAGACATGGGGAGAACTTGCAAACACCACGCAGACAGTGACCCAAGGCTGGAATTGAACCCGGGTCCCTGACGCTGTGAGACAGCAGTGCTAACCGCTGTACCACCCCAGAGGGACTGCTGCGGACAGGCTGCGTGGAAAGTTGAGCCAATCAGGAGTACAGCATGCATCCTGGCTGGGGGAGGAACCTTAGTTGGAGCCAGGGTGGTGTAGAGAGTAGACATGTGTCACCGTCTCTCTCACATCCTTGTTTGTACATTTATAAATAGTTGTTAACAGATGCGTTGCAGTCTTAAAGAATCACATTCGGATTTATCTCACACAGGAATAAAATGGGCCACTCTTTATAATTATCTGTGGCCCAGTGATATATTACTGTGTATCCCTGCCCCTTTGCGCCATCCCTGCCCCTCCTAATATGACCAATATGTCAGCTGGAACAATGTTTTGGAGCTATTCTGGAGTGAACAGCACAGCTGATCAGACTGCTCAATGGCAGGACCCCTTAACAGCACCGCCAATGTCCAAATTACAGCAGAGAGCATTGATCCCCACACTGACCCGTGACTTTACACAGCCATTTGGATCAGTCAGCCAGTCCCAGCATGAAATTCCCTCTGCCCCTTTAATAACAAGCTCATTGAAATTGGCCTCACTCTGTCCAGGTCTGAATGTAAAGAGTGGGATAGCTGTCCCGCAGGGTAAGTGACAGCAGGAGTTATCATGCTCAGAGAGGGGCGGGGCTGCAGGGAGCCTGGGCAGCCCAGGGGAGGGGCCGAGTGGGGGCCGAGAGAGGGGCCGTGGTGGTGGTGGGGGGGGGCTGCTGATAGAGAGGCAGTGGGTGTGGGGGGGCATGGGGTCTTGGGGAGGCAGTGAAGAACCAAAGGAAGCAATACATCCACAGAAACTGTTAGTATTCTTAAGTTTTCAGAAGAAAAATCACCCTCTAAGGAATCTGCATTGATTGACTCCCAGCGGTGAGGAACGTTCTAGATATTCAGCAGCTCCACCACGCATTCAATCTGTTCCAGATACCCTTGACATATTAACAGTGCTGGGCACTGTTACAAACCCACCTTCTCCATCACCAATAACTTGTCGCTGAGGTAGGTACATTCACTGGTGAAGATCTCCCACATGGCCTGCTGCAGCCTTTTATCCTTATGTTCGAGCTTGGCCTCCGGGTTCAACTTCTGGATCTTCATCGCGTACGCCCAGTTTTTATCCTGACGGGAGAGATGCATTATTACAGAAACAGAAACTTTGAAAATGACCAGGGCTCCAATAAAGTACAAACTCTTCCCACTGGCAGAGGGGACAAGGGCGTAGATGGAAGGGATTGGCCATTTATCAGTGAATGGTTGAGTCCAGAACACACGGCCTGAGAGCGTGGAGAAGGCAGGTTCAATTGTGGTTTTCACATGAAATTTGGATAATTACCCAGAGAGAGAATATTTGCAGGGAAACAGGGAAAAGTCAGGCACATGGGATTAGGTGAGCAGCTCTTGCAGAGAGCCAACGAGGTCGGCACAGTGGTTAGCACTGCTGCTTCACAGCTCCAGGATCCTGGGTTCGGTTCCTGGCTCGGATCACTGTCTGTGTGGAGTTTGTACATTCTCCTCGTGTCTGCATGGGTTTTCTCCGGGTACTCCAGTCCAAAGATGTGCAGGTTAGGTTGACTGGCTATGCTAAGAAATTGCTCCTTAGTGTCGAGGGATGTGTAGGTTAGAGGGATTAGTGGGTATAATATGCAGGGATATGGGGGTAGGGCCTGGGTGGGATTGTGTTCATTCAGACTCGATGGGCCGAAGAGCCTCTTTCTGCACTGTAGGGTTCTATGATTCTATGAAGGTATGATGGGCTGAATGACCTCTTTCTGGCCAGCGATTCCCAGTTTTTTATACCAATAGGGTGTACGCATCGAGACAAACACAGGCAGAGAAACATGAGTGGCACGCTGGCATGCACTGCTGCTTCACAGTGCCAGGGATCCAGGTTCGAGTCCCAGCTTGGGTCACTGTCTATGTGGAGTTCTCCCCGCGTCTGTGCGAATTTCCTCCAGGTGCTCCAATTTCCTCCAAAGATTTGCTGGTTAGAGGGCCTGGCCACGCTATATTGCCCATTAGCATCCCAAGATGTGCTGGTTAAATAGATTAGCCATGATAAATGCGGTTATGTAGGGTGGGTGTAGGTAAATTACTCTGCAGATGCTGGGCCAAACAGCCTCCTTCTACCTGTCTCTGATTGACTGACTCCCGAATATCAGTGGGCCCACTTATGAGGGAAACTTTAACTGTTAAAGACCTCAATTAGAGTCATATTCTGGGCATGACCCTTACGGAACCATTGATAAAAGAATTCAACAGGATGGACGGGGAGACTTTCTTTCCAGTGAGGGCAGAGTTTAGAAGCAGGTGATAAAATCTTAATCACGGATTCAGCTATTTAGAAGTAAAATAAAAAAAAAAAAACCATGTTTTTAACACAGGGTAATGAAAATCTAGAACCTTCTCTCAACAGTTGTACATGGAAGTGAGACTTTTAGGACTGAACGGGTGTATGTTCGCTAAGTGATACATCGAGGGATAGAGTGGGTAAACGGAATGGTCGGAAAGGTTATACGGGATTCTAAGGGGAAGCGTTCACAGCAAATTACGTGAGTGAGGAAATACCTCAGAATCAGCAGCATTTCTTCTGGAATCCGAACTCGTGGCTGTGAGAGAGAGAGTGTGTGTGTGTGTGTGTGTGTGTGTGAAGACAGGTCAGTGCTAGTGATGAGTCAGAACAAAATACCTTGTATTGTTGGAAGCCAAAATCTGTGCAGTTCTCAATCTCAAGCGAGGACAGAAGGTTCTCCAGGTCCGACATCTGCTTTTGTTTCACTTTATTCTGAAACCAGAACGTGAGGGTTTAGTGTGATAAAATACTTCATTTGCACCTCTGTCAGACCGATTTCGGAGGGGTGATGTCTGATTGTGTAAGGATTTGGTTTTGGGAAAGTCAAGATCAATTTACCGCAATCCTTAAAAATACCTCCAGCCGGACGGGGTGCTCCCCCGACCCCCTCGGAGACCCGTGCGTCTGGGGGCCTCTCCTCACTCTGTATCCTTGTCGGAAACGCCAGCTGCACCAATCACAATTTGATGACAGTTGAGAAAGAACAATCTGGAAACTGTTCCATGGCCTCTCATTTTCTGTATGTGTTCTTTGTGCCCCTCCTCTGACTGTGTGCTCCTGCTAAAATCTTCACTCACAAGGGCGTGGGCATCTCAGGTGAGCTTGGCATTTATTACCCCACCTTCTAGTTACCTCGGTGTTGGAGGGGGTGATGATGGTGGTGGTGGGGGTGGCAGTCTCTGGATTTAACAGTCTAAACCATTGGAGTTTTCAGTGGTATCAAACTTGATCCTAGGATTGCAATATTATCCTGGTTTCAATAAGAGAGTGCTCTCATTTGTCTTTAGCTCCAAACACGAATAGATTGAGATAGAACGACAGTAAATTGTAACTTGCACCCATGAGTCAACAGGGTGGAACAGCAAGGAAGAGCTCACCCCCCCCCCCCCTACCCCCAGCGCCACTCCCCCACCGCCAACCCCCCAATACAAGAACCCTTGGATTTAACCCCTACTCCGGCCCAGTTAGCTGACCTGTGCTGGGGTCAGGGGTTGCAGCATCACGTTACCCCATGTGCCAGGGGACAGTAAACTGTTCAACCTGGTTCGAATCACTATCCCTGCTCCACACACACATCAATAACCGCTCAGTGCAGAAAGATGAGACAGAGTGCTGAACAAAAAACATCATTGATTATAACCAATAATTGATTATAATGAAACGGACAGATCCAGGGGGCACATACAATGAGGTCCAAGCAACCTCAAGGGCAGCGCAGTAGCCCAGTGGTTAGCACTGCTGCTTCACAGCTCCAGGATCCTGGATTTGATTGCCAGCTTGGGTCACTGTCTGTGTGGAGTTTGCACATTCTTCCCATGTCTGTGTGGGTTTCCTCCGGTTTCTTCCCATAGTCCGAAACATATGCTGGTTAAGGTTCGTTGACCATGCTACCCGAACAGGCACCGGAGTGCGTCGACTAGGGGATTTTCTCAGTAACTTCACGGCAGTGTTAATGTAGGCTTACTTGTGACACAAATAATTAAGCTTGAAGCTTTAAACCAGGGGTACAGCGCTTTCAGATTAAGCTTCAGATTAGACAAGTTTGTACTTGCTACATTTATCTGGGTTTGTGAGAATCACTGTAAACAGAACCTCCCCAAGTACAAGGAGGTGACTGAGGCACAAACTCACTGCTATCTCGGCAAGTGTTTGACACAAGTTGCCCAATGTATACGAACTATTTGTTCAGTCTGTAACAGATTCCACCTCCAAAACCTGAGGGAGTGTCAGAGCACTAAACAATCTATTAAAAGATTACACACAGCATTACCGTTCCTCGTTTGGTGAAAGGCCACTTTGACTTCTTGGATTCTGAAAGAGAAAGTTGGGGGCAGTTTTAGAATGTTGCCATCGTCTCCGGCAAATCGCACTTCCTTCTTCAAATTACCCAACGCACGGCCCACTGAGCACCCGCAACACCAAGCTTCTGAAATACCAGTTATCGACAAAGTAAGCAGGCTGTGGAAGATCCTATCTGACTTGTACCCAGGTCAGTGGGCTTACCCGTATTGAGGATGGGTGTTGACGCTGTACAGTAAAGGTGCTCTGTGCTGTTAGAGATTAATAAATCCCCGGGAAATATCTCCAGCTCTGGTAAACAAACAACCAAAGAACTGCGCCGACGTTGAGACAAAGACCTGCAACAGAGAGAGGGACAAGCGTAACGAGGGCAATTTTTAATGGGTTTATTTAAACGCAACTGGATTAAGGGATCTTACATGGGGCAAAAGGGATTAACATCCATCTCTAAAGACATCACTTTTAGAATCTACAGGTTCTCTACAGGGCAGGAGAAGGCCAATCGGATCTGCAGTGAGCATCCTGTCCCGCTCTATCCCTGTAACCCCATGCATTTACCCTTTTAATTCCCCCAACCTATGCATCTATGGGACACTCAAGTGCAATTTAGCATGGCCAATCCACCTAACCTACACATCTTTGGATTGCGGGAAGAAACCAAGCTCCCGGAGAAAATCCACATACACATCACCCCCCAGGGGCAGAGAGACAGGGGCAGCAACCAGCTGAAGCTAGTCCCAATACAGACTTGATCCAAACCTTGCCAAGACTGAACTGAACTGAACAAATAATTGTCACTACAATATATGAATTTTTAATCAGTGTTACTGAAATTGCGGGTCTAAACTGTGTCCCTAACTTTCATAAACAATTGGCAGCTGTGGCTGTGAAAAACTTCTGTTTAGATTTATGTGAAAGCTTTGCTTGCAAGATTATTTTTAAAAATATGCTGCCAACTTCCAAGCTAATCTCAGAATGCCTGCTAAGTTTAAAATGTGGCCAAGATAGCGTTGAAGAAATATCTTAAAAGTCTTTTAACTGAAGCAAACCATACAAAGGATCCCATGTAAACCAACCCAGAATGTTCCAGAATACATTACATAAATGCAAGTTTTTTTTAATCTTTCAAAATAAAAGTTTATTTATTAGTCACAAGTAAGGCTTATATTAACACTGCAATGAAGTTACTGTGAAAGTCCCCTACTTGCCACACTCCAGCATCTGTTCGGATCAATGCACACAACCAGCATGTCTTTCGGACTGTGGGAGGAAACCGGATCACCCTGAGCAAACTCATGAAGATATGGGGAGAATGTGCAAACTTCACACAAACAGTGACTCAAAGCAGGGAATCGAATCTGGATCCCTGGCGCTGTGGGGTAGCAGTGCTAACCACTGTGCCATCCTGATCTTTCATCAGAATGGTTTCTAAACTTGCCTCATTATTACCCACATGTGCCTTGTGCCACGAGCAGAACTTTCTTCAACCAATTGGCAGTCTAAAGTAGAATCACGAACATACCAAACTACCTGGCATCTGCACACTGCTTTCCTTAGGATTTAGGTATTATATAAATGCAGTGTGTTGTTCATTCATGTTGCTTATACTGAGTCAGCAGAGTTTGAGGCTCTCTCCTACCTGCTTGTCCACAGCCATAGCTGCAGGTGGGGACAAGCAGGGAAGGAATTCTCTCCCCAACCCCTCCACATTGGTGTCCTGGCCACTGAAATCATTATCATCAAAATGGAAGCCCACCCCCTCCCCTCTCCTCTCCCCCACCTCTTACCTCAGCTGCAGGCTGCTTCAATGCTGAAGAGCTTCCTATTGCCGCTTGACCTTCCAACTTCAACAACCCACCCTCCTGTATCTGTAATCGTGCAGGGAACATACTTCCTGACTATTAACTGATTTGGAGAAATCGTTTCCCGACCATTGTTTCCCACACATTGTGTTATGTGACCTCACTTGACCCTGATGTTAGGGTTCCAGTCTAAAGGGTAACACTTTGCCCCATGCCAGTCTTATATTCAGTACGAAGTCTCACAACACTAGGTTACAGTCCAACAGGCTTATTTGGTAGCATAAGCTTTCGGAGCACTGCTCTTTCATCAGTATTGAGTTGGCTTCACAAACTGGGCATATATAGACACAGACTCAATTACAAGATAACGGTTGGAATGTGAGTCTTTACAGGTACAGACAATATGAGTGGAGAGAGGGTTAAGCACAGGTTAAAGATAGGACAGTTAGTGAGATTGTGCAAGCCCAGGCAAGTCGTGGGAGTTACAGATAGTGTGACGTGAACCCAAGATCCCGGTTGAGGCCGTCCTCACGCATGTGGAACTTGGCTATCAGTCTCTGTTCAGCATCTCTGAGTTTTCGTATGTTGTGAAGATGAGGGGGATTGCAACAGACTCTCACAGATGCTAAAAGATGCCAATTGGTTAAAGGAAAGAAAATGTTTACATTTGTAGAATGTACTACATCGGCTTTCTCAGAAGTTTTTCATAGCCACAGCTGCCAACTGTTTATGAAAGTTAGGGACACAGTTTGTAGCAGCAATTTCAACAATACAAATGGGTAGATATATGCTCTGAGAAACGGAACAAAGACAGAGGAGCTGTGTGCAGCTTTGAAGTGCAATATTCTTCAATGCTGATTCTTTACAGTGCCAATTACCCGATCCCTAACTACAGATTCTGTCTCACCCATGCTCTCTCAGTGCTCCGAAATTTTACATGGTCTAGCACTATATCTGGGTGACTCCTCAAGACGCACCTCAGAGGTCATGCTGGCCTGTAGTGCCCCTGGCCTTTGGTGCCTTTGCAGGCAACCTCTGGAGGGCCAACACTTTGGTGTCACGAATGTAGCTATGCCACCCTAGTTAGCCCACCACCCTTGAGATACACTGGCATCAGGAAGCAGGGGAATTCAGAAGGGCTGGAGACTGCCCAGTCTCCTGAGTGGAAAGCCCAAGATGGCCTCCAGCATTTCTTCCTTCCTTGGGACGCTCCTGGGACATTCCACGTGATGGAAGGACAGCTGGAGTGAGCTGTGGGAGCCTCTGCATCACCTGGCACTTCTTACTGTGTTTACCCCAGTCCAATGCCGGCATCTCTACATCGTCACCTGGCACTGCCAGTCCCACAGGCCCAGTATTGCCTGCACCATGGTTTGAGAACCCTCAGCAATGGATTACTGCACTTGGGGCCCCTCTGCAATTGCTCTCTGTGACTGGGCCATGCTCTTGAAGCCCTCAGTCTTAGTCCCTTGACCTTCAGCTGTGGTCCTCAGAGACTGCGCTATGCCTTGAACCCTGCTATCCAGGGTGACCGTTTCCTGCCCCAGGCTTTCCACTGCAGTCTCCACCCTTGCTGGGTTGGCCTGGGTACCATGCCACGCTGGCACCATCTGTGCCTGAAGGCTGTGGGACTCCTCCAAGTGGCCTTGCAGTTGCCGGAATGTTACTGACAGCCCCTCTGGCAATTTGCCTCTGCATCTCCAGCAGCTCTGTGAGAACTGATCCCAGCGGCTCAGCATCTCAGAGGGAGGTTTTCTGGGATCCAACAGACTCTTGGCTGCCTGAAGACATTCCCTCTTCCACCTGATGTGGATCTACAACTGCATGGTGGACAGGTGATGTATGTTAGCACCGTGCTTGGGCAGGAAAGAGTGCCAGAGGGATTTGAGGAAGATGGTGGGAGGGGAGGTTTGGGTGGTGTGGGGTGTCAGGGAGTAAATTGATTCTCTACAAAGTGTGGAGCTGCTCTCTGCAATGCCATCCTGCCTGGTGTGACTAGCTGCGTGTGCAGAGGGAGCATTTCAATACAACTTGCCCTTGGTGACAGTGTCCAGCTGTGGGCCAGTTTGGGTCAGTCACACACTGCGAGCACTCCATCCCAGCTCGTTTCCACTGGGGGTTCTTTCAGTGCACTAAGTGTAGGACAACTGCAGTCTGATTTGCGTACCTGTTTTTTCCACCCAGAATGACCCTTAGCCACATTTTGGGAAAATTCTGCTCTGGGTTTTGGGGTTATTGGTCCAGTGACTTTATCACTGCCATCATACATAATGAAGCTACTGTACTGTGGGCGGCATGGTAGCACAGTAGTTAGCGCTGCTGCTTCACAGCTCCAGGGTCCTGGGTTCGATTCCCGGCTCGGGTCCCTGTCTGTGTGGAGTTTGCACATTCTCCCCGTGTCTGCGTGGGTTTGCTCCGGTTTCCTCCCACAGTCCAAAGATGTGCAGGTTAGGTTAATTGGCCATGTTAAATTAACCGTAGATGCGTAGGTTAGAGGATTAGTGGGTACAATACATCCGGATATGGAGTTAGGGCTAGGTTGATTGGCCATACTAAATTAACCACATTTGCATAGGTTAGAAGCTTAATGGGTAAAACATATAGGGATGTGGAGTTAGGGCCTGGTTGAGATTGTGGTCAGTGCAGACTCGATGGGCTGAATGGTCTCTTTCTATACTGTTTCTCTCTGATTTACTACCACACCGTCTCCCTGGAATTCCCAGCACTTTCCTTTCCTCAGACTGCCGGCATTTGGAAAGCTGATGTGGTTTGATTATCTGATGTGTAAACTACTGAACCTCACTATTATCAATTTTACTGGAAACGCAAACCAGGCCAATTCTACCAGTGGAATTTTAACCCCACTTTTACACTAGATTAGCAAGTTAAAAGCCTTGTATATCAATGCTTTTTGCATGTCTCATACTGTAGAAACAGTGTGACACTTTTAAGAGTGGAGATGAAATATGATCAGATGTTGCTTACAAACATCGCTTTTGACTCTGTTGCCTGGTTACTGTACCTTCTTACCAATGCTTTCGTCACTCACTCGTCAGTAATCACCAGTATCCAATTGATTTGAAAGATAGCAAAAAAACCCAAAGTGTAATTAAACCGGCTAATCCCTTAGGGTTCTAACTAACCTGATGAAAATAGGCCGCCCAAGTTAGCACCTTTTACAAACATTCAGTTTGTATCAAATGCTTGCTTTGCCACAAGAGGAAATACTCAGTGTTGGAAAAGTTATTAAAAAGCTTCTAGACGGCAAACAGTTCAAGCGTTCCAAACTTCATTCACACAACAATCGCAATGTTTGTGCAGTCAATTAAACTAAGCCATTTCTGTCAAAGTCCACGTTAGCGGACACCGTTTATGAGCGCATTGATCTAATCTGACCAGCGGGAATCTGACTTGTTGAATGGGCCCCTCTAACACCAAGTCCATTCAGGAAGCGTCAATACGCAGTGTGAAGCTCTCTATAAACTGGCATTAGAAGGGTTGGCCTTTATAGCCCGGAACTGAGAGATCCTATTGCCGTTCCTGAGTGGTATAACTGAATGATGCACCTCTGGAAATAAGCTGTCATGTAGGAGGGGCTACTTAATATCACAAAGCAAAATAACAACATTAGTCAATATTCATCTTTACCAGATTTTTTTCTACCAGTTTTAATGACAGTGATGGTGGGTGCTCTGAACTCCAGTGCCTGACACTACAACATATCCCAGCTATGCCTGCAACACCACATTCTGCACTCGCTCCTTTCCTTCTCTATGACCAGTATGCTTTGTTTGTATAGTGCACAAGAAACAATAATTTTAGTGTAGGCTAATACATGTAACAATCATAAATTAGATCAATGGTATTTGTGTGTAAATGTGGTTGAATGAAAAACGTGCTGGTTAGGGTGCATTGACCTTACTAAATTCTCCCTCAGTGTGCCCAAACAGGCGCTGGAGTGTGGCGACTAGCGGATTTTCACAGTAACTGCATTGCAGTGTTAATGTAAGCCTACTTAGAACATAGAACATAGAACATTACAGCACAGAACAGGCCCTTCGGCCTTCGATGTTGCGCCGACCAATATAAAAAGCAATGCCCCTCCAAACTAAACCATTCCCTTCTCTTCCATATACTTATCAACTAACCTCTTAAACGCCACCAAACTTGGCGCATCTACACTTGTAACTAATAAATAAATAAAACTTTAAACATTGAAAGGTCATTCATCACATCTCAGCCAATATCTCTGAAAAAGACCCGTACCTACCAACCATTTGGGTGCTAAATGATTCTGGGGTTTTATCCTGAGGTTAATCCCACATGATGACCACACTCTGGGATAGAGTCTGACTGAGCAATGGCATAGAATGGGTGATAATGAGCTGGCAATCTGGTTTACAATTCCTACTTTCACGGCACTAGATATATGCCATGGATGTGGAGATGCCGGTGTTGGACTGGAGTAAATACAGTACGAAGTCTCACAACACCAGGTTAAAGTCCAACAGTAAACCCAAAAGCTTTCGGAAACGCTGTTCCTTCATCAGGTGTGTAGAAGGTTCTGATCAGAGAAAGGCATATAAAGGCACACAAAGTTTACAGAATACTGATCGGAATGCTTGTTTCTGGGGCAAATACAGTAAGAAGTCTCACAACACCAGGTTAGAGACCAACCAGTTTATTTGATAGTAATCTCACAAGCTTTCAGAAATGATGCTCCTTTGTCAGAAAAGTTCTGATCAGGGAAAGGCATATAAAGTCACACAGACAGTTTACAGATTACTGATTAGAATGTGAGTCTTTACAGCTAACCTGCTATTCAAGTCTTAAAGGTGCAGACAGTGTGAGTGGAGATAACATTAGGCATGGTTTAAAGAGATGTGTATTGTCTCCAGACAGGACAGTACGTGAGATGTTACATTATCTGCATCTCTAAGACTTGAATAGCAGGTTAGCTGTAAAGACTCACATTCTAATCAGTAATCTGTAAACTGTCTGTGTGACTTTATATGCCTTTCTCTGATCAGAACTTTTCTGACAAAGGAGCATCATTTCTGAAAGCTTGTGAGATTACTATCAAATAAACTGGTTGGTCTCTAACCTGGTGTTGTGAGACTTCTTACTGTATTTGCCCCAGAAACAAGCCATTCAGCCCAACTGATCCATGTTAGGGTGTATGCTCCATTCTGAACCTCCTCCCATCTTGTTTATTTGAAATCTATCCCCTTGTTATTTAAATATTTGTCTACTTTCCCCTTAAATGCATTTTTCCCATTCACTTCAAATGCTCAGTGTGTTAGTGAATTCCACATTCCCCCCCATTCTCTGCATAAGGGCAATTCCCAATTGGATTTGTTGGTGATTATCTTATATTGATGGTCCCTGGTTATGCTCTTCTCCATAATCATAGAACCCTACAGAGCAGAAAGAGGCCCTTCGGCCCATCGAGTCTGCACCAAATACAATCCCGCCCAGGCCCTACCCCCATCTCCCTACATATTATACCCACTGATCCCTCTAACCTACGCACCCCTAGATACTAAGTGGGAATTTCTTAGCATGGCCAATTAACCTAACCTGCATATCTTTGGACTGTGGGAGGAAACTGGAGTACCCAGAAGAAACCCACGCAGACACGAGGAGAACGTGCAAACTCCACACAGACAGTGACCCCGAGCCAGGAATCGAACCCAGGACCCTGAAGCTGTGAAGCAGCGGTGCTAACCCACTGTGCTACCGTGCCACACACGTGGGAAAGAAAGTTACATGGGTAAGAAGGGTATAGAAGGATATGGGCCAAACATGGGCAATAAGAGGAATCAGTTTCTCTTTATCCAGTCTATCAAATCCTTTCATCATTTTAAAGGCTGCTATTAGGTCACTCCTCATCCTTTGATCCTAATCGCAATGTTGACAGGGTCTAAGCCTAATGCTCCTCTTTTTGTTCTGAGTGTTTGGTGACTTTCCCCAGCACGCCACGTCCCCACTTGTGAGTAGCACACGTGAAGCCCACGTGATGTCGTTCTCACTCTCAGGTTGGGTGAATGACCAGAGGCTGGAGAATCTCCGTCAAACCCTCCAATGATGTTTGCTTCATTTTCAGGTTGGCGCCCGCTCTGGATGAGAATCCAGTTGGGGCCAGCGGGGGGTGGTGCAGGGACCTCACGCTATTCAGGAATCCTGATTTTTAGCTGGTGCCCCATTCATCAGGGCAACTGGACTCCAATTATGTTCAATTTACATAAGACACTAGTTGAATCTCATCTGGAATAGTGTACGGTTCTTATAGAATCACAGAATCCCTACAGTGCAGAAGGAGGCCATCATAGAACATAGAACAATACAGCACAGAACAGGCCCTTCGGCCTTCGATGTTGTGCCGACCAAAATAAAAAGCAATGCCCCTCCTAACTAAACCATTCCCTTCTCATCCATATACTTATCAACTAACCTCTTAAACGCCACCAAACTTGGCGCATCTACAACAGCTGCAGGCAGGGCATTCCACTCCCTAATCACTCTTTGAGTAAAGAACCTACCTCTGATATCCGTCCTATAACTCATACCCCTTAATTTAAAGCTGTGTCCCCTCGTGCTAGCATTCTCCATCCTAGGAAAAAGGCTATCACTGTCCACCCTATCTAAACCTCTAATCATCTTATATGCTTCAATAAGATCCCCTCTTAGCCGCCTCCTTTCTAACGAAAACAACCTCAAATCCTTCAACCTCTCTTCATAGGACCTGCCCTCCATACCAGGCAACATCCTGGTAAACCTCCTCTGTACCCTCTCCAATGCCTCCACATCTTTCTTATAATGTGGGGACCAGAACTGCACACAATACTCCAAGTGCGGCCGCACTAGAGTTTTGTACAGTTGCAACATGATGCTGCGGCTCCTAAATTCAATCCCCCTACCAATAAAAGCTAAGACTCCATATGCCTTCTTAACAACTTTATCCACTTGACTGCCTACTTTCAGGGATCTATTGACACATACACCAAGATCCTTCTGTTCCTCAACACTATTAAGAGCCCTACCATTAGCCCTATACTCTACACATTTATTGTTCCTGCCAAAGTGCATTACCTCACACTTTTCCACATTAAACTCCATTTGCCACCTCTCGGCCCAGCTCTGCAACTTGTCCAAGTCACTCTGTAAACTAAAACACCCCTCTTCACTATCTACCACACCACCAACTTTAGTATCATCTGCAAATTTACTGATCCATCCCTCAATACCCTCATCCAGATCATTTATAAAAATTACAAACAGCAGGGGCCCCAAAACAGACCCCTGAGGCACACCACTCGTCACCGAACTCCACGATGAATATCTCCCATCAACCACCACCCTCTGTCTTCTATCTGCCAGCCAATTTCTAATCCAATTAGCTAAATCACCCTCTATTCCACACATCTGCATTTTCTGTAGAAGTCTTCCATGGGCCACCTTATCAAAAGCCTTACTAAAGTCCATATATACTACATCAACCGCCTTACCCCCATCCACCTCTCTGGTCACTTTCTCAAAAAACTCAATGAGGTTAGTAAGGCATGACCTACCCTTCACGAAACCATGCTGACTATCCCCAATCAATTCATTTCTCTCTAAATAACTATAAATCCTATCCCTAATAATTCTCTCCAATACCTTGCCCACCACAGAAGTAAGACTCACTGGCCTATAATTCCCAGGAAGGTCTCTCTTCCCCTTCTTAAACAATGGGACCACATTCGCCATCCTCCAGTCCTCCGGAACCACACCCGTAACCAACGAGGACCTGAAGATCAGAGCCAGAGGCTCTGCAATCTCCTCTCTTGCCTCCCATCGAGTCTGCACCATCCACAATCCCACCCAGGCCCTATTCCCGTAACCCCACATACTTACCCTGCTAGTCCCCTGACACTAGGGTCAATTTAGCACAGCCTGTGCACCAAACCGAGACATCTTTTTGCCTGTGGCAGGAAACCGGAGCACCTGAAGGAAACCCACACAGACACAGGGAGAATGTGCGATCCCCACAACGATAGTGACCCGAGACTGGAATTGAACCCGGGTCCCTGGCGCTTTGAGGCAACATTGTTAACCACTGTGCCACCATGCCACCAATTCTGGGCACCTCACTATAGGAAGGATGTGAACACACTGGAGAGACAGTGTAGAATAAGTTTGTAAGGATGGTTCTTGTGATGAGAAACTTCACTCAGGAGGATAGATTGGAGAGGTTGAGACTGTTCTCCTTGGAGAGAAGGTGCCTCAGAAGAGATTTGATAGAGATGTTCAAAATCATGAGGGTGCTGGACAGAGTTGATAAGAAAAAAACCATTCCTCTTTGGAAGTGGATCAAGAACAAAAGATTTAAGATGATTTACAAAAGAAGCAAACATGATGTCAGAAAATTTTTTTCCCTCAGGAAGTGATTCATGTTGGAACGCGGTACTTGGAAGAGTGGTGGGGGCCAGGTTCAACTGGAAGGATTACTTGAATAGCAACAATGTGCAGGCATAGAGAGAAAAAACAGGGGACTGGCACAAAACAATGTCAGTAAGAGGTCTGACAACACCTCATTCGCCTGACGAAGACACAAAGGCTGACAGCTTGCAAGTTTACTATCAAATAAATCGGTTGGATTTAAAATTGGTGTTGTCAGACCTCTTACTGAGTTTACCCCAGTCCAACGCCGGCATCTCTACAACAGAAACATTGCCCATTTGAAGAGCTGGTATAGACACAATGGATCAAATGGCCTCCCTCCACTCTGTGATTCTGTTCCTCTTGCCTGTTAACATTGTGACTGCCTCAAATCACTAACTCTACAAGCTCACAAATTTGTATGAAGATGTTTTGCCTTATCTCTAATTCCAAAATATGTAATCCAGTATCAGTAGCCCCTCATTTTGGACCCCTGAACTACTGGAATTAATCTGCTTTCTCCTCGTCCTCCTTCAGGTAACATGTACTAAGAGGGCACTGGCAGCCATTGGATTGGTCAGAGTCAGGCAGAGGGTTGCCATTAGTTTCTGCAATGTGACTGACCAGGAAACTCTCCCACTCTTACTACCTGCTTTCAGGAACAGTGGTAAGATTTACAGACTGATAATCAACCTGTCTCAATACAATAGGAATGCGCTTCCCATGACTGTCAAATCCTACAGTGGGATTGCTCCAGAGGTAGGAACGTTAAACTGTGCCACAAGATACCCTCTCTGCTTTCATCCAGCCTCATCTCCAAACTTTGTGGGGCTTAGCTCCCCCCTTTGTAGCTGGATCCCAGACTTCCGAACCCATATTCCGCAATCAGTAAGGATAGGCAACTTCACCTCCTCCACAATCATCCTCAACACCGGTGTCCCAGAAGGTTGTGTCCTCAGCCCCCTATTATACTCCTTATACACCTACAGACCTAACTTGCATTAAGTTGCTATTTCTCTACACCCTAGCTATGACTGTAACACCACATTCTGCACCCTCTCCTTTCCTTCTCTATGAACGGTATGCTTTGTCTGCATTTTATACGGCTTCTATCATATCATCTTGTAATCTGCGGTGTTCGAGTGAAAATAACCAGGAGTAACTGGAAAAATAGGTTTATCCGTTAACCAAATGCACAGAAATGGGGTTTTATAAATGCAATCAAGCATGGATGTGATGTTGCATACCTCTCTGGCTTTGCTTCTTGAATTGTCTGGTAAAAGAGAGAGAAATAGAGAATTAGGAAACAGTGGGAAAGTTTTGGGTATATTGTAAAAATGATTAGATAATCAAACGTAATTAGTTTGCACAAAATAATTAATGTGGTTCTGAGACGAGAGAAGACGTTCAGAATCACACAATGAAATGCTCTGTGCCATTGCTGGTGTAATGTACACAGCAAATTCCCGCAAATAACAACCAGATAGTTTGTGTTAGGCGTGGATTGAGAGAGAGATCTTGGCACACTTCCTGTGGGCACCACTGGAGTTCCTGTTATGTTTAGGTCACATTTTGTTGTTTTATAAGTTCTTAATTCATAACGGAACTCAGAGTGGGAAGTTACCGCTGTGATTGAGCGAGCCAGAAACTGGGTTCATACACTTCTCTCAAAGTGCCTTCTGATTTTTTTTCTACTCAGTAATGATGATTTTTGGTTATCCAAAATCAAGTTCAGACAAAAGATTTTAAATTCCAAAACTTGGCATGTCTTACCAATCCTGTTACTTGTACAGGTCAACACCCCGCTGTGTAAAACATTGGCAACAATTGAAGCAGCTAACAACATAGAACGTTACAGCTCAGAAACAGGCCTTTCGGCCCTTCTTGTCTGTGCTGAACCACTTTTCTGCCTAGTCCCACTGACCTGCACTTGAACCATATCCCTCCACACCCCTCTCATCTATGTACCTGTCCAAGTTTTTCTTAAAAGTGAGCTCGCATTTACCACTTCACCCGGCAGCTCATTCCACACTCCCACCACACTCTGTGTGAAGAATGTTAGGGGAAGGTTCCTTTTAAATTTTTCTCCTTTCACCCTTAACCAATGTCCTCTGGTTTTTTTTCTTTATCTTCAGTGGAAAAAGCCTGCTTGCATTTACTCTATCTACACCCATCTAAATCTTATACACCTCTATCAAATCTCCCCTCATTCTTCTACACTCCAGGGAATAAAGTCCCAACCTATTCAACTTTTCACGTGCTGGTCTTTAGCTACTTGCTCAGAATAGAGGGAAGGAGGAAAGTTGGCTTAACCTACCAACTGTTTTCTGAGTTCTTAATTTTTTTTAATGCTTCCCAAATCCCTGAAAAAATGGCAATATTGGTTAAATTCCTGATTGTTGGCAGAATCAGGAAGGCAGACGTATAAGCCTGCCTCAGTAGGCCCGATTTAAAATTCCACAAATAAACTTGGTTTCAGGTTTCTATTGAAGGATCCCACAAAGTGTAAACACAGTCGGGAAAATTTGGAACTTTTCCTCTCGCTGAGCTGGCTCCTCACTGCTTACGGCCAATGTCAGGTGTGGCTCACCAAGTTAATGCTTTCACTTCTTTTCTGGAAGTCATAGTTCCTCAATCAAACAACACAAAATCCAGGCGATGCTGCAGTGAAGCACTGAGGGAGCATTGTACAGGAGCCAACCTTGGGTTAAAATATTAAACCGAGCTCTCATCTTCTCTCTCAGGTGGATGTAAAAGAGCAGGAAGTTCTCCCCAGTGTCCCGGCTAATAATAAGCTCTCAGTCAACATCACTGAAAACAGATGATGTCATTGACATTTACGGGATCTTGCTGTGTGTAAGTTGGCTGCCACGTTACAAACAGTGACTGCGCTTTGGAAGTACTGCATCATCTGTAATGTTTTTTGGGTCGTCCTGTGTTTGGGAAAGGCTCTATATAAACGCACTTTACTATTTTCATTCTGGTCCTCTCCATTTCGGTCAATATTGAGAGTCTGCCTCTTTTCCACTATACTGATAGAGCTGCCCATCGCTACCCAATTCTCACTCTGAAGCCGTTCTCTGCTACCCCGGCTGGCCACTGGTGCTGTGGGAATCTTTTTCTTGGAAATCCCTTTCTTATAAGTGGATTTCGAAAGAAAATGCTTGTGATAAAGTTGTTCAAATATCTTTATATATTTGCAATGGGTGATTTTCACTTTTTTTTGTCATAGACAGTTTGAGGGCATTGTAGGCTTTTCCAATTTTAAACATCATGAAACTTGCAGCCTGTGTCCCACTTTTTAAATGCCACCCCCACCCCTGTAGCTGGTGATGTGATATTTATTTTTAAAGCTTAATGAATCCTGATGTATAGTACACACAAGAGCTTATCATTTAATGTGTGACTACAATAATTTGTCATTGAGAGAATGGGGCATTTAGAGAGTGTCTTTCCTCATTCTAAAATGATTTTTTTTTTTAAATACTGCAAGAAAATAAGCCTCTTTTGAGGAACTGATACAGATTTGGTGGGGGGAAGTGGTTTGAGTCAGAATTGGGTTATGAGTAGAGACGAGCATTAGAAAAACAGGAGGTATTGAAGCTTTAAGGTGTGAGTGAATATTTCAAATAGAGAGAGAGACAAAATATGAGTGAGAATGTGAATGAAATGGAAATGACCGAAGACCACAAATTCATTGTCTCACTCTGCCACTCATTTAAAGACAACTAGAGAAGGAAATACAGCAAGTCCCTACTTAATGGTGCTTCATTTTCACATCAGTAAATTAACAGGGTCTGTAATCGTTGCAAGCTTTAGCATCGATTCCCAAGTGACCTGATTGGTATTTGGAGTGGCCCTTGTTCTCTAACCCTCCGACTTGCGTCCTCTCCTCTCCTTCTTTCTGTGGCTCTGTCTTCCATTATTATGAAGTGCTTTGAAAGACTAGTCATGGCATGTTCTGGCCTCCCGGACTGCCCGGATCCATTACAGTTCGCTTATCGCCAACTCCCTGACCTGACACTCAACCCTGGAACACCTCGACAACAAAGACACTTATGTTAGATTCCTACTTATATACTACAGCTCAGCCTTCCATTTTCCTATGAGAGTCATCTCCAAACTGTGTGGCCTGGGGCTTGGTTCCTCTTTCTGTGACTGGATCCCAGACTTGCTAACCCATAGATCACAATCAGTAAGGATAGGCAACAACACCTCCTCCACGATCATCCTCAACACTGATGCTCCACGAGGTTGTATTCTCAGCCCCCTATTATAATCCTTATACACCTACGGACCTACCTTGCATTAAATTAATCTTTCTCTACACCCTAACTATGACTGTAACACTACATTCTGCACTCTCTCCTTTCCTTCTCTATGTACGGTATGCTTTATCTGTATAGCGCGCAATACATGTGACAGTAGTAAATCAAATCAAATCCTGCCTCTCACTAATACCACTCATCTTCCAATCCCTCGCTCATGAGGGGGTGGGGTGGGGGGCAGGCAGAGGGGTGAGGAGAGTGAAGAGGCGAATGGGGCATCTGAAAGTAAACAAGGACCACGACAGTCCTGGTTTATCACATTTGCACCATCTGGACTCAACTCCAGTATCGGATCGGAATCTTGAACAGGAACGCGGGTTTTGGAGAGGGAAGCAGCCAGAGGGTGAAGTCAGGGGACAGGAGGTTTGGCGCGAGAATGGGTCAGGGAGAGGGCGAGGCCAAAAGTCAGAGGGTTGGATGTAAACACGTCACGTGGTAATTAAAGCCTCCTGCCACTTGAGGCGTTGGAGTGCCACAACTGGTGGGAGGGTGTAATTACAATGTGAGAAATGGAATCTGGAAATTTATATCTTAGAAATGAAATATTACCACAGGTATGACTATTACATTTGAATACCCTGGATCTAATCGTCCTTATGCACTTTATGCTTGATTTACTTGAAAACTACAAATAATCCTACTTCTCCGTTTTAAAACGTGCCAGCGTTTTATTAAAAATGTAATGTTAAAACATGGTGGGGGCAGGTATGACGGTGAACTTCAAGGGACAACTACTCGAGTATGTCAATATGATAGGAATGGAAGGATATGGCCTCTATGGTTTTACTTTGGGCAGGCTTCATGATTGGTGCAGGCCTGGAAGGCCAAAGGGCCTGTTCCTGTGCTGCACATTTTCTTTGTTCATTCCCTGATTATCACCGATATTGTAATTGGCTCATGCCAAGTCTCTCTGTTCTCTCAGGTTCAAAGAGCAGGCCACCCTGAGCTGAACTTCAAAACCTTCAGCTTGTTACCCAACAAAGCAGAGAAGGAGAAATCCATTTTTGTGCTTGACAGCCTTGCCTGGATAGCCCCTCACTCTATTCCTAACCACAATGCATCTGAAAGTCACTGTGTCACCAAACCACTTCCCCCCACCAGTGAAGGAGAATTTTAAAATTCTCAGCTTTGTTTTCAGATCTCTCCGAGGTTTTGCCCTTCCCTATCTCTGGAATCTACTCCATCCCCACAACCACCTGATTTACTGCACTCTTCCAATTCTGGCATCTGAGTAGGCCTTATTTTAATCATTGCCTTGATTCTAAATTCTGGAATTCCCTCCCTTAATCTCACCACCTCCCCCCCCACCTCTCTATTCTTATTTAAGATGCTCCATAAAAGCTACCACGATGGGCTGAATTTCTGTGCCATTCTATCAGTCCCAATATCTGCTTATCTGGCTTATTAACAGAATCCAAGTGTACTGGTGAAGCTGGAGTTTCTTTTACTGACAAAGTTTGTTGACTTGTTCCGTTTCTCAGGACTTACTGCCCACAGGCTCCTTGATCAGAGGAAGGGTAGTACTTGGCTAGTTGAGTGTCTGAGTCACACTTAGTTCAGCTTCCCCTAAAAGAGGCAACATCAGTGTCTTGCTATCTAGAGAGACAGCTCTATTAAATACTGCCTTGCATATCTGAGTCTAATTGGTAGAGATTGCTTATTATGATTAGCAAACAATGATGGTATCGTACAGTTACTCTGTCAGGATGGTAAAAGAATTGATAGAATTTGGTCTTTTTCAGTTAGTAACTTGTGATATTTTTACACTCTGATTATTTATCTCTCCGCTGTTTGTGACACTCCGTACAATTGGTTGCCACGTTTAACTATAACATTGCACTTCAAATTGATTTAACTGCAGTGCATTGGGAAATCTAAAAGTGAGAAAAGGCAGAGCATTTATTAAAGTAACATCAAAATATTATTGACAACATAACACAGGGCACATTCTTCCTTTATAGATAACATTTCCTTTTGAACGTTTCAATTAAATTTGCCTCTGCCACACTCTTAGACAGTACATTCCAGATCCTAACCACTCTGTGTGCATCTGTCTCCACCACACTCTCAGACAGTGCATTCCAAATCACTTCTGTTTCTTTTGCCAATTGTTTATGTACACTTGATCCATTCACAAATGTGAACAGTTTCTTCCTATCTATTCCATTCAGACCCCTCACAATTTTGAATACCTCGATCAAATCCCTTCTCAGCTTTCTCTTCTCCCAGAAAAGCAGATCTCACCTCTCCCATCTATCTTCATCACTGATGTTCTTCATCTCTGGAACCATTCTCATAAATCTTTGCAATCGCTCAAACCACCTTAGCATCTTTCTAAAGTGTTAACGACCAGAGTTGGGGCATAATATGCCAACTGAAGCCAAACTAATGTCATAGAAAATTCAACCTCCTTGCTTTTATACTTTATGCCTCTATTAATAAAGCCTAAGATAAAGTATATTTTATTAAGCGCGCTCTCAATCAGTCCTGCCATGCTCAATGTGCACATACACCCAGATCCCTCTGCTTGCCCCACCATTTTTAGAATTGTAACCTTTATTTTATACTGCGTCTCCAAGCTCTTCTGATCAAAATGAATGACTTCACAGTTCTCTGCATTGAACCTTATTTGCCGGCCATTCCACTAACCGTGTCTATGTCCTTTTGAAAAGCTACACTATCCTCTTCATAATGCCTCCAAATTTCATATCATCTGAAAATTTGGAAATTGCGTGCTGTACACCAAATTCTAGGTTATTAACATAAATATGTTAATTAATGAATATGTTAATGAAGGAAAAGGAATATTTGCCCTGGGGAAACTCTGCTACAAACCTTCCTCCAGTCTGAAATACATCTATTAACCATTCCTCTCTGTTTCCCATCACACAGCCTGTCCCTCTTATTCCATGAGTTTCAAGTTCTGTTCAAAATTTGAAGTGCATCGCTCCATCAAAAAAACTAATTCAAAACATTTAAATTTCTAAATGGTTCTTTTGTACAAAAAACAAACACATTTCTATCCAGATTCCACACCAATGATATCTAATTCTTTAATAGTCTCTTTAAACTGTCACTCAAACTGGTGTAATAAGTGTTGCTTTTGAAGCTTAGCCAAGCATTCATAAAAGCACAATACTGGCCCTTGGAGAATTGTCAACAAAGAACCCTATCGCAACTGCACAACCAGATGCTACTATTTTTTAAACGTGCAGTAGATTTCCTGTCAATCAAAACAGGGGATTATTTGACCCTCAATGATAGCTGTAGCTTTTTTAAGGTTTAAAGTATCAAGGTTTGGAAAACAACTCCATATCATGACACTTTTATAGAATTTAACCGCCCTTATAGAGGCTTTTATAGCTGCTCCCATGATCCGTGACTCTCTGACTGCCAAAACTCAGCGCAGAGTTCAAATGGCCCAGCTGAGATTGGGTTTCCCAAGGGGAAGAATGCCCCTTCCCTTTCCCTTAATGGCTAACCTGGATCTGTTGGGAAAGGACTTATGATGTGGAGATGCTGGCATTGGACTGGGGTAAACACAGTAAGAAGTCTCACAACACCAGGTTAGCGTCTGGTTAAACTGGTTGGAGTCTAACCTGGTGTTGTGAGACTTCTTACTGAGAAAGATCTTACACAGGTTTGCACACTGTTTAAGGATCATTAAGTTTGCCTAATTCTGAGTCTGGCCTTTAGAGTACAAACACTGGTCATTCTTGTTTGTGGGAACTTGCTGTGTATAAATTGGTTGTCACATTTTCTACATTATAAAACTTTACTTCAAAAGGTATTTCACTGGCTATGAAAACAATGGATTGATGGTGGCACAGCAGTGATGTAACTGTACTGGTAATCCAGAAGCCTAGTCTAACGCTCTGGGGATAAGGGTTCAAATCCCACTATGACAGGCAAATTAATAAATTTGGAATTGAAAGTTAGTCTCAGTAATGGTGACCATGAAAATCATCATCGATTATCATAAAAGCCCATCTGGTTCACTAATATCCTTAAAGGAGGAAATCTGCCATCCTTACTTGGGCTGGCCTACATGTGACTCCAGAGCTACAGCAATGTGCTGACTGAAATGGTCAAACAAGTCATTCTGTTCAAGGGCAATTAGGGAAGGGCAATAAATACTGGCCTTGCCAGCAATGCCCATGTCCCATAAATGGGTAATTATTATTCAAAAAGGTAGAGAGAGATAAATTACAGACCAGTCAGTCTAACTATTGGAAAAAGGCAGGGGTTAATCAAGAGGTTTGTTAAGAGGGGGCCGTGACTGACCAACTTGATTGAATTTTCCAAAGGGGTGACCACTTGCATAGATGAGGACAAGCATTCGATTTCATTTTCTTTGAAGTCAACAAGGCTTTTGACAAGGTGCCACATAGGAGACTGATAGCCAAGGTAAGGGGCCATGGGATCCAAGGAAATTTGGCAAGTTGGGTCCCGAATTGGCTGAGCAGAGGAATGATGGTCGAGGAATGTTTTTCTGACTGTATCCAGTGGGGTTCCGCAGGCATCGGTGTTGGGGCTTTTTCTGTTTGTGGTCTGTGTAAATGACTTAAACTTGAACGTAGGAGGTTGATCAGTAAGTTTGCAGGTGATACGGAGATTGGTGGGGTGGTAAATAGTGAGGAGGGTAGTAGGAGGATATAGATAGACTGGTCAGATGGTCTGATCAGTGACAAATGGAATTCAATCTGGATAAGTCATAGAAGTCATAAGTCATGGTGATACACTTAGGCAAGACAAAAAAAGACAATGGAATATGTGAGGAAAAATAGGACCCTGAGAAGCACTGAGGGTCAGAAGGACCTTGATATGAATATATACTGGTCCATTCAGGAAGCAGAACAGGTGGATAAAGTGGTTAAGAAATCATATAGAATACTTGCCTTCATTAGCTGAGATATAGAGTTCAAGAGCAGGGAGGTTATAGGCTATCAGTATAGTGTGAAGTTCTGGAATCTATATTAATTGGAAGGGCGTGATAACACTGGAAAAGGGTGCACAGGAAATTTACCAGGAAGTTGTCCGGGCTGGAGAGTTTTAGTTGCGAAGATAAATTGGATAGATTGGGTTTGCTTTTCTCCAGGAGACTCGGGGAGGGGGAGAAAGTAGAGGAACATGATTGAGATATGTAAAATTAGGAGGGGCATAGATAAAGCAGACAGGAAGAAACTTTTCTCCTTGCTGGACAGACCAATGCTAAGGGACATAGATTTATATTAAGGGGCGGGAGGTTTAGAGGAGATGGGAGGAAAATCTTTTGCACCGAAAGGGGTGGTGAGGGTCTGGAACTCACTGCCTGAAAGGGTGGTGGGGGCCCTCATAACATTCAAGAAGTACTTAGATGTGCACCTGTGATACCAAGGCATTCAAGGGCACACGCAGGCTATTGGGGTTAGAATAGTTGGTACAGACATGATGGGCCAAAGGGCCTTTCTCGATGCTGTCTCCCTCTATGATTCTAAACGTTTATTTTTATGTCATGAGATCCTGAAAGGTGCTACAGAAATGTAAGTGTCTTTTCTCTCCAAAGATGGAGCATCTAAATGAAATTCGCTATAACATTGTACAGTTTAACAAGTCCCTTTGTAAAGGAGGCTAACTGCGAGAGGCCTTTATTTCAAGGCTATCTTTCACATCTGTTTGGTCAGGATCCACCTGGAGGAAGTGCATTTCAGTTTGGACACTGCAACTGAAGGCTGTGTTCTCAACCCCACCAAGAAAGCCCACCAATGCCTTTACTTTCTCAGAAGACTAAGGAAATTTGGCATGTCAGCTACATCTCTCACCAACTTTTACAGATGCCCCATAGAAAGCATTCTTTCTGGTTGTATCACAGCTTGGTCTGGCTCCTGCTCAGCCCAAGACTGCAAGGAATTACAAAAGGTCGTGAATGTAGCCCAATCCATCACGCAGCCTCCCATCCATTGACCCTGTCTACACTTCCCACTGCCTTGGCAAAGCAGCCAGCATAATTAAGGACCCCACACACCTTGGACATTCTCTTTTCCGTCTTCTTTCTTCGGGCAAAAGATACAAAAGTTTGAGGTCACGTACCAACAACTTCTTCCCTGCTGCTGTCAGACCTTTGAATGGACTTATTTTGCATTAAGTTGCTATTTCTCTATGCCCGAGCTATGACTGTAACACTACATTCTGCATCCTCTCATTTCCTTCTCTATGTATGGTATATTTTGTCTGCATAGCGCGCAAGAAACAATACTTTTCACTGTATAATAATACATGTGACAATAACAAATAAAAATCAAATCAAATCAGGAATAATAAATTGACCTTGGCGGAAGCGCAGTATAGATTTACTAGGCTGGTACAAGGCCTTAAGTCTTTAAATAGTGCGGGCAGGTTTGAATAAATGTTTTCACGAGTTTAGGTGACTGAGGGATGAATAGGCTGCTTAATACGATAGAAGGATTTGGTAAGATTGTTACAGGAAGACTATTTTCTTTAGTGGGGAATCAAAGAGCAAGGGCATATAATGTTAAAGTAAGAGTAAAGCTGTTCAAGTGTGAAATCAGAAAGTGCTTATTTCACACATATAGCAGAAATGAAGAAATCCCTCCCTCAAAAGCCTCTGGTGTTTAGGATAGTCTTTCAAGATTGTTTGAAATATGGAGGAAATGTGGATAACTCAGAGTTATAGGTACAGATCAACCATCACCTACTCAAATGCTGGCCTATCTTGAGATTTGTTGTCACTTCATATCTTTCTCGACGTTATTTTCTGATTTGTCTTGTTTTTATTTCAAACTCAACGGAAACAGATTAGGCTCTGATGTTGTTACTTCACTTGGCTGATCATTCTGAGAACGTGTGGTCAAATTCCAAATTGAGAATTAAAATGAACTTTGGAAGAAATCTGGAGATTAAATTTGGCATTGTGACTGGAAAGCTGTCAAATTCTGGTAAGTGACCCAACTGGTTCCCTGTTATCCTCTGGGAAAGGAAACCTCCTGCTCTGTTCCTGTGATAAAGACCTTTCTGAATTTCCAATTCCTAATCCTCAATGAAAATTACAACCTCATAGAATAGAATAGAATCCTGCAGTGCAGAAGGAGACCATTTGGCCCATCGAACCTGCACCAACAACAATCCCACCCACCCCCTATCCCAATAACCCCACATATTTACCCTACTAATCCCCCTGACACTAAGGAGCAATTTAACGTGGCCAACGCATCTAACCTGCATATCCTTTGGACTGTGAGAGGAAACCAGAGCACCCGGAGGAAACCCATGCAGACACGGGGAGAATGTGCAAACTTCCACACAGTGACCCAAGTCAGGAATTGGACTTGGGTCCCCGATGTTGAGAGGCAGCAGTAGTGCCACCGTACCAATCTCCTATTATCCTCTGCGCTCCTGAGAACACAATCTCTCCTCGTAGCCATGGCTTTCCATTTGTCACGTTAGCAATGAATCTACGCTGTTAGTTATTTACCGTCTGAATATTTTTGAGGTCCCCAAAGCTGAACAAAATACTCTAAACAGGGGCCTGACTGATGCCCGATCCAACTTCTCAGGTTTGTGAAACTCCAAATACTCGATGCCCATTCCCTTTTCTACACACTCACTCTGTATGTGACCCCTCCCCACCATGGCACTGTCACACATATAGACCAATCCCATACATTGCAAGCTGATAGTATCGGGATCTTGTTGCCATGCATGTAATCAGCGGCAATCTCATTTCAGTTGGGTCGAGAGAAAGTCGGTCAGTGTAACGTCAAGATAAATTTGAATGGGTGTTGTGCCACTCCATGTTCCACCCAAAAAGGTTAACAAAAAGGTTCTTTGGATTCCTATTGAGACAGTGACACCCTTGAAGCAATAGTTGCCATGGAATATATTTCGCCATCCACATTGCCATGTTTATGAGTAATGGGACAGTGACGCAATCATTGGTGGAATTCTCACTGTTTTTGAATGTTTGATTCATTCGCTGAGTTGTTGCGTGTAAAGCTGGCATTCCTTGTCCACCTCTAACCAGTTTGATATGACTCAGTGACTCGTTAAGATTGCAGGAGAAACCAGTCAATAGTTCAGCCACACAAAGGGCAGGTTGAGTAAAGACCTCAGCTTTCCTTCCCAGAGGATAACAGGGAACCAGTTGGGTCACTTACCAGAATTTGACAGCTTTCCAGTCACTATTACCAATACCAAACTTAATCTCCAGACTCCTTCCAAAGTTCATTTTAATTCTCAATTTGGAATTTGACCTCATGTTCTCTGAACGATCAGCCAAATAACACTATCAGAGCCTAATCCATTTCCGTTGAGCTTAAAGTAAAAATAAGACAAATTGGAAAATAACATCGTGAATGATATGGAGTGACAACGGCATAACAAATCTGTAAAGAGCTTGGTTAAAATCCCTTCGAGCTTTTCTTTCTCACCCTCACTGTGTAATTGTGTGCTGTCAATATTAAACAGGGTGGTAACTGCAACATTCAGTTTTCCCTGGCTTCTGAGATAAAGGTTTTCAAAGAGGTCTGTTACAAGCTCTGAACTATAGATGCACCGACATGACTGAGGGAATGCTGCATTGTCAGAAGTGCCATTTTTCAGAAGAGATGTCAAACAGACAGTTCTGACAAAGCGTCATCCAGACTTGAAACATTGGCTCTATTCTCTCTCCACAGATGCTGTCAGTCCCGCTGAGATTTTCCAGCGATTACCATTTTTCTTGCTTCAATTTCCAGCATCCGGAGTACTTTTGCTCTTAATTTAAACAGACAGTGTCCTGGGCAGTACTTATCCCTCAACCAGCATAGCTAAAACAAATTATTCAGCCATGCTTCACACTGCAGTTTGTGGGAGCTTGCTGCGCACGATTTAATTGTGCAGATGCCACTTCAACAGTACTTCATTGGCCGTGAAGCACTGTACGATAGTTAGTGCTCATATAAGATATATATTGCTACAGAATTGAAAATCTTTCTTCCCTTTCTTTTGAACATCAACTAATGTCACATTCTTCCTGCTTTGATAGTCTGAATATTATTGATCTTGTTTACCTCAAAATATATCGAAAGTTTGAACTCTACCAGAGTTCAATTGAAGGTAAGGCTCTGGTGATTTGAATTGAATGAAATAGGCAACAAATGCCTTGCAGAACAATGATCTTACCGTCCCCACAAACTGAAGTGTCAGGCTGAGTGACAGTACGTAATTGTTTATTCCATTTTCCATTCAAATTACATCTTCCAAAGTGTATTATCTCTCACTTTTCAGGGTTACATTCCATCTGCTATTTATCTGCCCATTTGACCTACATTTTCTTGCAGCCAAAGATACTGACCCTCACAATTAACCACTCGACCAATCTTTGTATGATCCGCAAGCTTACCAATCCTAATCTCCACATAGTCTTCTATGTTGTTTATGTAAAGGACAAACAATAGGGGGCCCAACACAGATCCCTGCCAATCTGAGTCCAGTAAGATCCCACAAACAACAAGGCGATGTTGGCCAATGTGCAGTGATGTTGTTTAAAGGTTAACTAATAGCCATGGAGAACTCCACTGCTCTTTCTTGACTTCAATTGGGTGAGTTGTGAAGAGTAACTAAATTTACATCAACCATTTTACACCAATATCCAATTCCAAAATTACCCCCACTGAACTGCTAATACAGCAAGAAAAAAAGCAAAAACTTGCAATAATATAGCACCTCCTATAATGTCCTAAAGTGCTTTGCAGCTAATGAAGTACTTTTGAGGTGACTGCTTTGATGTAGGTAACATGACTCTGCAGAGTAAGATCCCACAAACAGCAATGGGATAAAAGATCATTTTTTTGTTAGTAGTATTGGTTGAGGGCTAAATGTTGGCCAGGGCACATGGTTAAACTTCCCTGTTCTTCTTCAGAATAATTCCAATGGATCTGTTGCAGTTTATTCACCTTGTAACCTCCTCCAGACCCCACGTTCCCCTCTATTTGTCCCATCCCTCCAAAGCTGGCCTTTTCCAGATATCCCTCTCACTCCTCTTCTCAACCCCTCCTTTCAGGCCCTCCTTTAAACTTTTAGATCAAGCTTTTGGTCACCTCTGCTTTTCCTACTAAGTGAACAACTTCATATTTCTCCACATTGTAATGCATCTGCCAAATTATTTGTCACTTGCTTAGCGTCATCAGATCACCTTGAAAAGCAGCTTGGCATCCTGCTCACACTTCCATCTTGTTTTTGTTTCACCTGCAAACTTGGAAATGTTACATTTAATTTCCTCACTCAAATCATTGATATGGATTGCGAATAGCTCCCAAGCACTGATCCTTACAGTTTCTCCAATAATCTTTTTCTTTGCTTTAACGTCTATTTTTCCTTTCTGGGATACACCTTGGGGCATTTTTGCTACGCTAAAGATACAGGGGCCTTCACGCAATAAACTGGTTGCTACATTTACATATGTGATATTCCTCCGAGGGATTCTGAAGTTACTGAAGATGTGACAAGGGGCTGTACAAATCCAAAATCCAAAAATGTGTGGGTTAGGTTGATGGGCCATGATAAAAATTGCCTGTTAGTGTCCTGAGATGCGTAGGTTAGAGGGATTAACGGGTAAATAGGTAGGGAAATGGGGGTGAATGGGATTGTATTCAGTGCAGACTCAATGGGCCAAATGGCCTCTTTCTGTCACTGCAGGGTTTCTATGATTTCTAAATGCAGGCTTCATCCTTTTGGTCAAAGGTTGTTTTGTTGAAGGTGGTCTAGCTCGACATACGATCGTCAGAGAAGGCACTTGGGCTACACAGAATCACTCAGCACAGAAGAGGCTATCAAGTCTGCACCAACATGTGAGAAACTCCTGACCTCTCACCTACTTGGCCCATGGCCCTGAATGTTATGACATGCCAAATGTTCAGCCACGTACTTCTGTGAAGCAACCCGCCTCTACCACCCTCCCAGGCAACACACGGCAGACACTCATGGTAACCACTGTGCTAAGGCGTTCGATAAGGTGGCCCATGGAAGGCTTCTGCAGAAAATGCAGATGTATGGGATTGAGGGTGATTTAGCTAATTGTATTAGGAATTGGCTAGCAGATAGAAGACAGAGGGTGGTGGTTGATGGAAAATATTCATCATGGAGTTCGGTTACTAGTGGTGTACCTCAGGGGTCTGTTTTGGGGCCCCTGCTGTTTGTAATTTTTTATAAATGATCTGGATGAGGGTATTGAAGGATGGATTAGTAAATTTGCGGATGACACCAAAGTCGGAGGAGTGGTTGATAGTGAAGAGGGGTGTTTCTAGTTTGCAGAGAGACTTGGACAAGTTGCAGAGCTGGACCGAGAGGTGGCAAATGGAGTTTAATGTGGAAAAGTGTGAGGTAATTCACTTTGGCAGGAATAACAAATGTGTAGAGTATAGGGCTAATGGTAGGACTCTCAATAGTGTTGTTGAACAGAGGGATCTTGGTGTATATGTTAATAGATCCCTGAAAGTTGGCAATCAAGTCGATAAGGTTGTTAAGAAGGCATACGGAGTCTTAGCTTTTATTGGTAGGGGATTGAATTTCTGAGCCGCAAAGTCATTTTGCAACTGCACAAAACTCTAGTGCGGCCGCACTTGGAGTATTGTATACAGTTCTGGTCCCCACATTATAAGAAAGATGTGGAGGCATTGGAGAGGGTACAGAGGAGGTTTACCAGGATGTTGCCTGGTATGGAGGGCAACTCTTATGAATAGAGGCTGAGGGATTTGAGGTTGTTTTCGTTAGAAAGAAGGCGGCTAAGAGGAAACCTAATCGAAACATATAAGATGATTAGAGGTTTAGATAGGGTGGACAGTGATAGCCTTTTCCCTAGGATGGAAAAAGCTAGCACGAGGGGACATAGCTTTAAATTAAGGGGTGGTGGTTTTAGGACAGATGTCAGAGGTAGGTTCTTTACCCAGAAGGTGGTTAGGGTATGGAATGCCCTGCCTGCGTCAGTTGTAGATGCGCCAAGTTTGGTGGCGTTTAAGAGGTTAGTAGATAAGTTTATGAATGAGAAGGGAATGGTTTAGGTTAGAGGGTCACTGCTTGTTCCTAATTGGTCAGCGCAACATCGAGGGCCGAAGGGCCTGTTCTGCGCTGTAATGTTCTATGTTCTACTGTGGGCGGCACGGTAGCACAGTGGGTTAGCACCGCTGCTTCACAGCTCCAGGGTCCTGGGTTCAATTCCCAGCTGGGTCACTGTCTGTGTGGAGTTTGCACATCCTCTTCGTGTCTGCGTGGGTTTCCTCCAGGTGCTCCGGTTTCCTCCCACAGTCCAAAGGTGTGCGGGTTAGGTTGATTGGCCATGCTAAGAAATTGTCCCTTAGTGTCGAGGGATTAGTGGGTATAATATGTAGGGAGATGGGGGTTAGGGCTTGGGTGGGATTGTGTTTGGTGCAGAATCGATGGGCCGAAGGGCCTCTTCCTGCACTACAAGGTTCTATGAATATCTCACCATCCTCTGGGTAAAAAGATTTTTCCTCACATTCCCCCTTAAACATCCTACCCCTCACCTTGAACTGGTGCACCTTAGGACTGACCCTGCAATATAGGGACATAGCTGCTCCTTACATACTCCGTCCACGCCCCTCATCATCTTGTACACCCCGACCAGCTCACCCCTCAGTTTTCTCTCTTCAAAGAAAATATCCCAAGTCTATCCAACTTTGCTTCATAAGTTACACGTTCGTTCCCAGCCATCATTCTGGTGAATCTCTTCTGTACTCCTTCCAGTGTAATCACACTCTTTCTATAATGTGGCGATCAGAACTGCACACAGTACACTAGCTGCGATCTCTCCCAAAGTTCTATACAATTCCAACATGACCTGTGTAGGGTAGTAGGGTAACAAAATTTGCTGATGACACGAAGATGAGTGGAAAAGCAAATTGCGTGTAAGGTGTGGAAAGTCTGCAGAGGGATCTGGATAGGCTGAGTGAGTGGGCAAGGACCTGGCAGATGGAATATAATGTTAGCAAGTGTGAGGTTATCCACTTTGGTAGAAAGAATAGTAGGAGGGATTATTATTTAAAGGGCGAAAAGCTGCAGAATGCTACGGTGCAGAGGGATCTGGGTGTCCTTGTGCATGAATCACAAAAACCCAGTCTGCAGGTGCAGCAGGTGGTCAAGAAGGTGAATGGAATGTTGGTCTTTCTAGCGAGGGGGAGAGAATATAAAAGCAGGAGGTCTCGCTGCAACTGTACAGGGCACGGGTGAGGCCGCAACTGGAGTACTGTGTGCAGTTTTGGTCGCCGCATTCGAGGAAGGATATATTGGCCTTGGAGAGAATGCAGAGAAGGTTCACCAGGCTGATACTGAGATGAGGGGGTTAGCCTTAGAGGAGAGATTGAATAGACTGGGTCTGTACTCATTAGAGTTTAGAAGGCTGAGGGGGGAATCTTATAGAGACTTACAAGATAATGAAGGGGCTAGGTAGGGTAGAGGTAGAGAGATTCTTCCCGCTTAGAAAGGATAGCAGAACTCGAGGGCACAGCCTCAAAATAAGAGGGGCACAGTTTCGATCAGAGTTGAGAAGGAACTTCTTCACTCAAAGGATGGTGAATCTCTGAAATTCTCTGCCCATTGAAGTGGTGGAGGCTACCTCGCTGAATACATTTAAGTCAAGAAAGCGAATGGAATGTTGGCTTTTATAATGAGATAGATAGATTTCTGATAGATAAGGGAATTAAGGGTTATGGGGTGAAAGCGGGAAAGTGGAACTGATCCACTTCAGATCAGCCACGATCTTATTGAATGGCGGGGCAGGCTCGAGGGGCTGGATGGCCGACTCCTGCTCCTATTTCTTATCTTCTTATGACTCTCCTGCTTTTGTAATCTATCAATTGATAAAGGCAAGTGTCCCATACACCTTTTTCACCATCCCAATAACATGTCCTTCCATCTTCAGAGATCTATGGTCAAACAGAACTTAGAGTTCCACAGAACTTCCAAGTGTCATGCTGTGCATTGAATACTTCCTTGTCTAACGAATGATCTCACAGCGGTGGGGCAATTTAGGAACAGTGGAGGACTTTCAAAGTGAATTTTCACAATGCTCAGCAAAAGTATAAACCAGTGAAAAAGAAGCATTGTAGAAAAATGGATAATCAGCTACAAATATCCAAGGGAATAAAGGAGGAAAATGCATACAAAGTAGTAAAGATTAGTTTTGAAATTAGAGGATTGGGAAATCTTTACAGTTCAACAGAAAGTCACAAAAAAGTCGATAAAGAAAAGTAAGATGGGTTATAAGAATAAACTAGCTCAGAATATAAAGCAAAAGTTTCTATAATGAAATGTCTCTTCAAAATGAAAAAAAGAGTGGCTGAACATTGGTGCTTTAGAGGATGAGAAGGAGGATTTAATAATTGGAAATGAGGAAATGGCCGAGGCAGTGAACAGGTATTTTGTGTCGATCTTCACAGTGGAAAACACAAATAACATGTTAAAAATTGATGCAAAAAGGCTACGGCAGGTGATGGCCTAGAAACTGTCACTAAAGAGGTTGTAGGACATAGAACACACAACCCTACAGTGCGGAAACAGACCCATCGAGTCTGCATTGACTACAATCCCATCCAGTCCCACAATAGTGTTGGGCAAACTACTGGGGCTGAAGGGACACAAGTCTCCTGGTCCTGATGGAATGCATCCCACGATAGTAAAAGAGATGACGGGGGAAATAGCAAATGCATATTGATAATTTACCAAAATTCGCTGGGCCCTGGGGTGGGTCCGGCAGATTGGATAGCAGCAAATGTGAATCCACTATTCTAAAAAGGAGGCAGACAAACAGTGGGTAAATATAGGCCAGTTTTCCTAGTTAGCAATCAGTGACTAGTGGTATGCCTCAGGGATCAGCATTGGGACCGCAATTGTTTACATAGATGGTTTGGAGTTGGGGATCAAGGGTAGTGTGTCAAAGTTTGCAGGTGAGTGGTACAGCAAAGTGTGCAGAGAATGCTGAAAATCTGCAAAGGGATATAGATAGTCTGAATGAGTGAGCCAAGGTCTGGGAGATGGAGTACAATGTTGGTAAATGTGAGGTCATTCATTTTCAAAATGGACTATTATTTAAGTGGTTAAAAAATTGCAGCATGCTGCTGTGCAGAGGGACCTGGTGTCCCTGAATCACAAAAAAGTTAGTTTGCTGGTGCAGCAGGTAATTAAGGAGGCGAATGGTATTTTGTCCTTCATTACTAGAGGAATGGAGTTTAAATACAGCGAGGTTATGTTGCAGCTGTATGAGGTGCTGGTGAGGCCACACCTGGAATACTGTGTACAGTTTTGGTCTCTTTACTTGAGAAAGGATATACTGACACTGGAGGGGGGACGGAGGAGATTCACTCGGTTGATTCCGGAGCCGAGAGGGTTGGCTTATGAGAAAGATTGAGTAGACTGGGGCTATACTCATTGGAATTCAGAAGATCAAAGGGGGATTTTATAGAAATGTAGATTACGCGGGGATAGATAAGATAGAACTGGGAAGTTGTTGCCACCAACGGGTGAAACTAGAACTAGGGGGCAAAGCCTCAAAATAAGAGGAAGCAGATTTAGGACTGAGTTGAGGAGGAACTTCCTCACACAAAGAGTTGTGAATCTGTGGAATTCCCAGCGAAGCAGTTTGAGAATACCTCATTGAATGTTTTTAAAGCAAGGATAGATAAATTTTTGAACAGTAAAGAAATTAAGGGATACGGTAAGCTGGCAGGTAAATGGAACACAATGGTTAGCACTGCTGCCTCACAGCACCAGGGATCTGGGTTCGATTCCCGGCTTGGCTGTGCAAAGTCTGCACGGTTCTCCCTGTGTCGGAGTGGGTTTCCTCTGAGTGCTCTGGTTTCTTCCCACAGTCCAAAAGATGTGCTGGTTAGGTGCACTGGCCATGCTAAATTCTGAACACCTAAACAGCGCTGGAGTGTGGCGACCAAGGGATTTTCACAGTAACTTCATTGCAGGGTTAATGTAAGCCTACTTGTGAGAACAATAAGTAAACTTTAAAAAAAATAAACTGAGTCCACAAAACGATCAGCCAGGATCTTATTGAACGGCGGGACAGGCTCGAGGGGCCTACTCCTGCTCGGAGTTCTAATGTTCCTAATATTGGAAATGGTAAACAAACCATGATGGGAAATGACAGCGTGTACAAGTCTCAAGAGTGAATCAGCAGGTGAGGCTAGATGTTACAACACTAATAAAAGAATGAAAATAAAGGCTTTATCTCCAAAGGCACATAGTATTCAAAACAGATACGCTGATAGCACAAATAGGAAGGAGTAAGTATGATCTGATAAGCATTACAGATACATGGCTACAGGATGGCATAGATCAGGGACTGAATATTAAAGAGTATGTGATGTTTAGGAAGGATAGGAATTCAGGAAAAGATGGAGGGGTTAATCATAGCACTCTGTTAATCATAGGAATGGGATGAACTAGGAAGAATTTCTTCACTCAGAGGGTGATGAGTCTCTGGAATTCTCTTCCCATTGAAGTGGTGGAGGTTACCTCGCTGAATATATTTAACTCACGGGTAGATAGATTTCTGATAGACAAGGGAATTAAGGGAGAAAGTGGAAAAGTGGGACTGATCCACTTCAGATCAGCCAGGATCTTATTGAATGGCAGGACAGGCTCGAGGGGCTGGATGGCCCCGACTCCTGCTCCTATTTCTTATGTAGAAACAGTTTGGTTACTGATAAGGAATGGTAACGGCAATTGTGGGAGTTGTGTACAGGCCTCCTAACTGTAACTACACAGTAGGACAGAGTAGAAAGGAAGAGGTAATGGGAGTTTTCAGAAAGTTTCGGTGATACCCATGGGGGATTTTAATCAACACACATATTAAAAACATAAGGAATAGGAGCAGGAATGGGCCGTCCAGCCCTTCGAGCCTGCCCTGCCATTCAATAAGATCATGACTGACCTAATAGTGGATATAAGAACATAAGATTGGAAAATAACATAAATTGGAAAAGAACATAACATTGGAAAAATCAGATGGGCAAAAGCAGCATAGATGAGGAGAGGAGTTCAGAGAATGGTCTGGGATAGTTTCTTAGAACAGCACATTCCGGGGTCATCCAGAGAGTGGGCTGTACTGGACCCGGTATTGTGCAATAAAATAGAATTAATAGATAACTGAAATAACTCCTCAGAGTCCCTTCACCAGATTCCCTCTAGTTACAAACCCTATTCTACTCCTCGTGCTTCAGATAGACAGTCAGAATCTGGAGTACCAGGGGGCCTGACGCTCCCATTTTTATATACAGGTAAAGCTCCCTGATTGGCAAGCAATTATGACCTTAATCAGGGACATCTCTTGATGCTGAACCAAATAAACAAAATCAAATTAACTGATGAGCAATTCCCAAAAGGAGGGGAGCCGCCTGAAATAGGTAAATTTACCATTGTCCCAAATGACCATAGGCTGATCTCCTCTTTGAGGCTTGACTAGAGGGTCAGCAAATTCCAGATTATAAATCTTCGGTATTAGTACCAGGATATTGAAGGGCCTGTTGCCTTTGCAGTATTCAAAGGGCGGCATGGTAGCACAGTGGTTAGCACTGCTACTTCACAGCTGCAGGGTCCTGGGTTCGATTCCCGGCTCAGTCACTATCTGTATGGAGTTTGCACGTTCTCCTCGTGTCTGCATGGGTTTCTGGTATCCTCCCAAAGTGCGGGTTAGGTTGATTGGCCATCGAAGAAATTGCCCCTTCGTGTCCAGGGATGCGTAGGTTTGAGAGATTGGTGGGTATAATACGTGGGGATATGGGGGTAGGGCCTGGGTGGGATTGTGTTCAGTGCAGACTTGATGGGCTGAAGGGCCTCTTCCTGCAGTGTGGGATTCTATATGATACCTTCAGCCATTTTTTGATATCACGTGCAGTGAATCGTATTGGCCACAGATTGATATCTGTGATGCCGGGGACTGCCAGAGAAGGCTGAGAAGGATCATTCACTTGAACTTGTAGCTGAAGATTGCTGTGAAAGCTTCAGCCTTATCTTTAGCACTGAGGTGCTGGGTGCCTCCATCACTGAGAATGAGGATATTTATGAAGCTTCCCTTCATGGCTGGAAGGACTACAGGGCTTGGAAATGATCTGTTAGTGTGGAATTGCTTAGTAAGTAGGAGGGCAGTTCGAGGATTTGGACCTAGCAATAAGGAAGGATTGTTGTGTCAGTATAGGTTTGAGTCAGGATAGTGTGCAGCTTGGAGGGTTGGGGAAGGATCGCGGGTGGTGGTGTTCCATCCTGTCTGCTGACCTTGTCCTTCCAGGTGGTAGAAGTCACGGGTTTGGAAGATGCTGGAAGAGCCTCGGTGAGTTGCTGCAGTGCTCGTAGATGGGACTCACTGCTGTCACTGTATGTCAGTGGAGGGACTGAATGTTTCAGGTGGTGAGTCATAAAGATTTACAGTGTGGAAATCTCTTGATTTAATTTATCCATGCCGTCTTTTTAAATTCCAAAGCTAGTCCCAATTGCCCGCATTTGACCCATATCCCTCTATCCCCATCTTACCCGTGTAAATGTCTAATGCTTTTTAAAAGGCAAAATTGTACCTGCCTCGACTACTACCTCTGGCAGCTCGTTCCACACACTCACCATCCTCTGGGTGAAAAAATTGCTCCTCTGGACACTTTCATATCTTAAACCTATGCCTCCTAGTTTTAGACTCCCCTACCTTTGGAAAAGACACTGATTATCTAGTTGATCTGTGTCCCTCATTATTTTGCAGACTTCTATAAGATCATCTCAAACTTTTCCTTGCTCCAGAGGAAAAAAAATCCCAGTCTATCCAGCCTCTCCTTACAACTCAATCCATCAAGTCCCAATAGCATCCTAGTAAATCTTTTCTGCACTCTTTCTAGTTTGATTGCACACAGTATTCCAAGTGTGGCTTTACCAATGTCTTGTATAACTTCAACAAGACATCCCAACCTTTATATTCAATGTTTTGACTGATGGATCCAAGCATGCTGAATGCCTTCTTCACCACTCTGTCCACCTGTGACTCCATTTTCAAGGAACTATGAACCTGTACCTCTAGATCTCTTTGTTCTGTAACTCTCTCCAACACTCTACCATTAACTGAGTAAGTCCTGCCCTGGTTTGATCTACCAAAATGTATCACCTCACATTTATCTAAATTAAACACCTTTTGCCATTCGTCAGCCCACTGGCCCAATTGATCAAAATCCCATTGCAATCTGAGATAACTTTCTGCATTGTCCACTATGCCACCAATCTTGGTGTCATCTGCAAACTTGTCCCCTAAATTCCCATCCAAATCATTAATACAAATGACAAGTAACAGTAAACCCAGCACTGATCCCTGAGGCACACCGCTGATCACAGGCCTCCAGTTTGAAAAATAACCCTCTACAACTACTCTTTGGCTTCTGTCATCAAGCCAATTTTGTATCCATTTAGATACCTCGATGTCATGAGATTTAATCTTATGCAACAACCTACCGTATGGTAGCTTGTCAAAAGCCTTGCTGAAGTCTATGTAGACAACATCAACCGCACTGCCCTCATCTATGTCCTTGGTTACCCCTTCAAAAAACTCAATCAAATTTATGAGACACGACTTTCCACTCAGAAAGCCATGCTGACTGTCCCTAATCAGTCCTTGCATCTTTAAATGCCTGCAGGTCCTGTCTCTCAAAATACCTTCCAAATATTTACCCACCACAGATGTGCAGCTCACAGATGTGGTTCTCAGACTTTTCCCTGTAGCCCTTTTTGGACAAAAGGTTGTGGATGGGATACAAGCTAGGATAGTACTGTTTGTCTAGGATAGTATGAAATGTAATGAGAATTTACCTGGAATCCTTTGTCTTCATTCTAATCTTTTAGACAAGAACATCTACATACACAACACCCTATCTTTTAATTATGCATTTTTGATTTAGTAACAATTGGAAAAGAGTTTCCTGAATACTCGGCCATGGATGAGCAACTTTGATCTCTGCTGTGTGATCAAATATTAGCCGGGTTAGTAACAGAAGTGTCTTAGTTTGTTTGTCGACACTGTGTTGGATTAGGAGGAGGAAAATCAGTCTGGTTCCCTACACGGATCACGAAGCAAGACCTCATGAAAATGAGGCACTGGATAACAACGGGATTGGGCTGTTCCCCAGGTTCTAAGCCAATGACATTGGCTCTCACTGTCAAAACTCACACCCAAATAACCAGCAACTGGCTGAAGTGGCAGAAGTTACCAGGAATCACATTGCGGCAAAGGATCTGGGTGGACAAGGAACGGGCACCATTTCCAAGTAGCAAAGGGGGAATTCAAAATTTGGTCACAAACTGAGAAGGCATACAAGCCAGAGATACATCCTATGTATAAACTGGTAAATACCTGAAATTTGTTTATTATCCAGTGCCAATGTTTAGCTAAAGAAAATATGAAAATATAATGTGGCTGTATATTTTACCTGCTGAAGGTTATCCAAGAAGGCAAACTTGCAGTCACCCCCTCGTCTTTCCCATAGTGGAATGTGTTTCTCAGTATGAGGGGTGACCTCTGCACTCTCAACATGGTCACTCTTTTGCTGATTTACAGGCAATGGGTCTTCCACTCTTTGCGCAGTCTCTTGCTGTTGTGTTGGAATCTCCTTACTGAGAGGTCTTTGTCTATCTAAAGCTGGATGAGGAACCTGTAGGTAATCTGATGGCACAGAGGAGTCACTGTCAGAGGTGTGTTCCTCGGTCTGTCTGATTCGCCTCCCCACTCTCCGGAGTTCCTGCGATGCCGGTGACACCAACATGCCTCTCCCCATCCTTCGAAGAGACGGAGACAAGGAGACCCTGGCTGGGGCTAACCTATCAAACTGGAAGCAGGGACTTTGGGATATCTCTTGGTCTGGGGAGGAGGAATATTGGAAGATGGGTAATGGTTTCTTGTGTAGCAGTCTTTTAACACATTCATCTTCTTCGTCAACCATTTGTATCTGACTTGTCCGAACCTCAGCATCAATATTCCAGGCACATAGACTCTTTTCCAAAGCATTCTTTTCTTCCGAGGTATCTTCATCGCTGTCTAAGTTCACCACTTCACATCCTCGCTCTCGCATTTCCAGATAAGTCTCAGTGTGCAAGTTTTGCACATTGACTTCCATTGGCTTGCAGAGCCTGACCTATTCAAAAAGGAAAATGGATGTACTTTAAATCATACCGTGGTTAATTACTCATCATAATACACATGTAGTTTTCAGATAAAGAAAAGTTCCCCCACCCCAGGCTCCCAAGTTAGCAAATATTGTTAACGGTTCTCTCCCTTCAACTTCTGTTCCTCTTTCCTTCAAAGCTACTACCATCTCTCCCCCCTCAAAAAAAGCCCTTGACTCCACCCTCTGTGCAAACCACCACCCCCTCTCCGACCTTCCTTTCCTTCTCAAATTCCCTGGACATCTTGTTGCCACGATGCCCATGTTGCCATGATCTATGCCCATCTTTCCCAGAACCCCATGTCTAACTCTCCCCAGTCAAGATTCCGCCCCTGTCAAAACACATTGCAACGGATTTTATCAAAGTCACAAATGGTGTTTTACGTGATAGTCACAAAGAAAAACTTTCCCTCCTTGTCCTTCTCAACGTGCCCGCAGCCTTTACATGTTGGATCACTCACCTTCCAATAACACCTCACCATCATTCAGACTAGTCTGAATCCTTTATTAGCTATATAATCAGAGCCAGGAAATCATTTTTTAAAATTTATTCATGGGTATCACCGTCTGGGCCAGCATTTATTGCCCATCCCTAAGGGCATGAGGGAACAATCTCATTTCCATGGATCTGGAGTCACATGTAGGCCAGACCAGGTAAAGACAACAGATTTCCTTCCCTATTAGTAAACCAGATAAGTTTTTACAACAATTGGCAATTGTTTCATGGTCATCAGTAGATTCTTAATTCCACATATTTGTCAAATTTGAATTTTAACCATCTGCTGTGGCGGGATTTGAATGCAGAGAATTACCCTGGGTCTCTGTGACAAAGTCCAGTGACAAAGCCACTGCGCCACCAACTCTCCACTAATGCCTTCTCTTGCAATAGCTTCTCTTCCCACTCACACACCGTTATTTCTGATGTCCCTCCGAGGATCTATCCTTGGTTCCTCTAAATCCTTATTTACACACTGTCCATCAGCTGAAAGGTAGGGTTAGTTTCTAGAATTTTTGCTGGTGACACCCAGCACTACTTTCAGGGATACCTTTTAGTTTATGCTCCCCTCCCCTCGCCCCACACCAGAATAGAACGTCTACCCTTGGGAGTTTTCACCGGAGCCATCCTAAAATTGCAACCCCAAATGTTTCATAATTTATCCAGCTCATTGCCGCCTTGAAAAACAAATGCCAACAACTGAGCTCCAGACCCACTAATGAAACAAACCCCAGCCCAAGGTTTGAATGAAAAAAGCTGGCCAGAATTCTGAAGGCAAATTTACGCCACTTTGGATCCCAGAAGCTATCTCAGGGAAAGCTGCAATGGACAATGCAGGCTGCTTCAATCCTCTGCTAAATATTTGATCACTTCAGTAGCTAAAACGCCCGGATGATTTAATGCAGTGGTGAGCTACCTCTGGCCTGCGGTGGAGGACATGCAGCCTATCTGGGTTATGATTGAGTCCACGAGATATTTTATTGACCACTGCCCACATGCAGAGTTGTCACACGCCCACTGATTTCTGTCTGGGTAATTTTCTCCCTCCCGGTGTGACTGAAGTGATTCACACGTAAAGCAAGGACAATTGAGATGCACGCTGATTGCTCATAACATTGACCATGAGCTCTGTGTGCAAACAAAAGAAACAATATTTCTTCTGTTTACAATTCAGAATTGATGACAGCATAATGAATAATGAAACATTTACAGAAACTTAGGAAATATTTGGCATGTATTAGAAGCATAGAATAGCTATAGTGTAGAAGGAATCCATTTAGCCCATCAAGTTTGCACCGACTCTCTGAGAAAGCATTTTACTCATGCCCACACAACCCTGCCCCTCTGCCCCCTCCCCATAACCCCACACATTTATCACGGTCAATCCACCTAATCCGCACATCTTTGGATTGTGAGAGCATCCGGAGGAAACTCACGCAGGCACGAGGAGAATGTGCAAATGCCACACAGTCATAGAATCATAGGACCCTACAGTGCAGAAAGAGGCCCTTTGGCCCATTAAGTTTGCACCAAACACAATCCCACCCAGGCCCTACACCCCGTATCCCTACATATTATACCCACTAATCCCTCTAACCTTAGATTAGCATGGCTAATCAACCTAATCCGCACATCTTTGGACTGTGGGAGGAAACTAGAGTACCTGGAGGAAACCCACGCAGACACGAGGAGAATGTGCAAACTCCACATAGACAGTGACCTGAGCCGGGAATCGAACCCAGGACCCCGGAACTGTGAAGCAGCAATGCTAACCACTGTGCTACTGTGTGGCTCAAGGTCAAATTAAACCTGGATCCCTGGCTGTGGTGGCCGTGCTAAGCACCGTGCCCAATGTTAATTAAATGTATTCAATCTTAGTCAAAGGTCGTGGTTAGTGAACAAGCCCTATTTCAATTCTGTGGCCCACTAAGATAAAGAAGGACCATTCATGCAGCTCACTCACTAGCCTGGGTTGCCAATCACTGATTGAGCCAATTCCCATTGAAATGCGGTTTATGTTGTGACCAATATTAAACCGTCAACGTTTTATTTAATTCTATAAAGTGGGAAGTCCAGACACCAAAGAAATGAAGAGAAACCTGTAGAACCACTAACCGTTGTAATACACACCCTAAATCACAACGAGAGACTGAGCTGCCATTGCTTCCTTTATCTTGGTTCCCAAACAGAAATAAATAAGCTGTTTATGCCACTGTCAAGTCACAGAAACTAGAAGCAGGAGTAGGCCCTTCCAGCCTGCTCTCACATTCCTTTTGATCATCAAATTCAATCTCCTGATCCCCCTCTTCCTCACATATCCTTTGATCTGTTTAGTCCCAGGAGCTGGATCTAATTTCTTCTTGAATGTTTTGGTTTCAGTTACTTTCTGTGGTAGTGAATTCCACACATCCTTTGGACGAAAAGATTTCTCATCTCAGTTCTAAAAGGTTTACCTCTTTTATGCTCAAATTCTGGGCTCCCCCACCATCGGGAACATTCTTTCCGAATCTACACTGCCTAACCCTGTTAGAAGTTTAAGTTTCTATGAGACCCCTCTCATTCGTCTGAACTCAAATCTTTTCAGGTGATTTATTTTTATCCAGTTATTCTGTTAGTCCGAGTAAAAAAAACCCATCATTTATCATCTTGTTTAGATTCATAAAAAATGCCCTAACAGATTTTTAATTGCTCTCATTGATACCAAGCCCAGTTTTTCAGCTTTTATTACATATTAATTAGCTGCCAGGAGTTATTGTTGCCCCAGCCTGGTTCATTAGTGGCATTGTCACCTCCGAGTTAGCAGCTTGCAGCATCTAACTCCCGTTCGAGACTTTGAGAGTGTGATTTAGGCTGACACATCAGTAGAGGATAAGGGAATGCTGCACAACTTCAGGGTGAAAAGTAACTGAGGCTTTGTGAACCTTCTCAAGGAAATGTAAAAGATACCACCTGGCATTCTTCATCCCAGCCCATAACCCACATCAGCGTCACTGAAACAGATCATTTGAACTTTCATCTTAATCCTGTTGTTTGGAATTTGCTGTGTGGAATGTGACTCCTTTGTCATTTTATATGACAGAACTCTCTCTCTCTCTCTCTCAACCTTTCCGTTCCTAGGTGCATAGGGCAGTCTTCCATCTGTTTCTGGAGCTAATTATTCCAGAAACAGATCATTAGTCCATCACAGAAGCTTACAGCTTGAGGTGTAATACACTACATCAAGCAAACACACACAAGTATGTGCATACACACACAAACTAAGGGACAATCCAACATGGTCAATCCACCTAACATTCATGTTCTTTGGAGCGTGGGAGGAAACCAGAGCACCTGGCAAAAACAGGTGTAAACTCCACGGATAGTGATCCAAAGCTAGAATTGAACCGGGTTCCAGCACCGTGAGTGCTAACCACTGTGTCAACGTGCCACCCTTATAACAGTACAATCACCTTCAAATTAATTTCTTAATTGTGGAGTTCTTCAAGGAGATATTATTTACTATTATTATTATCCATTAGTTATTAGTGTCACAACTAAGCTTACATTAACACTGCAATGAAGTTACTGTAAAAATCCCCTAGTGCCTGTTTGGGTACACTGAGGGAGAATTTAGCACGGCCAATCCACTTAACCAACACACCTTTCAAGCTATGAGAGGAAACCGGAGCGTCTGGAGGAAACCCACGCAGACGCAAACTCCACACAGTGACCCAAGACAGGGATTGAACCTGGGTCCCTGGCACTGTGAGGCAGCAGTGCTAAGCACTGTGTGAAAGATTTAACATTTTTCATTTTTGTAGAGAAAATGAATCAGTGGTAAACAGCTTCATTTAAATATTTCATTGACTGATTCACCTCCTAGGAACTGGTGAGTCCTCACCCTGCATTCGAACTGGAGAGAGGGGATTTGAGGTTCCAATCTGAGTGTTTTGTTGAAAGTCTTACTCTCCACCTTCTCCCCGTGGCCCTTCACATTCTTCTTTTTCAGATGATAATCCAATTCCCTCGCTTGAATCTGCCTCCATCACATTCTCAGGCAGCTCGATCCAGACCTGAGCCACTCGCCTTGCTCACAAAGATTAATATTTCAATCCCACTGACTCCAGGACAATCCAAGAGGGTCAGAGCTCCCAACACCAGGGCTTAAATTTTCCTACAAAGGTCCAGCAAGAAATTCCACCAAACACCAGCACAAGAAAGTGAGTTGCTGACCGTTGATGTGACTATGGAAAGGAGGGATCCTCTACCAAATTTTCTGACTGACCCGATATGATTCCTGATGCGGATGAGACAGGAGAATTTTAGGGGAGCGCTACCTTATCCTGACAAAGAACTCAATCTTATGAAGTGTCATATTCCTCAACATCTCCCTCACCTTAGCGTCTAAAAGATTAGTAGGGAACCCATCCACTAAAAGTTCAGCTATCCTGCAGACATTTTACCCTGGAGGTAGTGGTAATTGGCTAAGGCTGTGACTGCCACTCCCTCTTAGTGAGCTGCCAGCCAATCTGCAGACTCAATCATTTTGGAGGCACAGTAGTACAGTGGTTAGCACCGCTGCGTCACAGCTCCAGGGTCCTGGGTTCGATTCCCGGCTCTGGGTCACTGTCTGTGTGGAGTTTGCACATTCTCCTCGTGTCTGCATGGGTTTCCTCTGGGTGCTCGCACAGTCCAAAGATGTGCAGGTTGGGTTGATCGGCCATGCTAAGAAGTTGCCTCTTAGTGTGCCCAGGGATGCGTAGGTCAGAGGGATTAGTCAGTATAAAATGTAGGGATGTGGAGTTAGGGCCTGGGTGGGATTGTATTCGGTGCAGACTCGATGGGCTGAAGGGCCTCTTTCCGCACTGTACGATTCTATGATTCTACGTTCTATGTTCAAGTACTGGTTGCTGTTAGGACTACAGGCAGTTCCCAAACAAGAGAAGGTTATAGCTTTGAACTTCAAAGTAAGTCTTGGGTATGAGCAGGGTCTGGCTGGCAGACACCAGCAAGGGTGGTAAAGGAGATGGGAATGGGTTTAAGAGATCAGGCGGTAGGGTTAAGGAGGGGGTATGACCTTGTGTATGGGGAGGGGTCTTTGATGGGCACCCAGGATACCTCAAAGGAAGTCAGATTGCAATAAAAGCTACCAGTCTATCCACCTGGTGTGAGCCTTCCCTAGCAAGAGCAGCGGGAGTGAGGTGAAGTACTTAATTTGCCACTCTGTGGGCTTAAGGGTACTTGGCCTGCCTGATGCTTCCCTTGCCCACTGTACAAAGGGAGATAGGGTGGGGGTGAGCAGAAGGCAATGGGAAGACCACACACTGCTCACCGGAGATGGAAACTCCAACCCAGTCTCAACATGCTCCAGATCCAGACATCCAATTCATCATTGCTATTACACTTCCTTCTAAAACTTAAGCATACCATCAGTGTTACAGGAAAATATCACCGCTAATGTATGATGAATAAAAGTTGTTTAAAAACTACTGAATTGCCTTTACTCTGGTCAGGCTGGTTTCCGATAAATCTACACCTGAAACAGCAAATGGGAAGGAATTCCAAGTTCCCTTTCCATATGGCTGTTGAAACAGGAACCACTCTGGTTTGTACAGTTCAAAGTTTTTGGGACAAAAGGCAGATTAACAGCACCGTACCAGTGACATTACATTTTCTACATATCCCTGACCAAGCTGTGAAAGGACATTGTTATTACTCAGCCAATGTGCAAAAAAGAAACGGATTTAATCATAGGGTTTTACAGCACGGCAAGAGGCCCTTCAGCCCATCATATCTGCACTGGCTATCAAGCATCTATCTATTCTAATCTCCAGCACACTTGGTCTACAGTCTTGTATATTATGACATTTCTAAATGTTTCTTTAATGTTGTGAGGGTTCTTGCTTCTACCACCCTTTCAGACTGTGAGTTTCAGATTCCTACCACTCTCTGAGTGAAAGGGTTTTTTTCCCAAATTCTCCTGCCCCTTTATTTATGCCCCCTGATTACTGATCCCTTTACCAAGGGGAAGGTTCTTTCCTATCTACCCTATGTCCCTCATAATTTTGTACACCTCAGTCACGTTCCCCTCTGTTCTGAGGGGAACAATCCCAGTCTACCCAGCCTCTCTTCACAGCTCCTGGTGAATCTCCCCTGCCCCCTCACTACAGCAATCACATCCTTCCTACAGTATGGTGACCATGCAGCACTCCGGTTGTGACCTAACCAGCGTTTTAGAACATAGAACACTACAGCACAAACAGGCCCCTCGGCCCACAAGTTGTACCGATCATATCAGTACCTACAAGGCCATAGAACTATCTGTAACTCCCACTCCCATTAAATCCCACGTACTCATCCAGAAGTCTCTTAAAAGACCCCAGCGAGTTCGCCTCTAACACCACCGACGGCAGCCAATTCCATTCACTCACTACCCTCTGAGTGAAAAACTCACCTCTAACATCTCCTCTGTACTTGCCCCCCAGCACCTTAAACCTGTGTCCTCTTGTAGTTTTACACAGCTCCATCACACCTCCCTGTTGTTATATTCTATGCCTTGGCTAATAAAGACAATTATCCTATCTGTTGTTCACCTTTTCTGCTCTCTTCAGGGTATTATGGACTTGCATCCCAAGATCCCTCTGATCCTCTGTACTTCCTATTGTGTATTCCCTTGCCTTGTTAGTCCTCCCAACTGCATCAGCTCACACTTTCCAAAGTTCTTTTCCATTTGCCACTACTCTGTGCATCTTACCAGATCATCTATGTTGTCCTATACTGACCATCAATATTCATATCATCTGTAAACTTTCTGATCTCCCACACACACATATCTAGATTGTTAATGTATACTACACCATACCAATCCCTGCGGAATCTCACAACATCAGGTTAAAATTGTGAGACTTCTTATTATGTTCAGTCCAACGCTGGCATCTCCATATCATGTACATTACTGGACACAGGCTTTCAATCACAAAAGCTACCTTCGACTCTCTGCCCCCTGCCACTAAGCCAATTTTGGATCCAATTTACAAAATTGCCCTGGATCCCATGGGCCCTTACCTTCTTGTCAAAAGCCTTACTGAAATCCATGTAGACAACAGCAACAGCAACCCTCGTCTACAAGGGACCCAAGTTCAATTCCAGCCTTGGGTGTCTGTGTGGAGTTTACACATTCTCCCTGTGTCTGCTTGGGTTTTCTCTGGCTGCTCTGGTTTCCTCCTACAGTCTCCTCAAATCAGATTTAACTTGAACAGCCAAATATTTCACTTTGGATTAAATAGAAGTAGCAGAGGATGGGACTGCTCCATCGCCCTCTGGGTTACCAGCTCAGCATGGTGCTGGAGCAGGGCGGTGACTTCTTGCAAGCTACGCCCAGCATATCTTCTATCTTTTATTCTTATTCAATGCTTCACTAAGTTGATCTTTCTCTATACACTAGCTATGACTGTAACACCACATTCTGCACCCTCTCCTTTCCTTCCCGAGATACAATATGCTTTGTCTGTACAGAAACAATATTTTTCACTGTATACTAATACATGTGACAATAATAAATCTAATCAAAAAACTTCCAATGTGCCACGGTAACTGGGAATAGATTATTTCAGAAACCTTTAACAATCTAGCTGCATTGGGACCTTCTGAGATGTTTTTACAGCCAATGAAGGAAACGCTTCACTGTTTTGATTTAGTTTGTGGCACAGGATGATCCCACTAACACCGCAATGACGTGTTGGTTGAGAGATGGGTGGCACAGTGGCAAGTACTGCTACCTCACAAAGCCAGGGATGCAGGTTCAATTCCAGCCTTAGGTGTCTGTGTGGAGTTTACACACTCTCCCTGTGTCTGCGTGGGTTTCCTCTGTATGCTCCGGTTTCCCCCCTACAATCCAAAGATGTGCAGGTTAGATGGATTGGCCAAGCTAAATTGCCCCTTAGCATCCCAAGATGTGCAGGTTAGGGCAATTAGCAGAGTAAAGACATGGAGTTAAGGGGATAGGGCCTGGGTAAGATGCTCTGTTGGTGGGTCAGTGCAGAATTATGGGCCAAATGATTTCCTTCTGCATTGTAGGGATCCTGTGATTCTAAATATAGAACATAGAACACTACAGCACAAACAGGCCCTTTGGCCCACAAGTTGTGCCAATCATATCCCTACCTACCAGACCTATCTATAACCCTCAATCCCATTAAATCCTGTGTATTCATCCAGAAGTCTCTTAAATGACTCCAGCAAGTTCGCCTCCACCACCACTGATGGCAGCCGATTCCACTTGCCCACTGCCCCCTCAGTGAAGCCGGTCGTTCATTGCCCTCTCAGTGAAGCCACTCACTCATTGCCCTCTCAGTGAATTGGCCAGGATTTTGAATAGAACTCCTTGTTCTTCTTCAGGGTAATGGGATCAGTCAGGCACACCAGAGAGAAGGAAGTGGAGGTAGGACATGCCTACAGTATTGCACTCCCTCAGTACTGCACTTAGTGAGGGTCCACTGAGATTGACTGGGATTTATACCCTATCTCCTGGGCAGCAAAAGCTGGGACAATTCCAGTACATTCTGCCAGGTTGAGACTGCTTCTGTGAACCCTGTCCAGCACCACTGGAAAAGTCAACTCCAAAGAAAACCACTTCCACATCACTCCCCATACCTACTGCTCTGATAGTGGTCAAACTTTTCAGCACTGCTTATCTTCCGACCACTAAACCCCCAGAGTCAGGAGATCAAACACCTCCCTAACCCTGCTGAAAGAATATTTAAAACATTACTATCACCTTTACACCGCGAGGCTGGTTCCCACCTTGTAGCTGGCACTCTGCTCCGGGGGAAATGTTGAATGCGGCTCCGATTCAGCACAGCAGCTTAGCAGGAGGTGCGGGGCGGAGCTGGCGCAGGGAGAGAGAGGAGGAAGTTCGGTCGGAGAATTCAGCGCAAATCCACGAGGCAGAGTTTCAGAGAATTTAATCACCTCCCTGAGTAACCCTCTCCCATTCTCCCCAACACTGCAGGTTAAACAGCAACAAAGCTTCCCAGTATCGTCCCTCTTTATCACCAACCTTGCTTTATTACACTGCATTCAAATTAAACAGCAACCCGTCCAAAAAAACTCGGATTTTATTTGCTCCATTCCAAAAATTTGGATACACAAGTCTGCTTTGCAAAATCTCCTTGTGTAAACCTTGTGCTCTTTTATTATTACATCTGCCTTTTAATTGCAAACTTTTGTTTCACAATTCGCTGGTCGTAATATATCTATTTGGGATCAGCAGATTGGGTTTAACCTTTGCCCACGTTGTAGTCTTTACTCTGACACCACCCTGCTACTGAGGTGGATAAGATACACCGCTTTCTTCCAAAACAAAACCATTTCTTCATCCAGCTTTTAAAATAGCAAGCAACCTTACTCCTGTATCCAATGTCATAAGTGAACCTGTTAAATCATTCTTACTGGGCATAGCTCCAAATTCCAAGGGTCATTATGAACAGTATATGCTGATATATTTCATATTAAGCTGTAATCTATCGTTTAACTGTTAAAATGCAAAAAAAACGCACTTGTTCAAATAAAAAGTTCTTATCCTCCAGTATATGGAAATCTTAAGCATAGTTTAAAAATTAGAACAAGGCCAATTAGGAATAATAGCAATAAGCACCTTTTTTTTACACACATGTTGAGAGTCAATGGAATATTTTTTACCCCTGATTTTTACTGGGCAAAAATGTTGAGGGAAAGTAAACAAAGACTGGTAAATGTGGTTGAAGTCTCCTCCTCTTCCACTGCGCTATACTCTTGTGTTCTCCCCTGCTGGTGGCACAGTGGTTAGCACTGCTATCTCACAGTGCCAAGGACCTAGTTCAATTCCCACCTTGGGTCACTATCCGTGCGGAGTCTGCATGTTCTCCCCGTGTCTGTGTGGGTTTCCTCCAGGTGCTCCAGTTTCCTCCCACAATCTGAAAGACGTGCTGGTTTAGGTGCATTGGCCAAGCTAAATTCCTCCTCAGTGTACACTTAAAGAAAGGATGTAAATAAGGTTGAAAGAGTACAGAGAAGATTCACGAGGATGTTACCGGGACTTGAGAAGCTGAGTTACAGAGAGAGATTGAATAGGTTAGGACTTTATTCCCTGGAGCGTAGAAAAACGAGGGGAGATTTGATAGAGGTGTATAGGATTTTGATGGGTGTAGATAGAGTGAATGCAAGCAGGCTTTTTCCACTAAGGCTCGAGGAGAAAAAAAGGACGGCGTGGGTTAAGGGTGAAAGGAGAAAAGTTTGAAGAGAATATTAGGGGGGGATATTCTTCATGCAGAGAGTGGCGGGAGTGTGGAATGAGCTGCCGGATAAAGTGGTAAATGCGGGGTCACTTTTAGCGTTTAAGAAAATCTTGGACAAGTTCATGGATGAGAGGGGTGTGGAGGGATATGGTTCAAGTGCTGGTCGGTGGGACGGGGCAGAAAATGGTTCGGCACAGACAAGAAGGGCCAAAAGACCTGTTTCTGAGCTGTAATTTTCTATGGTCAAACAGTCACCAGATCGTGTCAACAAAGAGATTTTCAGCAACTTCATTGCAGTGTTAATGTAAGCCTATTCATTATTGTCACAAGCAGGCTTACATTGTGACACTAAAGCTTACTTGTGACACCAGTGAATTAATTTTTAAACTTCTTGAATTTCTTACTCTCATTCGCACACTGTTCTTTTTAATCCCGATATTCCATGTCTGGGACTTGGAAGCTCCTGTTTGATTTTGTTAGGAAGTTTGGAACTTAATGAGATTAACACTTGAACTTGAGATGAAAACAAAGTAACAGACTAGTAACAAGATTAGCAGGCGTCTAAAGAAATTGAGATGCAAATCGCTATATCAGATATATTGTTTACCAGAAATCAGTGGGGTTATACAGATTATAACCTTTAAAGGGAAGAGTTTGAGAGATATAGACAGCAAAATCCACAGGATGAATATCAAAGAGACTGAACAGTATAACTGCTAGAACCATCATTAGGGAAAGAGGCTAGTGTTCCATCCATGAATCAGACAGGGGGCAACTTTAGCTATGATAAGACATATGAAGACATACTCCATCTAACCTTCAGAACCACGACAGATTACAGACGTTCTTATCTAAAAAATGCAGTCTTGTGTCTTTGCATTTTCTCAGATTTGGTCATCTAAGCTGTAGAAAGTGATAACTATGAGCTGGATCTGACTTATAGAGTTAATAACTTAGATGTTTGGGAAAAGAAGTGTCACAGTGAGTTCCAGGAATGTGAGTATATTTTGGGAACAAGAGCTCATTTTGGAAAAAATGCTTGTGATTAGTTATTCATATATTTAAAGTGTCATAGTGCACATTAATTTTTGTTGTGTGTTTTCTTTTACGTTAATAAATACTCTTTATTAATTGTTTACACAATGACTGGGTTTCTCAGTGGCTTGTACATTATTCCAAACAAATATACAGCACTATTGGCCAATGTTTCAAGTGATTCTTTGGGTTTTGAGACACTCTTGCAAGTATCAAAGTGGGGTTTTTAATAATTCCATCTCTCTAAACTTTAATTCCTTGAGCAAGTTGGCAAACCAGCACCTTAAGCAGAAAAAGTGTGAAATACAAGCCTGAAATAGTCATTCTGGAACATTAAGAGAGTGGGGCAAATGCCCATACACTAAAGGGATCGAATCCCAATTGACCAACTCAGATTTATGTGATTGCTGTTTGTGAAAGGTTCCTGTGTCTAACTTGGCTGCCGGGTTTCCTACATTACAACAATGAATGAGCTCTGAAAGTACCTTATTGGCTGTAAAACAACTTGATCCACACAGAGGTCATGGCTGGAATTTGACCACCTCACCTGCCCCGGAGTCAGGATGGGGTGAGGCTCACACAGCACCATTCTCCATTGGCCTGAAGCAGGATTCTACAAGGCTCAGGTAGTAAAATCCCAGCATGTGAAAGGAATTATATAACAATTTAAATTTGTTTTCTCACCAACCAACTCTTAGTCATTTCCCCTTGATCTTTAATGGCATTGCCATTGTCAAGTATTTTAGTTCAGTATAACTGTGGCCAGTTATATACCCAAGTCAGGTAAATGGGGTGAAGCTACAGATCAGCCATGCTCTAACCCAATAGTGCTACTGGCTCCAGAGTGAATAACTTGGTGCCTAAGCACTTAATTCACTACCACCAACATGTTCTGGGACTGATAGTCATCACCTACCATGGGCTTGAAGGGACTAAGCATATCCACTCTGCGGTTAGGATAGACGTTGGGTACACTGTGACACGTGGCTTGCCTCTAATGCCTCACCGACCCAAAAAAAATGGTCAGACCTCCCACTCTGAAATCTGAGCTAGCATCCTGCGGTGTGTGTATGTGTGTATGTGAGTGGCTTTGCATGGTCTCCCCACATCATTCTGGGAATCCAAAGAGCCCTTATTGTTTTGAGAACTGATCATCATTCTGTTATAAAGATACTTACAGTGTGTGTTGCCGGACTATTGACCATCCTGTCAGTCTTTCCACTTTTAAAAACCGTTCTCCAAATGAAATAAGAGCAACCTTCCCAAATGCTGTAGAATGAAATTGCTATATCTCTTCAGGAAGATTCGATCCTGGGCTAGAATTGATATCTCCAGTTAGCCAGTACTACCAGTAAAGAGCCAAGGTCCATTCTGCAATTTGTGAGCAAGATTAAAAAGAGTCACTTTTGCCCTTTAACACAAAGCTATATGAAGGTTCTCAAAGTCTACAACCTTAAGGATTCTGTTTCCAAAAAAAAAAAATTCGAAAATATAGTCATGGTAGAATATACAAAAATTAAAGTTTTGCATTATAGAAACAGGGGAAGATGATGAGGCATTCAGCCCATTAAACACATTCTTCAATTCAATCAAATGGACCCAGTGCTGGGGAATTAGCAGGGTGAATGTGTGGGGTTACAGAAATAGGGCCTGGGTGAGATTGTGGTAGTGCAGACTCAATGGGCCAAATGGCCTCCTTTTGCATAGAACATAGAACATTACAGCGCAGAACACGCCCTTCGGCCTTCGATGTTGCGCTGACCAATTATGAAAAAAGCAATGACCCTCCAAACTAAACCATTCCCTTCTCTTCCGTAAACTTATCAACTAACCTCTTAAACGCCACCAAACTTGGCGCATCTACAACTGCCGCAGGCAGGGCATTCCACTCCCTAACCACCCTCTGGGTAAAGAACCTACCTCTGATATCCGTCCTATAACTATCACCCCTTAATTTAAAGCTGTGTCCCCTCGTGCTAGCTTTCTCCATCCTAGGAAAAAGGCTATCACTGTCCACCCTATCTAAACCTCTAATCATCTTATATGTTTCGATAAGGTCCCCTCTTAGCCGCCTCCTTTCTAACGAAAACAACCTCAAATCCCTCAGCCTCTCTTCATAAGACCTGCCCTCCATACCAGGCAACATCCTGGTAAACCTCCTCTGTACCCTCTCCAATGCCTCCACATCTTTCTTATAATGTGGGGACCAGAACTGCACACAATACTCCAAGTGCGGCCGCACTAGAGTTTTGTACAGTTGCAACATGACGTTGCGGCTCCGAAATTCAATCCCCCTACCAATAAAAGCTAAGACTCCATATGCCTTCTTAACAACCTTATCGACTTGATTGCCAACTTTCAGGGATCTATGCACAAATACACCAAGATTCCTCTGTTCATCAACACTATTAAGAGTCCTACCATTAGCCCTATACTCTACACATTTGTTATTCCTGCCAAAGTGAATTACCTCACACTTTTCCACATTAAACTCCATTTGCCACCTCTCGGCCCAGCTCTGCAACTTGTCCAAGTCTCTCTGCAAACTATAACACCCCTCTTCACTATCTACCACTCCTCCGACTTTGGTGTCATCCGCAAATTTACTAATCCATCCTTCAATACCCTCATCCAGATCATTTATAAAAATTACAAACAGCAGGGGCCCCAAAACAGATCCCTGAGGTACACCATTTGTAACCGAACTCCACGATGAATATCTCCCATCAACCACCACCCTCTGTCTTCTATCTGCTAGCCAATTCCTAACCCATTAGCTAAATCACCCTCTATCCCATACATCTGCATTTTCTGCAGAAGTCTTCCATGGGCCACCTTATCAAACGCCTTACTAAAGTCCATATATACCACATCAACCGCCTTACCCCCATCCACCTCTTTGGTCACTTTTTCAAAAACTCAATAAGGTTAGTAAGGCACGACCTACCCTTCACAAAACCATGCTGACTATCCCCAATCAATTCATTTCTCTCTAAATAACTATAAATCCTATCCCTAATAATTCTCTCCAATACTTTGCCCACAACAGAAGTAAGACTCACTGGCCTATAATTCCCTGGAAAGTCTCTCTTCCCCTTCTTGAACAGTGGGACCACATTCGCTATCCTCCAGTCTTCCGGAACTATACCCGTAACCAACGACGACCTGAAGATCAGAGCCAGAGACTCTGCAATCGCCTCTCTTGCCTCCCAGAGAATCCTAGGGTAAATCCCATCCGGCCCAGGGGACGTATCTAACTCCAAACCCTCAAGAATATCTCACACATCCTCCCTATCTACTTCAATACTTTCCAGTTTGCAACCCTGTACCTCAGTGTTCTCCACAACTACATTTACATCTCCCTGCGTGAATACCGAAGAGAAATATTTATTCAGTGCCTCTCCAATCTCTTCAGGCTCCACGCACAACTTCCCACTGCTGTCTATGACTGGCCCTAATCTTGCCCTAACCAATCTTCTATTCTTAACATATCTAAAGAAAGCTTTAGTACTAGTACTAGAACATTACAGCACAGAACAGGCCCTTCGGCCTTCGATGTTGCGCCGACCAATATAAAAAGCAATTTTTATATAGGATTCTCCTTAATCCCATCAGCCAAAGTCTTCTTGTGTCCCCTCTTAGCTCTCTTCAACTCACTCTTTAGCTCCCTTCTGGCTAATCTATAGCTATCCATTGCACTAACCGAGCCTTCAAGCCTCATTCTGACATAAGCCTCCTTTTTCCTTTTAACCAGCGAATTAACTTTTTTCGTACACCAAGGTTCCCTTACTCGACCATTTCCTCCTTGCCTGACAGGGACATACTTATCAAGGACTCGCAGCAGCTGCTTCTTGAATAAGCTCCACATTTCAGATGTTCCCAGTCCCTGTAGTTTCCTAGTCCAACCTATGCACCCTAATTCTCTCCTGATGGCCTCATAATTACCCTTCCCCCAGCTATAACTACTGCCCCCAGCTTCATGCCTATCCCTATCCATCACTAAGGTGAACGTAACCGAATTGTGATCACTATCACCAAAATGTTCACCAACTTCCAAGCCTAACACCTGGTCTGGCTCATTGCCCAGCACCAAATCCAATGTAGCCTCACCTCTAGTTGTCCTATCTACATACTGAGTCAAAAAACCTTCCTGCACACTTTGTACAAAAACTGACCCCTCTAACGAGCTAGAGCTATAGCTATTCCAATCAATATTAGTAAAGTTAAAGTTCCCCGTAACAATTACCCTATTACTTTCACTCCTGTCCAGGATCGACTTTGCAATCCTTTCCTCTACTTCTCTAGAACTTTTAGGAGGTCTATAAAAGACTCCCAACAGGGTGACCTCTCCTCTCCTGTTTCTAATCGCAGCCCATACTACCTCAACAGACAAGTCCTCATCAAACTTCCTTTCTGTCACTGTGATACAGTCTTTGACTAATAATGCCACTCCTCGCCCCCTTCTACCTCCTTCTCTACTCCGACTAAAGACATTCTGATTGTCTGAGTCCGTTTTGTCATATAATCATAGAATCCCAGAAAGATGCAAATTGGCCCATCAAGTCTGAGCTGACAGCAGTCCCACCCAGGCCCTACCCCTGTAACCCCAAGTCAGGTAAGCTACAGATCAGGCCATGCTCTAATCTAATGGTTCTACTGGCTCCAGAGTGAATAACTTGGTGCCTAAGCACTTAATTCACTACCATCAACATGTTCTGGGACTGATAGTCATCACTGACCATGGGCTTGAAGGGATTAAGCATATCCACTCTGTGGTTAGGATAGATGTTGGGTACACTGTGACACGTGACTCACCTCTAATGCCTCACCGACCCAAACAAAATGGTCAGACCTCCCACTCTGAACCCCCCTAACACTGAGGGTCAATTTAACATGCCTAATCCACCTAACCCGCACATCTTTGCATTGTGGGAGGAAACTGTAATACTTGGAGGAAGCTCATGCAGACATGGTGAAAATGTGTAAACTCTACACCGACACCCAAGGCTGGAATTGAACTCAGATCCCTGAGGCTGTGAGGCAGCAGTGCTGAGCACTGTGCCACCCTGTGCATTATGCACAATGTAAGGACATTTTTCTAACTGTGTGTTTAGGCTTGTCTCCCCTCTCCAGTTCTGACTGCATTAACTTTCAAATACGTTAATAATGGGTTACCTTAAAGTAAATACAAATGTACAGCAGCTACTCTTGTTTTCTGACTTCAGAATCTTCATAGAGATGTTTCCTTTTCCCGTCCTAAATATGATTTAAGAAAAGTTTCATCCCCTCAAAAAAAGATACAATTTTGAAATATTTGTTTTCCTTTTGTCCTCCTGCAAATTTGCAAGTTACTCCAGGTCTCTCTCGGTTAAAATGGCAATTTTAACTGAAAGATCGACCTTGATCAGTTGTTGAATTCTCTAAGTGACGGCTACAGGGAGCATAACAAACACTTTGGTAAAACATGTAATTTAAGGAATGGAAAATGATGAGAGCAATTACTTTCCCAGGGAGACTGAGCAATGGAAGATTAATCCTCCCTCTGAAATTAGATCAGAATAGACAACCAATCTCAGTTAAAAATAACAGATTAGTTATATTTATCGAAACAAACATGGTTATGTGACAGAACATCCTCCAAGGCAGATAAATAATTCAACTCAAATATAGGAGAATGAAAGGGAAAAAGTCTTGTTTTTTTTCATAACCTCAAAACATCTCAAAGTACTTTACAGCCAATTAAGTAGTTTTGAAGTGTTATCACTATTGTAATGCAGGAAATGGACGCAGCAAATTTGTGCATGGCGCAATCTCACAGAGTGAAATAATTACCCTGTTTTATGATGATGTTTGAGAGATTGACCAAGGGAGAAATCTCTTGTTCTTTTTACATTATTTCATGGGACGTGGACACATTCACTAGTCCAGCATTTATTATCCATCCCTAATTGCTCTTGAGAAGATGGTGGTGAAGAGCTGCCTTCTTCAACCACTGCAGTCCATCTGGTGTAGGTACTCCCATTGTGCTGTTAGGGAGGGAATTCCAGGATTTTTGACCCAGCAACAGTGAAGGAACAGCCGATATCATTCCAAATCAGGATGGCGAGTGGTTAGGAAGGGAACTTGCAGCTGGTGGTATTCCTGTGCATTTTCTGCCCTTGTCCTTTGAGGTGGCAGGGGTCACAGATTTGAAGATGTTGTCAGAAGAGCCTTGCTGAGTTGCTGCAAAGCATATTGCAGATGGTACACATTGATACCACTGTGCCATGATGATGGACGATGTGAAATTTAAGTTGGTGAATGGGATTCTACTTAAGTGGTCTGTTTTGTTCTGGATGGTGTTGAGTTTTTCGAGTGCTGTTGGAACTGCACCCATCCATGAGAATGGGAGGTGCTCCATCAAACTCCCAACCTGTGTTTGGAGATGGTGGACGGGAGGTGACTTACTCATTGCAGGATTTCCAGTCTCTGACCTGCACTATAGTATTTCTATGACAGATCCAGTTTGGTTCTGGTCAATGTTAACTCTCACCGTGGTGTTGATAATGGGGGAATTCGATGATGCTAATGTTGTGAATGTCAGAAACAGAAGATTGGATTCTCTCTTGGTGGACATTGTCATTGCCTAGCACTTGTGTGGCACATTACTCTTCTTTGAAAGGCTGCAATGGATTATTTTCCATCTACTTGAGAGACCAGACAATGTTAAAGTCTCATCCAGAAAGACATCATCTCCAGCAGCACTCACTTGACATTGCACTGAACTGTCAGCTAAGATTGGTCGTGGATCCACAATGGGTTATTTTACATCTCCTTGAGAGGCCAGACAATGATAAAGTCTTATCCAGAAAGACAGTGTCTCCAAGAGTGCAGCACTCTCTTGGCATTGCACTGGACTGTCAGCTAAGAACGGTCTTAAACCCACAACCTGTTGATTCAGAGGTTGACTGCTACCCACCGAACCATAGCTAATGTTAAGTGTTCATTGTTACTTTATGAAGTTAATGTTGAACAAAGTAAACAGCAGTGTTGTTAAGAATTGCGAATATTTGCTGCGGGATCAGAATACAGGCAGTAGAATGTTGGATGACCTCAAGTTTTCAGAGGGTAGAGTATGGGAGGCTGAGCATGAGTGTGTTAGAATAGTGAATCTAGAGGCAACAAAGGAATGAATGAAGGTTTCAGCAGAAGAGCTGATGCAGGGGCCAAATCCCAAGATGTAATAGAGGAAGAAGTAAGCAGTTATAATAACAGTGAGATCAAATATACCACCATACTTGTGAACAGTCTGGTTTAGCCTCATACAGCTGTCAGGGAGAGGGCTGGAGTCAGTGGGGATGGAACGGAATCCATGGTGGATTCAATACTGGAATTTTCCCACATTTATTTGGAAGAAATTTCTGTTCATCCATTACTGGCTTATGGATAAGCAATCCAGTGGGAATGTAAAGACAGTGATAACACTGAACCTTAAGCAACCAAAGTGAAAGAGAAGAGCATTAAAATAGGAAAGAATAGATGGAGAATGGAAATACATCTGCTGATGAGTTATTAGATACAACATATTTCCACATCCAATCTAACAATGATCCTAAGCACATTTTCAAAATGAGTCTGTTTACTTTTCAAACCTTACAAAAAACGTCTGATCATTAAACCATCTGCTGATCTAAATTATTTGTAAGGCAGAATGGAGGCACAAAACTCATCTAGAGTGTTTTGGTATTGCGTTAAATGATCCCAGTTTCAGACTGCTCAGATGCCATTCACAATGGTGCCCCAATCTCAGGGCACTGGGAGACCCTCTCCCTGCCCCCTTGGACATCAGGACCCCACCCTCATTCGCAGCATGTTCCCCACTCCCCTTCTTGATACGGGTCATCAGCATTGGGACATCAGATCCCCCTCCTTGTTCCAAACATGTCCCCTCCATCATCATCCCCAACATGATCCAAGCCTGTATAGCCTCCCCATCATAGCCCCCCCCTATATAGCCCCCAGTCAGGCCTCACACATTGGCATACTTGTCGTGCCCAAATGGCAATGCCAGGGTGCCTGGTGGACACTGCCCAATCTTGCTCCCAACCAACAAGGGGCTCCAATAGCCCCCAAGCTTCCGGCATGACCATCGCACCAGCTGCTTCTCGCAGCTAATATTCCGCACCCAAAGACTGGTGAATTCTGTGCCCTGGGATTCAAACGGGCTACACATGTTTAAATACTACTTTAAAAATGCTAATGCTTTCTAGGCTGATCTACTTTGCACCATTAGGAAGAAGTCGGGTTGACCGCAATCTGTCTGGTGCCAGATGTGAAACTGATTTTCAGGCTTGCATTTCCTTCTCCAGGATTAGCGCAATCTGTGCCAGGCCCTGCGAGGTTGGAAAATCACCCTTGTTATTCAAAAACAGGCCAGATGTAAGTCGAAGCAAAGCAAGAAGTCAACTCTTGGATTATTTAAATTTGCATAGGGTTTAGAGCAGACTATTTCAAAGTGGGGATTGCAAACTGTGGGTGGGTGTATAAAACATTATCTGACATTAACAGCTTCTCGATATACTTATCCCCTAACACAATGCACTCCAGAGTCGCTGCATCTGAAATTAACACCAATATTTCTGTTATTGGATGGAGCATTGAATGTGATTTTGTAAATTTCAACCACAGATCTGCCTTATGCTAGACAAGTTCTAACATTACAAAGGCCATACACTAACCTAAATGTATACAGGGAGTGTAGCCAGGCCCTGCTGATTCTCTGGGGTGGGATTCCAGCACAGACAGTACAGGGGCTGTGAGTCCCAAGCACACAAAGCAGTGCATCTCCAAATGGGCAGTTCTGTAGAACGAAGGCTACAATCTTGCTCTCCACTGTCTATCCATTTGCTCAGTCCAACGCACACACAGAAAAGGTATTTCTTAATGGTCATATGTCTAACTGGGAAACCAGAGTTTCACTGTGCGCCTATTTTAATACAATTTATAGCAGCAGTGAGCAAGGAAGGGAGATCTGAAAGCCAGTCACTCAAGGGAGATGGGGAGAATTTGCTACATCCTCAGCAGCTATCTGAGATCACAGGTTATTAAAGGTACAACATTCATGTTCCAGATTCATTAAGATGAAATATTTTTACACTCACAGCAGGAACAAAGTGAGAGAGAATAAAAACTTGAGGGTTAACTCAGACTCCAGTATGGTCATCTTCATGCTTTGCATGGTTGTATAATTGCCGGGTGTGTTAATGAATGAATACAATGGGGTCAGTATATTTTCACTCACTCACTGGAGGTTCCAAACTGAATTGTTATTTGGATTTTTGGTAAGATGAAAAGTTTAAGCCAACATAATTAGCAATACAATCTATTGCTCGAGTGCATTGTGTTAGCAGGTGGGTATACCGAGAAGTTGTTAATGTCAAGATAATGTTTTATACACCCAGCAACAGTTCACGATCCCCACTTTGAAATAGTCTGCTCTAAACCCTATGCAAATTTAAATAATCCTGAGAGTTTTATTGATTCCTTGCTTTGCTTCAACTTACGCTTGGTCTGTTTGTGAATAAAGGCATATAACAAGGGTGATTTTCCGACCTCGCCAGGCCTGGCACAGATTGCGCTAATCTGGAGAAGAAAATGCGAGCCTGAGGAATTGGCCCTCCATGTATATATTTTTGGTATAAATTCACTTGAAGGCAAGCTTCTTTCACTTGTGAATAAGACATGGATCATTTTGCTACAAGAGACAGTCAGAAACACTCACAGGCCGTGTACCTATTGACCAAAATCTCACACTGGAATCTGCTGGGGAGATCCATTGAAAGGACATAGCAATGTTACTGTTATTTCTGTACAGAGTACCAGGGTCTCTGGTGAACAGCCTATAAAGAAGAAACAAAAATCAAGAGCAAAGAATTATAAAGATGATTTGAAGTATGGTTTTGTTATTGTACCAAACATATCTAACATAAACTAGCAAGATTGCACAATCTCTAACATCTGTACTTTTCATCCAGCTGTATTGAAAACTCCCATGCTAACTTGAAATGAAAAGTAAGGTGTACTTCTAAATTCTCAGCGATATCACAAATTTGGCAATCCGCTGTGTTACCACTAAGTGGGTCAGATTTTCAGCTCACCTCTTATCTAGGACCTCTTATCTGAGCCATGTGTGGATGCAAAGCCCATGTGTGTTAAATGTGGGGGAAATAGTGGCGAATGAGAGTTTAAAACTGTCAAAGCTGCAAAGACATCTGAAGACTAAGCATGGTGATCGAAGAACAAATCTTTGGATTCTTTTCAAAAGGATCTGACAACAAATGTGTAGAGTATAGGGCTAATGGTAGGACTCTTAATAGTGTTGAAGAACAGAGGGATCTTGGTGTGTATGTGCATAGATCCCTGAAAGTAGGCAATCAAGTCGATAAGGTTGTTAAGAAGGCATACGGAGTCTTAGCTTTTATTGGTAGGGGGATTGAATTTGGGAGCCGCAACGTCATGTTGCAACTGTACAAAACTCTAGTGCGGCCGCACTTGGAGTATTGTGTGCAGTTCTGGTCCCCTCATTATAAGAAAGACGTGGAGGCATTGGAGAGGGTACAGAGGAGGTTTACCAGGATGTTGCCTGGTATGGAGGCAGGTCTTATGAGGAGAGGCTGAGAGATTTGAGGTTGTTTTCGTTAGAAAGAAGGCGGCTAAGAGGAAACCTTATTGAAACATATAAGATGATTAGAGGTTTAGATAGGGTGGACAGTGATAGCCTTTTTCCTAGGATGGAGAAAGCTAGCACGAGGGGACATAGCTTTAAATTAAGGGGTGGTAGTTATAGGATGGATGTCAGAGGTAGGTTCTTTATCCAGAGGGTGGTAAGGGTATGGAATGCCCTGCCTGCTGCAGTTGTAGATGCACCAAGTTTGGGGGCATTTAAGAGGTCAGTGGATAGGTTTATGGATGAAAAGGGAATGGTTTAGGTTAGAGGGTCATTGCTTTTTCTTAATTGGTTGGCGCTACATAGTGGGCCGAAGGGCCTGTTCTGCACTGTAATGTTCTATGTTAAGAGCTGAAATCACCAGCTCAAGCTCTTAGCAAAAATTTAACATTTAATGAAAAGCAGAAATAGCCTCTGACGTGGTAGCTTAGCATGTAGCTAGACAGAAAATGCCCCACACGTTGCAGAGATGAATTCTCCCTGACGCATTCGACGTGGCTCAGATAAGAGGTCCTAGATGAGAGGTGAGCTGAAAATCTGACCCACTTAGTGGTAACACAGCAGATTGCCAAATTCGTGATATCGCTGAGAATTTAGAAGTACAGCTTACTTTTCATTTCAAGTTAGCATGGGAGTTTTCAATACAGCTGGATGAAAAGTACAGACGTTAGAGATTGTGCAATCTTGCTAGTTTATGTTAGATATGTTTGGTACAATGACGTCTTTGGGGATATGCTGTGCCGCTCGACATTATCAACCAACATAGCTTTGAAGTGTTGAGTAGTTATGTGGTTGTAAAGTGCAAACTTGACTGGGTTAATTGCAGAGGAATCACAAGCAATGGGGCCGCCAAAGTGTTTATGAAAAACAGTGCAGTTATAATAAGGATTAAAGAGGCAACTAGTCAGGACATTGTTTGGAATATACTGCTTCATTCACTATGAGGCATCGAAAAGAATTCAATCTGATCTTGGAATGGTGCTGAAAGGAATTGTGGAAGTTGTGAATTTCATTAAATGTAGCAAAAATCAATGACAGGCCTTTCGAGACTCTGCAGTCTGAACAGGGAACTGAGTGAAGTCATCTATTTTCCCACCGCAGGTTTGTTGGTTGCTAAGGGGTTAGCTACTTGGCAGAGTTTATGAATTGAGTGCGGAATCCACGCTTTATTCTTTGAGAAATTGACCCCTCAGGTTGATTCGCTTGGTGATGAAAGTCAGATGCTAACTCTGTCTTAGTTTGCAGACATAGAATCCCTACAGTACAGAAGGAGGCCATTCAGCCCATTGAATCTGTATTGACCACAATTCCAGCCAGCCACATTATTGCAATCTTCATTTATGATGTTCATCCCCCTGACAACAGGGTCAATTTATCATGGCCAGTCAACTTAACCTGCACATCTTTGGAGTGTTGGAGGAAAGCAGAGGAAACCCACGCAAACACAGGAGAATGGGCAAACTCCACACAGACAGTGATCCAAGGCTGGAATCGAATCCAGGTCCCTGGTGCTCTGAGGCAGCAGTGCTAACCACTGTGCCACAATTCTAAACAAACTGAACCTATAATTGTAAGATATGGATGATGATTGTTTTCTGCATTGGGAACTAATAGATGCTTTCCAAAAAAAAAATCCTCAAAAATTTGACAAGTGCGAATAAAAAGCCGAAACTACCACAGATTCCCACATTCGCCGCACTGTTACGGCACATCGAAGAGTGTTAGTAAGTGAACCGTCTATAGACTGATGGTTCAGTCACTGCTGATTGAGAACTTTTGCCACTGCTTTTCAGAGGAGGAGTCTGAGATTTTGAAAGACAGAGTTAAATGAAGCGTCCCTTTGAGATTGAGAACCTAGAGTCAGATATGAACTTAGAGCTGACTCCAAGTGAGGAATCTGAGCTGCAGTACTTGACCTGTGACAGCGCGTTAAAACAAGCCACCAGTCCACGAGGCTGCCATGGACTAGTATCTCCAAGGAGTGTTCCTTCCACCCCACACATCAGCCTGGCCTTGCAGTGCCTCCAGGAATGGTGCAGTCACCCTTCTTTGGAGAACAAGGGTGTGTAAAGTAGAACACATGGCAGCACCTGCCTTGCGACCAGCTGGTATCGGGAGCAGGGCACACACATCATGCCCCTGTTGCATGTTGACTGTGACTGCACCTCCTGTATATTGCTGCAGCTGTTGCCATAGCTGGGTGGATGGGATCTGCAGGGAGTAGATGTCACATTGGAGAGAAACACTGATGTAGTGTTTGGAATTTACGCTCCCATTGGCACCAGTTGAACTGCAATCCACTGCCCAGTTAGGGTGACTGTTCTGACATGCGCGATGCACGTGCAAGGTGCGTCCAAGGAAGCAAGCAGCAGTTTATCGGTATCGCTTCTTGGCCTGTTACATAAGAACATAAGAAATAGGAGCAGGAGTCGGCCATCCAGCCCCTCGAGCCTGCCCCGCCATTCAATAAGATCATGGCTGATCTGAAGTGGATCAGTTCCACCTTCCCGCTTTCTCCCTTAATTCCCCTGTCTATCAGAAACCTATCTACCCGTGACTTAAATATATTCAGCGAGGTAACCTCCACCACTTCAACGGGCAAAGTGGTGGAGACTACTGTAACATAAACAGTGTTAAGGCTGATAAAATTGGATATCCTAAATTAAAGAATTGGGCATATTAAAAATCAAACACAGTCAAACCTCAGGCAGGCCAGTTGTACAACGCACAAACCTGTCTGAGCCTGATTCATCAACATCCCCTGCACCCTATTGATACTTAGTAAGAGATCATTGCACCCCATTGAAATGCACCATCCTATTGTTAGAAGCCCAGATTGGGCCAGACTTTCTGTCACCGAGAGTTCCTGCAATTGGCTTAATCTGATAATAGGTTACATGTGAGCAGCAGCATGGAAGTGGACACCTGGGGGCGGACCCTGGTGTCCTGTCAGGCAGGCATCAAGGAACCCACTGGGTATTGAAACCCCCTCCTGGGACCTCATTGGCCCGAAGCCAGAGAAGTTTCTGGAAAGGCAAGCAGGCCAGGGATAAATAGGTTCTCTGGTTTCCTGCACACCCCAAAGATGTGCTCTTAGGCTGATTGGCAAAACAAATTCTCCATAAATTGTCTCTCAAATTTGGTTCCAATGCAGATTTCTATAAACATAGACAAGGATCATGGGTGTACTTGGGAACATGGAGGTGGCGGCGCGGGCTTGTTGGGCCAAAGGGCCTGTTTCCCATGCTGTTTTGTTCTTTGTTCTCTGAACACACTCTCAGGCACCAGGAGGGAAGAATCAAGAAGACTCAATTAAAGAGGAGACCATTTGGATGACTGACCAGAGAAGGAAGGAAGGGAGAAGCTGCCATTGAAATTCATCTTTGTGACGACAGACCAGAGGGACTCAGAGAATGCTGCCTGCAGTTTAACCAAACCATCTTTGCGGGTAGTATATCTGATCTTGGGGTGTCCTCTTGTTTTCTGTGGGTAATTTAAGGGTTAGTAGTGTTATTGTTAATAAACTTGTTGAACCTTTACTTGTGTTCGTCCATCTTGCAAATAAGGGCACTGGGGTAAAACATTGAAATAAGCAAACTGGTCGAAAGAATGAGAGATTTTAAAATACAACACTACCTCGCTGAATATATTTAAGTCACGGGTAGATAGGTTTCTGATAGATGAGGGAATTAAGGGTTATGCGGAGATGTTGGCTAAGATCAAGTAAATGATCGAAGCCTAGGGCTCGGATTTTGCAAAGAGCTATCAAATATTTATGAAGGTTATGGGTTGAGGAAGCAGACAATGGAATATGCGGGAGGAACTCTGCTGCTACCAGTGTACCCTTTATGCTGATTTCAAACCCCTGGCTTGAACCTAACGCCAGTACAGTTAAACTCAGTGTCGAGCTGCAGTTGCTCTAAGAGCAACAGGCCAAGGGCTGCCCAACGTGATCCGGGAGGAAGCTCGCCTGTGGATCATGAAGAGGGTGCTGTTCGAGTGCCGCGGACTTCAAGAAGCAGATTTAACAACGTGGCGGAGTTCAAGAGCCAGCTGTTTGTTGATGTGAGCTTCAAAAACCTGAGAGGATGCATCAGGTTCCTGGCAGATCTGAAGGAAACAGGCAACTGCAGGGGTTCCCTCTCCATCCTGATGGTGGAGCTTCTGTTCACGATGCCATCACAGCGGAATCGGGTTATCATCTTTCCCGCGGCGGACGTGCCCCAGGTACGTGGAGGTGAAGTGAGAGAGCGTGGATCTGATGGACAAATGCGACTCTGATCGTGTAAAAGACAGGCAGGAGTCACCCTGAAAACCCACCCCAACAGTGCAGAGTCTGCACGCCCCCTCCTCTTCCAATTTTGCCATCGGAGGGAATGGAGAATTCCGCTGTAACATGGGGCAGTCGTGAGTGTGCCGACCTGCGGGAAAACTGGCCATTTTGCTGCAAGCTGCAGCACCACCTTCTGCAGAAACTACTTACAGGAGGGACACTCGACCAATGACTGTAAGGAAAGCAAGTGCTGTGGGGAGACTGGCCATATCTACAAGGTCTGCCCCAAACGAGAGGTCACATATGCCTGGTTCACCGGTGGCGGAGTGAGAAAGGCCAGTGCAAAGGAAACTCCTGACTCCTCTGAGAACAAGAACTCCACCACAAAAAGAAGCTAGCACAGCAAAAGCCTTTGAAGCAAAAGCACCCCAGCACAGCAGGGTGACACATCTACACCCCTCTGCAGAGAACGTGCAGCCCACGCAGTAGGAAAGCGGAGATCTCGAGAGGCCCTGGCAGGACCCGATCTCCAGAAAAAGAACCGGAAAAGGTAATCCCTCGCAGTTAGAGCCTCCAGTGGCGAAGCTTCCTCAGACAAGGAAAAACAAGCTGGCAGCTGAGAGAATACCATGGGGCTCAGCACAGAGGTGGCACAGGAATCAGAGCGAGCAAAGGCCATCCACACCAAAACAGCCAGGGAACATCCAACAGAAGCAGCAGTGCAGCCAAGACCCTCTGACCCTGGGAAACACAAACAAGGATACCGGCAGCTATAAACACTCCCTTATCATGATGGCTCCTACTCCGATCATTGGTTTGATTCCCAGCTAAACTCCGGCCTCTACAGCCGTGTCTGTTTCTATCAGAGCTTCTAGTCTTAGACTGCTGTTCCCTATTGACACAGCTTTGGGTTCCTGGGCTCACGAATACTTACTGTCTCATCCTCAGGATTTGGGTCTTGCTTTTTTTGTTTCCATCCGTCCACCCCATTTTCCAGTCTATAGCTTTAACTTCTTACCCTTGGATGTTGAGCCAGTGTTTGTATTTTCCTGAGGCCTTTCCTGCTTTCCCAGTTATAGTGGCCTCCCTCCACTCACTTGACTCTTGTTTTGTATGATACCACTGTGCCTACTTTGGGTAGTTGAACCTTTGAAGTAATAGCTTCATTCCCTGCTTCACTGGTAATTTATTGATCATATTCCCTCTCATTTATTGTTGACTGCTCTTCGTAATAATTCAGGGTATATGCATGTGATACACTCTTGCATCTTGCTCAGATACTCCAAAATCTTACCCAATTCCGACTACCCTTGAAGAATGGGCTCGCACTGTCTGATTACCATGTTGTATTATGACTACCTTGATGTTTGTTTGGTATCACTTTCCACTTTGTTTGCCCTCTCTTTTATAGTAGACCCTATCCCCTTTCTCAACGTATGCCCCGACGGTCTGATGCAACGTCTCAGGGCCCTTCTTATCTCTTTGGAAACTTCAACCTTAATTTTCTCTCTGCACACAAAGCACTTATGTGTGCAGAAAACATGGAGCAATGTTTGTCCCTTCTAGCGCCAGGGGAGCATTTGTTAATAACTTTGGATTCCTCCCTTATATCAACTGTTATGGACTGTAACACCCCCCCCCACTGTTTGTAAAGAATTTTTTTCCTGTATTGACCATGCAACCTGCAATTTATAGCCCGGTTGGATCTGCCAAAATTGTATGCAACACGTCATCTATAACTGCGTAGTTCCTTTCACAGAGGCCATTGCTGGACAAAAGGATATAATGGTCTCTTAAAACAATATCAGCTCAGTGTGAAACTTGCATAAAATATAAAAGGACATCCCCCTGTCCAGTTGTGAGTCTGGGGATTTAGGAGTTTCCTTTGCATTGAGATTTCAATAACGTAATGGTGATGGTCTAAAGACATGGGACAAAGACAAACGCTATTTATTGTACTTTGTGGACTTGGCCACTCTGTTTAGCATATCTTTGCTGTAAATCACCATGGATAACAAGACCATTATTGACAAGATTATAATCCACTGGACTGGAACAGGATTGGGGGCACCATGCTGCAATGCGCATTATTACAATATTTAAGTTTTCGCACATATCTTGAGATTCATCATTTGCAAATTCGTCCCCATTGTCCATGACCCCAATCCTGTTCCAGTCCAATGGGTCATCATTTTATCTATAATAGTCTTTTTATCTTTGCTATAGATATGCTAAACTGGGTGACCAAGACCACAAAATACAATAGATAGCCTTTGTTCTTGTCCCATATCTTTAGATCGATTGCCATCATTGAAATCTCATGCTAATGGTAGATTCACAACTGGACACGAGAGTGTCATTCTATTTTTTATGCAAATTTCACACTGGGCTGATATTTCTTCTACGAGATCATTATATCCTTTGTCCAGCACACCTGCATCCTGCAGCAGCGCTCAGTCTCTGTGGTGCTGAATGACCAAACTGCTTGTGGAGTTTCAAAATAATCTTCTTTTTGTCAATCATGCTGTTGTCTGTTAGCGACATGAATGTCTCATGAATCTTTCACTTAAAGGAAGACAATAATGGCCAAACCTTGTAAAACGTACGTCCACAGTTTTCCCAAATACCACAGCTTTACCCTGTTTCAAATCAATGGTCATCTGAACTTTCTTCACCACAGTCCTGCTTAACAACAAAGGTATATTACTGGAAACTACATCTGTACTTATAAATAAACTGATTCCTGCAATCCTACAGGGAAGTATCTTCCTTTTGGAGGACATCAGAGTGTTGTCACTTCCAAATCTAACGCAGGTGGAAGTATCGCGTTCTTTTTCTTTCAGTCATTACGATCAAGAGACCCTGAATACCATAGAACACTGCAGCACGAACAGCCCTTCGGCCTATAAGTTGCGCCAATCATATCCCTCCCTACCAGGCCTATCCATAACCCTCAATCCCATTAAATCCCATGTACTCATCCAGAAGTCTCTTAAAGACCCCAGCAAGTTCACCTCTACCGCAACCGACGGCAGCTGATTCCACTCACTCACCACCCTCTGAGTGAAAAACGTACCCCTGACATCTTCTCTGTACCTGCTCCCCAGCACCTTAAATCTGTGTCCTGTCGTAACGACCATTTCAACCCTGGGAAATAGCCTCTGAGAATCCACCTTGACTATACCTCTCAACATTTTATAAGCCTCTATCAGGTCGCCTTGGGAGAGAAGACCGAGTTCCCTCAATCTATCTTTATAAAGCATGCTTCCCAATCCAGGCAACATACTTGTAAATCTCCTCTGCACCCTCTCTATAACTTCCACATCCTTCCTATAGTGAGGCGACCAGAACTGCGCACAGTACTCCAAGTGGGGTCTGACAAGGGTCTTATAAAGTTGCAGCATATCTCCCTTAGCCAATCCTGGCCGCAGACAGTGGATGTACATTCATTCTTGAAAACAGCACAGTTGAAAGAGTCTATCATTGGGACGATCATTATGAAATTCAACTTTTCTCCCATCAAAACAAATGCCTTTTTGGTCCTTATCCTCGTCACTGTTGGTTTCCATGTATTCTGTGTCACGTAGTTTCAAAGACAGATTTTTTTCTTTTCAGACAGTTTACAATGTAGTGGTACAGGGAGTCACATTGGATACAGTAATCCACAATCCTTCTACCATTCCTTCGATTTAACCGACTTACATCAGTTTCCTATGTGCACCTTCTTTCCCCATGTTCAAATCAGTTATCACAGTTTTGACACCAGATCTGTTATTAAAGTAACTGTCTCTGTTTAAAGGCCTTTGTCTGGTCTGACTCCTTCATTCTCAGTACTATAGCATTCTGGTCTGCATTGAACAAGGTGGCAGGGAAGGATCGGTTCCTGAAAGACTTCTTAATGATACTGCCATCTGATCGAAGAGGGCTCTGTTTCCCTTAATTGTCTCTTAGCCATTACTAAGAGTATCCAGTTGTAGATGCACCAAGTTTGGTGGCGTTTAAGAGGTTAGTAGATAAGTTTATGGATGAAAAGGGAATGGTTTAGGTTAGAGGGTCATTGCTTTTTCTTAATTGGTTGGCGCAACATCGAAGGCTGAAGGGCCTGTTCTGCGCTGTAATGTTCTATGTAACGTTCTATCCATGTGCGACAGACATGCACAGTCCAACAACCTAAAGGCCAATACTGCATCTGGAATCTCCAAATTAAATTTCATTAGCTTGTTACAACTCCTATCAAAATCCCTGATATTGTCTTCCATGGACTGGATGTCTTATCTCCCAATCCTGTCAAACATCACCCATCCCTTATAATTCTCCAAGAACTCATCTTTCTGGTAAAAATCTATCTAAGTATTGTAGTGGAAGCTGTAGCCCTTCTTTCCATATTTAGGAATTCTGTCGTCCAATCAGAAAATATCTTCCTCCTTATCTTGCTCCTAGAGACAAGCCCTCTGTACATACAGGATCTGCTCAGATGAGGAGGATCGCAACAGACATCACTAAAGATGCTGAAAGACACCCTTGTAAGAACAGGATATGGCACCCAACTCATCGATCGACAATTCTGATGTGGCTCTGTGTAAAATCGCACCAACTTCCTCAGAAGACAAACACGGGACATGATGGATAGAGTACGCTTCTTCATCCAGTACTTCCCCAGAATGGAGAAGTCACAACATCTTCTCTGGAGCCTTCAACATGTCATTGATGAAGACAAGCATCTCATCAAGACTATTCCCATACCCTCACTACTTCCTTTAAACAACCATGCAACCTCAGATGACCATTGTCTGAAGCAAACTACACAGCATTCAGAATGACAGTGATCACGATACCACACAACCCTGCCACAGCAACCTCTGCAATTTATTCCAGATCATTGACACAGATGCAATCATCTCACATGAGAACACCATCCACTGGTACATAGTCTTGCAACTTGGCCAACATTGTCTACCTGATACGCCGCAGGAAAGCATGTCCCAAGGCATGGTACATCAGCAAGACCATGCAGACACTATGATAGTGGATGAATGGACACCGCTTGACAATCACCAGGCAGAAGTATTCCCTTGCTGTCAGGGAACACTTCAGCAGTTAAGGGCATTTAGCCTCTAATCTTCAGGTAAGTATTCTCCAAGGTGGCCTTCGAGACACATGACAATGCAAAGTTGCTGAGCAGAAACTGGAAGCCAGGTTACCGGGATCTTGGGTTCGCTTCACACTATCTGTAACCCCCACAACTTACTTCGGCTTGCAAAATCTCACTAACTGTCCCAGCTGGAGACAATTCACATCTCTTTGACCTGTGCTTAACCCTCTCTCCACTCGCATTGTCTATACCTTTAAGACTTGATTACCTGTTAAGACTCACATCCCAACCATTATCTTGTAATTGAGTTTGTGGCTCTATATGCCGTGTTTGTGAACCAAATCCTCCACTCATCTGATGAAGGAGCAGCACTCTGAGAGCTCATGCTAACAAATAAACCTGTTGGAGTTTAACCCGGTGTTGTGAGACTTCTTCCTGAGTTTACCCCAGTCTAATGCCGGAAACTCCACATCATTGCTCCTAATTGAAGTGACAAAGCTAATGCCATATTTCATCTTTTTGTCAGTATTGAGGTAACAAGGGTCCACATTTCCACTTCCATTGCTGATATGCTTTGGTATGTAAAAAGGCAGGGATAATATAATCCCACTGATTTACTTCTACTGTCTGCCATGGTTGTAGCACTTCTTCAAAACCAAACACCAAATTACGATGAGTTTTCCTCTGCTACCAATTTCCTTGGAAGGAACTTTTCAAATTCAGACAATAAAAATATAACAAAACTTATTATTAAAAGAAAGGATTTAATTAAAAAGACTTCAATACTCCAAACTTGGGGCTTCACCCTGGATCAATCCAAGTTTTCCACAATTCCCAACAGGTTCTTATTTATAATGAGTCAGCTGACCATCACATCATTCTGTAATTGGTTCCATGGTTCCATTACTGGGTCAACTGACTTTTACAGCTTGTTACCATTGGTCACATTACATCCAATACAAAGTTGTCGCTGCTTACATTCTAACATCTCTCTGTATTTTTCTGTATCAATATTTCCCTTTGTCTCTCTGTACGTATCTCTCTGTGTACCTGCTTCTGTGTCTGTGACTCTCTGTCTCCATCTCTCTGCGGCAGCACGGTAGCACAGTGGTTAGCACCACTGCTTCACAGCTCTAGGGACCTGAGTTCAAATCCTGGCTCGGGTCGCTGTCTGTGTGGAGTTTGTACATTCTCCCCTATGTCTGTGTGGGTTTCCTCTGAGTGGCTCAGTTTCCTCCCACAGTCCAAAGATGTGTGGGCTAGGTTGACTGGCCATTCTAAATTGCCCCTTAATGTCCAGGGATGCAGAGCTTAGAGGGATTAGTGAGTAAATATGTAGGGATATAGGGATAGCACCTGATTGGGATTGTGGTTGGTGCAGACTCAATGGCACTGTAGGATTCTATGATTCTGTGTGTATGTGTGTCTCCATCTCTGTTAATCTCTGTGTTTCTCTTGGTCTCTATCTTTCTGTGCACCTGCGTCTCTGATTCTGTATTTCTCTGTATCTGTGTCTCTCTCTCTATGTCTTTATCTCTCTGTGTATCTGTGTGTCTCTCTCTCGATCTCTATCTATCTGTGTGTCTCTATCTTTGTGTGTCTGTCTCTGTATTTCTCTATCTGTATCTGTGTGTGTATATCTGTTTCTTTGTGTCAGTGTATCTGTCTCTCTCTGTCTCTATCTTTCTATGTACTTATGATTGTGTCTCTTATTTCTCTCTGTGTGTCTCGATGCTAAGGGCCTAGTATTTTAGGCTCTGAGTTGAACCCACAATTTCTCTGATTCTAAGGAAGAATCACTACGCTGAAGGTCTGAGGCCTCATCACTTTCTGTCTGGTTTTGTTTTAAAATATTTATATTTTTAAACACTGAAATGGGAATATCAGTGCAGTTTGAGAAAAGCAAACACTGATCCCACCTCAACACCGTCCAACACAGGACTGAGCACAGAGTGTGAAATGTGACTGGCGTGAGGGTGGATTGTCTTTTAAAAATGGCTAAGAAACACCCCTCCATTTTCAAATCCGCTTCTGTAGTGCCTCAAACTCCCCTGACACTCACTATCCATCTGAATTAATCCCTATTCCCCACTATCTAACTTTAGTCTCTGCATTGCTCCCTCTCCCTATCTCTCTGTTACTCTGTATTGCTTCATCTCTCTCGCTCTTCCTCTCTACTCCTCTCATCACCGTGTTGTTTATCGTGTAAGGGTCTAATTCAAACACTCTTTCTAGTTCTGTCTTGGCAGAATTAGCAACATGATTGCAAATTTCAAGATTGAATTCACACAATACACACAGATCAGTATTTATATAAAGGCTTCTGTAAATGTTGGTGGGCTCAGTACATTTGGTAACTTCACGTTACAAAAGATAGAACATAGAACAATACAGCACAAACAGGCCCTTCGGCCCACGAGTTGCGCCGATCACATCTACCAATCCTCAGACCTATCTATAACCCCCTATCCTATTCTTTTCCATATACTCATCCAGAAGTCTCTTAAAAGACCCCAGTGAGTTTGCCTCAACAACCTCCGAAGGCAGTCGGTTCCATTCACTCACCACCCTCTGAGTGAAAAACCTACCCCTGACATCTCCTTTCTATTTGCTTCCCTGCACCTTAAATCTGTGTCCTCTCGTAGTGACCATTTCAGCTCGGGGAAATAGTCTCTGAGAGTCCACCCTATCTATTCCTCTCAACATTTTATAAACCTCTATCAGGTCGCCTCTCAACCTACGTCTCTCCAGTGAGAAGAGTCCCAGCTCCCTCAACCTATCTTCATAAGGCCTGCCTCCCAATCCAGGCAGCATCCTTGTAAATCTCCTCTGAACTCTCTCAATAGCCTCTACATCCTTCCTATAATGAGGCGACCAGAACTGCGCACAATACTCCAACTGGGGTCTGACAAGAGTCTTATAGAGCTGCATCATTACCTCCTGACTCCTAAACTCTATTCCTCGATTAATGAAGGCCAGTACACCGTACGCCTTCTTGACCACTTCCTCCACCTGCGAGGCCGATTTAAGAGTCCTATGGACCCGGACCCTGAGATCCTTCTGCTCTACAACACAGCTAAGACTCCTACCCCTTATATTGTACTCCTTCATCCCATTATTCCTGCCAAAATGGACCACTACACATTTATCCACGTTGAAGTCCATCTGCCACTTCTCTGCCCAGTCTTGCATCCTGTCTATGTCCCACTGCAACTTTTGGCATCCCTGCACACCATCCACAACACCACCAACCTTTGTATCGTCGGCGAACTTACTAACCCATCCCTCCACTTCCTCATCCAGATCATTTATGAAAATGACAAACAGCAGGGAGTCCCAGAACAGATCTCTGGGGCACTCCACTGGTTACCGACTTCCATGCAGAACAAGACCCATCCACAACCACTCTCTGCCTTCTGCCGGCAAGCCAGTTCTGGATCCACGAGGCCAAAGCCCCTTGGATCCCATGTGCTCTCTCCTTCTCCAGAAGCTATTCAGACAAGTGTTACTCTCTGCATTGCTCTCTCTACCTCTCTGTTCCTCTGCATTTCTTTCACTCTCTCTAGCCCTCTCATCCACCATGTTGTTTATCATTAAGGGTCTAATCATGGAAAATGTAAACAGTTTTTTATTCTGTCTTGGGAGAATTAACAGAATTAGTGAATATTTCAAGACTGGATTCACACAATACGGATAAAACACTGGTAAGCTCAGAATATTAGGTACCTTAAAGTTACAGTAAGATAGAATCTGTATTTAGACTGCTGTCATCTCACAGGGTCCAATTTTCACCGTGTGAATTTGATTTGATTTTTATTGTCTCATGTATTGGGATACAGTGAAAAGTATTGTTTCTTGTGCACTATACAAACAAAACATACCGTACATAGAGTCCGTAGAGGAGAAGGAGAGGAGAGTGTGCAAAATATAATGTTGCAGTTACTCATAGGGTGTGGCAAAGATATATGGTAGGTCCACTTAAAAGTTAACATTCTGGCCAAATAATAAAGGTTTCCACAAAGCAAGACTCACAAATTCAACACTGCTTTCCTTTGTCCACTGTCCCATCACGCTGTCTCTGATCAATGCTCAGGGCCTACTGTTTGAGGCTCTGAGCTGAACGCACAATTTGTCTGATTCTGAGAGAAGATTACTGTCCACTCAGACACAGCTGGCTGCAATATCCCCTTGAAATATACTGGCTGAGTACATGTTTTTCCTCTGCTTTCTTAAAGAACTATTGAATAATCTTCAAATATCTGCATTAATTATCGCAAAACAGGGCCAATATGTGGGAATCTAGTATCGGGGGGCACAGTTTAAAATTCTTGGAGCTCCCATTGAAAATAAGGAATTATTTCTTTCTGACGGGTTGGTTATTGTTTAGAATTCCCTTCTCCAGTGAGCAATGAACATACCATTTTGTGTGCGTGTATGTGTATATGTACGTATCAATGCTTGTGTGTATTGGGGTCTGTGTATATAGTGTGTGTGTATGCACGTCAGTGTGTGTGTATATGTGTTGGGGGTATGTGTGTGTATGGGGGTGTTGTGTATCAGTCTGTGGGGTGGTCTGCATAGCTATATTGTATATGTGTGAAAGTGTGTATTCTGCATGCGTGTGTGTGAGTGTATGTGCAGGGGAGGTGTATGTGTGTCTATACATGAGAGTGTGGGTGTGTGTGTGAGAAATTGTGTGTGATTCTGTGTATAAGTGTTTGTCTGCATGGAGATTATTGAGTGAAACATCAAAACTAGAAGCAGGAACAGGCCATTCAGCCCTTTGAGCCTTCTCCACTATTCATTTTGATCATGGCTGATCATCCAATTCAATGTCCAGATCCTCCCTTCCCCTCTCTATCCCCTGATCCCTTTAGCCCCAAAGGTTACGTCTAATTTCTTCTTGAAATCACAAGCGAACATGTGCAAGTGCCTAGCTGTGTATGTGTGAGTGCGTGTGAAAGCTTCTCTGTCCTATCTTTTGGTCGCCTGTCCCTAATATCTCCACGTGTCTCTGGCTGGGAAAATTTGATTTTGGATGCCCCCCGCCGCCTCCCTTGAAGTGTCTTTGATATGTTCCATTCTGTTTCTGGTGCTATGTTAATGCGAGTTGTTGTTGCTTTCCAAGTCCTATTCATATGCTCCGTCCTGTGATTTCTAAGCTTCTCTAATCCGGGGCCTTTTGAACATGCCCCAGTCACAGTCACTCCAACCTCAGTGGCTGCCAAGGCCCCCAACTCTATGCAATTCCCTCCCTAAAGGAGAGACGATGGCTTAGTGGTATCATTGTTAGACTATTCATCCAGAAACTCAGCTAGTTTTCTGGGGACCCGAGTTCGAATCTCACTACATCCTCCCGGTGTTGTCTTAATGCGGCCCCCGTATCATTTTACACCACCCCACCCCATTAATTCTCTGCTCAGCGTCCCATACCTCATGATCTAAAGAAATCCCAGCCTGTCTAATCTTTCCCCACCTCCAATGTCAACAGCTTAGAATCATAGAATCACACAAGGCAAAAGAGGTCCTTCTGCCCATCAAACCTGCACCAACATGTGTGGAAACCTGACCCTTCCTAATCCCATTTACCAGCACTTGGCCAATAGCCCTGAATGTTATAACATGCCAAGTGCTCATCCAGTTACTTCTTAAAGGCAACCCGCCTCTACCACCCTCCCAGGGAGTGCACTCCAGAGCGTCACCAGCCTCTGGGTAATAAAGTTTTTCCAGACATTTGCCGCTAAACCTTCTGCCCCTCACCTTGACCTAAAGAACATAAGAACTAAGAGCAGGAGTAGGCCATCTGGCCCCTCGAGCCTGCTCCACCATTCAATAACATCATGGCTGATCATTTTGTGGACTCAGCTCCACTTACCCGCCCATTCACCATAGCCCTTAATTCCTTTACTGTTCAAAAATGTATCTATCCTTGTCTTAAAAACATTCAATGAGGTAGCCTTGACTGCTTCACTGGGCAGGGAATTCCACAGATTCACAACCCTTTGTGTGAAGAAGTCCCTCCTCAACTCAGTCCTAAATCTGCTCCCCCTTATTCTGAGGCCATGCCCCCTAGTTCTGGTATCACCCACCAGCAGAAACAACCTCCCTGCTTCTATCTAATCTATTCCCTTCATAACCTTATAAATTTCTATAAGATCCCATCTCATTCTTCTGAATTCCAATGTGTATAATTCTAGTCTTTTTAAAAGATGTGAAGCACATCCAGACTGTCACCACTCACTGGGTAAGGAATCTTTTCCTCACGTTCTCTCTAAACCTCCTACCCCTCACTTTGAACCTATGTCCTTTTGTAAATGACCCTTCAGCTATGGAGAATAACTACTCCTGATACACCCTGTCTCATAATTTTGAACACATTGATCAGGTTGCCCCTCAGGTTTCTCTGCTCCAATGAAAACAACCTAAGTCTATCCAATCTCTCTTCATAACTTAAATGTTCCTCGCAGGCAGTATCTTGATGAATCTCCATTGTACACCATCCAGTGCAATTACATCCTTCCTAATAATGTGGCGACCAGAACTGCACACGGTACTCCAGCTGTGGCCTCACCAGAGTTCTGTATATTCTAACATAATTTTTCTGCTTTTGTAATCTGTGCCACCATTAATAGCTTCCTCTGTAAATTTAGAATCTTCACACTTGGCTCATTGTGCCTGCACAGACTACAAATTCACCTAGGCCCTAGTCCTGTGGCCCCACATATTTACACCCTACTCAATACAAAGAGACAATTTAATGTGGCCAATCCAGCTAACCTGCACACCTTTAGACTGTGGGAGGAAACTGGAGCAGCCAGAGAAAACTCGTGCAGAACAGGATAGTTCTCTCTGAAACTCTCCAATGGTGGCCAGACCTGTACACTCGATCCTAACTGTGGTTTAAATAGTGTTTTGTATAACTCAAGCAGAACCTGCAGATTCGATGCACTGTGTGGATTCTATGGTTTTAAGCGGGATGGTTGGAAGAGAGCATTAAGGTCAAGGTGCTGCAGTGACAATTCACTCCCTGGCCTTGGAAAGGAGTGAACAACAGGGAGGAGCATTGGAGCTTCTTTTCCCCCATTGAAACTGAGATTGTTGCTCCATCTTGCTGCACCATCCCAATCTTCACTGGGGGCAATCTGGACAATGGGCTGCAGGAAGACCTTACTACGTCTGCTTCACAATCACAGGGTGCCCTCACTGCGCCGGCGGCCATCTTGCGTTGCCAGGGGAGACGGCCGGCGGCCATCTTGCGTTGCCAGGGGAGACGGCCGGCGGCCATCTTGCGTTGCCAGGGGAGACGGCTTCCTTGCGGCGGCGGCCCGCGCGCTACCTTCTGGGAGAATTCCTCTTCTGCACAGGCGCATGAGCAGTTATTTTTAATTTTTTTTTTAAACGCTGACGGTTTTTAATTCTTATCTTCGCCTGTCAGAATTTTGGTTCCTGCTCGATTCTGGAGCATCGCTTCTTTTTCTCAATTGAGGTTTTAAAAATGTGATCCGCGCGGTGCAATCTGGGAGAACGTACCGCACATGCGCAGTTCCGCCGCCCGCAGCTCTTGTTTTATTTAATTTTAATTCCGCTCCTGGCGGTGTGTCCGGTTCGGAATTCCTCTCATTTCCTTCACTGCTGAACACTCACTCACTCTTTCCTTTTTATTTCGAAATAAAAGGCGGGAGGGGGAGCTGACGTCACGACAATATGGCGCGGGGCCGGTTCCCTCCACAGGCCCGGAAGTTCCGCCAATGAACAGCGCCGGGGCAAGAGATGACACTGGGAAGAGCAGCAGCTGGGAGGAAGGCTTACAACGACCCCTGATGGCTAGGAGGGGAAATAGCAGCAGCATAGTCTCTGGCCAAAGTCAGTCACAAATAAACCATCAAATAGACCTGTTGGACTTTAACCTGGTGCAGTGAGACTTTTTACTGTGCCCACCCCAGTCCAATGCCGGCATCTCCACATCATGACTTCTCCCGGTTCAGCTGTTCAGCATTGGGAACCTCTTCAAATGTAAACTTCAGTTTTTCAAATTCACCCCCATTCATCCCTCCATCCAACTCCCTCTTTCGATCCATCCATCTCATCCTCCCTCCCCGCAATAACCATTCACACAGCACAGCATTATTATTGTCACATGTATTAACATACAGTGAAAAGAATTGTTTCTTGCGAGCAAGAAACAAAGCATACTATTGATAGAGAAGGGAACGAGAGAATGCAGAATGTAGTGTTACAGTCAGAGCTAGGGCGTAGAGGAAGATCAACTTAATGCAGGGTAATTCCATTGAAAAGTCTGTCAACAGCAGGGAAGAAGCTGTTCTTGAGTCGGTTGGCACGTGACCCCAGACTTTAGTATCTTTTTCCCGAAGGAAGAAGGTGGAAGAGAGAATGTCCGGGGTGCGTGGAGTCCTTAATTATGCTGGCTGTCGAGGCAGTGGGAAGTGTGGCCAGAGTCAGCGCATGGGAAGCTGGTTTGTGTGATGGATTGGGCCACGTTCATGAACTTTTGTAGTTTCTTGCAGTCTTGGACAGAGCAGGAGCCCATACCAAGCTGAGATACAACCAGAAAGAATGCTTCCTATGGTACATCTGTAAACGTTGGTGAGTGTTGTAGCGGACATGCCAAATTTCCTTAGTGTTCTGAGAAAATAGAGGCGTTGGTGGGTTTTCTTAACTATAGTGTTGGCATGGGGGGACCAGAACAGGTTTTGGTGATCTGGGCACCTAAAAACTCGAAGCTCTTGACCTTTTCTACTATGTCCCCATTGATGTAGACAGGGGCATGTCCTCCTTATGCTTCCTGAAGCTTCACCCTCACTCCCACAGTCTGTGTTCCAGCTTTATCAAATCCACTTTGCTCCAGAAACTTTACACCATTAGATATCATAATTCAAACTTTACCATCTTTCTGATTTAATATTTGTTCAGAGTGATCACAGAGAATAGACAAATCATCAATTCAATCCCCAGCGGATGAAAAAGTGATTCAGATTAAACAATACAATAAAAAGTTAATTAGAAATCATAGATTATATGGCTAGTTTGTTCTGAAGAATTGATACTAATTTGAAAGTGATTAATTCATAGTCTTTGAAGAATTTCCCCAATTCAATGTGGTGCTTTTAATAATATCAATCCACTTTTCAGCGCTGGTATCTATAATTACAGGTGGATGAAGAGCAACAATCTGACAAATCCCAGGTAATATCTATCACAGTAAAATATAATAATATTCTATAAATAATGGTAATATTCAAATCATGCGTCTGTCCTGAGATCTTGAGGCTAATCCAAAAATAAATCATACCTCAGCTTTATTTCATTTCTGAATGTGAGTGTGGAGGAACAGACTGAAAGTGTGAATTCTAAGTTTCTGTGCCATAGCTTTGCATCAGCTCAGTGAGATAGAAAGAACAAGGAAAAAGGGAATCGCATTTCCCAGGCTCTGACCTTGTGCAATGTGCGTCAATGTTGCTTTTCTTTCACTATTAGGATTTTGGTTTCAGAGGAAATATTATCACTTGTCCAGCTTAAATTCAATTTAGTTACAGAGTGCTGAGCATTCATTAACAACCATGTTTTTGTCACTTGCTGTGGTTTGTGATGTGGGATTCTGTGGGTGTACAGCTGCATGTTGTGTGAATTCAGAGAGATTCTGTGTTTTTCTCTCTCTGTGTGGGTGAGAGTGTGCAAGTGTGTGAGATTTGTATGCGTGTGTTTGTGAGAATGTGTTTCTCTGTGCCTGTGTATGAGTCTGTCAGTGTGTGAATGAGTGTGTGGGTGTCAGTTTGTGTCTGAGGGTGTCTGGAGGGATGTGTGCAGGATGTGGGATGTGTGTATGTGTATGATCATGTGCCTGTCTCTATGATTGTGTCCCTGTGTGTTGCTCTGTGTGTATTTGCTTAAGATTATGCTAGTGATTAATGTCAGTGACTGAGACTGAGATTATAAAGCAGAAACACATTCCACTTTTGGATTGGAATCACTTAAACCAACCTGTGCATTCAGAATTTTAACAGTTCCGTAAATAATTGAAGTAACATTTACTGCGTGTTTGTTATAGGTTAAGGAATGGTCACCAGCGTCAACAGTGAAACTTTCCCTGATAAATATGTGGGAACTTTTGTTGAGGTTGATAACTGGCAGAGTAAATGATGGGGGTGGAGGGAGGAAGGTGGGGGGGGCAGGGCAGAAGGGGGAAGAGGGGGAGTGAAGGGAGAGCATTTGGATTCCGATGGGGCTGCTCTCAGTATTACTGAAACCAGAGGAATTACAGAGCAAGACCTGAAGAATGGGAATCATTTGTTTAAAACTTATTCTTTGATCGAGCACAGGCACCACGTGAATAAAGGCTGTAATTGTATCTTAAAGTGGGCGGCACGGTAGCACAGTGGGTTAGCACTGCTGCTTCACAGCTCCAGAGTTCTGGATTCGATTCCTGGCTCAGGTCACGGTTTATGTGGAGTTTGCACATTCTCCTCATGTCTGCATGGGTTTCCTCAGGGTGCTCCGGTTTCCTCTCACAGTCTAAAGATGTGCGGGTTAGGTTGATTGGCTGTGCTAAGAAATTGCCCCTTAGTGTCCAGGGATGCGAATGTTAGAGGGATTAGTGGGTATAATATGTAGGGATATGGGAGTAGTGTCTGGGTGGAATTGTGTTCGGTGCAGATTCGATGGGTCGAAGGGCCTTTTTCTACACTGTAGGATTCTATGAAAATGTTTGCCTTTTCAATGTTCAAAGAATCAGTCTGTGAAATTAAGACAATTATTTTGGAAACATAAAAAAAACCATTAGCAAGATCCCCTGTGTAAGATGAAACATTGAGAGTGTTTGACACAGGAATTACAGAGTGCAGCACAGTTTACCCACTCCCATTCTGCATAGGATTATGTCTGATAGCTGTGCCAAATGTACGCACTACAGCCTGAGATCATTCTTAATTTTAATCTCCAGACAGTATCTCTCCTGGGGAATGAGGAATCAGAGTTCATATACATTGTCTGGTGATAAAAGGATTAATTCACCAGCTAAGTTTCTGCTGCAGACTTCAATCCTTGACAATATTGTTGAATATTTGCACTTCAGTAACCAGTTCCCAGATGCAGTTTTAACTCAATTGGGATAAATACTAATCTGATTGAACCTCGCAATTTGACTCACCCCAGCACAATGTCTCCTGACCTAACTAATCTCCTGATTTAACCATATTGCCCCCGAACCAACCTCACCCCAACACCTCCTCCAACTCAGTTAACAAACTCCAACCCCCGTATCACACAACTCCATCTGCTTAGACCCCAATTCCATTACCAACTCCCCGCCACCATTCAAACTTCTGACCAACCCTCCAACCCACTACTATACAACAGGACCAACCTCCCCACACCCAGAACTAATCCTCCAACTTCTCTCCATCTCATTCATCCAGCGACAAACTAATCCATTAGAACTAGCTTAAAGGTTTAAAAAAAAATGGATGGCATGAACAAGTTGGGCTGAAGGGCCTGTTTCCATGCTGTAAACCTCGATGATTCAGTGAGTCTGAGTTACTGAACATGGGTGAGGCTCATAAAGAGCAGTGCCTACAGTAGCTGTGAGTTGCCAGCAGATAGTGGCATTGTGCCACTTTACTGGAGACAGTGACAGGTTTTGGGAGATATTTTGGGGACCCAGGGTGGAGGGTCAGCAGTTCTGCACAACTCGGCTCACAGGCTCCCAAGCCTGCCCCTTCTGTGGCCTTGTAGAGTCCGTTGACCATGTCTACGTTTTGTGTCTCAGGCTGCACTCCCTTTTTGTTTTTCTGAAAGGACCTTTTGTTGGTGTTTTGTTTGCACGACAGTTCCACGCTCCTGGTCTACGGGCACCCACTGCGGAGAGGGGAGAGTCAGGATTGGGACCTTCTCGTGAACCTGCTCTGGGCCTGGCGAGTTGTGCCATTTACAGGCAGCGGGCAATCGATGGGGCAATCCATCCTGATTGTCTGCCCCTCTACCGCGGCTACATTCACGGCCTGGTGTCCCTGGAGAGGGAGCATGCGATGTCCACGGGTGCAGTTGATGCCTTCCGTGCCCGCTGGGCACCGCAGGAGCCAGGATGCATTATCGACCCCGACAACCACATTATGATTTGATGTTTTAAATTTCCTTTGTACTTTGGTTCTGTTCGGGCTGTTCCCCCCCCTTTTGGGAGCTACCCCTTTTTACACTGTCCCTGAGTTAATTTGCGTTAGTTTATTTGTTTTGCTATAAAAGAGGAAGGAGAGGCTGGTGGAGCCTTTAATTCATTCACGGAGGGGAAACTCTGACAAGATTGACCAATCTACTATCTGCTGGTTGCTGTCAGAATCTCACACACACACACACACATACACACACACACACAGTTCTCTCTCTGGAGAATTATCTTTGCTGCTCCCTTTTGAAAGCAGGGTGAAGACTCTGTTGCTGAGAACACATTGCTGCTTAAACAACGGTTTGCAGCAATCTTGCCTTCAATGTGGAGACAAACTGCAGCAGTCTTCCAGCCGGGAATCTCACCTAGTAAGAAGTCTCACAACACCAGGTTAAAGTCCAACCAGTTTATTTGACGGTTATCCCACAAGCTTCTGGAAACTTTGTTCCTTTGTCAGGTATGTGGAAGGTTCTGATCAGAGAAGGGCTTGGAAGAATTGTGTTTGTCACATGGAGCAGTTTGAAGGACGCTGGGAATGTACATGGTCTCGAATCACTCTTCTCTCTCTTACACAAACCAAAGGTAGTGTGACTGGGTGACAGCTGTGAATCGGTGAAGGGGTCCTCAGAGAGAGCACCGTCACATTATTCCCCGACCCCCACAGCACAAAAATCACTTGGAGAGACATCCCTTGCCTTGGGATCAGACAGAGGACTTACCTGATGAAGGAACAACGTTCCTAAAGCTCATGACTTTTGCTATCAAATAAACTTGCTGGACTTTGACCTGGTGTTGTGAGACTTCTTACTGTGTTTAACCCAGTCCAACTCCACATCAGAAAGAGTTAACAGGAATCAGTGAAAATGCAGTTTTTTCTTCATAACTTCCATTCCCTGGGATATCAGAATGTTTCAGCATGGAAAGAGGCCCTTCGGCCCATCTTGTCTATATCGACCATCAAACTCATATATATTCTAATCCCATTTTCCAGCGCTTGCTCTGTATCCTTGTCCTCTTTTAAGATCAAACCAAACAGACAAATTCAAATTAAATAAGGACAAAGTAAACGGGGCAAAAGGAAGGGGAACAGCTTGAACAAAAACAAAGGTACAAAGGAAACTTATGACACATCAAATCCAAATGTGATTGTTGGGGTCGATAATGTACCCCAGTCCCTGCGGTGCCCAGCGGGCACAGAAGGCGTTAACTGCGCCTGCAGACACCACGTGCTCCCTCTCTCTCACTGCGAGTATATAGTGTTTCAGGTGTTCATCTAAATGCTTTACTAATGTTCTGAGGGTTCCTGCCTCCACCACTCCTTTTAGAGAGTGTGATCTAAGAAGAATCCCTACAGTGCAGATCAACTCTGCACCCACTCACCCGAGGCTTCAGGGTCAACACTGTTCCTAAAGAAGGCCCAAGGTGAACCCAGGTACTGCCCCAAAATTGAGGTATGAGATTCAGCACTGTTCCAACATAGAGACCCAAGGATGAACACTCTCGCAAAATAGAAGCCTGAGAGCAGCACAGCGGCATAGTGGTCAGCAAGGCCCTGGGTTCAATTCCAGCCGTGGGTGATTGTCTGTGCGGAGTCTGCACGTTCTCCGTGTCTGCGTGTGTTTATTCTGGATGCTCCGGTTTCCTTCCCACACACACCAAAGATGTGCAGGTTAGGTGGATTGGCCGTGATAAATTGCTTCTTTGTATTGGGGAGATCTGCAGGATAAATCTGCAGGATTACAGGAATAGAGTGGGATCGTTGTCAGCGCAGGTTTGATGGGCCGAATGGCCTCCTTCTGCCTTGTAGGAAATCTATGATTCTGGAATAGAGCTCCAGGGTTCAACATTGTCCACAATAGAGGCCTGAGGCTCAATTCTGTCCCAGCAGGTATGTGATAAATGCTACAGTTCCAAAGTGTAGGTCCAATGCCTAAAATATTGGCCTGAGAAATGGAAGAGGCCCAGAATGGACAACCAAGGGCCAATAATTTCTGAAAATGAAAATGCCAAGCTCCCTCACTGCCCCAAACTGGAGACTGCAAGGATCAATATGTAAACCAAGTCCCTTTTGAAACGAGTCCACCTCACCTGTTGGGAGTGCTTGACCTGCCATAGATCCTGGCATCCAGCTGAAGTGTGTTTGATTCTAATGGGAGAAAGCAAGACCATCGTTACTGATCCTTCAGGAGATATTGTTCCTGAACCTAGGCGGATCATGAAGCAGAGATGTGATGTTAATATACCATTTTTGATAGTAAAGTCGAAAGCTTGCGAGTTCACTATCAATCGGTTGGATTTAAACCTGGTGTTGTCAGACTACTTGTTGCAATTACACAAGGGCCTTGGTGAGGCCACACCTAGAATATTGTGTGTAGTTTTGGTCTGCTTTACTGAGAAAGGATATTCTTGCTCTCGAGGGAGTGCAGTGAAGGTTTACCAGGCTGATTCCGGGAATGGCGGGACTGATGTACGAGGAGAGATCAACTAGTTAGGATTGTTTTCACTGGAGCTCAGACGAATCAGGGGGGAATCTCATAGAGAGTTATAAAATTTTAACAGGTCTAGGCAGAGTGGATGCAGGGAAGATGTCCCCAAGGTTGGGGAGGGTCACAGTCTGAGGATTCAGAGTAGACCATTTCAGACAGAGGTGAGGAGACATTTCTTCGCTCAAAGAGTGATGAACCTGTGGAATTCATTACAACAAATGATGCCAAAACAATGAATGCATTCTAGAGGCAGCTGGATATAGCACTTGGGGAGAATGGGGAAAAAGCAAGATTATTGAGTTGGACAAACTCTACTGATGTTAATCCAGCTCCTTCACACTGTCGCTCAGTAACCCTTCTCCCCCAGCACTGTGTTACTGAGTGTGTCTCTACTGGTGTTAATCCATCTCCTTCACACTGTCACTCAGTAACCTCTATCCCCAGCACTCTGTGTTACTGACTGTATCTCTACTAATGTTAATTCAGCTCCCTCACACTGTCACTCAGTAAACCCTCTTACCCCACTGCCCTCTGTTACTGACTGTACCTTTACTAACGTTGTTCCAGCTCCCTCACAAAATCCTTCAGTTACCCCTCCCCCCCCAGCACCTGTGGAACTTATTGAATCACTACTGAAATTAATCTAGCTCCCTCACACTGTCACTCAGTAACCCCCTCCCTCCAGCACTCTTGTGTTACTGACTGTATCTCTACCCCTGTTAATCCAACTCCCTCACACTGTCACTCAGTAACCCTCTCCCTCCAGCACTCTGTGTTACTGACTGTATCTCTACCCCTGTTAATCCAACTCCCTCACACTGTCACTCAGTAACCCTCTCCCTCCAGCACTCTGTGTTACTGACTGTATCTCTACCCTGTTAATCCAACTCTCTCACACTGTCACTCAGTAACCCTCTCCCTCCAGCCTCTGTGTTACTGACTGTATCTCTACCCCTGTTAATCCAACTCTCTCACACTGTCCTCAGTACCCTCTCCCTCCAGCACTCTGTGTTACTGCTGTATCTCTACCCTGTTAATCCAACTCTCTCACACTGTCACTCAGTAACCCTCTCCCTCCAGCACTCTGTGTTACTGACTGTATCTCTACCCCTGTTAATCCAACTCCCTCACACTGTCACTCAGTAACCCTCTCCCTCCAGCACTCTGTGTTACTGACTGTACCTCTACCCCTGTTAATCAACTCCCTCACACTGTCACTCAGTAACCCTCTCCCTCCAGCACTCTGTGTTACTGACTGTATCTCTACCCCTGTTAATCCAACTCCCTCACACTGTCACTCAGTAACCCTCTCCCTCCAGCACTCTGTGTTACTGACTGTATCTCTACCCCTGTTAATCCAGCTCCCTCACACTGTCACTCAGTAACCCCCTCCCTCCAGCACTCTGTGTTACTGACTGTATCTCTACCCCTGTTAATCCAACTCCCTCACACTGTCACTCAGTAACCCCCTCCCTCCAGCACTCTTGTGTTACTGACTGTATCTCTACCCCTGTTAATCCAACTCCCTCACACTGTCACTCAGTAACCCTCTCCCTCCAGCACTCTGTGTTACTGACTGTACCTCTACCAATGTTAATCCAGCTCCTTCACACTGTTATTCAGTAACCCCTCTCTCAAGCGTTCTGTGTTACTAACTCTATCTCTACCCATGAATCCAGCTCCTTCACACTGTTATTCAGTAACCCCTCTCTCAAGCGTTCTGTGTTACTAACTCTATCTCTACCCATGAATCCAGCTCCCTCACACTGTCACTCAGTAACCTCTTTCTACCCCAGCGCTCTGCGGTACTGGTGCATTCTGGGAGAAGTCAGCCCAGCAACATCGACCAGGAAATGGGAAGCGGATGGCTTATGCAGCGAGGCAATATGGGTAGAGCTCAGGAATAGGAATGGTGTAATCTCAATTGGGGATTTATTATAGGCCACCCAACAGCCTGATAGAGGATATGTAGGCAGATTTTTGGCAAATTGCAAAAATTATAGGGTTATTGAGGCGAGGGATTTTAACTTCCCCTAAATTGACTAGGACTCACTTGGTGCTGGGAACATGAATGGGGCAGAGTTTGTAAGCAGCATTCAGGAGAGCTTCTTGAAGCAGTATATAGATAGCCCAACTAGGGAAGGAGTCATACTGGACCTGGTGTTGGGGAGTAAGCCCGGCCAGGTGCTTGACATTTCAGTAGGGGAGCAGTTCGGGAACAGTGACCACAATTCAGTAAGTTTTAAGGTACTGATATAAAGTTAAGTGCAGTCCTCAAGCGAAGGTGTTAGATTGGGAGAAGGCTAATTACAACATTAGGCAGGAACTGAAGAATGTAGACTGGGGACAGATGTTTGAGGGCAAATCAGCATCTGTCATATGGGAAGCTTTCAAGTGTAAATTGATAGGGATACAAGACTAGCACATTCTTGTAAGGATGAAGGATGGCAAGTTTCGGAAACCTCGGATAACAAGAGATATTACGAGCCTAGTCAAAGAGAGAAAGGAAGCATTTGCTAAGGCTAGGAGACCGAGAACACACAAAGCAAGTGTGGAATACAAGGAAAGTAGAATGAAAATTAAGCAAGCAGTAAGGAGGGCTAAAAGGGGTCACAAAAAGTCATTGGTCAGCAGGATTAAGGAAAATCCCAAGGCTTTTTATACATATATAAAGAACAAGAGGGTAGCCAGGGGGAGGATTGGCCCTCACAAGGACAGGGAAGTAAATCAATGTGTAGATTAGCCTTTATAGCAATGGGTATAGAGTACAAGAGCTGGCCTTTAATGTTGCAGTTGTAAAAAGGTTGGTTAGATCTCATTTGGAATACTGTGTCCAGTTCTGGTCGCCTTACTACTGGAAGGACATGGAGACTCTGGAGAGAGTGCAGAGGATGCTGTATCAGGATGAGAGTATCAGGATGCTGCCTGGTATGGAAGGTCTGAGTTATGAGGAAAGGTTAGGCAAATTGGGGCTGTTTTCCTTAGAAAGACGTAGACCTAGAGGAGATCTAATAGAGATGTACAAGATTATGAAGGGTATAGATAAAGTAAACTCAGTAAGAGGTCTGGCAACACCAATTTTAAATCCAGCCAATTTATTTGATAGTAAATCTGCTAGCTTTCGGCCAGGGCATTGAGTTGAAAAATTGGCAAGTCATGTTGCAGCTTTATAAAATCTTAGCTAGGCTGCACTTAGAAATATAGTGTTCAGTTCTGGTCACCATACGATCAGAAGGATGTATGGAATACAAGGGAAGTAGAAAGAAACTTAAGCAAGGATTGAGGAAGGTACACAAAAGATTTACCAGGATGTTGCCTGGTGTGGAGGGCATTAGCTATGAGGAGAGATTGGAAAAACTTGGTTTGTTCTCACTGGAACAATGGAGGGGCGACCTTCATCTACAAGATTATGAGAGGCATGGACATAGTGGATAGTCAGAGGTGGAAGAGTCAATTACCAGGGGGCACAGGTTTAAGTTGTGAGGGCAAAGTTTGAAGGAGATGTACGAGGCAAATTTTTTTACAGAGTGATGGGCGCCTGGAACTCATTGCCAGGGGAGGTAGTGGAAGCAGATATGATAGTGACTTTTCAGGGGCATCTGGACAAATACATGAATGTGATGGGAATAGAGGGATGGTCCCAGGAAGGGTAGAAGGTTTTTTTTTAAGTCAGGCAGCATGGTCAGTGAATGTTTGGAGGGCTGAAGGACCTGTTTCTAACTGTAATTTTCTTTGTTCTTTGATGTTACTTCAGTTCCCTCACACTGTCACTCAGTAATCCCTCTCTCCCCAGCACCCTATGATAATGATTGTATCTCTACTAATATACTCACAATATACTAATATACTACTAATTCACAATGTTGGTGAGTAACCTTCCACCCTAGTACCCTGTGTTACAGAGTCTCTACTAATGTTAATCCAGCTCCCCTAGACTGACATTCAATAATCCCTCTCCCCCCAGCATCTTATGTTACTGTCCCTGTATTGATATTAATCCAGCTCCCTCACACTGTCACTCAATAACCCCCTCTCCTCCAGTGCCCTTTGGTATTGACTGTATCTTGACTGATGTTATTCCTGCTCCTTCACACTGTCTCTCAGTAACCTTTCTCCCAGTAGTGCCCTGTGTCAATTACTGTATCTCCATCCATATTATCCAATTCCCTCACACTGTCAGTCAGTCAGTCACTCCACTATCCCCAGTGTTGCTGAATGTATCTCTACTGATATTAATCCAGCTCCCTCACAGTCACTCAGTTATCCCTCTCCTACAGCAACCTGTGTTACTGACATTACTGCTGATGTTAATCCAGCTCCCTCACACTGTTCCTTAGCAATGCCTCTCCTCTAGCAGCCTTTGCTACTCACTGTATCTCTACCGATATTAACCACTATGTCACCCTGAGAATTCCTGCAGTGCAGAAGGTAGTTATTTGGCCCAATCAAGCCTGCACTGATAACAATCACACCCAGGCCCTATCCCATACATTTCCCTTTTAGTCTCCCTGACACTCTGGGCAACGTAACTTGGCCAATCAACCTAACCCTCTGCTCTCAGTATTCTCCCTTTTTCACTTAGTTTTCCAGTGTAGAGTGAGAGTAAAGTCAGCCAATCATTTTCTCTCTTGGTTACTGGAACCCCACCCACTCTCTCAGCTGGCCTCCCCAAGGGTGGGCATTCAAATATCAAGCTGGATTTAACACTAATGTTTCTAGGTGTGGATTTGTATCCAAAATCTCCAGACTCAGAATTGAGCATGTAATAATTGAGCCACATCTGACACCTCATCATTATTCTAGATTATTGCAGTTCTCACATCGTCAGTTACTCCAGCGGACAAATGTAAGATTTTAGTCTGGGACGCTCAGGTTATCCAGAAAGGGGGTCAAATTCATTGAGTGATTTTCAAACAGTTTATCAAGAGCAACAGTTTAGAAATGGTACATAAAACTAAATAAGCAGATAAAATACATATAACAGGTGAGAATGGATTTTGGTCCTGGATCAGGGGGATACTGATTTCCGGGGCTGGAGGCAGTTTTGTTGAGATGAACAAAGTGTGAGACTGAAATCAGCATCAATCAATTTCATTGTGGTGTTAATGTAAGCCTATTTGTAACACTGATAAATTTTAAACTGACATACACCCACATTGCCTACTCAAAGATGAGGATCACGCATGCGCTCTTCAGCATATTGCCCCCAACAAAGATGGCGTTTAGTTGGGTCTGAAACTGTGCGGCCGCGCTCGATGGAAAAGGGGAGAACTGACAATAGGGAAGTACTTTTGCGGTTTACACAACATGTTTAAGAACTTCTCCGGCCACCCGCCAGCTCCACCGCCTCTTCAGTCTGGTTTTTTTTTCCCTCTGACATTCTGCATCCGACAATGAAGAACTCCTCCGACGCCATTACTGCCACTGCGCATGCTCCACTCCCAGCCCCGCCTCTCTCCTCCTATTGGTCTGGGGCTGCCGTCAATCAGCCAGGCATTGTGACGTTTCAGATGGTGGGCGTGGCCACGGCCTCAGGCTGATTGCTGATTGTTAGCAGCATTTTCGGTCTGGGAATTAGAGCTGGAGATGGATGGACAGTTCCCCTGTGTCCGGGGCTGGGGGATTCACATTCATTTCCCTAGGGCACTCATCACAGCAACTTTACAGGAGAAAGTCCCCGCTTCAATCCCGCCTTCAAACTTAATGTTTAAATCTTATCCAAACTGCCAATACACTCAGCACACACTCAAAACAATACAGGTAGATTACATCATTCCCCCCTTTTCTCACAAACCTCTGTAGCATTTACACAATACCCGAGTGAGAAGTCAAAGACAAATGCAACATAATTTCATTGGATGCAGTTATTTCAGTTTAAAAACAGCTGATTTAAAATTTCTGAAATAGATTTTGGTAATTAAAAACTCAAACCACTATCCTCTCTCTCACTACAATATTGATCCTTTTAACATATACACTCGGTCTCCGTATTCTAAAATAGATTGAAAAGAACTGGTGAATGTGCAAGAAAGCTTTATTGATACGATGTTAGAATTGGAAAGCTATATCAATTAACAAATACTGAACAGGTGAATGAAGTTTTCTGTATAAAAGAGAGTGAGGGATGACCTGATCTAAGTCTTACTATTACAGAAGTGTTTGTGGCACGTTTTCACCTGCAGATAGCTAAGAATAAATATAAACTTAGTAAAGCAATATAATAACCAATAATAAATACAAACTTAGTCACCAATATATCGATTGTTTAATTTAACCAGAGATAAATCCAGAAAACGCTGAAATTCTCCACATATCTGGAACTTATTGTGGATTGAGAACCAGAGTTAAATTTTAAGGTCAGGACACTGATTCAGTCCTGGTAAAGAGTCACAAAGCTGAGATCAAAAGTATGCTGATCCTTCTCCATCTACTTTACCAGACCTGAACGTTATGTTTTTAGTTCAGATTTATGACATACACGTTTGTCTTTTCTTTGGATGAGAATGTGGAACTGATTACCAGTAGGATTAGAGATCCAAGTCTGAACTGGAAACTCACTGGGTGAAATCACACTATAAAAAGATCATTCACCAGCTGGATGTGGAAATGGATTGACTCAATCATTCAGGTCCTTCATTTGTTCAAAAGGATTTACTAAGTTTGACCACGAGTTAACAATCCACATTAAATCCACAATAGCACATTCTTAGTGACAAGATGGGGTTTAAATATTTGATGCTGCCATACCTGCGGAATCTTTCCAACATTTATTATTCTTATTTAAATGTTCAAAAGTATGGGACGAAAAATCATTTATTCACCCAGAACGCTAGGACTCCCGTGAATTCACATCTAATTGTAGTATTTTGTTCTGTTATTGAATATGGTGGAGGCCTGCGCATTTTGATTGCTGTATTAACTGATGTAGTATTTCAGTATTGTATGGAGAACAGACACCTGGACTCGAAATGTTAACCCGTTTTTTCTCTCCACTGATGCTACCATACCTCCTCAGATTTTCAAGTATTTTGTCTTTTAATGTCAGATTTCTAGCATCTGCAAAGTTTTCCTCGTATAATCATTTCCTATCTTGACACTACGTTTTACAGTCCCCACTGGATCGCAAGACGCAAGGTTATAGTGACAATATTTTCTTCCAATGGCGGATACCTCACCCAGCATTCAAAGCGGCTCAGAAAGCGCCCTATCTTCACCGCGGGGGTCCTTGCACAAACGGAGCATGCGCGACGCTGCTCTGCAAGCGAGAAAGTGGCGATGCGCCAGAATGATAGATTTAGTGGACGGGAGGAATGGAGCCAGCGGAGGGGATGGGGTTTCAATAAACACTCGGTGCAAGCCTCAGAAACTCGCGTTTGCAGCGAACAGAGCGTCAATTGCGCAGGGGAGCGGCTGTGCAGCGCGGCGCATGCGCAGTCACCCTGCTCCAGGCAGCAGGAGGAGAGAATGTTGTGAATTTCTATCCTGGACTAACACTGGTGAAGTTTGCAAGGTCCTTTTACAGGGAATTAGAAAGGGGAGCATTCACACACACACACAACTCAAACCAAGAGAAATGTTTGTCTCTTCTCAATATTCTGTTCTACACTGATGTATTTTTTTGTTTGCAGGATATCAGAATCAAGGGACAAAGTTCAAACCAAGCATCAGATCAAAACCCAACAGTCACTCGATTCATCCGAACCTGAATCTTAAGCGCATCTGTAGAAAAAAAAGTGAAAAGCTCTGTGTGACTGGAAATTGGGAAGAGGGATTCGAAAAGAAGGATGAGAAATTTTCAATGGAATTGTTGTTTACCTTGGAGCTTGTGAGGACAGAGTAATCCCAGGGTGGGGAACTGAGACATCCTGTCTCAAAACAGATCCCACTGTATTCACAATGAAAATCCTAGGTGGGGAACTGGGACATCCTGTCTCCAATCAGTGGGCAGCACGGTAGCACAGTGGTTAGCACTGCTGCTTCACAGCTCCAGGGTGCTGGGTTTGATTCCCGGCTTGGGTCATTATCTGTGTGGAGTTTGCACATTTTCCTCATGTCTGCACGGGTTTCCTCCTGGTACTCTGGTTTCCTCCCACAGTCCATAGATGTGCGGGTTAGGTTGATTGACCATGCTAAGAAATTGCCTCTTAGTATCCAGGGATGCATAGCTTAGAGGAGAATAGTGGGTATAATATATGGGGTCTGGCCTGGGTGGGATTGTGTTCAGTGTAGACTCAAAGGGCCTCTTTCTGCACTGTAGGATTCTATGATATTTATGACATCCCATCCTGTTCACCCTGAGGATCCAAAGGGAGGAACTGAGATATCTTGTGTCCAAACACAATCTACCCTGTTCACATTTTAAATAAACTTTAAAGTTAAAGGAAAGGAGGGGTGAGAGGGGGAGGGTTGGATGTATTAATTTTACATTTTATGTGCAGTCTGATTCTTCTCTAATGATCTCTGTGCCTATGTCAAAGCCTCAAAAGAACTTCAGTGACTTTAAGAAGTCAATCTGAAAGTGTGATTATACCAATGATGTTGGAATGTGATTCCAGATTTTCAATCTGCATTGGATTTTGTAATGCCTTTTAGATACTTCATATCAACTGAAACATATTACAGACATTACAAATCCACTTTGTTATATACTTACAAATAAGCTTACATTAACATTGCAATGAAGTTACTGTGAAAATTCCCTCGTCGCCACACTCTGGTGCCTGAGGGGGAATTTAGCTGAGTCAATGCACCTAACCAGCACTTTTTAATACAATTAAGAGAATGTCATGACAAAATTGTAAAAAATGTAAAATAAATTTCTTTTTCACTTTCTATGCATTACACATATGTTAAAAATCTTTTAAACACACTCACCAAAAAAAACCCCCAGAGAATGTTTGCTGCCTCTACTCACTGCAGCAAAAGCAAATGTATAAGTGTAAATATTCACCTATCAATGGGGCAAGTAAGCAAAATTAGGGCTATCTCAGTACAGCACTTCAATCCCAACAACTATATAAAGGGAGGTTTAAACGTGGTATGCTTTCAGGGACCTCCACATTATCCCAACACACATATGTGGTGTGCAATCTCCATATACCTGGATTCAGTGTAGAAGGTATGGGTCATTAAAGTTGCACACGGATTCTGAGTTATTTGCCTTCAAAAATATGATCAAATGGTTATATCACCACCTAGTGATAAAACAAAGAACATACACAACATCAGCAAGCGGGGGATTGTTCAGGAAGGTGTAGTTCTCCAGTCTGCTTACCCCGAGGGAAAGGTTTGTCGCAGTAATGGCTATCTCACCAGCAGAGCTATTGATCTTTTCCCCTTCCAGCTGTCAGCCTTGACTCAGCGATAACATGCTTTTCTCTAACTCAGAAGGTTGTTGGTTCAAGCCGCAACCCAGAGACTTGAGCAGACTAAACCACACTTGCACGACTATCAGAGCTATTGTCTTTTGGACGGGATGTAACTCTTACCTGAGTCTGACTTACAATGTCTTTTCTTTCCATTCCTGCATCGTTCCTGCTGGTGTTCCCCAAGAATCTACCCTTTGCCGCCTTCCTATTTCTGATCTATGTGCTGCTATTATCTTCAGGGAAGGCACTAGTTTTCACATGTACTCTGATGACACCCAGCTCTGGCATCGCCTCTCTCAACTCCTTTGCTTATCTAATATCCAGCACTGGAAGAGCAGAAACCTCCTCCAGTGTGTTTTTTAATATCCTCCAGTTAAACATGAGGAAGACTGAAGTTATTGTTTTCATTCCTATTCCAAACTCAACTACTGACTCTATCCCTATCTCTAGTAACAGTCTGACATTTAGCCAGTCTGTTCACAACCTTGTTATCACAACTGACCCCAAGATCTCTATGCTTGCACTGTTATGGACAGGAGGATGTCAGTTCAGATCACACTAATTTTTCCCCTCCTCATCCATCCGTAATCAGAATGGTGTTTTGATTAATTTCATTTTTTAGTTTATTTTAAAATCCCCTTGTTGCCACACTCGGGCACCTGTTCTGGTACATGGAGGGAGAATTTAGCATCGCCAATGTACTCAACCAGTATGTTTTTATGAACTACAGAAGGAAACCAGATCACCCGGAGGAAACCCACGCAGACATGGGGAGAATATGCTGAATTCACAGAGACAGTGACCTGAGTTGGGAATTAAACCTGGGTCCCTGATGCCATGAGGCAACAGTGCTAACCATTGTGTTCTTAATAACCACCTAATAAGTGATGGTGCATTTCCCAACCCCTTGGTTTATGTGTGTTCCAATTCCTATTAATAACCACTAATGTTCATGTAATGTCAAGAAATGGCTAAAGGCACTAGATACTCCAAAGACTATGGGTCCTATTAATATTCCAGCAATAGTACTAAAGACTTGTACTCCAGAACTTGCGCTGTTCCAGTAACACTGGCATCTAGCCAGCAATATGGAAAATTGGTCAGGTATGTCCTGTACACTAAAAGCAAGACAAATCCAACCTGGCCAATTAGTACCCCATTAAGAAGTCTGACAACACCACATTTAAGTCCAACCCATTTATTTGATAGTAAACTCACAAGCTTTCGACGTTTGCCTCTTCGTCAGGTGAATGAGGTGCCACATATTTGTGTTTACCCCAGCCCAACGCCGACATCTCTACATCAATTAGTACCCCATCCGTTTACTTTCAATCATCATCTGTATACCTCACTTTCCTCCTTTGGGGCACCCCTTAAAATTTACCTTTGCAAACTAGCTTTTGATCATCAGCCCCTAATATCTCTTTAAGTGACTTGGCGTTTTATCTTGTTTTATAACGCTCCTGTGAAATGCCTCGGAACGTTTATTCAGAGAAAGAAGCTGTATATAAAAAAATTGTTGTTGTCTGTACTTTGAGTAGATGTAAAACATAGAAAATAGGAGCAGGAGTAGTCCATTCAGCCCTTTGAGACTGCTCCGTCATTCACAGTGATCATGGCTGATCATCCAATAGTCTGATTCCACCCACTTTTCCTCCATACCTTTTGGTTCCCTTTACCCAAGAATTCGATCTAACTCCTTCTTGAAAACATACAACGGTTTGGCCTCAACTGCTTTCTGTAGTAGCGAATTCCACTCGCTGGGTGAAGACATTTCTCAGCTCAGTAAAAGATCTTATGGTATTGCTAGGAGAAGATGGGGCGGAGAAGAGGTTCTGGCCAACATATATATCCCAAAATCAAATCACAGTAGGCAGAGTCTCTGACCATGGTCACATTGCTGTTTATGCATCCTTGCTGTGTGTAAATCTCACACTGCAACAATAACTACCCTTCTAAAGTGCCTGGAAGTGCTTCGGGACATCTTGTGATCATGAAAGGCACTACACAAACGCAAACCTTTCTACTTTTTTTTCCTCTTGCCTTTAGTTTCCTCTCTGCGAATCTGGGCTCCCCACCTTCTTTGATTCCCTTTTCCATCCCCCTTACCTTTGATTCCTCAATCTTGGAACTTCTCAAACAAGCTTGCAAAAATGTTCAACTACAAAGTCCTCAAAATCACAAGCAATACTATTCAACTACAAGGTTCTCAACTTTTTGTCCTGAGGTAAATGATGTGACAACTTGTCAGGTGATCACATGTGGAACAGTGTACCAGGAGAAGCACCAGACTTAACTAAAAATGCGCGGCCAACTTAGTGAAACTAGGACACAGGATTACACATGCTCTATAGCGTGGAAGCGGCATGGACACGAGATTAGGAAGAAATAGGAGCAGGAGTAGACCATTTGGCCCATTGAGCCTGCTCTGCCATCCAGTATGATCATGGCTGATCAGCTCCATTTTCCCATTCATTCCCTATATCCCTTGATTCCCCAAATCTGTCTATCTGAAACTTAAATATGGTCAACAATGGGGCATCCACAACACTCTATTGTGGAGAATTTCAAAGCTTCACAACCCTTTGAGTGAAGTAATTTCACCTCATCTCAATCCGAAATGATCCGTCCCTTACCTGGGGCTGTGCCCTCGTGTTTTAGAATCCCCGACCAACCAAAACAATCTCTACCGCATCAAGCCCCTTCAGAATCTTATATGATTCAATGCGATTGTTCTCATTCTTTTAGTTCCAGCAAATATAGACCCAATTTACTCAGCCTCACATCAAAGCACAACCCCTTCATCCCAAGGACTAATTTATTGAATATTTACTGTCCCACTGTCAAATGAAGAATGAAAAGTATTATTTTTTTTCAAAAAGGGACCAAAACTGCACACAGTTTTCAAGATAAGTCTCACAAAAGCCCTTACAGATAAAGTTAAGAATCAATGAATGAGATCATGGTTCTGACACATCTAGTCATGAATTTTAATTGTGCCTCCCCTCAACCCAGTGAAGACAGTTATGTCCATATTCCACCTTAAAAACAATATAGCTGGGATTAGTAGAGGGGTCAATGTCCAGGGGGCATTGATTTAAGGAGATTTATAGGGTGTTGGGTATCTGCCTGGAAGGGTGGTGGAAACAGAAATCCTCACGACATTTAGAATCACAGAATCCTACAGTGCAGAATAGGCCCTTCAGCCCATCGAGTCTGCACCGATGTGTGAAAGATCCTGACCTGCCCACCTAATCCCACTTGCCAGCACTTGGCCCATAACCATGTTATGACATGTCAAACACACATCAGGTACTTTTAAAGGATGTGAAGCATCCCATCTCCACCATCCTCCCAGGCAGTACATTCCAGACCATCATCGCCCTCCGAATAAAAAAAAAAGTTTTTCCTCAAAACCTCCTCAAACTTCCCACTGTTCACTATTAACTAGTGTCCCCTTGTAACTTACCCTTCAATTAAGGGGAATAGCTGATTCTGATCCATCCTGTCCATGCCCCTTAATAATCCTGCACACCTCAATCACCTTCCCCCTCCCGATACAGGCTTCTCTGCTTCAAAGAAAACAACACAAGCCTACCCAACTGCTCTATAAGTTAAATGTTCCATCCCGGGCAACATCCTGCTGAATCTCCTCTGCGTTTAGGAGCAAGACGCATTTAGATGAGTATTTGAAATGCAACAGCATACAAGTTAGGGACTAAGTGCTGGAAAACATGATTAGAATAGGTGCATGATGGCTGGTGTAGACATAATGGGGCAAATGGCTACTTTTTGTGCTGTAAGATTCTAACTCAACTTTTCCCTAGCATGTAACAACTTGCATATGACCCCAACCAAAACACCTGTACATCACCCTAGACAGGACTTTTACCTATTGCCCTCATTGCATTAACACTGGCTAAAAAAGTGAAAAGCAGGGCGAATCGGGTCTGGGCTGTCAAGTGGGAAGCACAGAATATATTTCACATCCAACAGTAGCCCTAGTCCAACACAACAACAGAAAATGCTGGAAAATCTCAGCAGGTCTGACAACATCTGTGGAGAGAGAACAGAGCTCACGTTTTGAATCTGGATGATCTTTCACCAGTAGCCCTCGTCCATTCTTGATACAGAATACTGCTCTTGGTGGTCCTGCAACCACCAAACTAACTCCAAGAGAATGAAGTTTCATATCTCTGTGAGAATAAAAGTTTATCTCCTTCTCTGCCCCATACTTTTTATATTTCATCTTAGACCCACGCATCCTCTCATTTCTAGACCTTTTATCACTAATAAATGCATTGTTTGACCAGCAACAATAGATATTGTGCTATTAATATATTTAAGGTTTAAGGGGGCTGATTTAAGGTTCAGTATTTTGTTACAGAGAGCTGGTTTGTCTGGAAGGAATATAGCAGATGCTGGGAAGCAAGATTCATTTTATCCATAAACATTAAGTGTTTATTTAGCAGAAGGCTTAATAGGCTTTTTATGTCTGAGAAGGGACCCCTGGGTTTTTTTTTGATTAAAGTAATGAGAATTGAGTTAGGTCTTCAAGGTCATAAAATCATGTGATATCAGAGAAGTCCAAGACTTCAAGTCCAATAGTTCCAAGACTATTACCCAAGTCAGAGCAAGTATATTTGTATTTTGCTAACCATATTTAAAGTGGAGCTTAAGTCAGCAAGATAAATATTGGGTAATTGGAATTAAAATAGTGACAAATTAGAAATTGAGTTGTTTCTTTACATGTTTAAAGATTATGCAGTTATTAAGAGTTAAACTGTTTTATTTTGTTAGAAATTATGCTTTAACTGTGTTATGAATAAAACTTTTTTGATTTAGAAACATCCCTAGTTTGTCAGTGGAGTTACTTGTGAGGTGAATGATCCTTTCCTCACATTTACATCAAAATAGAATAACTGTTGGCATCTAGTCTGACTTCATAATATATCTCGGGGTTCGGATTTGGCACCCTGATCTTTACTTACCCATTATCAGGAGATATGAGTGACTGAAATATTTGACAAAGAGGAGATGGGTGGGAAGTTTAGGGTAAGAGTTCTGGAACGTAATTTGCAACAGTGAAGGCATGTGGTTCAGTGAAGGAAAATGGGGAATTTGGAGCGGTATAGTACACGATGTGTGGGTTAGGTTAATTGGCCATGTTAAATTGATCTTAGTGTCAGGGAATTAGCAAGATAAATATGTGGAGTTACGGGAATAGGACTTGGGTGGGATTGTGGTTGATGCAGAACTGATGGGGCCCAATGGCCTCCTTCTGCATTGTAGGGATTCTACGATTCAATGAAATCGAGTTCTCTGCTTGCATTGTTTATTTGCAAAGTTAATCAGTCTTGACTTTTCCATTGGGTGCAAAGGTTAAAAGTTGGGACCATTTAAACAAATTGCTTTTCCTCATTGTAGAGTTGCATTTTACTTGGTGCATTCTGTAAGGTGCTGACCCCTATTATTGTTTGTACTTTCACAATTGTTATGGCAAAGGAGGTAATTTGGCCCAATGAGTCTGCACTGGATATCCGAATGGCATCTGGTGCCATTCCCATGCCTTTTCTCCATAACAATCCATATTCTTCCTTTTCAGATAACAGTCTCATTCCCTACTGAATGTTTCAGTTGAACCTGCCTCCATCAAACAGTTGGGTAATACATTCTAAACCCTAAATCACTTGTGTTTTTTAAAAAGAATCTCCTCCTTACTTTTTCTTTCATTAATTATTTCAAATCTGTGCTCTCTCATTTTTAATTCTTTCATGTACGAACAGTTTCTCCTCCTCCTCTGATCAGACCACTCATGATTTTAAATATCTTGATCAAATCTCTTATTTTTCTCTAAAGAAAATAGTCTCAATTTCTCCAATCTATTTTCAAAATACAAATTTCTCACCCCTGAAACAGTTCTTATGAATATTTTCTGCCCTCTCCCCAATGCTTTCACATCCTTCTTGAAGTGTGGTGTCTAGAACTGGACACAATACTCCAGCGGAGGTCGAACTATTGAGTTTATACAAGTTCAATGTAACATTTTTGTATTCTGTCCTTGTTAATAGAACCCCAGGATACTGTTGTGGGAAATTCACCACTTCAGAGTCAGACTTGGAGATTCAACAAACAGTTTTATTTGGACAAAGCTTTGGGAGAAGCGCTGGCACTCTGCAGTACAAGCAGCCACCTTCTCAACTACGTAATGGCAGTTGAACAAATTTTACACTTTTTAGATAATGCAGTACGGACATTTAGCCGTTAGCACATCGTTACAAGTTGAGCGGAGAGTAGGGACATCGACAGTTAACACATTGTTATACACAGACAAGTACAGACATTGACAGTTATCACATCATTGTACGTAGAGTAGATACATTTATGCAGTTATATCCTCTATCAATGGCTGATCTTGTTATATACATTTGTGTATTTATGTCTCCATCAGTGGGTGTTCTTGTTATCAAACTCATTGTTCTGGGTCTGCTTTTATCTCAAGTTTAAGGTACCTCAAGGTCTGACCTGTTTCCTGCAGTAATTTAAACACTACAGGTTTTAACTCTTTGTGTAATGTCTGTGCTTGAGTCAGTGCCTTTTAATGTCCCTTCCCAGAGTACATTTTGTGTGGCAGGTAATGATTTTGTGTCCTTTACTTTAACTGCTCTCTCAACCTATCCTGCCTTCAATTGACTTAGACACATGTACACCCAACTCCCTCTGCTCTTGTATCTTTTTGAATTATACCTTTTATTTTATTTATATTTCCATGATCTTCCTACCAAAATCAACCACCTTGTCCTTCTCTGCAATAAACTTTATGTACAATTTGTCAGACCAGTGCATGACCTTGTCTAAATTGTCCCTTTATGTCAGAGAAATTAATAGGGTATTTACGTGAAGTTACAGGGCTAGGGCCTGAGTGTGATTATTATTGGTACAGGCTTAATGAGCCAAATGGCCTCTTTTTGCACTGCAGGGATTCTATGTCTATCCTCTTCACAGTTCTGAAACTTTCTAAGTTTCATACTGAAGTGAAGTAGTAAGATTAGTGAAGTTTTTAAAATCAGTTTACATTAAGGGATTGGCAGAATTAGCAATATTCAGTTAAATGATTTTACAATAAGATAACAAGATTCAATTTACACATGAGATGCAGTGATTGATTCAAATAAGTGATTATGATTGTAAAATATAAATGCTGATATTTTAAATGTTTTATTATTGATTTTAAGGAAAATTGTTCACTTTGGTCTAAAGTATTTTACCACAAAGCATCAAGGTATAAATCATTAGGTTCAAATCTGAACCTTGGAAAATATGCAAGTCTTGATAGCTTTTGGATGGGAGAACAGTTAACACTTCATCACATTCGATGAATAGGGCTAATTCACAGTCCAGACAAGATGGATTGGTGCCCAGATGTGGTGTCATGAGTTTGCTAAGACAGTGAACTTTAAGGGAACCTGTGGGAATGTGAATTTAAACTCTGGACTGAGCATCTTAGGTTTCTAGGCAACCAGGGTTTGGGGTCAGCCAAGATAGGAGTTAGCTTCTGGATTACATACTGTTACATTCATAAATACTGTTATGTTGAGGATGCAATTGGCCAGAGTATTTGACAGGTATTATTGTTGATTTATTTATCTTGAAGATGTTTGATTTTGAGTTATAGTAAAGTGGGAATGATTAATAAGAAAAAAATCTATAATTGATCAGTTTTGATTTGTATTGTTAGATTCATCAAGAGGTTCTATTGCTCATGTCAGAGCTGCTTAACCCTTTGAGCTCCTGGCAGCCATTGGTTTAATAAAGTTATGTCTTTATACAAAGAAACACTGACTTTGAGAGTCTTGTTATGGTTTTCCTGACAGTACTGGCCACCTCAGTTGCTCCACATAAAACATAATTCATAAACTTTGAAATTGCACTCTGTACACCGACTGATGTACAGTATGAAATTTCAAAGTTTGTGAATTACATGCCCTTCCTGGGGCAACTTGGGTATGTCCACTACAACCCTCCAATATTTACAGATGCACCACAGAAAGCAACCTTTCTGGTTGTATCACAGTTTGGTATGGCTCCTGCTCTGTCCAAGACCGCAATAAACTACAAAGGGTTATGAACGTAGCCCAGTCTATCGCGCAAACCATCCATCTATCCATTCACTCTATGTTAACTTCCCACTGCCTCCGAAAAGCAGCCAGCATAATCAAGGACCCTATGCATCCCGGATATTCTCTCTTTCACTTTCCATTGGGGAAAAAAACAAAAAGGTCTGAAAACATGTACGACTTGATTCAAGAACAGCTTCTTCCCTGCTTCCATCAGACTTTTGAATGGTCTTACTATATATTAAGCATATTTCTCTTCACCCTATTTGTAACTGCAGAGCTGTATTCTGAGCCCTATCCTTCTCCTTATGTACTCTGATATAATGCTTTGTCTGCAGAGCATGCAAGAAACAATACTTTTTACTGTATCCCAATACATACGACAACAATAAATCAATTTACAAACATCTACCCCGCTGGATAAACATCATTAACTATTTCCTGCGGCTCAAACAACTTTTGCAAATTTTGAAATTGTTCCTTGTACTCTAAGCTGTAAGTCATTTGAGTATCCAAGTGCCAACCATCTTCATCAATGATCTTCCTTCTGTCACAAGAGAGGATGTTCACTGGTAACTGCACAATGTTCAGCATCATTCATGTTTCCTCAGATCGTAAGGCAGTCTGTGTTTAAATGCAGCAAGACCTGTACAATATCCAGACTTAGGCTGGCAAGTTGCAAGTGACATTTGTACCATACAAGTGCCAGGCAATGACCATCTCGAACAAGAAGGAATTCAACAATCACATCTCTGAATTCCCCACTATCAACATCCTGGGGTGTTACCATTGACCAGAAACTGAACTGAATTAGCTATATAAATGCAACATACAAGAGCACATCAGAAGCTAAGAATCCTGTGTGAGCAACTTACCTCCTGACTCCCTGAAGCCCATCCGTCATCCAAGGAACAGGTCAGGACTGCACCTGCATGGGTGCAAAATTTATGTATTAGTCACAAATAGGCTTACATTCACACTGCAATAAACTTACTGCAAAAATTCCTGGGTCATCACATTTCCGGCACTTGTTTCAGGTACACTGAAGGAGAATTTAGCGTAACCAGCACATCTTTCAGACTGTGGGAGGAAACCCATGCAGACATGGGGAGAATATGCAAACTCCACACAGACAGTGACCCAAAGCCAGAAATTGAACCTGGATCCCTAGTGCTGTGAGGCAGCAGTGTTTGCCACTGTGCCACCCCAACTCCAACATCAGTCAAGAAGCTTGACATCATCCAGGACGCAGAAGACTAATTGCCACCTTTCCACAAACATTCTCTCCTTTCACCACCGAAGAATAGTGGCAGCAATCTATAGACTACAAAATGCTGTGCAGGAACACACCAAGACTTCTTAGACATCTTTCAAATGTACAACCTCCCAGAAGAAGGGCAGCTGATACATGGGAAAACCATCATCTAGAAGTTCCCCTTCAAACTATTAACCATTCTGACTTGGAAATATATCAGCATTCCTTCACTGTCGCTAGATCAAAATCTTGGAATCCCTCCCTAACAGCACTGTGGATGTACTTACACAACTTGGGCTGCAGCAGTTCAATAAGGCAGCTTAGCACTGGGATGGCATGGTGGTTAGCACTGCTGCCTCACAGTCCCAGGTTCAATTCTGGCCTTGAGTCACTGTCAGTGTGGAGTTTGCACATTTGTGTCATGTCTGTGTGGGTTTCCTCCTACAGCCCAAAGATGTGTGGGTTAGATTGATTGGCTATGCTAAATTGACCCTAGTGTCAGGGGGGTTGGTAGTGTAAATGTGTGCATTTGCAGGAATAGGGACTGGATTGTGGTTGATGCACTCGATGGGCTGAATGGCCTCTTTCTGCACAGTAGAGATTCTATGATACTTTCATTTAGCACCACCTTTTAGAGTAATTGGAGATAGTTAATAAATGCTTGACTAGCCAACGAAACTCACAACCCACAAATGAATAAGAAAAGGTTGGAGATAAATTTAAAAGAGTTTCTTTTATAAATTAGCTTCCGGAAATACACAACTCCATTACAAGCTTCCTCCAGCTTGAAAAAGCACAATTATCATTATTTGTTGACTCCTATCGCTCAGCCAATTTTGTACCAACGTTGTTACTATTGGTTTTTTTCAATGAGTATATCGATTTTCATGTGAATCTGTTGTGGACCAGTATATTGAATACCCTGATGAAGGATCATGCAGGCTTGAAACATTAGTTCTTCACAGATGCTGTCAGACCTACTGAGGTTTTCCAGTATTTTCAATTTTGGACCAATATTGTTTCTACTGCCTTGGTTCTATGAAGCTACAGATTTTCTCACAAGTTTGTTGCCAGCCAAATATTGGGTGCAAATCAATCAATAAATAAGACTCCCTACAGTGCAGAAAGAGGCCATTTGGCCTATCAGGTCTGCACCAACCACAATCCCACCCAGGTCCCATATCGCTAATCCCTCTAACCTAGCCATCTCAGGATATTAAGGGGCAATTTTAGCATGGCCAATCAACCTAACCTACACATCTTTGGCCTGTGGGAGCCACACAGAGAATATGCAAACACCACTCAGACAGTGACCCGAGCCGGGAATCGAACCCAGGTCCCTGAAGCTGTGAAGCAGCAGTGCTAACCACTGTGCTATGGTGCCATTTCAGTAGTCCAGGTACACCACATCCACCGCGTTCCCCTCAGCGACCCTCTCTTCGGCAGAGGCGCGCGCTGACGCAATGACGTAACGAGGCCCCACCTCTGGCGTGCTGCGCAGGCGCACTGCTCGGCTGTCATCCTGGATGAGGTGAGGCGGGGCTGCGCGGTGACGCAACGGAGGGAGCCCCGCCTCTGGCGTGCTGCGCAGGCGCACTGCTCGGCTGCCGTCCTGGATGAGGTGAGGCGGGGCTGCGCGGGGTGGCCAGCGCGTGGTGACGCTTGGAGAGCCCCGCCTCTGGCGTACCGCGCAGGCGCACTGCTCGGCTGCCGTCCTGGATGAGGTGAGGCCGGGTGGCCGTTGCGCGGTGACGCGAGGGGGGGGGCAGCAGTCCCGCCTCTCCCTCCGTTTCATTTCATTGTTTCAGTGGCGCGGCGCCGCTCGGGCGGGTGGATCCCTGTCAGTCTTTTTCGGGTTGACGGCGACGACCGGCTCCAGTCGCCATCGCGCCGTAGGAGCCCCGCCGTTCAGGATGAAGCTCTTCTCCGAGGCCCACAAGACGGTGTTCGTGGTGGATCACTGCCCCTACATGGCCGAGTCCTGCAGGCAGACGGTGGAGTTCGACATGTTCACCAAGAACCGGGCGCCGGGCATCATCCCGCTCGCCCCCATCTCCAAGTCCCTGTGGACCTGTGCCGTGGAGTCGGCCATGGAGTATTGCCGCATTATGTACGACATCTTCCCGGCCAGGAAACTGGTGAGAAAGAGAGAGGGGTCTGCTCCTCAGAGGGGGGAGGGGGAGTGAGGGATCTGCGCCTCGGGAAGGGAGGGGGAGGGGGGGGGGGGGGGGGGGGAGGGGAGGTGCCCCTCAGAGGAGAGGGGAGGGGGGAGAGGGGAGGGGGGGGGCTGCCCCTCAGAGGGAGGGGGGAGGGGGGGAGCTGCCCTCAGAGGAGCTGCCCCTCAGAGGAGGGGGAGTGGGGGGGCTGCCCCTCAGAGGGAGGGGGGAGGGGGAGCTGCCCCCTCGGGGGGGGGAGTGGGGGAGCTGCCCCTCGGGGGAGGAGGAGGGGGGGAGCTGCCCCTCGGGGGGAGGGGGGGAGGGGGGGAGCTGCCCCTCGGGGGAGGAGGGGGGAGGGGGGGAGCTGCCCTCGGGGGAGGAGGGGGGAGGGGGGGAGCTGCCCCTCGGGGGAGGAGGGGGGAGGGGGGGAGCTGCCCCTCGGGGAGGGGGAGGGGGGGGCCCCTCGGGGGGGGGGGAGGGGGAGCTGCCCCTCGGGGGGAGAGGGGGGAGCTGCCCCTCGGGGGGGGAGGGGGGGGGGGAGCTGCCCCTCGGGGGGGGGAGGGGGGGAGCTGCCCCTCGGGGGAGAGGGGGGGGAGCTGCCCCTCGGGGAGGAGGGGGAGCTGCCCTCGGGGTGGGGGGCTGCCCCTCGGGGAGGAAGGGGGGAGCTGCCCCTCGGGGGAGGAGAGGGTGGGAGGGGGGAGCTGCCCCTCGGGGGAGGAGGGGGCAGGAGGGGGTGGAGCTCCCCCTCGGGGAGGAGGGGGGAGGAGCTGCCCCTCGGGGAGGAGGGGGGGGAGCTGCCCCTCGGGGAGGAGGGGGGAGGAGCCCTCGGGGAGGAGGGGGGAGCTGCCCCTCGGGGGAGGAGGGGGGAGGAGCTGCCCCTCGGGGGAGGGGCTGTCGGGGGAGGAGGGGGGAGGAGCTAGGAGGAGCTGCCCCTCGGGGGGGAGGGGGGGAGCTGCCCCTCGGGGGGAGGGGGGGGGGGCTGGCCCCTCGGAGAGGGGGGGGAGGGGGGAGCTGCCAGAGGAGGGGGGAGGGGGGGAGCTGCCCCTCAGAGGAGGGGGGGGGGAGGGGAGGGGGGAGCTGCCCCCTCAGAGGAGGGGGGGAGTGGGGGATGTCTGCCGCTCGGGGGGGGTGGAGGGCAAGTCTGGCTCGGGGGGAGTGAGGGGGACCTGGGAGGGGGAGAGGGGAAAGGTCTGTCCTTGGGGGTGTTACGGTCTGCCCCTATGAAGATAGGGGGACCGAGTGGTGTGATCCTTGGGAAGAGAATGTGGGCTGGTCTGGCTGGTTGCTGTGGGTGGGTGGGTTGGGTCTTGCAGGGCGGGGCTGTCTGTCCCTGGAAATGTCCCCACAGAGAGAGTGAGAATGTTGGTCAAGGGAGAGATTCTTTTAATGGAAATTAATTATGCTGAATTTTCAGTGTCTGTGAAAACTATCTGGTATCCCAGATCACCTTGAAATAATCACCCAACTTGTGAATATCTCTCTCAGTATCTTACTAGTAATATTTTATTAAATATTGAAGTTCCTCTTAACGTTAACCTTTCTTACTTCAGAACGTAAATTTAAAAAATGGAAACTGGAAGGTAGATTTAGAGTTCCACAATGATTAACATTGGAGAGTGATGGGGCGCAGCACTCAGTACAGAGTAACATTGATTGTTGCATGATCTGCGTGATGTCTGATGTTTTATTTCCTTTTGCTGTCAGTTGCCGTTAGACCTGTTATTTACCTGCTAAAAAGATGTTTTTTTAACTTTTGTGAACTTTCCAAATACAGGTTAAACCTTGATGACAATGCTCTTGATAAATTGGGGATGTGTGTTTTTATAAAGACGTGGTTATTACACAATGCAGGTCATCCTGGATCGTCCTGCTTGAGTGGTGCTCTGTATAAGGCTACAAGGTGTCAGTTCTGTGCCAAATTTGAATTCTCTGCTTAAATCTGATTTGAGGGCTGAGAACATTGGATTGATGGGAGGCTCATCAAAAAGAAGACGCAGGTATTTTGGCTCTGGTTTTAGCTGTCACACAAAGAGTCTTAAGTTAGATTTCCTTTCAGCAGAGAAGGTTTGGGAGTGGCAGCATCTGTAAGGAGAGCAAAGAACTGACGTTTCGAGTCTAGATGACTCTTTATCAAAGCTCATCTGGACTTGAAACTTCAGCGTTTTTCTCTCTTTGCAGATGCTGCCAGACCTGCTGAGATTTTCCAGCATTTTCTCTTTTTGGTTTCAGATTCCAGCATCCACAGTAATTTGGTTTTACTGAGGGTTGGGGGTATTTAGTAGAGGTGTCCATTTAAGTTGGATGCCGATGGAGTAAATGGGGGGGAAAGTGCTCTTTGGGTAGCTGGGCTGGTAACTAGTGGGTGCAGTTTTGAGACAACGGGCAAAAAGGAAAGATTGCTATGATGATCTGTATTTGCCCAGAAGGGTTTGGAAGCAGATTCAGTAATAATCTTGAAAAGACAGTTAAATGAATAGGGGAAGGAAAACATTGCAGAGTAGGGAAAGAGCAATGGAGTGAGACTAATTGGTTAGGTCTTTCAAAATGCCAGCATTGGTGAAATGGTAGTCTGCTCTGAGATTGTATGACACTGAAATATGCATTGTGGTTCCTGGAGCGTTGACACTCCATTTTGAAAGTATATTGTAAACAGTGTGTAAAACATGTTCTATTTAATTTCCCTGTGTACCTCAGCCAGCAACATTAAGCAGCATGACGTCAACATCTGGTGACCAAAGGCTGCTAACAGTTGCTCCAAAGCAATTAATGGGTGCTACCAGGGTAAGTAGAATTAAATGTCCTTTCAGATGCTTTTTGTTTGCTATGTGCTAGAATTGAAATAGATTAACTAACAATGGGAAAATGGTGCTCCAGTACCAGGAGGCAAGTCTAATTTTTTTGTAATTCAAAATCGGGCATTCTCCGAAGGAAGAATTATTCAGGGTGCAGTTGGACATGGGTGAAGTTGCGTTAGCTGCCTGTGATGCAATATGTTGAACATTCAGTTCCCATGAAGTCTGTGGGACTGATTATTGGGGTGATGGGGGAGTGTAACTAGAGACTAATGCAATGTTGTCCATGTTGCACCCTCGCCCATGTCCAATATCACTCCTGATTATCTTTTGGAAAATGACATGCAAATGTAACAGCAGAGGAAATGCTGTATGAAGATGGTAGAATTTTCTTTGTGGAATTACATTTTGTTTCATTTTTTTCAGTTTTGTTTTCAGAGGAAATGACTTTTGTGCTGGAAGTGCTATAGTGCTTTCAGTGAGCTCAGTGGCCACCACTTGCATTAGCCTCTGGAATCATAGAATCCCTGCAGAAAGAAGCCTGTACTGCCAACAATCCCAAGCAGGCCCTATTTACCTTGCTAATCTCTCTGACCGATGTATCCAGGGAGGCTAAGTGTCAATTGAACATGACTACTTAACCTAACCTGCACATCATTGGAGTGTGGAAGGAAACTGGCAGAATGTGCAAACTCCACACAGACGGTGATCCAAGCTGGGAAGCAAACCCAGGTCCCTGGCGTTGAGAGGCAGCAGTGCTAACCACTGTGTCGCCCCTCAGGCTGTTGGTTGTAGTAAAATGGTCATGTTTGAAATCAACAAGTGTGGAGACAGTGAAAGTTTCAATGGAGCAGCCACTTTCTTCCAATTCATTGGAAGAGATGGTTGTTACCAGCAAGGCTGATGTTCATTATCCAATTCTATTTCCTGTGGGAATGGTGGTGTATCCCTGCCATGAATAACTGGGCAACACTTTGTTTAGCCCAGCGAGGTGGTTGGCTCAGTCACTTTGGAGAATTACTGGTTCTGTAGCATAACTACCACATTTGTTTATAACACTTATAACATTTGTTACAGACACTAAACACAGTTTATGAATGTTTATTCAAAATTTGAACAATTGAGAACCATTAATTGTCCATTAAAATAGTAGCCTGTAGTGCACTAGCTATTAATGTGGGTTTCTGATTGTGTGAAAGCCAAGTTTGGAAAATGCACCAGTTATCTTCCACTGTATGCTTTCCACACTTGATTTCAAACAGTGTTTCTTTTGTAAGTCTGTTAATATCAAAGGAATGCTATAGGATGCCTCCGGTGTATCTACTATTTATGGTTAAATCTTTATTTAGAAGGCATGCTAAACGAGAAGTTGTTTTATTTTGAGCTCTGTAATAGGTAAAGATATGCATTTGTTGCTTCTTGATCTACTTTATCTGAAAGATCCCAGAATTACCAAATGTTTTAGCTTTCTCTTTGTCATTTTAAAATAATCAGAATTCTGCTCATTCTCTTTCTTTTCCTTCAACTTGCTGACACAAATCTATATCATCCCTGTATATGAGCAGGGTATCTATATCTCTATCACCCCTTTCTCTTCCTTATTCAGCTGTGAATTCTTTAATCTGTCCTATTTTAAAACAATCTTTTCCTTTTAGGATTTTTCTTCTGTGCTTCTTTAATTGCAGCAACATTAATATGATGGTCTGATGGTAGTAAATTGTGCCAAGACACTTCACAGAACCATTCAGACAAAATTTGATACTGAGTCAAATTTTGTGATGTTTGGGCTGATAACTTTAGACATGCCTAATGGGTGGAGTGAAAGGTGGTTTCAGGAGGGAATTCCGGAGTTTGGGGCTTGGGCAACTGAAGGGAAGACCTCTAATAGTTGCACGATTTTAAAATTGAGGGAGCAGAAGAGGCCAGAATTGGAGGATTGCAGTTATCTTGAACATAAGAAATAGGAACATAAAAAATAGGAGCAGGAGTAGGCCGTATAGCCCTTCGAGTCTGCCCCATCATCTTCGATGGTTGTAGAGCGGGAGGTGGTTCTGGGAGATAAGAGGGCGAGGTGATGGAGGGATTTTTTAAAAAAATTTGTTTTAAAATGGGGATGTTGTTCAACTGGGAGCCAGTGTCTGTAAGCGTGGGCGAATAGAGTTTTGTGTAGATGAGCATATTGGCAACAGTGGAGCTCACTCATGTTAATATAAAATGTGAGGCCAGCTAGGAATGTGTTGGAATAGTCTCTGACACAAGCATAAATGAGGGTTTTGGTAACAGATGAGCTGATGCAGGAGGGAAGTTAGTGATATGGTGGAGGTAGATGGTGATGGTTTTGCTGATGAAACAAGGACCTAGAAGCTCCTTGAGGGGAGGGGTCGAATATGTCACCAAGGTTATGAACAGTCTTGACTCTCCGATCACATTTGCTGGGAGGAGTGGAGTTGGTGAACAAAGTTTGTGCGGGAGAACAGACAATGCGTTTGGTCTTCAGAACATTTGAATTCCCTTTAATTGCTTCAATCAATCTTTCTCTCTAGCTGATCTTTCCAGCCGCATTTGCCATTAGATTGGTTTTCTTTTCTGCTAAGCTGGCGTGTATTATTGATGCAACCTGACCAGTCTATTCATTCTAGGTGTTATTTGTTCATTGTAATGTTAAGGATCATCTTCATTCAGTTCTCTTTGCACCAAAGTTTGCGACCCATAGCCCTAATCCAAGTATTGATAACATTTGTGTTTTTGTAATTGAAACGTTTCACTTACCTCTACCAATAGATCTTCTGTTATTTCATTTTCTGTGCTTAATAAAAGATAAGAGTGTATCATCGAAGGTCTTTTGCCCCATTATGTCTGTGTTGACCCTTGCAATGACAAATCAGAATCTGTTCCCCCTGAGCTTCAAATGTTTATCCAGTTTTTTTTATTATAGCTGTCACTACTTGAGAATTTCTCATATCCTTTATAAACCTGAAAGAAGCACTTTATCTGCAAGTGCTTTCAAATCCTGCGAGCTATAAGAATTGACAGAAACAGTAAGGAATAAAAAGTCAGGACTATGTGATTTGGGATGGGTTGCCATTTCTTTCTCACTTTTTTCCCCTAACAAAAAAAGGGGGAGGGGATTGTGAGAAGAATATTCTGCCGAGGATGGATATGTGTTTACTGGAATATTTATCCTCAAAGAATGATGAGGTGGTCGGCAGAATACTTTATTAGAATGGTTTCTTCACAAAATGTAATTTTAGCTATTTTAATGACGGAGCATGTGCTTTCCATTCATTATTTGGATATTGTCATCTTCATTGTATTGCAGTGATCAACTCATTCTGCAAAACAATGCAGCTGTTTGTAAATCTGTCCACTTAATTCAGGTGAAACTCATTGCAGACAGTTCTCACAATTATTTAGTGACTTTTTAAAAATAGAATGTAATAGTGATCAATCATGTTTGATGAAGAACTTGCTATATTTTGTTACCCATTTTTAAGCACTTTTAAAATTCATTTCTGATATGTCTTTAGCTCTTCATTTCTAGTTTTGATCTTTTTTAGGTGAATTTCATCGTAAGTGATTCACGAGCACACACACTAAATTCCTGGGGACAAGAAGATCAGAATCTACAGGAGGTATAGCAAAATCCTTTTGCTTTTTGGAACGGAGAATAAATTGTTGTGATTCATTGTGTTGGCCTTCATGGTCCTGCATTTTTATGGTTGATTTTCTGGCAACCATTTTTTAAAGCACTCTGAAATTTCAAGTACAATTTATTTTTTACCTCTTTACTTTGCAGGATCTTTAGTCAGTGGCTGTGCTGTTCTGGCCAAAGGAGGTTCTGAAAGTAATAGCTCAATGTAGGACTGAAATAGTGTGAAAGGAAGCTAATAAATACACAAAAGGATAGTCCAAGAACAGAAAAGTGAAGCTGAGGAGATTATAATGGATCTTCAGTCTGAAATACAAAGAACAACACAGCACGGGAAACAGGCCCAACGAGTCCGCACCGCCATCCTAACGTCTTAATGACATATAGAGACCAATATAGGGACAATTTGTTACCCAATCAGCCTAAGAGCACATTTTGGGATGTGGGAGGAAACCGGAGCACCCGGAGAAAACCCACGCAACCACGGGGAGAACACGCAAACTCCTGCAGACACAGGCCCAAATCCATGTGTCTGCACAGCAACAGCGATAGTCTCTGAGCTGTCATGTTGCCCATCTGATGGTCCAGTTTAAGCATACACTAACGACGTGAAGCACTAGGCCACTCCTGAAGTAACCTCTAGGAGCAGCCCTCGCACGACCTGCCGAATGCATGCACCTTGTTGGTCAACAAGGTGGACCGAAGAGCCTGTGGAAACAATTAAAGTATTTAAACAGTCCTATAGCCCTCTATCTGCAGACCGCTCATGTGGCTGTCCAAGAGACCCTTAAACAACCCTAGCGTGCCTGCTCCCACCACCTTACTCGGTAGTGCATTCCACACCCTCACTACCCTTTGTGTGAAAAACTGCCCTCTAATATTCATCTTATACATTGCCCCCCTCACCCTAAGGCCGTGACCCCTCGTTCTATCCGAATCTAATGGTGGAAAAAACTTACCACCATTTACTCTATCTATACCCCTCATAATCTTATATACCTCTAATAGATCCCCTCTCAGCCGACGCCTTTCAAGGGAAAACAACCCCAGTACGTTCAACCTTTCCTCGTAAGACAGCCCTTCCATACCAGGCAGCATCCTGGTAAATCTCCTCTGCACTCTCTCCAGGGATTCCACATCCTTCCGGTAGTACGGCGACCAGAACTGGACGCAGTACTCCAAGTGAGGCCTACCCAACGTTCTATACACTTGCAACATCAGACTCCTACTCTTGTATTCTATACCCCTTCCTATGAAGGCTAACATACCATACGCTTTCTTTATCACCTTTTCCACCTGTACTGCCACCTTCAGAGACTTGTGAACCTGCACCCCTAGGTCTCTCTGCGTCTCTATACTCCGGATAGTTTTACCTTTTATCCTATAACTCCCCTCTACAGTATTCCAGCCAAAATGCATCACCTCGCATTTATCCGGATAAAATTCCCTTTGCCATCTATCTGCCCAATCTACCAGCCTACCAATGTCCTGTTGTATTGCCTGGCACTGCTCCTCAGTCCCCGCCAATCCAAGTATCTTAGTGTCATCAGCAAATTTGCTGATCACACCACCTACCCCCTCTTCCAAGTCATTTGGCTCATGGCTCATTTGAAGCAGTTATAGGGTGTACCTCTATTATTACCTCTATTAGATCTCCTCTAAGTCTGTCTTTCGAAAGAAAACAGTCCCAATTTGCCTAACCTCTCTTCGTAACTCAGACCTTCCATTACCAGGCAGCATCCTGGTAAACCTCCTCTGCACTCTCCCCAGAGTCTCCACGCCCTAGTAGTAGGGCGACCAGAACTGGACGCAGTATTCCAAGTGAGGTCTAACCAACGTTTTATACAACTGCAACATTAAAGGCCAGCTCTTGTACTCAGCAGAAGATCAAATTGTTTTGCTGGAAGGATGAGATCAAATAAATAGACTGAGGGGTATTCGCCATCTTGTCTGGGAGGCAAAGCAGGACTTCAATTTTTTTTAGTTTTTCAAACACAATCTAAATGTTGTTTAAATTGGCTTTGATTTACTGCATGTGTTGGTTTCATTAATTTTTTAAAATACATTTTTGTATGTGGGTTGAGATGAATGATATTGGTGCTTCAAATTGGTGCCTTTTCCCACTATGGGTCTCTTATATTTGGAGCTTATACTTGCAACTTAGGTGTAGTATATAGCCATGTTCCAAGCACAGCAAACTCGCACTGCTTTGTCCCAAAACTTGGCTTCAGCTTCCATTGCATGCCAAAGAAGGCAATAGTTGGATCCTCTCTTATTGGAGATGGTTATTGGCTTATGTTTGTGTGAATAAATGTTACTTATTACTTATCAGCCCAAGCCTCGATATTATCCAGGTTTTGCTGCATATGGACACAGACTGCTTATCCATTGACACTGTGTACACTTTATGCTGGTTGCCGACGCAACAGAATTAAACACCCCACACACCCTGGACATTCTCTCTTCCACCTTCCGTTGGGAAAAAGATACAGAAGTCTGAGATCACGTACCAACTGACTTAAGAACAGCTTCTTCCCTACTACCATCAGACTTTCAAATGGACCTATCTTGTATTAAGTTGATTTTTTTTTTGCACCCTAGCTATGACTGTTTCACTACATTCCGCAAGATAGCGTACAAAAACAATACTTTTCACTATGTCAATACACGTGACAATAAATCAAATCAAATCAGTATCTGAGGACTCATGAATGACGCTGAACATTGAGCAATCATCAACAAACATTCCCACTTCTGACCTCATGACGGAGAGAAGATCCCTGATGAAGCATCTGAAGATGTTTGCGCCGACGACATGACTCTAAAGAAAACTGCAGTGATGTCCTGGAACTGAGATGCTTGACCTCCAGCAACCACAACCGTCTTCCTATGTGCTAGACTCCTCCATCATTGAGAGTAGGGATATTTGTGGAGCCACCTCCTCTAGTAAGTTATTTAATTGTCCACCACCATTCACAGCTGATGTGGCAAGTGCACAAAACTGATACAGATCTGCAGTCGTCCCGTAAAATGCTCACCTTCCTATTTGTGGCTAAATACCCACTTTACCCTAGTCGGGATATTTTGTCTCATCCCACAACCATATTTAAACCTGTGGCCCCTTCTGTAGCTTGGTCCAAACAACTTTATACAGAAAGCTCTGTTGTCACATCTTCACTGCAGGTTAGTGGACACCTTCTTCTAATGATGCCTGTCGTGAGGTGCCTGTGGTCCATCACGCAGAGTAACTGGTCATTAGAAAAGAGTGGTGAAGACATGTTTTTAAAGATTATTGGTTGTTACAGGAAGGAAATTTGTGAAAAATGTTGCTGTTTAGCTTAGTACAGTTCCAATGCTGAAAGATGTATAGTGCAAAATGTCATTCATATGTAATTTGGGCCAGCACAGTGGTTAGCAGTACTATCCCACTGCCAGGTACCTGGATTCAGTTCCGGCCTTGGAGTTTTTACATATCTGTGTGGTTTCCTCCTGCGGTCCAAAGATGTGCAGGATAGGTGGATTGGTCATGGTAAATTGCCCATTAGCGTTACAGGCCTGAGCTTGGGTAAAGTACTCTGTCAGAGTGTTGGGGCAGACTCAATGCCAAATGGCGGCCTGAATTGTAGGGATTCTATGTTTTATGAAGACCTGAAATATCAGTCTGATAATTTAACCCTACAGTGTTGATAGAAATGTGGTAAATTTAGTTTATTCAGCAATTCCTCTGTATTATTTGATACTTTAAAATTTTCCTTCAGTAAGTGTATGCAGGCACCAAGTTATCCTGCCGCATCCAATCATGAATGGTGCTGGACAATTAAGTAGCTAATTGGAAAAGGGAGCTCCACTCTTAATGATTGGGTAGCCCCAGAACTCTAGTGCAAAAGCTAAGGTATTGGTAACCATTTTCAGCCAGAAATGCAGAATGGATGATCAGGCTCCCTCTAACATGCCCATCATTCACAGATGCCAGTCTTCAGCTAACTCGATTGACTCTATGGTAACAAGAAGCAGCTGGAGGTACTGGATAGCACTAATAATTGCAGTGTTCAGTACCATTTACAACTTAGTTATCGAAGCAATCCTTGTCTGCGTGCATCACAATCTGGGCAATATTCAAGCTTGGGCTGTGAAATGAACAGTAATAATTGAATCACGCAAGTGCCAGACACTGACCATCTCCAACAAGAGATAATATAACCAGTTCGCCTTAACATTCAATGGTATTAACATATGGGTTACTACTGACAAGTCTTAGCTGTACTAACCCTATATATACAACGGCTACAAGAGCAAACCAGAGGCTGGGAATTCTGCAGAGTAACTCACCTCCTGATTCCCCAAAGCCTGTCCACCATCTGCAAGGCACACGTCAGGAGTGTAATGGCATATTCCCCACTTGCTTGGATAAGTGGAGCTCCAACAACACTCGAAGCTGAACACCATCCAGGGCAAAGCAGTCTGCTTGATTGGCACTTCTTCGACCACCATTTTCAACGTTCATTACCCCCAATTTTGACACTGTGTACAATCTGAGATGCACTACAGCAACTTGCAAAGCCTCCTTTGGCAGCACCTTTCAAACCTGGGACCGAGAGCAAATAGAAGGACCAGGGCAGCAGATTCATGGAAATACTACCACCTGCAAGTTCTGCTTAAAGCCAGCCACCATCCTCATTTGGAAATATGTCTCCAATCCTTCACTATACCTGGGTCAAAAATCTAGGTCTTCCAAACAGCACTTGTGGGTGTACCTGGGCAACAGAGACTGCCACTGTTCAAGAATAGGGAACCAATGATGCCCTTGCCTATCAAGGAATAAAATAAAATGTTCTGAAATAAAATACATATATGCTTACAATGGTCGTGTATATTGAATTCACAATAAGGTAAACATTTAAGAAAACTATACAATTTCAACTAAGAGGTTCTGATCTTTGCAATTCTTTCCCTTACCACGCTCGACCATAAAATAGTCCTGTAGCCAATTACAAAATTGATACTCAAAGTGTATTAAAACGAGCCAGATATTTTGGTACAGAGCAGGTATTTTTGAATAAGTTAGAGTATAATGTTAGGATACACTACTCATCATTGATTACAAGAACAATATAGAAAACCCTACATCAAGTTCAAAGTACACATTAAGTAGCAGATAAACTTTCACCTCTGCTCTGGCATGGTCAGCATTGTATTATAACTGTACCTTGTGTTTCAGCTTTCTTCCTTTGAAAATTGATTCTTGAATTGACACAGAGATAGTGAAGGAATGACATTATAATTCCAAGTCAGGATGGCTGCAAGTTGGAGGGGAACTCTGGCTATTCCTGTGTTTTGCTGCCCTTGTCCTTCCAGGTGATGGAATCTGGGTGTTTGGAGCTTCTGTCAGATGAATTTTAGTGACTTGATGCAATGCATCCAAAGATGGTGCATGGTGCCACCACTGCATCAGTGGTGGAGGGATTGAATGTTTGAGATGCTGGCTGGGTACCAGTTAAGCTAATCAAATTCAGATTGGTGAAGGGATGTTATGGAGTTTAACTCTGTATTTTAACATCACTCAATTACTTCAGTAGGTAGAAATCTTTCTTTTCCTCCTGGCAATTTTGCTTTGTACATCTAGAATTCTATTGTGGAAAACTTTTGCACATCTTAGTATTTTCAAAGAACAGTTATTCAGGGACTTGAAAGGTTCTTAGTGATTCTGTCCCGTGTGTTATCATGACAGTTACAGTGCTCTTTCTACCTAACTTAATAACAAAGAAGATTAAGCCTCTAGTCAGCTTTGAAAGAGTCAAAAAATTAATTGCTACTTGCAACCAAATTGGTTAAGTAGGGAAGACATAAATTTCTTAAAGGCAAACAGTGTTTTACTAATTCGTGAGTTCTTTAATGAAGATGTTTGCTGAGGGTCATATGGTTGCTGTATATACGAACATTAAGGTCTTGGATGTACCACAAAACATTTTGGCAGAAATAGGGGTCCAGTGATTGTAGATATGAAATTGGCTAAGGAGTAAAAAGAGTGGAGGGAACTAGACAATGGTGATCCCCAGAGATTGCTAGTTGGACCACTGCCTGTTAATGTGGACATGTGTATGTAAGGCAAAATTTCTACATTTGCATTGACAAACCTTCATGCAATAAACAATGACAAGATAGCAACAGATTTCAAGAGTGCATAGGTGAGCCAGTGAAATTGAAGTCTGCGATGGGTAAAAAATTAGCACAGAAAAGTGAAGTGATAAAAGTTTGATTGGAAAATTGGAGGGCGATGTGATCCAGGTGAAAGAACAAATTAGTGTAGATGAAGGGAAGCTGAAATGAAAGCAAAATGTTGGAAATACTTAGATGAAATTTCATTGATCTGATGCAGTTTTAAGGGAGGTGCAGGAACAGACACCTGGGGAGCGTGAACACAGTTCCAAGGTGGTGGCAGGAAAAGCAAGCAGGCTTTTTCTTTTGGAATAATAATGTGAGATCCTTGAACTTGTGAAAACGACAAGGGTACAAACACAAGGAGCCATTAAACTCTGAGTTTGATCCCACCTGGAATCCATAATTTTGTGCACCACACTTTAGGAAGGATGTGGCAATCTTAGAAACAGTAGAGGGATTGACCAGAGAAGAACCAGGGATGTGGGCCTTCACATATAAGGAGAAACTGAGGAAAAACAAAGTTGTTCTCCTTAAAGCACAAATGGTTAAGATTTGTTTGTGGTTTTCACAACTATAAATAGTTCTGATAGAATAAGTGAGAAACGACCACCGCTGATGGAAGAGCCAGAGGACGTGGATTTGATGCGGTTTGGCAGAAAAACCAAAAATGGCTGTAGTACTTTTTATTATGCAGTGTATCTCAAAAGAGAATACTGAAAGGGGGACAAACTGCAATGCTATAGGGAAAGAGCTAGATAGTGAGCGTAATTGCATGACTCTCACAGGCGTGATGGACTGAATAGTTTCCCTCTATCGTTTCATTCTGTAATTTTAATGACTTGGCTTCTGAATGTACCTCATTTTTTATGAAATCATTTTAATGAGCTCAGTGCAATGTGTCAAAATCTTAATCAAAGCAGGCGTTGATGCATCCTATTTCTGTCACAGTTGATGGCGGCCTTAGCGGCTGTTGGGCCTCCCAACCTCCGCATGGATCCAGAGTGCTGCAGTGTGCTACATGGCTTAGTCGAAGCTGTAGAGGTCCTGTGTAAATGTACAGACTATCAGCATGAAGCCCGGACCACGTTAATGGAGAATGCAGACCGTGTCAGCAACAGGGGTCGTATCATCTGTATAACTAATGCCAAAAGGTGCGCTACTTCATATTCTCAGCATCATTCACCATGATTCAATTGCTTGGGCAGATGTATTCTACTGATCCTATTAAATTGCTAATTTTGCCCACATTAAAATGATTGCTTTTCACTTCTGAGCTGATTGTATTCAAGTGTTTTAATTAAATTGGAGCAAAATGCATTACCAACATACAAAATATTGTGCATCTCCTGCAGATCAAATAGTTGCGTTCGAAGTCTGAGTTACATTTAAAAGTGGGGCATGAATCGTATTTTATGATTGTTATGCAGCCATTTTATATTTTTGTAATTTAGCTATATTTGATGGTCATGGTTATGCTGTTGTGGGCTAGTTTCATTGGTGGTGATGGCTTATTTTATGGGTTAGAATATTCTTTAGATCATAACTCAAAAGTTTTAAAAACTGCTTGAATTATGTGTTTATCAATTTAGATCAAAATATGCCAGTACTCAGATAAATTGTGTTGTGACCTGGGTGCAAAAGTCAGCATCTTAATCAAAACTGTGAATCCAGATTTGTTTTCTCCTGACTCTTCCTTTTTGCACTGGCAGTGTTTTCAATCTACTGCCATCATCACCACCTCAAAGCATCAACTCTTGACCTCACTGATAATCTTTATCATCCTTTCATGGGATATGGGTGTCATTGGCAAAGTCAGCATGTGTTGCCCCTCCCTAATTCCTCTTGACCTGAGTAGCTTACCATACTATTTCAGAGGACAGTTAATAACCATTCACATTGCTGTGCGTCTGGAGTCACATGTAGGCCAGACCCAGTAAAGATGGCTGATTTCCATCCCAAATAGGCATTAGTAAATCAAATAGACTCAGTGATGGTTTTGTGTTCACCATTACTGAGATCAGCTTCCAATTCCAGATTTGTTATGGACTGAATTCAAAGTCCACTAACTGTTGTGATGGGATTTGAATGTAAACCCTCACAGGAAGAACCTGGGCTTTTGGATTACTATTTCGGTGATGTTACCACTATGTCTGCATCTCCTTGTCCAAGTCTGAACATGTTGTTGACTTCTTAATCCATGCTGATCTTTTCCAGAAATCCAAGCTTAAATCCTTCCAATCAGGTTTTAATTTATTATCACAAATACCATCCTGTGTGATTGTGACAAAGGTAATCATTCCCTCTTCCTCATCCTTAACTTGTCTGCAACCCATATCGTAGATGACTATACATCCTGCTCCAACATATCCCCATTACCAACCAACTGGCTGTGACTACCCACATCTGGTTCTATTTTTGTGTACTTAATCATAGCTAAATTCTCCCTTAGCATACCTGAACCGGTACTGGAATATGGCAATTAGGTGATTTTCACAGTAACCTCAATTAAAAAGCATTAGGATAGAGAAATCCCCAGGGCCAAATGGCATCTATCCCAGAGGGAGGTGAGATGAAATTGTTGGGCCTCTAACAGAAATCTTTGTTTCCTCATTGGCCACTGGTGAGATGCCAGAGGATTGGAGGATAGCCAATGTTGTCCTGTTATTTGAGAAGGGTAGCAAGGTTAGCCCGGTAATTAGGCAAATGAGCTTGGCATCAGTGATAGGGAAACTGTTGGAGAAAATTCTTAGAGATAGGATCTATATACTTTGGAACTGAATGATCTTGTTAGTGACAGACAACATGGTTTTGTACAAAGGAGATCATGTCTCACTAATTGCATTTTTTGAGGTGACAAAAATGATTGATGAAGGAAGGCCTGTGGATGTTATCTATTCATCTAGCTAGTATCTCAGTTTTAGCTATATTTTGCTAGATCATGTGTTCCACAGTCATCAGGCATCACACAAGCTGGAGTGCAAGCGCGAAAGATAGGAGTGCAGGGAAAACATTCCTTTTCAAACATTACTAAAACTTGACCCTTTGTCAAAGCTTGTGAGTGTGGGTGTATGCTGGAGTGCATCATCAGCCTCAGGGACAACACTTCAATTTCCTTAAAATTTCATCTTGCTGCAGTGCCTCATCACTCACCTAATGAAGGGATAGCGCTCTGAAAGCTCTTGCTATCAAATAAACTTGTTGGACTTTAACTTGGTGTTATGAGACTTCTTACTAGTTTATTTTGGGCATTTTAAAAGAAAATGGAGTGAAAGCTGGATAATGGACAGGCAGTTGGAAGATAGAGATCAGTAATGCAGTATCATGTGAATAAACCTACCCTCTAATAAAACATGTCTTATTTCATACTTCACCATATGGCTTGAGTAGATTTAATGCTTCTTAGCCAAGTTTTTAATATTTATGCAGCACCCAGTTTTTCTGAGTACGTCTCTGAAAAGCTTTAGGACATTTTTCTATGTCAAAACTATCATACTATTTTCAGTGTCGCTTTTGGAGATGCAGGTGATGCTATGAAAAACATAACTCTATGGATCCAAACCTGAAAACATTTGGGGATCAGTATTACATAATAGAATAATTAAATAGCTTTTCTATAGGTTTTTTTTATTGGGTTTGGGATGTGTTGCTGATAATGGACCAAATTCTGTTAGTTAGTAAGGTTGCTTTAAGGCTTTAGCTAGTGATTTTTACACAAGCAGTCTCTCTCTTTCTATTCCAAATTCTGTGCTACTTTCTGACTATTTTGTTCTGATTCCTTTCTATTTTGGTAACTTTGCCTTGCAGTGACAGCCATGTGCGAATGCTAGAAGATTGTGTCCAGGAGACAATACATGAGCACAACAAGTTAGCAGCAAGTTCGGATAAGTAAGTTTGAGCCCGTTCCTCAATGCAACGAACGTACTTTGTTTAGTTTTTAGACTTGTCTATTGTATTTTCAAAATGGTTTCTGATTCTTCTCATTTTTGATGGGTATCATCTGCAAATTGGCCCACCTTCAGTGACATGAGTGATTTCAAAGTGACTATGTTCCTCTTGAAGTTTGTCCAGAGGTCTATGTGTGGCAGCTTTGAAAGATTTCACTCGCAACACAGAAAACAGAGAGCGATGCTTTTGCATTGCTATATCTTCTTAAAGATTGACTTATCTACTTAGCTTGGATTATTTTATCGAAATGAAAATAACTTGTTTTTAAAATATTTAGTTCTTATTAATCAAAGCAGAAGGATGAATAAGCCAAAAGGCTTCTCATCATTTCAGTGAGAAATGTAATAGATAACATTATCTATTACAAACTTTAGTTCCTGTAAACTAATAGTTTACAGGAACTAAATTTGATAATGGATATATGTGGTTATTTGCTTTGAACAGGTGGTTTGCTAAATATTATTCTTTCCATTCCTTTCAGCCTGATGCAAATTCAGCATTGTGAACTGGTTTTAATTCACACCTACACAGCGGGTGAAGACAGTCTAGTTTCTGACCGTCCAAGGAAAGATGTAAGTCATTTTCTCTAAATATTTAGAATGTGACATACCATCACGTTTTAGTGCCACTTAAATTCTGGACTATTGGGGTACAATTTGTCACTCCTTTGAATTATTACATATTTTAGTGATGTGCCAAAGATAATTGGACACTAAAGTGCAGCAATGTGAGACCAGCTTTGGAAAGATGTTTAAGGCCACTTGAGCTTGACAGTACATGGTTTGTTACATTCCCTGAAATAGTTGGAGTCTTGCTTCAGTGTTTTGAGAAAGAAGCGTTCCTACTCTTGAGACAGCACGGAGCTCAATTTGTGTGAATGGTAATGTTTGCACAGACCCCTTGGGTATTGTTCAGTCTGTAACAAAACTCAGCTTTTTCTAACTGTGAATGGCACCACCTCATGACTGATGGCTGCCTGTCTCAAGTCCTGCGGTGTAGCTGCAGCTTGAATCTTATAGAATCGAGGGGTGTGTGAGATTTATTAGTGCCACAGTAATGCGAAGCAAAATGCAGCATTCATAATGTGCTCTCAGGGACTATGCAGTTTCAGAAGACTGGATTCCCAAGAGAAAACTGGAAGCTACATTTCCCTCTAATTTTGGTTTATTTGAGGGAGTGTTTCAAAAATTTAAGCAATTTAAGTTTGGCTATTTGGTATAAGGTGGCTGGCTGTGCATTGGCTGTCTATTATACTTGCTGATTTTTTTTTTCCTTCTGTTGACCTCAATGAAAGGAAATCTTCAAATCCTAGCCCCTAAGCTCTGGAATTTCTTCCCTGAGCACCTCCACCTTTTTCTTTGCTTTTTAAAGTGCTCCCCTTTAACCAAACTAGTAGTCACCCGTCTTCATATCTCCTCTTTAGTTTAATGTCTGTACAATAACTCTTGTACTATGCACCTTCAGGACTTCCTATTACACTAAAGCTGATAAATAAATGCAAATGATTTTTATAATTCTCCCATTGAATATACCGCTTAATTTTATTAAGAACAGATTTGCTATGATGCATCATAAGTGGTGAATACACGAATCTGTTTTTGTGGTAGCAATATTAATACTGCCCTTGTGCCTGATGAAAAGTCATCGGTCAATGTCCAAATTGTTTCCTACAGGTCTCTTTGGCTCTAACAAGTGAAGTCCACAGTGTCCGTGCAGGAAGGCAGCTGCCTGCAAAACTCACCACCCTTGTCCAGCAACACTTTGACCTTGCCTCCACTACTATTACTAACATACCGATGAAGGTGCGTCTATTCCCTCAAAAGAACTTTTTTTTAAGTAGAGTGCAGCATCTAATTGTTTTTTATTTCTTATTTTCAGTTTGTGATAATTAACATTTTTCAAAGTAATTTTCAAATTATTTTCTCTCCACATCATATTTCTGTTTGCTAGCCTACATTCAGTGTCAGTGAACAGGTTAGTAAATTTGTATTTAAAATAGAACATTAGATCATGAAAACTGATCGATAGGTTATATTGCATGTAACACGTGGCAGTGTGCAATATAATCATTTTTTTGGTTGAATAGTTTTCCTTTTCAATTTTGCAGTCACTCTCAAACTGTCTGCTCTTGTAACATTACCTTATGATCCTTTGTATGATGATGTCACAAAAATTGCTCCCTTACATCCGTATTGTTCTTTCCATTATACGTGTTTCTATGTCTCTGCCCTGTATTGTATTTGTGTAGCATGCAATGAAAATGTACCTGCTGCAATTTGTTCATTGTTGAACGCTTTCTACACACTGGGATTTGTGGGGGAGGTGGGGGCTTATGTGGGGAGGTAGTTCTTTATTAACATGCTTTCAGGATAGACCCCAGGGCATGACTGTACTGGCTGTTCACGCCATGCTGCAGCGAGGTCGGAGAATTTGGCACCCAGCCTTGGGAAGGGAAAATACTGCTGGCCTGAATGGCCATAATATTCTGGCTCTAATGTTCCTAGATCTTTTTAAAGCAGCATTTTAACGGCGCAGATATTTATTTATAAAGTTTAAAGTTTCTAGATTGTACTATTCTGAATACAATGAGTGTTGGGTGCAACTTTGCACTGTTAATATATTGAGGGTTTAATTGGATCAAGTTGTGCCAGTAATGCCAAGTTTGGTTGGAGATGCTATCAAGGCAACTGATGCAATGCTGCCACAAGGTGGCATGGTTGATCACACTCTGTAGTTTTAAGTGGTAAATAGAAATTGATTCTCTAACATCATTCTATTGTCCCAGAAGGGTGGGTGCAATCAATGAATAAGTGTATATAAAAAGGAATTTAACAACCTTATTAAATGCTAATAATCTACATGAATTATTAGAGTTTAGTGATAAGTGCAGTAAATGGTGGAAGCACTCCAATTCAGGCTTCACCTGTGAAGGAAGGAAAAGAGAGGGAAACATTTCAAATCAGTGATTTTTCATCAAAACATATTATTGTCGATTTCCTGCATCTGTGGTGTTTTGCTTTTATGCTAGTGTTTATATTAGAATTCTGGGACTTGATGCAGTTTTGTTGGGTTTGCAAATGATGTTGAGTGACCTGCTGAGGCAGCTGAGGGAGAATCCAAGATTAATTTGTATGTATGCAAAATTATAGCTGATGAATTTCAGTGCGGTTTAACGCAGGAATTATACATTGACGCATAATATGTTACCAAAGCCAAGCTTTGCTGCTAGCTCAGAGTCTTGCTGAATGTATGCAGTCAGCCACAGGTGAGGATACATCATGAGTACCATGTTCAGCCTTGCCTCATTGATTATCCACACTAATAAGGATGGTGTAGGCATAGGCTATGAGGCAGATCATTGACATCAGGTGAAGACATCGTATTGCTATAAACTAATCATAGAGAATGCTAATTCAAACCTCATCGTGACAATTTGGGGATTAATTCTGTTCAAAACGCCTGGTGTTAAAAGCTGGTGTCAGTAAAAGTGACCAAGCTGTCACGTAGTTGCAGAAATCCTAATCAATGTACTTTTGAGAAGGGAATCTGTCTTCATTTCCCAAGCACTCCTGTCTCATAATGTTGTTAACTCCCTCAGAAGTAGCCTGACAAGTCATTCGTGTCAACTGATAAAAGCACCAAGTGTGATGGCTCAAGAAGATGCCTACTGCTATCTTTTTAGGGCAACTAGAAGTGGGCAGTTAATGCTGGTCTTCCCAGTAACACATAGGGAAAAAGAAACTAAATTATAATAAGCAAAAGTTAATTGGGAGCAGTGTCAAAGTTAGACCACAAGTAAAGGTCAAAGACATGAGTGAATTTAGTATAGGTGATGCAGGTTCAGTCCATCAGTTAGAGAACCAGTGGGAGACCTGTCATCTCTTCAAGGATGACCTGAAGCTATTTAATTGCAATCAGACAGTTAAATGGGCAGCATCAGACCTCCCACAAGATTAAATCCCCAGTAAGGTGAAAGCTCTCAGGGGTGAGACTTCCACCCGATGGGAGAGATGCTATTGGTAATTCAGTGAGGCCTTCACCAAGAATCCTTACTGGAGGCAGGTGAGTGTGGGTAGATTAGGGTCGTGGTGAGGGACAGACACCCCACTTCCTGGTGCTGCCCCTCTGAATCAAACACTTGATGCCTTTGAAGCAGGGAACCCTCTGAAGGCTGCTGGCAAACAGAAGAGATCTGCATGAGTTTGGGAGAATCCCTGAGCCACCATGAAATCCCAGTGGGTTCATGGATAATGGCTTTTAAAGGGTTCAATATTGAGTCTAATCAGCCAGGAGGCCACTGCTATCTGTCAGCTCATTCCCACCTGAAATTAACTGGGGCTCAGTTTTTCTGTTGGTAGCAATGGCCCACTCAGTCAAAACTGATGTCAGGAAAAGGCACAGGTGAGTGATCAAAACCTGGAATGATCTTCTGGGTAAGGTAGAGGAGCAAGAAATTTTGGAGACATTCATAAGACAAATGCTACAAATGGTGATTCCTATGTTTCTGCAGAAGAATGAACCCAAAGGACCATTTGGTCACCTCTATCAATACTTGTACTAAACTTGTACCAATGAAATAGAACCAAGTAATGGTGATTGATTGCTATATTTTAAGAGTGAAAACTAGAAATTAGCTTGAAATTCGAATGGCTATGTTATCATTTGCATACAAATCCTGACTAGCTTATTATAAACTAAAATTGTTTTAGCTTCTGTATGTGCTTCAAGGCTTGGATGAGTATGCATTATAAAAGGTCTCCTGAAAAATCTACAAGTTCATTCAGCTAAGAGAGAAGACAGTTGATTCTAGCAATAATGCCGCTACGTGATTTCCAGAAACTCAGCTAACGTTCTGGATACCCAGGTTTGAATCCTTCCATGGCAGATGGTGGAATTTGATTCAAAAATACCTGGAATTAAAAATCTACTGATGACCTTGAAACCCATTGTTGACTTTAGGAAAACCCATCTGGGTCACTAATGTCCAATAAGAAAGGAAATCTACTGTCCTTACCTGGTCTGGCCTACATGCGACTTCAGAACCACAGTAATATGGTTTGACTCTCAACCGCCCTTGGGTGACTAGTGATGGACAATGAATGCTGGCCAGCCAGCGATGCACAAGTCCTGTGAACGAATTAAACAAAAGAACTTTTTTGGAAGTTGCAAAGTGCTTTAACAAATTCAAAATTCTTGCATCCTATAGGCCAATATCATTAGCTATGCACAGTGATATTTACATCAGTACTGTTCTTGAAAATCCTCTGTGAGCAGTTTTGCAAGGTAGAGGGAAGATCTCATGGAGCGGTTTGAAAATAGGGATGTCAATTTTAAATTGGAGGCATGTTTTGGACTGTGAGCCTATGTAGGCCAAAGAGTCCAGATGGTGGGTTAATGGGAATTGGTGTGATCTAGAACGTGAATGGCAGAATTTTGGGTAACCTCATGTTTATAGAGGTTGGAATATTGGAGGCTGCAAGGAATGCATTAGAACAGACATATCTTGAAGTAAAATGAGTGTTTCAGCATCAGATCAGCTGAAGTGGGCAGAGTTGAGTGATGTTACAGAGGTAGAAATATGTGGTCTTAGTGATGTCCTTGATATGTGGCTCTTGGGCTCAAATATGGCATTAAAGTTTCTCAACATGCGGAGGGATGGAGGTGGTAGCTGGTGAGCTAAGTTGTTAGTTTGACCTGAAAATGCCTTCCGTCTTCCCAGTATTTAATTGGAGGGTGTTGGGCAAGCAGTCTGACAATTTACTGAGTGATGGTGTTGGGTGAGGTAGAGCTGGGTATTGTCAGCATTAAGTAAAAACAATGTGGCTCTGGACATTGTCAGAGGGGCAGAACATAGATAAGAAATAGGAGGAGAGGCAGGGCTCAAGGATACATCCTGGGAAACATCTGAGATAACGATACTGGGAAAAGATATCTAAATGTAAAACAGCCCATTCCTGTCTGGAACTAACTGGGGCTCAGTTTTTCTAGTTGGTGTTTTTCTTAGTGAACTTTTAGCTAAAGATGAGGAACATTCTTTTTGCATATTCACCTGCAGAAGAAAAGCCTATTGAACTGAAAATGCCTCCCGTCTTCCCAGACCTATTGTGCAAGGATTAAATAGTGCTAAATGTCATGCACTCTGACATGTTACTGTTCACACAGTAAGAAGTCTCACAACACCAGGTTAAAGTCCAACAGCTTTATTTGGTAGCAAATACCACTAGCTTTCAGAGCACTGCTCCTTCGTCAAGTGACGAAGGTGACTCACCTGACGAAGAGCAGCACTCCAAAAAACTAGTGGCGTTTTCTACCAAATAAACCTGGTTGGACTTTAACCTAGTGTTGTAGACTTCTTGTGATCACCCCAGTCCAACGCCAGCATCTCCATATCATGTTACTGTTGAACCATGCGATGCCATGTTTTAAAGTAAACTAGACACTGAACATCAAATGGATTTTTAAAACTTTTTTCTGAAAACTTTATCTTTTCAATAAAAGCATTTTTTTAAAAGTCAAGTTGGCCCAAATTAATGGCCCCAAACAATAGGAGCAAAGAGGGATTTTGCAACTGTGGCTGCTTCACTGCTTAGATATAATATCTGTTCATTGACTACAAACAAGGGCGTATTGCGTTTACATTCTGACTGTCCTTTATTTAAAGGAAGAGCAACATGCAAACACTTCTGCAAATTATGATGTAGAGCTTCTCCATCAGAAAGATGCTCATACTGAACTACTGAGAAACGGTAAGTAGCAGTTTTTACTTAATCTAGTAAATACTTGGCATAAATGTCATCAAGTTCTATAAAATTGTTAAGTGCTTGGAACAAAAACAGTGAGTTAACCCTCTTCTTCAGTTGTTCCAAAGACACTTCTCAGCCAAACTCTTTTGGCGAATTAGGGATTAAATTCCAATGCTCTCCTGACTGGCCCCAAACCTGTACTCTCCATAAACTTGAACTTGTGTAAAACTCTGCTGCTTGTATCCTAACTTGCACTAACTCCAGCTCACCGGTCACCCCTGTGCTTGCAAAGCAACTATAACCGATGTTGACAGCTGTTCTGGCAGTGTCTCAGTTATTAAAATTTCACCATTGTTTTCAAATTCCTCTCTGGCCTAACCTGTCTATCTCTGCAGTCACCTCCAGCTTTATGATGTCAAATACTTCACAAGGCTTCTGAGGAAAACTTGATGTGAGGAAAGGTTTGCTTGCATGATATGGGGAGGATTAGGGAGATGAAAAAATAAATGTTTTTTCCTTGCAACTCATTTTGGATTTTCTGTCTACATGATTTGTAACCTTGTGAGAAAAGGTCGCGCAGGTTAAGCCTATACTTCTTAGAATTCAGAAAATTGAGAGGTGATTTTATTGAAATATGAGAAGACTTGACAAGGTAAATGCAAAGAGGATGTTTTCTTTGGGAATTTAGAGTTAGGGGACACAGTTTAAAGGTAAGAGGTCCCCCGCTGAGCATTGCAATATAATCATAGAACTCCTCTTGTGCTGAAGGAAGTCATTGAGCCTGCACTGACTCTCCGAAAGAGCATTTTACTCTAGCCCTATTCCCATAACCCTGCACGTTTATCGCAGCTCATTGATGTAATCTGCATACCTTTGGAGTGTGGGAAGAAACTGGAGCACCCTGAGGAAACCCATGCAGACATGGGGAGACCATGCACAATCCAGATAGGGAGTCACCCAAGGCTAGGTCCTAATCACTGTGCCACTGTACTGCCATAGATGAGAAAGATTTTCTTCTTTGAGCGATGTTAATCTTTAGAATCTCCATCACAGGGTTCAGCAGAGTCTTGGTTTATTATGTTTAAGAATGAGTTCAATAGGTTTTGATTAACAAGGGAGTCATGGATATGGCGAGACAAGAAACTGGCGTCAAGGCCACAATCAGATAAACCATGATCATGTTCATTGGTGGAGCAGGCTTTATGGCCCTTCTCCTGTTCCTGTTTCTCATGACCTTGTGATTTGAGATTTCAGGCTAATTAGGAAGTTCTGCTCTTCCTTTGTTTTCAAACTGTATAAGCATTTTACACTCATAACCCTCCTAACTAGTCAAGTGCATCTCACAATGTTATCAATGAAAAGTTGGCATTGAGCCACATAAGATATTAGGACAGGTGGTCAAAAGCTTGATCAAAGAGTTTATTTTTACTTGTGATACTAGTAAATAAACTGAATAAAGATCTTAAAGAGGAAAGATAGTGGAGAGGTTTAAGGAGGGGATTGCAAACCATAGGGGCTAGGCAACTGAATGCACCTTCACCAAAGCTGGACAAAGGAAATGACGAGAATGAGAAGAGTACTTTGGGTTGGAGAGAGATTAGAGATCTCACGGGTGAGGCCGTGAGAGGATTTGAATACAAAAATGCAAATTTAAAATTGAGGTGTTAGATAGGAACAGGAGTAGACCATGTGGCTCTTCGAGCCTTCTCTGACTTTCAGTAAGATCATGGCTGATCTCTGGCTAAGTCCATATTCCTTGATACCCCTGCTCAATATAAATATCTCTATCTCAGACTTAAACTGAACAATTGAACCAGCATCCACTGCTGTTTGAGGAAGATGATTCCAAATCTCCATTGCTGCATGTTTTCCAACATCTCTCCTGAATGGCTAGGCCCTAATTTCTAGATTATGGCCCCGGATTCTAGAACTTTCAACTAGTGGAAACAGTTTATCCTTGCTACTCTTCCTTGTAAATATTTTATGGACTTCTATCAGATCACTCCTCAACCTTCTGAATTCAAGAAAATAGAGGCCTAATTTGTCTAATCTCTCCTTGTAATTTAACCCCTGAAGTTCAGGTGTCATTCTTGTAAATCTGTGTTGAACTCCCTCCAGTGCCAAAACATCCATCCTGCCCATAGCTGTACGCAGTATTCTATATAGGGTTTAACTAGGGTTTTGTACAAGTGCAGCATAACATCTGCATCCCTATACTCCAACCCTTTTCTGCACCTGTTTGTAGCATTTTAAGGAACTGTGCACTGAATCCCCATCATGTTGGACATTCAGTGAATTTAATTCTGTGCCTTTTTAAAAATTCTGTGCCTTTTTTGGTTTGAAATGGATAACCTAACAATTGTTTATATTAAAATTCATTTGCCACAGCTTGTCCCTTTCACCCAATCTATTAATATTCTGTTGTCATATTATATTAACCTCGGCACTATCTGCAATGCTGCCCAATTTTGTCTTCTACAAATTTGCATTTTTGTATTTTTACGCCATTATCCAAGTCGTTAATGAATATTGTAAATAATTGAGGCCCCGAAGCAGGTCCTTGCGGGACACCAGTAGTTGCGTCCTCCCAATTTGAGTACTCATTATTACAGCTCTGTATCAGGAGCCACTATGTCAAGACCGTAGGCATGATAGTAGCTGAAGTGCAAGTTAGGTTACAGGCAGCAGATTCTTAGATGGGTTCAAGTTTATGGAGATCGTTCTGTCTTTAATATATATGGAACTGTGTAGCATGCATATTGGCAGCTGTGATTCCTACATTGCAGCAGTAACTCCTCTTCAGAAGTATTTTATTACTATAAAGTTTCAAACATCTGAGATTGTGCTCAGTATTATGCCATTGCATTTCCTTGATTCACTTCTATAGACAGTAAAATGCAAACAGACACTCATTCAATGAAGTTAGTGTATTATCATTTCTTAAGCTTCTTGAGGACCCAACTGGGAGAAAATAAATAAATATCCAGCCCAAAAAAGAAATATTTGTGGTATTGACTTACTGAAGTACAAATTGTATTATCTACAGCATTTATCTTTCTGAAGGCTGACATTTTTAATTTTTTTCCACAGAAGGCAAGAACATGGCACCAATGACATGTATGTCTAATTTTATTATCGTTGTATTACTATATGTTAGAATAACTATGTAGACCATTTTTGATATTGAGCCAGATTATCTGTCACTGTTAGACGGTATGATAACAAAATCAGACAGCTGGAAAAGCATATTTGACAAATTTAAAATCCTTAAACAAAAAATAATTTTGAACTGAGCTATGGGTTGTCGTTAAAGGCAATCTTGATCCAGTCATTACAGTTGTGTGAGCTTTGTGCTCCAATAATTAACTAGCCTGTTCAGGTGAGATCCTACTATGCAATTTAGTTCTCTCAGACCTCTAACTGAAACTTCTACCATCACAGAAATTTAATTCAAATTCCCTCTGTTTAAACTCCAGTCTACAGTTCTAGAACACTAGATTAAGAGTTGGCACATTTGTTCTAAATATAACATCCTTGTGATTTAAGTTTAGAGCATCTATTATTCAGATGTTCAAAAAAACTTTTATTAAAAACAATGTCATACGATTTGTTCTTTTTAACCTCCCTGGGCCATAAACCTCTTACTACCAAGAGAATAGACCCCAGGTTTCCACCAATGTAGCCAATTAGCTGAATGTATTGAAATAGTAATAAAGAACATTGGAGTGTGTGTGGGGGAGGAAGGGCAGGGAAGGCATTCCTTTTGGCATTTGTCTATTAGGAAAGTTAAATTAAACAGTGTTACTGAGCATTTTGAAGTTGTGAATTTTAAATCAATGCAATTTTAAATTTTCATTTTGCCTTCTAAAATTTTAAATTGGTCTCTGGTTGTATTTCTAAATTCCCATTGTGACTACTGCCTAAATTATGACGTGTGATTTTAAACACATTAAAGGAATTATTTCCATCTCAAATGTATTCATCTGCAGTTGCATTGGAATCTCATCATTCGGTGGTAGCAATCTCATGTTTTGTTTTGGGTGCTGTCTTTTAGATGAGACATTTAAATTGATATCCTGTTCAACTGAAGAAAAAGATCCCTTGGCAGCTTTTGAAGAGTTTTCCAAAAGCTAACATTTTGCCCTTAAGTGATGCTGTCAATAGAAGTCACAGGCCAGTTAGCTCATTTGTTTTAGGGTGTTCCTTCCCCTATAGAATAGAACCATTGAATAGTTACAAATGAGGAGATGATTTGGCCTGTTGTGTTTTTGGCTACTCAGCTTGTCCCATTCTCCTGTTCGCTTCCTTTCCCTTCCCGTAACAATGAAAGCAATGAACAATCGCAGTAACAAAACATTCCCTGTGGGAGAACCACTGCACTTAGTAACTTTTAACAATCAAATTGAAGATAAGATTCAAGTGCTGCAGAATTAATATATTGTACAAAACATTTTTTTTTGAAGTCAGTCTGCATGTTTGTAGTAATATCAAAACATAAGGTTCAGACTTGCCTCTATTGGCATCTGCATAACAGAAAATGGCTTAGTCTCTGTTAGTGTGTGGATATTAGAATCATACAATCCCTACAGTACAGAAAGAGGCCATTCGGCCCATTGAGTCTAACCAAGCACAATCCCATCCAAGCTCTATCCCCATATCCCGAGATATTTATCCACTAATCACTCTAACCTACGCATCTCAGAATACTAAGGGGTAATTTAGCATGGCCAATCAATCTAATCCGCACATTTTTGGACTCTTATTCTTGTTGCAATTCTGAGTTTAGATTTCCAATGCCTGCTCTGGAACAGTTGCAGGAAGAGTTTGGATTTCTGTTGTTTAATTTTTCTCTCCTATTAGAAAAAAATCTTAATATCACTTCTTCTGATATTTGTAGGTGACCACTTCAAGGGAAAGAAAGGTAACTGGTAGTGTAATTTAGTGTTTCATGTAACAGGTTTAGAATTTCTTCCAAATAATTGCTAGAGACTTCAGAATGGTATCCCTCAAGTATTGACAACAGGAGTTGGAAGGTATTTATCCAGATTAGTGAGTTAGTGCTGTATGTGTCTGCAAGTGTGTTTTGCAACAGTGTGTAGAACACGTGAATCAGTATGTGCATATTTTAAAATCAACCTTTAAATAATTAACTTGTTTAATTTTTTACTCTGAGCTTCTTCATTTGGCAGAGGTGCCAAGACTGATTAGAGGGTGGAGCAGAGTTTTATTAAGATAGCCAAAGAAATGAAAGAAAATTGAACACCTTTCAACAGAAAAGTGATACTTGAGAAGAGGCTTAATGAGGCTTTCAAACTGTCAGCATTCTACATAATAGTCTATATGAGGTACAAAATGTATTTCCTCTGTTTGAAGTGTCAGGATAAAGCATCATAAATCCAGCAGCATCATTAGAAGGACAGAAGTGAGTTTAGGAGAGACTCTTTATAGAACATTAAATGCTCTGCCGGTAACAGAGTTCATCATGGTATTGGAATGGAACTGGATAAATATTTGAAACAGAATAGCAGAAAAGGGTGCAGCGATTAGACTTAATGGAAGGTTCTGTCAAAGAGACAGCACCCCAGGCGTGATGTACCAAATTGCCTCTCCCTGTGATATGCATTCAGTGCAACCACCGCACGAGAATGGTGATCAATTTTTAAGTTTCTTTTGTCTTTAGGTGGATTTTATTTGCAAGTTACAAGTTAAACTTTATCTTTTCTTGTCAGAACTACAAAACGTTTAATGCTTGCCCTCAGTGGAAAGGAATGGGTTTGTATTCTTATTCCCAATGACTTGGCTGAGTTTCCTGGCTCACCAGATGGAGTAACAATGGACAGGCATGTCCAGGTCATGTTCACTTGAATCACACTTCCTGTTCACTAATTACAGAACAGAGTTGATGGGAGCCATTGAGAGCACTGTGGAACACATGCGTTGTTCTCCTGGCTGAGGCTCTGACTGTTCTGTACCACAACACTTAATTTCAACTGTGACTGAAATTGACTTTGGCAGCAGTAATTCTCCAAATTATCCTCATCGGTTTGGAATGAACGTCAGTGAAAATGACTCTTGCAAGTATTGAACTAATTGTTTCACTTTAGAATCTGCTTTTCCATTTTTTTGTATACTACTACTTCTCTTCTAAAAGATAAAGTTTGTTCTAAAAGTTTTCAGTTGTATTGTTCAAGCCAAACTCTACCTTCTGTTTGGTTTTATCTTGCAGTTGATCCACATCTATGCGGTAGCAATAGAGATAGTGCTGTCAAAGATACTGTGACATTGAAGTGGTGTACCCCACGGACCAATAACGTTGGTGAGTATGAAATATGATTAAACTAGCTGGTGAAAATTGTGTTGCCTCCTGTTTTGCCCAGTGAGTTATTAAAGAAACAAAATTACAACTTTTGCCATTTAAATCCATTTCCTTTATACCCAAACTCAGGTTTCATTTTGGTAAATTTATTGAATTAGAATAAGCAACATGCTTGACATTAAACCTTCCCATGATGTGCACTTGCATCTCACCTCCATTTTATTGACAACTCCCCAAACTCCAGGAAATCCGTGCAGGAGGAGTTGATTTCAAAGCACTGCCAAAACCTTATTTAAATATAATGAAGGACTACCCCTTGAGAATGGGCTAATCTGATGCCCTGATTGTACATTGGAAGGAACAGGAAACTGAAGGTGCAGGTTCATACATGTCATCAAGGGCAGTTTCTTTGAGTATCTCTTCATTGTGGTTTTTCTGAGGGGTTGTTTGCTCTTGTGGGGAGAGTCTAGGATCAAAGGACATAATCAGAGTTAGGGGATCACCCATTTAAGACACAGATGAGGAAGAATCCTTTCTAAGAAGGTAGTGAATCTGTGGAATTCTTTACCACAGGGGGCTGAAGAGGTTGGATGGTTAAGTATGTTCAAGGCTGAGGACAGATTTTTAATCAGTAAAGGAATTGTGGATTATGGGGATAAGATTGGAAAGTGAAATTGAGGATTACCATATCAGTCACAATCTCATTGAACGTGGAGTAGACTTGATGCGCTCAGTGTTCTCCTTCTGGTTCTGTGTCTTATGATATTGTAATGGTGATCATTCATATTCTTCTTGACTGTATTAAGCTTGTTTTACCTGGAAAGGCTGAATGCAATGGCTCAATGAGAGGGTGCATCATCTTACTTCTGAACAAGAGTTCGGAATGATTGCTTTCATTTATTAATCATGTTTTGTGTGAGTTAACATTATTGTAATATAAAACATTTATTTCAGAGTTGCACTATTGCACAGGAGCTTACAGGATATCACCGGTAGATGTAAACAGTAGACCTTCCTCTTGCCTAACAAACTTCTTACTGAATGGTGAGTAACTTCGCTATATTTGGTAGCTGTTTTCGTGGAAATATCTTGGCAAAGCCACAGTATTGTGCAATAGGTTGCATGATAAATAAGATGATTTGGATTTTGCTGTGGCAATGTCAACATTTGCCATCAAATTTCTCCAGAATTAAATGAAAATCAGAAGTTGATGTTAGTGAGTCCATAAGAGCGTGCTGTAGAGATTCCCACAGATTGCTGTCTCCCTTATAATCATGAATTGATAAGAGCTTTTATTTTAATGCTGTTCACCTCACTATAAAAACCCTGGAAAAAGTTGAGTAGTGTTGAATGAGGTGCAAATGGGTTTTAATGTTATACTACATAACTATGAAGTGCTTCTCTGGCCCTGGAAAGCTGATTTTATTTTTGTGGAATGTTAAAGTTCTCCTCAGTAGTTTAAAATCCCACCTAGAAATATGCTTATTTTTACTTTTACTATTTTAGCAGTTACACATTTAATTCTTTACCTGAAAATGTAAATTAAAAGCACTGAATTTTAACTTTCTGTCTTGCTCTGTGTAAATATTTCAGTTTGGTTACCCACCTGTTAGCTGCCATCATTGCTTTTGCCCTTGACTTGCTGTCAGATATAAACTGCTGCAGGAAAAAGAGAAATTTCTATCACAGGATTTACTCAATCTTTGTGGACAACTCTCTTCATCCTTCCTGCAAAATCCAGGCTATTGTCTCATTCTGCTGCACGGCACACAGTAGTTAGCTCTGCTGCTTCACAGCGCCAGGGACCTGGGTTCAATTCCCTGCTTGGGACACTGTCTGTGTGGAGTTTGCATGTTCTCCCCATGTCTGCGTGAGGTGCTCCTATTTATAGAACATAGAACATTACAGCACAGAACAGGCCCTTCGGCCTTCGACGTTGCGCCGACCAATATAAAAAGCAATGCCCCTCCAAACTAAACCATTCCCTTCTCCTCCATATACTTATTAACTAACCTCTTAAAAGCCACCAAACTTGGCGCATCTACAACTGCTGGAGGCAGGGCATTCCACTCCCGAACCACCCTTTGGGTGAAGAACCTCCCTCTGATATCCGTCCTATAACTATCACCCCTTAATTTAAAGCTGTGTCCCCTCGTGCTAGCTTTCTCCATCCTAGGAAAAAGGCTATCACTGTCCACCCTATCTAAACCTCTAATCATCTTATATGTTTCAATAAGGTCCCCTCTTAGCCGCCTCCTTTCTAACGAAAACAACCTCAAATCCCTCAGCCTCTCTTCATAAGACCTGCCCTCCATACCAGGCAACATCCTGGTAAACCTCCTCTGTACCCTCTCCAATGCCTCCACATCTTTCTTATAATGTGGGGACCAGAACTGCACACAATACTCCAAGTGCGGCCGCACTAGAGTTTTGTACAGTTGCAACATGACGTTGCGGCTCCGAAATTCAATCCCCCTACCAATAAAAGCTAAGACTCCATATGCCTTCTTAACAACCTTCACGACTTGACTGCCTACTTTCAGGGATTCCCTCCTACACTCCAAAGATGGATGGGTTAGGCGGATTGGCCATGCTAAATTGATCCTTAATATCCAAAGATGGACATCACAGGTTACAGGAATTAGCAGAGTAAATGCATAGGGTTACAGTGGGATGCCCTGGCTAAGATGCTCTGCTGGAGAGTCAGTACAGGTTCAGTGAACCAAATGGCCTCTTTCTGCACTGTAGGGATTCTTTGAAAGCCCCTTTCGTCCTTAGAATTGCCTTACTGATATTGTGAGTCACCGATTAAATATTTCTGTGCAAAACTGTTCTTGTGTCAAGACCTTACTTGCCTAAAGGATTGAAGCTTATCATATTTTATGATAAATTAATAGGGACATTAATGTATGCATTTGTATCTGTCGATAACTTAGTGCAGCTATTGTTCCCAGAGTTTCTGCTATTTATATCCTCCTTACGAGTTTGTTGTTCATGAAGCCTATCTTTGAGATTTCCCAATTGGGACGTGGTTGGAATCCATTTAAAATGAGTGGTTTGCTTTTGATACAATCAGAAAGCTTGGCACTTAAGTTCTAAATGTAATACGGATGCTGCAGGGGAGGTGATATCATGCCTGATTGTGAATCTACTCCTGGCAATTGGTTCAGTAACTTCTAGATGCATTCATGAATATGGTATTTTAACATCACTGCATTTCTTTGGGCAGGAGCCAAGCTACATGTTCATATTAGAAGCAGTATCATTCTCATTTACTTCAGTGTCTGAAAAGAGAGAAAACATCCCCTTCATCAGAACTGTGTCCTATCTCCCTATCATTTATTATCCAATGAACATCAGTCTTTTGAGCTTTTCTTTAAGTTAGAGGTGTCTTAGGAAGATACAAGATTCTGAGGAGGGTTAGTCATTGAGGGGATGTTTTCCCTTATGGGGCAATCTCAAACTAAGGGGAACACAGTTTCAGAATAAAGAGTCTCTCATTGAACACCGAGCTGAGGAGGAATTTCTTCTCCGGAAGCTGTTAATCATTGGAACTCTTTTTCACGGAGAGCATTTCAGGCTGGGTTATTGAATAAATTCAAAACTGAGTTAAACAGACTTTCAGTCTACAAGGTAGGAAAGTGAAGTTGAGAATGCATCAGGTCAGACATATCTTTTTGAAAGAGAAAATCCCAACTCCTTTTCCCTCCAATCCTGTTCTTTGTGGTAGAATTTGTTAGTTTGCTCTTGGCGATGGGATTTTGTTCAAGAGTGAAAAGGAGAAAGAACCAATTAATTAAACTTTACACAAAGTAGTGGATAGATTGTATTTTCTTTCTCTTCCAGGCAAAGCTGCCCAACAGTATAGAGTATTGAGGGATGATCTGCCTCCAATGATAAAGAGGTTTGATGGAAGTGAAACTATTGCCTCTGGTGGGGCACATAATGATAAAATTAGACGTGCATCATTCTGAAACTAAATTAGTGAGCAAAGGATAGCGGACACCTGTAATTCTTTGCCAAAAGGGGTATGGAGTTAGTTAGCAAATGGAGTTTGAAGTGCAGTTTAGCCTGTTTGAATGGTGGAGCAGGCTTGAGTAGCCAAATGGCTTAATCGTGGCTTTTATCTTTGTCCTTAGTCTGCAGTTCTCTTGAGAGAGAATGACCCAAAGCTCCAAAGTTAGATGTCTTTCTGGTTGCACTGCACTCCCTACATGGAGTCTTGGCATTCCTCAGTGTGCTGCCTGGAGCTAAATATTAATACTGCTGATTGTCAGCCTGACCAGGAAAGATATGTGGTACCTTTGCGTTGGCTGTGGTTCAGTGAGTTGCTCTGAGTCAAAAGGTTGTGGGTTAACATTTTCCTCCATAGACATAAACATAAAATCCTAGCTGACACTCCTCTACAGTACTGTGGTTGCTACACTGACAGACTTTTCACTGAGAGGTCTGCCCTTTCAGATAACCGTAAGAAGGCAGCACGGCACAGTTGTTAGCACTATTGCCTCACAGCGTCAGGGACCCAGGTTCGATTTTGGACTTGGGTCACTGTCTGTGTGGAGTTTGCAATTTCTCCCCATTTCCATGTGGGTTTCCTCCAGATGCTTCAGTTCTCTTCCCACACTCTGAAAGTGTGCAATTTAGGTGGATTGATCATGCTAAATTGCTGCTTTGTATCCAAAGATGTGTAGGCTAGGGGGATTAGTGCAGTAAAAATGTGGAATTATGAGGCTAAGGCAGTGGATGAGCCTGGATAAGATGTGTATCAGTCAGTATACACTCAATGGGTGGAGTTGCCTAATTATGCATAGTAGGCATTCTGTGTTATGATCCTGTGATACCATTTTGGTGATGATGAGAGGAGTTCTCCCCAGAAATATCACTTAAAAATAGATTAGCTCTTTGTGCTATTGTTGTGTGTAAGAGCTTACTGTGTGCAAATTGGCTGCCATGTTTCCTACATTACAACTGGTGATACTTAAAGTATTTCATTGACTGTAAAGCACTTTGGGACATCTTGGGGTTGTAAATAATGCAATGTAAGTGTAAGTCTGCCCATCTTCAATTAGTTCTTGATGTTCTGGCCAGTACAACATAAAATAATTCTGTCCTGATAGGTACCTTACACTTCATTAATGAACGGTCGCTGCTAACCTCAAGCCTCAGTCCGTTAACAGGTACTCTGCATGGTATAATCATTACCTCGCAGTTTGATTTGACCTCTGTCAGAGGCTCTCATTTGGTATTCCTTCTGCTTCCTGCTTTGTTTGCTAGCAGATCTAATCTAACCTTGCATGTGTCTATACATACACAGGTGCATCCTGTGACAACTCTGCCCTTTATTGTAACACATACGTACTGGTGATATGCATAAAACATTTGCCTATATCTGACTGGAGTTCTTTAACACTTAAACTTTAGTTTAACAATTGCTCAACTAAAAAGCCACCTAAAGTGAGAAGCCGGAATTCTCCCCAATGTGCAGGAGAATGGGAATAAATCCCGCTGTTTTCCTTTAATGGTTTACAGAATAAATCTCCATGCATTACAGAGTACCCCAGCGGGATTCAGTCTGGAGGTGGGGCCTTTTCCCACTTGAGAGATTGGCAGCATAGTGCTGAGTGGGCCACTGCGTGTGCTGATCTGTCAAAGTGGAGATAGGCACATGCTCAGCAGCCCTGCATTGCTAGCCTTCCAGACTAGCCCCAATGTTTACCTTCCTATCATCCTGCCACCCGGATCGCTCTCTTCCCTCCCTCTGCCAGTGATTCCAATGCAGAGCGACAGTGGCCCCACACCTCCCTGATCACCCCTGTGGGCAGTGCCAGTGTGACCCTTGGACACTGTCAGTTTGCCCCTTGAGCAGTGCTTACCTCTGACCTTCTTCCATGGCCTCTCTCCCCTCCCACAGGTACCGCCACCTGTTCCCTATTGGTGGGGAGTAGAAGTAAACCCTGCTGAAGTGAATCACTCCTGGCAGAGGGTGGGGGCGTGCGGGTGAGATGCTAATGGGCCTGGAGACTTCAGCCCCAGGCTTATAATCAAATGCAGTTGCCGAGTTCCATATTGTAATCAGCTCCAATTACACTAGAAATCTTAGTGCTGGAGACTTGCGGAGGCCGCGACGCCCAGCAGGGAGCCATGAAATAGCCTCAGCTGGAGAATCGCCCCCAGAATGTTCCAAAGCCTACTCTCCCTTTGAAAAGCAGAATAGTGCAGACGTTGAAATCAAAACGGAAAATGCTATCAATACTCAGATTGTGGCAGCATTTGTGGAGTGAAATGGAGTTAATGTTCCAGGCCTGTGACCTTTCATCAGAACCTGTCAAGAGAAATGATAATTGCGTTTAGTTTCACAGATATTGTCTAAACCACCCTCCCTCTTTCTTGGCTGTTAAATCACAATCTCCTCATTTTAATTTCACAAATTAAGGTCCTGTTGCTCCTCCGTTCCAATGTCTGAATAATAAAACATGACATATTGCAGTAATCCAATTTAGGAATACCTGTCACCTCAATGATGTATGAGCAAGTCTTTACTGTTTGACAGAAACAAGGTTCTTTTGCTCCTTTAATTTTATTTATTTATGACAAGTACGTTTGCGTTAACACTGCCGTGAAGTTACTGTGAAAATCTCCCAGTCGCTACACTTTGATGCCTGTTCGGGTACACTGATAGAGAATTTAGCGTGGCCAATGCACCTAACCAGCATGTCTCTTCTGACTTTTAATAAAGTTGGCTTCCTTCAGTCATTCCTGATCATACTGAGATATTGTAACTTGCGTCATCCCCAAACTTGTAACTTTGACAACTTTGGCCAGCTGGTTTTGGCTATTCTTTGGAGCCAGGTGTATGTTCCAAGAATTTGAATCTGTGTCTCACTCATTTTGAAATGTTCCAGAGTTGAGCAGGGACTTGGAAGAAACATTTGTGAGATCATTTTCACGACGTTGTAACTATTGCGCGATTCTCAATTATTTTTAATTGAAAGGGACACTTAGTAGTGTTATCCAAGTTAAACTCGACTAAGCTTTCCAGATGAATACAACTAGCATTGCTTAGCTTACCCAGAATGAGTCATGGTCTCCCATGTCCGGAACATTGAGAAGAAGCATTAATGTTGACTCTAGCAAAGTCTGGGAGCAAAAGCTGTTACATTGTCTTGTCAGTGGTGTCAAGAAGGAGAAAATTTAAACAAAGGATTTTAGTAATTGTTTACATTAATATATCACTTCAATCTCAGATCTTTACTTTTACCCTAAAGATAAGAAAAAAAGAGACGTCTGTCAAAGTCTTTGGCCTTGCACTCATCAGGTCAAATTCACAAGAATACCAATTCTAAAGGGAATAGTAATTTATACTGCATAAGAGAGTGCTGATTGGTTGGTACGTGGACTCGGATTTGTCAAGGCTTTGCCACAAGAGAATGCACCAGAGAACAGTTAACTGCCAAGCTTTTGTTTAAATTCAAAGCAGGCAGGTTGACTTTGGCCAAGGCATTGCTATGGGGAATGAACCAGGCGATGGCTACTCCCCAACTTTTGTTTAGTTGAAGAAGGCACAAAGTTTCTAGAATGCATAAGTAATTTTGGCAGCTAATTTTCCCTGGTGCATTCTCCATGGCAACACTGCTATGAATCAGTCAGCACTTGGAGAAAAAAGGCAGAAAATTTCACCTTTTATCTCCTCCATGTCCCAATCCTGGTACAGGTGTCCTGTTTAAAAAAAACCCTATAGTTCTTCCCAAACATTTCCCTATGTGATCCTATTTTAATGCCCCAGGCATTGTGATTCGAGAGTGAATATTTGGTGGGTGCAGTTGGGTATGAGTTGTTGAGCAGATGGTGGGGGATGTATGGGACTTCAGCTGTTGAATGAATGGCAAGGGGTTTAGTTCTCAAATGTAATTAATGTACTTGGAACCTGGTTATTAGATCCACATCTTTCTTATAATGTGGCGACTAAACCTTACGCAAGTGCGACCGCACCAGAGTTTTGTACTGTTGCAACATGACTTATCAGGTCCGAAATTCAATAAAAGCTAACACACTATATTCCTTCTTAACAACCTTATCAACTTGAGTACCAACTTTCAGGAATCTATGCACCTGTACACCAAGATCTCTCTGCTCACCTATACTACTAAGAGTCCTACTATTAGCCCTATATTCTGTACACATATTACTCTTACCAAAGTGAATCACCTCACACTTTTCCGCATTAAGCTCCATTTGCCACCTCTTGGCCCAGCTCTGCAGTTTATATATGTCCCTCTGCAAACTGTAACATCCGTTCTCACTGTCTACAATTCCTCTGACTTTGATGTCGTCAGCAAATTTACTAACCCATCCTCTACATCCTTATCCAGGTCATTTATAAAAACAACAAACAGCAGTGGCCCCAAAACAGATCCCTGAGGTACACCATTTGTAACTAAACTCCAGGTTGAATATATCCCATCAACTACCACCCTTTGTCTTCTATCAGCTAGCCAATTCCTAATCCAAATTGCTAAATCACCCTCAATCCCATGCATCTGCATGGGTTAGGTGAATTAGCCTGAACAGGTACCAGAGGGTGGTGACTAAAGGTTTTCACAGTAACTTCATTGCCGTGTTAACGGAAGTCTAATTGTGACAATATCGCTGTTGCTTTGCAGTTGTTGGGTCAAAATCCTTGAATTCCCTCCCTAACGGCATTGTGGGTCAACCCATAGCACGTGGACTGCTGCAATTCAAGAAGGTAGCTCACCAGCACCTTCTAAAGGGGCAACTAAGGATGGGCAATAAATGCTGGCCAGCCAGCAACGCCCATGTCCCATGAATGAATTAAAAAAAAAACTAAATTCCACCTTAACCAGCTTCCTGCGTGCTATTTTGACCAACGCCTTACATAAAGAGCAGCATCTGCCATTGCTTGATTAATCTTCTCATTTATTTATTATTTAAAAGTCCATCTGATTCAGTACTTCTCTTCAGGGCATGAAAACTGTCATACCTACTTAGCCTGACCTGCAAGTGACTTCAGATCCACAGCTGTTCTAAATAAATATTCAGGATGTACCTTTGCAACTTCAGTTACTCTGTGATCTTGTTATACCATGTGGTTGATTCTTTATTGCCTCCCCCCGGCAACGTCCTAACAAACTGCTGTACTAAAGGGCAATTAGGGATGAACAACAAATACTGGCCTTCAATGCCCATATCCCATGAAAGAAAAGAAAATTGGCAATTGCAAATCCCCAAAGCTAAACAATAACGTCCTCAAAGGTAACTAGTTTGCCATTTAGTCTGTAGAGGGAACACTGCTTGGTAATGTCTTTCTGCATGTGCATAACATGTTCCTTTTCTGGTATCTATTAAAGTTCAGTCACTTTAATCAGATGTGATTTGCTTTTAACAAATCCATGCTGTTTTTCCCTTATTTTTCAAAGAAAGTTTATTTTATTCCTGATAAATAGTTTCCAGTTGTCATTGTTATGCTGACTGGCCAGTCAGCATCTTGGTTGATTCCATCAACTCTTTTGAGTAATAGTATCCCTACAGTGCAGGAGGAGACCATTTGGCTATCGTGTGCACGACCACAATCCCACCCAGTCCCTATCCCTGTCACCCCACAGATTTACTCTACTAATCCCCCTGACACTAAGGGGCAATTTTAACATAGCCTAACTTGTCCATCTTTGGACTGAGGGAGGAAACCGGAGCACCCGGAGGAAACCCATGCAGACACGGGGAGAATACGCAAACTCCACACAGACAGTGACCCAAACTAGGAATCAAACCCAGATCCTTGGTGCTGTGAGGCAGCCGTGCTGATCACTGTGCCACTGATCCTTTTGCTGCTTCTGTGTTGCTTCTTTCAGTAAGTTAGGTCCATTCTTTCAGGGCTAGATAACTTTTAGCAATGCTAACCTTTTTAGTCAGTCTTCTCCTTGCTTTATTATGATCCTGTCCATACTTGTCTGTCCTCTGTCAGTATCAAGTTCACATCATTTACTTCCTTGTGCAAGACAGATGCACAGGACTTGTTTAACACTGCACTGTGTCCTCTGAAGGTTTCCCTTTTGCTCCCTAATAGGCCCAGCCTTTTCCCTCGCTAACCACTTGTACCCTTCAAGCTTGTGAAATGTTTTGGCGTTGTTTAATTTTTGTCTGATTATCTTCTGCGTTTAGTTTTTTAATCTTTGATATCAGCTGATGTTGCCTCCGCCATCGCAGGAGGTGATGGTCTAGTGGTACTATTAATCCAGAAACTCAACTAATGTAGTAGGATGTGGGTTCGAATCCTGCCACTGTAGGTGGTGGAATTTGAATTTGGTTAAAAAAAAAATCTGGAATTAAGAATCTACTAATGACCATAAAACCATTGTCGATTGTCAGGAAAAACCCATCTGATTCATTAATGTCCTTTAGGGAAGGAAATCTGCTGTCCTTACCTGGTCTGGTCTACACGTGACTCCAGAGCTACAGCAATGACTCTCAAATGCCCTTCAAGAGGCCACTGAGGGGGGTAATAAATGCTGGCCGACTATCGATGCCCATGTCCCGCAAATGAATTTAAAAAACCATCTATAAATGTAATTGAATAATGACTTCAATTGGTTATTATATTTGGCTGCTCATAAATGTGTTTATTTTATATTGCCTCATTTATTTTTGGAGTTCCTTAGGTCCTTAATTTCCTGTTTAATTAGAATAATCAGATACTTTGGTTTTTTTTGTAATGTACAGTATTGGTTGTGATTTTTTTTAAATTCCACCGTCCATTTGAAGTCCATTTGAGGCAAACTCACTGGGGTCTTTTAAAAGACTTCTGGATGAGTATATGGAAAAGAATAGGATAGGGTGTTATAGATAAGTCTGTGGATTGGTAGATGTGATCGGCGCAACTCGTGGACCGAAGGGCCTGTTTGTGCTGTATTGTTCTATGTTCTATGGACTTATTGCATCTGTGCATTGAAGAAGAAGAAATAATGAATTGTTCATTCTTCTGAACATTGTAATAAGACTGGCCTTAAAAGCCACAGGTGCAAGCAATTGTTTTTTTCCATGATTTATTGGTAAATTCCTGTTTCTGCTGCTAACAAAGCAGTGTGTTTCTTGTGTGTTCTTGTTTTGTTTCTGAGGTACCTCAGTTCAAGTTGAGGCCAGCTCTGGGATTCAAGTCTGTTCTTATCCGTATGAATAACATTAATCACCCGACAAGTCAAGCTGATGTCAATTCTTATCTGAAACTGTGGAGCCCAGGTTCTTCTGCATTGCATATAGAACCCCACTTGTGCAACATATGACACAAGTTTATTACAACATCAGCTGCCTGTGCAATCTCCTCAGCCTACAGTCTGCTTCTTTGTGAACCAACTTCAGCTTGGTCTGCTTGCACTCTTTTGGAAAAGTAACAGCTGCATTTCTATTGTACCTTTTAAAAACTCAGCGTGTTCCAAAGTGCAAGATAGCCAGTGAAGTACTTTTAAAATGGGGTCCGAATTGTGATGTAGCAATATAGGAAACTAACGTTCAATTTGCAACAAAAAAAATGATGTTTATGTCCTTTTGTATACATCAGGTCGATCAGTTTTGTTGGAACAACCTCGTAAGTCAGGTTCCAAAGTGATTAGTCACATGCTTTGCAGCCACGGTGGTGAGATTTTCCTGCATGTTTTAAGCAGTGTTCGCTCCATTCTGGAGGACCCCCCATCGATTAGTGAAGGGTGTGGAGGAAGGGTTACTGATTACAGGATTACGGTTAGTCACTTTGCAAAAATATATACATTCATAATTGATTTGCTTTTATGTCCTGATGTCAAATGTTAGTGTCAGTGTGGACTGCTTGCTTAAAACCTAAATTAGCAATGTACGACTAGAAAATCAGTTTTAAATAAATGCACACTAATTCTTTCACAAAAATAATCTTTAGTAATACTAATAAAAAAAATCCTTAAACTTTCCAGCTTTGAAGCTGACTACCTGTAAACATTGATTTTGATGGTTTTTATCAGAGCTTTGAATCCTATAAAGGAATTCTCTAATGGCACATTCTGCAATTAAAGACAATACTTTGTGCTGTAATTACGTTAACTGTTTGGAAAATTGGTGCCGGATTCTATATTTTTGAGTGACAGCATGGGATTTACTTGAGGTTCCAGTCGAGCCAGAGTCATGTTTTTAATTGGACAGCTTTACAGAGGTATCTGCAGACCTAGCAAAATGATGCACAATAAAATGTCCTACAGGTTCATGTGGATGGCACAGTGGTTAGTGCTGCTACCTCACAGTGCCAGGAACCTGGGTTCAATTCCGACCTCAGATTATTGTCTGTGTAGAGTTTGCACATTCTTCTTGTGTCTGCATGGGTTTTGTCCAGTGCTCCGGTTAAATTGGGTAATTATGTAGATGATGGACAAGAAAATGCATCTCTGATCCTCTTTGGAAATTAAAGGGAGATTGGATTAGCCCTGATTTTTTTTTCCTTTATTATTTCATGGGGTGTGGATGTCATTGGACAGCAATTGTTATCCATCCCTAATTGCCCCTGAATAGAGTGGCTTGCTGGGCCACTTCAGAGAGCAGTTAATACAAGTCAACCACATTACTGTGGATCTGGAGTCACATGTAGGCCATACCAGGTAAAGACAACAGATTTCCTTCCCTAAAAGGCTTTAGTAAATCAGATGGGTTTTTACAACAATCAAATGGTAGTTTCATGATCACTATTACTAAATTTAAATTCCATCAGCTCCTTAGTGAAATTTGAACCTTAGCTTCTGATCTTAGTCTGGGGCTCTGGATTACTAGTCCAGTGACATTGCCACTTTCTTCTTCTAAAGTATATCCTATGTTGTACTACAATACTTTTGCTAACTTCTGAAGGGAGGAATGGTGATGTTTGCTCTTCCTGTACTGAAGTGCACGTTCTGGTGAGGGTATAGCTACGTGGGCACTTTCTCGTGCCTTGACCAAAAGCCATTCTTCTCATGTGAGCTCAGATATTATGCTTCAGTAGGAATTTGATTCCGTTCCCACTCATTCCTCTCTTTGACTAATCACTAGGCTTTTTCAGTGGGAATTGTCAAGGAATTGAAACCCTGACTGATTTTTCTCCCTTAGGCTGGGGACCATATGACCAATTGTTAAGCCCCTTTGTTACTCAGCTGACTTGACACAAAACTAGAATTGGACTTGGAACTCCTGACTTGGCTCTGTTACATCTTAATGTTAACAACTGATCCATTCATTCTGCACCCATTCTTTGTTAGATTTTGGATTTTCAGTAAGATAATTCTGGAAAAAAGATATATTGGCAAAGCTTTTCATCTTGCACTCATGAGGTCAATTGCAAGAATACTAATGATGGGGAAAGACACGTTTATACTGCATGAGATAAGGGGGCTTGGCAGTTAATTGTCAGTCACTGGAGCATTCTCCATGATAATGCCTCTACCAGTCAGAGTCCACTTGGTAACTAATCAGATTCTCATACAATATGAAGTTTTTGCTTCCACTGACATTGGTTTTCTTGTGCTTGTGTTAATGTGTGCAAGTTAAAATCTCTTTTTTTCAGCAACACTCCAATTCTATACTACTAAACAAATACTTTGTCTAAGAAATGTGCAGTATAATATGGACAAGGAGAAGACAGACAGATCAGTTTATTATTGCTATTTCACATTCTCAGCTGGCAAATTAAATTCTCTCACTAGACTTTTAATGTTGCTGTTTCAAATTATTTAAGCAGAAGCAATTGTCTATCTTGGTAAAATTTGATATCCTGTGTATTCTCCTGTCTTGTGAAGAATCAGATGCCACAATTACTTCATTTAGCATTAGAATTTCTCAGTTCAAGATGATGTACCAGAAAAAGTAGTTTGGGCCTGTATCACGAACAGGGTTCATGGTTCTGTTCCTTTTTTGTTTTGTTAGGACTTTGGTGAGTTTATGAGAGAGAACCGTTTAACGCCGGTACCAGAAAGGGGATACATGGATGCAAGTATGGAACTACCATTGGAGAGAGCAAAGTCCCAGCTCGAGAGACATACACGTTACTGGCCTATGATTATATCACAAACTACAATCTTCAACATGCAAGCTGTAAGGAAACTTAATTATTGATCCATATGTAACTTTCTCAAGTTGAACCTGCAGATGGGAGCTTATCCTCAGGTGATGGGATTAATATCCGCCATGTTTACCAAAGCACGGAGGGACAGTGCTATTGAACGATTTTGGTTGTGGTCTAATATTTACAATTTCAGCAAGTGGTCTTTTAAGTAATTACAGCTCATAACTTCAGAAAGAAAATTAATCTTTTGCCACCCTTCATTGTGAACTGTATGTCATAAAACTATCTTCCACCTATTAGAAGCTAAGGTAGTCAAACATTCACCAGACTAAGGTAAGATTTGCTTCAACAGCAAATTATTTAGGAAGAATTCCATTTTATTTCAAGAAGTAATAAGAAGTATTCTTGCATCCTAGCCTTTTTCCTAGGATGGAGAAAGCTAGCACGAGGGGACACAACTTTAAATTAAGGGGTATGAGTTATAGGACGGAATCAGAGGTAGGTTCTTTACTCAAAGAGTGATTGGGAGTGGAATGCCCTGCCTGCAGCTGTTGTAGATGCGCCAAGTTTGGTGGCGTTTAAGAGGTTAGTGATAAGTATATGGATGAGAAGGGAATGGTTTAGTTAAGAGGGGCATTGCTTTTTATTTTGGTCGGCACAACATCGAAGGCCGAAGGGCCTGTTCTGTGCTGTATTGTTCTATGTTCTATGTTCTATGTTCTAAGTACTATCCATTGTTGAGTCAGTATTTTGGCCTGGCATAACTATACTATACTTAAACAGGGGATGGGAGAATGATGAGACATTTGAATCTCTGTTCAAAGACCTGCCATATCCTCTACAGTTGCTTCATTTGGCAAATTAAATGTCAGTAAATCAGAAGAACAAATGTTCTCTGTGCAAGTCCCTACAGGTGGTGTAAGATTATTTGGGTGGCAGAAAAATCATCTGGGCCCTAATTTAGATTCATACTCCAAATTATTCAATATAAAGAACGATTGTATTTTCTAGGTTATTTCAGCAGTGAATACACATTACTGTGCATGTATAGTACAGCATTTCAATGTTTATATTGTTCTTCCCGGGTGAGCAGTGTCCGAAAGATTTGACTCCGGCTTTAACTGATTCCTGCAGAAACCTGTGATTCACTTAGTCTTTCACTTGAAGTTATGATTTCAGAGAACATAATTAGGATGTTAATGCTGTATTCTGTGACTGATTGGAGCAATTTTGTTAGTAAATATGTTGTAGGGTATTTTCTGTTGTGGCCATGCTTGTTATTCATGACTATAAATATCTCTAGAGAACTGGTGCAGTTTTATATTTAAATGAAAGACATAGGAGCACATTAAACCTCCAGCAATTCTACTTTTCATAAGCTGAAAACGATGTGGCAGGTGTCTCTTAACCTCTCTGTGGTGGGAGTGTGGGGAAAAAGTTGTGTATCACTTTTCAAGAAGCTAAATAGGGTTTGTATTTACACAATGTTCTGTTAAATTTCTCAAAACAATAATGATGAGATGCACGAGCAGTTGGTGTTTGGAGGAATGCTGGGAGAATTCCCCCTCTTTAAGTAATCCAGTTGAATTCTGAGTCCAATTCTGGTCCAATCCAATCCGGTCTGAGTCTGATCACCCCAAAGAGGGTGAACAAGGCCTTGGTTAAGATCAGTACCATTGACAATGCAATGCACTCTTGGTCCTTCAATAGAAAGTCAGATTAAGGCCCTGGAGAAAAGTCTGGAATTAAGAATTGGTTAACTTGGGTGTCATTGGCAGCATGCATTTCACTATATAACACAACAAGAAATCAGCTGTTGAAATTCATTAAAGACAATCTGGACCAACATGGACATGTTTCAATTTCTAACCCATTCAGTACTTTTCTGTTTTGTTGAACGGTCCCACTTTTTATACGGCAGCATGATCCACAGTGGATTTCAGGCTAAAGCATGTTGAAAAATTGTGGGGGGGGTAAAGGAAACTATGCTTGCAGCTTTTACTCCCCCAGTAGGTCCAGAGCTGTCAGATGCCTAGCTGTTCAGTTTACTCACTTCCTCTCCCTGTTTTATTTGACACTCAGGTTGTTCCTTTAGCTAGTCTCATTGTGAAGGAAAGCCTAACTGATGATGATGTTCTAAACTGTCAAAAAACAATCTACAACCTAGTAGATATGGAGAGAAAAAATGATCACTTACCCATTTCAACGGTTGGCACCAGAGGCAAAGGATCCAAAAGGTAAAAAAGGTTTCTTTTAAGAACCCAATACAGGATTACTGCAATCTGTTGGAGTTTTGATGTGCATGTGTCCAGCAGAGAATCTGGTACCTGCTGTCTGGGCAATTCTGGAGTTCCCTCCCTAACCCTCCACATCTCTCTGCTGACTTCCTTTAAGACACTGCCTAAAACTCACCTCTTCGACAAAACTTTCAATCATTCCCTGCAGTAACTGTAATATTTTTTAAGATGCTCCTATGAAGTGCCTTGGGATGTCATATTACATTAATGGCATTAAATCAATACAAGTTGTTAATATTTTCTCACACAGCTGATATCTGTATTATCCATACTTTATGCCATAGGTGGTATACAGGTGGTATAAGCTCTGTTTCTCTTATACCAACATTTGGACATCTTGTCCCAGGCATTTGCAGTTATGTTCTCTTTATTTACTATGTTGCTAGCCACGGGAAATATGGTGGCACAGTGGTTAGCATTGTTACCTCAGTACCAGGGACCCAAATTCAATTCTTGGCTTGGGGTCACTGCCTGTGGGGAGTCTGTACATTCTCTCCGTGTCTGCGTGGGTTTCCTCCAGGTGCTCTGGTTTCCTTCCACAGTCCAAAAGACATGTTGGTTCAGTGTATTGGGCATGGTAAATCCTCCCTTAGTGTAACCGAGCAGGTGCCGGAGTGTGGCGACTAGAGAGGATTTTCACGCTTCCTTCATTGCAGCATTAATATAAGCCTACTTGTGACACTGATTAATAAAAACATAAACTTATTTTGTTGTGGAATTTTCCTTTGGCTTTTGTCTGCTACCGTTTTTTAAGAATGAATAATCTGTAATTCATTCCAGCTTGGTTGATTCCAATTTTTATCGGCTCAGTTATCCTTGGGAATTTTGAGCATGTCCGTCTTGATGGATCTCCACCTTGGAGCTCAGTGCTCCAATGTTTTTAAGCTTTCATGCTACTACTATTTGAATCTCTACAGTTCTCTTATTTATTGATTGTTGTGTTTAAAAAAAACAAATACAGATGTATACTTTAATTATCCTTGAGATACCAGTTAGTATGGTATTGGCAGTAGTATTGGCCAGTAACAATCATGTATGTTTCTAATTCTTTCCTTTATAGAGATGAACAGTACAGAATAATGTGGAATGAGCTGGAAACCTTGGTCAGAGCCCACTTAAACAACTCCGAGAAGCACCAGCGTGTGCTGGAATGTCTGCTGGCTTGCCGGAGCAAGCCTCCTGAAGAAGAAGAGCGCAAAAAGAGCCGGAGGAAGAGAGAAGATAAAGAAGATAAATCTGAAAAAGTAGTGAAAGATTACGAGCCAGAGAAATCCTGGCAAGATTCTGAGCGGTGAGTACACTATTGTCAAAATGAAGAGGTCATTGATGTCAATTAAATGTTCCCCTGCCAAGAGGAGGAGGAAAGGATGGGAGCAGCAACTGAAGGAAATTAATCTTTAATTGACGACATCTTGGTTTTGTTTAAAAAAGTGCTTCCATTTTATGCCTGCCAAAGCAGTCTCCGGGTAGGATGTCCTTCCTTGCTTCAACTAGCTGCATCAATTAAAGGGAACAAATGGGCAATTGAGCACCTCCCTGGAGCCAGTAAACAATGTTACAGGCTGGAAATGGAGACTTCACATGCACAGAACAGTGTTCCACAGTAGGGCTATCTACAGTTCAGCACTGACTGACAAAGCCACTCCTGTGTGTGGCTCAAGCTGGCTACTGCTTGGAGAAGAATGGATTATGATACTTTAGGAATGCTACAAGCTGGAACTAAGATGTCCTGGTGATAGTGTTAAAATATCTCATCTGTTAGCTGATGGTGTGATCTCCTGTGGGATGATGCTGATTGAGATTAATCCTGTTATTGAGTGCTGAAGACAAAGACTGTTTCCTCTGCCTTGCCTTGCCTCGATTTTTAAAATTCACATCTATTGGTACCCATGCCCTCAGGCTCTGAAAATCCCTCCCTAAAGCTCTCAGTCTCAACCTCATTTTCCTCCTTTAAATCTATAGCCATCTGAGCTAAAATCTCCTTATTTGGTCCTTGTGTCAAATTTTATTTTGTCATTGTTGTTGTCAACTGTCCCTCCGTTCACAGATAACTTCAGTACCTGTCCTGGGTCTTCATGTGACAGTAGAGGCTGATTCTCAACGCACAGATGTTCAGAGAGACGGGTAGGACATCCCATGGCGGGAGTGCAGGATTTGCTTCCTTTCCTTCTCTGTCATTAAATCGCTGTGACTCAAATCTGGATGCAGCTTGACGGACAGGCTGTCACTGTCTTGAACCATCTACAGCAAGCTGTTCCCAGTCATTAATATCAATGCTGCTGTGCTTCAGAGAGAGCTTCACAGTGTATTTGAAGCATTTTTTTGCCATCCCCCAAGAATGTTGGCCACTAGAGAAAGTAGGATGAGGCAAACGGCCGGTTTTGAGCTATACAGCCATGGTGCCCAGTCCATCAAAACAGATCCTGCAGGAGTTTTAGTGGAATGCTTGTGGAGCCTGTTGTTTGTAATTTTTATAAATGATCTGGATGAGGGTATTGAAGGATGGATTAGTAAATTTGCGGATGACACAAAGTCGGAGGAGTGGTAGGTAGTGAAGAGGGGTGTTATAGTTTGCAGAGAGACTTGGACAAGTTGCAGAGCTGGGCCGAGAGGTGGCAAATGGAGTTTAATGCGGAAAAGTGTGAGGTAATTCACTTTGGTAGAAATAACAAATGTGTAGAGTATAGGGCTAATGGTAGGACTCTTAATAGTGTTGACGAACAGAGGGATCTCGGTGTATATGTGCATAGATCACTGAAAGTTGGCAATCAAGTCGATAAGGTTGTTAAGAAGGCATACGGAGTCTTAGCTTTTATTGGTAGGGGGATTGAATTTCGGAGCCGCAACGTCATGTTGCCACTGTACAAAACTCTAGTGCGGCCGCACTTGGAGTATTGTGTGCAGTTCTGGTCCCCGCATCATAAGAAAGATGTGGAGGCATTGGAGAGGGTACAGAGGAGGTTTACCAGGATGTTGCCTGGTATGGAGGGCAGGTCTTATGAAGATAGGCTGAGGGATTTGAGGTTGTTTTCGTTAGAAAGGAGGCGGCTAAGAGGGGACCTAATCGAAACATATAAGCTGATTAGAGGTTTAGATAGGGTGGACAGTGATAGCCTTTTTCCTAGGATGGAAAAAGCTAGCACGAGGGGACACAGCTTTAAATTAAGGGGTGATAGTTATAGGACGGATATCAGAGGTAGGTTCTTTACCCAGAGGGTGGTAAGAGTATGGAATGCCCTGCCTGCGTCAGTTGTAGATGCGCCAAGTTTGATGGCGTTTAAGAGGTTAGTAGATAAGTTTATGGATGAAAAGGGAATGGTTTAGGTTAGAGGGTCGTTGCTTTTTGTTAATTGGTTGGCGCAACATCGAAGGCCGAAGGGCCTGTTCTGCGCTGTAATGTTCTATGTTCAGGAAGGACATTGGAATCTGTATGTTGGTCTTGCCATCTTCAGGATGATTCGGGGGCATTGCTGATGGAATTTCTTTCACATTCTGTAATGATACACAGCCCAGGTCTCATTATAGTATTGGAGGATGGTGAAGATACTGCTTTGTACTCTAGGATCTTTGACTTATGGATGCATTTATTTGTCAAACATTTTCTGTTGTAGTTTGCAGATGGATGAGTTAGTGCAGGTATTGGATTTCTTCACCTTTTGAAAGGGATAGTTGCCAGGGTTTGGAAAGTGCCCAACGTATTCCAGAGCAGCATCTTCCGCATCTGGGGAATATTTGACTAATCAGGTCTGGGTTGATATGAACTTTGTTTCGGTAATATTTAAGGGCAGGCTGAGTTTCTTATGTAAAGAACTGTAGAGATTGAAGGAGGCTTGCAAATCTGGTGCAGTGTGGGCATTCACATCATGGTCACTCCCATAGGATCATACAATCCCTATAGTGCAGAATGAAGCCATTTGGCCCATTGAGTGCGCACCAACTCCGGTAAAGCATTCTGCACAACCTAGATCATTTTTATTTATGGAGGCCAGTATAGTCTTGGCACAGAGGTGACCAAGGTTAAAGAGTATTTCACCTTGCTTAATTTAAGACTGACAGTGTCGGAGAGTTTAACTCTGTGGTGGGTGATCACTGGCGGGTAGATTGTAAATATTATAGGGAGCTATCTCACAACCTTGCTAGACCCCAGTCCAGAGTTTGGTGAAATCTTCCACTCAGGACGCTTATAGACATATCATCGTGAATCAATTTAAGGATTGTGATGCAGTTTCTTGGATATCCACAATGCCTTTCAATTCACTGAGCCAAATGCTCTGGTTTAATTGATGACTCAGTTCCCACTGATGTTCTCGACATTTTTCTTGTTTTATAAGTCCCCTGAGAAGTGCCTTGGAAGGTTTCACTGCATTAAGTAAATGCAAGTTGCTGTCAACAACATCTGCTTGGAGATAGGAACACAGCAGGAGATATACCTCGACAGTTATTTACATTTGTGCTGTGGCGTCAGCTTTTTCCTTTCCAGTCCTTTTAGTTGGTCAAGGAGGACCTGTAGGATGTGTTTGTCAGTGTATATCCTGCTGTGTAAGTGACCCAGGTTTAAATCAGGCCTTGAATAAAATTTGCAATGTAAATCATTTACTGCACAGTTCCTGCCAAAATCCAGAGCTGTTGCTTACGATGTGTTAGCGTGCTGAGTATTTTAGGTCGGATCGAGTATTGCGACTGTGGATTGTTCTTGCAGTTAGACTTCTTGCTATAGAGCCACACAAGAAATTCAGCAGAAGAAAGCTGACTGATCTCTATGGATAACCTTAGTATGGAAACACAGCGTCCTCAATGTGACCATTCTGCAAAATACAATGATTATGTAAAATACTCCTTAAAAAAAAAGTATGTGTATTATAGATTACCGAATTCCAGCAACACGTCCCTCATACCTGATTAGTACAGGATAGTTGATTTGTGGTCAGTGATGTGGAGATCAGCAGTGCACTTCTATGTATACACAGTTCAACATATATAATAGACAAAAGTGCTAACACTCTCCCAGTAAGCTGTGCGGTTGTGGTATTTTGGGGAAATAAATGTGTTGCAAAATTGAAAAGTCCTAAAACAAAGTGATCATGATGCATTGGTTTACTCAACTCTTCACTCCAATTGGTCTCCACAAGTTATCAACAGCAGGGGATAACCTCCATTGAGATATTCTGGCATATGCTTATGAGCTTCTTGACTAGAGACATGTCGAGGATGTCATAGCCTGTGGTTGTTCAACTGGTCTGAAAATACAAAAGCTGTTGGTATAAATCTCGGCATAGGAAATGCAAAATTGAATTCAATTTGTGGGCAAGCATCAATGGGGAAATTAGCCAAAAGCATTGCTGCTTAGTTGTTAAAAATCTTACTGGTGCACTGATCTCCTTGCCTGATGAGAATCTGCCACTCCTACCCTGTTAGGACAGCACACCATTCCTGTCCCGTGCTACGTGAGTGAATCTTGGTAGCTTCACAATACCTGAGAATTGGGAATAAATGCTGGCGTGTTGGTGCCACCCATGTTCTAAAAACAAATACATCAACTGGAATGGTGCGCTGTCTCGAGAAAAGGTGATCACAGCGTTCTGACAAAAAACTGGGATTTGATGTAGCACCAATTGTTCTGGTGTAGCTGATGTTTCTCCAAATGTTGCACCCCTTTGATTGAAGCTTATCTTGTGAAATGTTAACATGATTTGAAGCTCGCTGTGCAGTCACAAATGGCTATTTGGAACCTTTTTTTTTTGTACAGGTTAAAAGGAACTCTGGAACGGGAAAAGGAGGAATTGATTGAAACTGAGATCATCAAGGACTCTCCAGACTCCCCTGAGCCCCTGAACAAAAAACCTAGGGTCAGCATTGGAGAAATCCAACCTGTCGAAAAGGTTAAAGGTGAGATGTCTTACTAGGAGATACCTGTTACGTACATCTGTGTTCTGTTCAGTGTGCACACAAATCAACATGTTTTGGAATGCCATCTGAACTTGTGACATTCTACATTCTGCTGATTGGATTTAGAGTATATGCTGTCTTAAGTGGTATAAGGAAGTTTACGGATTTCCATAGAATCAGTATTGAAGGAGGCCATTGAGCCCGTTGAATCTGCACCAACCCTCAGTCTTGCTCGTGCTCAACCCCTGCCCTATCCACATAACCCCACACGTTTCCCATAGCTAATCCTCCCAATCTACATACGTGGGACACTTAGGGACAACTCATCATTGTCAATCCACCTAACCTGCATATCTTGGAACTGTGGGAGGCAACCCTTGCATGCTTGAGGAGAATGTTCAAACTCCACACAGATGGTGACCTGAGGTTGAAATCAAACCCAAGACTTTGGCACTAAGGTAGCTGTGCTAACCACAGTGCCATCCCTGAAGGGCGTGAGACCAGAATGTGTGGACATAGCTCACTCCCTGCAGGGAACATGTAGTTCCTCATACTTAAGTTCAGGGTAGGGAAGCCCAAAATGTGAGGGCATAGTTTAAGATGAGAGGGGAAAAGTAGAGACCTGAGGGGTAACTTTTTCACATCGAGGGTGGTGCATATGTGGAATGAGTTGCCAGAGGAGGTGATAAGGGCAAGAAAACTACCACATTTAAAATGCATTTGGACAGGTACATGGATGGAAAATGTTTAGAGGGAAATGGGACTAGTTCAGTTCAGGCAATCTGATTAGAACCATAGAAACCCTACAGTGCAGAGAGGCCTTTCGACCCATCGAGTCTGCACCGACCACAATCCCACCCAGACCCTAATCACTCCATGTCCCTACATGTTATACCGACTAATCCTTCTAACTGCAGCTACCCTGGATTCTATGGGGCAATTCCTTAGCATGGCCAATCAACCTAACCTGCACATCTTTGGAGTACCTGGAAGAAACCCATGCAGGCATGAGGAGAATGTGCAGACTTCATGCAGACAGTGACCTGAGCTGAGAATTGAATCCAGGACCCTGGAGCTGTGAAGCAGCAGTGCTAAACACTGTGCTACCTCAGAATGAAGGAGTTGAGCCAATGGACCTGTTTCCATGCTGCACATCTCCTTGACTCAATAATATGAAATAGCAAAAATCTACAGCAGTTTGGAAAATAGCGAGGCCCCACTTTTTGAGTTATAGGAGCTTTGCGGTACTGCAGGTATGGGAACTGGGAACTACACAGCTGCCATGCTGTAGCACCACTGTTGGTGGGAGGATATAAATGTTATAGAACATAGAACATTACAGCACAGAACAGGCCCTTCGGCCTTCGATGTTGCACCGACCAATATAAAAAGCAATGCCCCTCCAAACTAAACCATTCCCTTCTCTTCCATATACTTATCAACTAACCTCTTGAACGCCACCAAACTTGGCGCATCTACAACTGCTGCAGGCAGGGCATTCCACTCCCGACCCACCCTTTGGGTAAAGAACCTACCTCTGATATCCGTCCTATAACTATCACCCCTTAATTTAAAGCTGTGTCCCCCTCGTGCTAGCTTTCTCCATCCTAGGAAAAAGGCTATCACTGTCCACCCTATCTAAACCTCTAATCATCTTATATGTTTCAATAAGGTCTCCTCTTAGCCGCCTTCCTTCTAACGAAAACAACCTCAAATCCCTCAGCCTCTCTTCATAAGACCTGCCCTCCATACCAGGCAACATCCTGGTAAACCTCCTCTGTACCCTCTCCAATGCCTCCACATCTTTCTTATAATGCGGGGACCAGAACTGTACACAATACTCCAAGTGCGGCCTCACTAGAGTTTTGTACAGTTGCAACATGACGTTGTGGCTCCGAAATTCAATCCCCCTACCAATAAAAGCTAAGACTCCGTATGCCTTCTTGACAACCTTATCGACTTGACTGCCTACTTTCAGGGATCTATGCACGTATACACCAAGATCCCTCTGTTCCTCAACACTATTAAGAATCCTACCATTAGCCGTATACTCTACACATTTATTATTCCTGCCAAAGTGCATTACCTCACACTTTTCCACATTAAACTCCATTTGCCACCTCTCAGCCCAGCTCTGTAACTTGTCCAAGTCTCTCTGCAAACTATAACACCCCTCTTCACTATCTACCACTCCACCGACTTTAGTGTCATCTGCAAATTTACTAATCCATCCTTCAATACCCTCATACAGATCATTTATAAAAATTACAAACAGCAGGGGCCCCAAAACAGACCCCTGATGTACACCACTTGTCACCGAACTCCAAGATGAATATCTCCCATCAACCACCACCCTCTGTCTTCTATCTGCTAGCCAATTCCTAACCCAATTAGCTAAATCACCTTCTATCCCATACATCTCCATTTTCTGCAGAAGTCTTCCATGGGCCACCTTATCAAACGCCTTACTAAAGTCCATATATACCACATCAACCGCCTTACCCCCATCCACCTCTTTAGTCACTTTTTCAAAAAACTCAATGAGGTTAGTAACGCACGACCTACCCTTCACAAAACCATGCTGACTATCTCCAATCAATTCATTTCTCTCTCAATAATTATAAATCCGATCCCTAATGACGAGTTCAGATTTCTGTTAATGTGGAGAGTAATAATAATAGGAATCAGTTGACACAGCTGTGACAGGAACATAACAAAGTAGGCAGGGGATACAGAGAATCATAGAACAACACAGCTCCAAAGGAGGCCATTTGGCCCATCAAGTCTATACTCAATCTTTTGAAGAGTTGGTTGGTGCCAGTCCCAGCTGCTTCCACTGAAACTCTGCCACCTGATTCTCCTTCAGGAGTATTTAACCAATTGCCTTTCTGAAAAATATTGAATCCACAACCCCCCAAACTAGGAAGTGCATTTCAAATCCTAACCATATCATTGCTTCTTAAAAAGAGATTCCTTATGTTATCTCTGGTCCTTAAGACTTTAATGTGTTGTAATGAACAGAAGTTGTACTCAGCTGATCGTGTCCAAATGACATGAGGGAAATGTCCATCTCTATCTGTCCCGCTTACTGTGCCCCTGTGGGAAAATTCTATAGCTGCTGAGATTAAAATTCATTTGAACAATTTTCAGAATACAAGGGGCTTGTCTATTAGATGTTTATAGACGTGGGTAGAGAGTTGTAATATATTTGTTGTTTAATAATGGCCCTGACTTTTTTCACCCCTGTTTTGATTATCTCCAGGCCCTGTTTCCTTGCTTGCAATGTGGACTAATAGAATCAATACAGCAAATTCAAGAAAGCATCAAGAATTTGCCGGACGCTTGAGTTCCGTTAACAATAAAGCTGAATTATATCAGCATCTTAAGGAAGAAAATGGGTCAGTATGTTTTTGAACATGTGTAAATTTCCTTAAGTCTAGAATTTTCATTGTACTGTATTGGAATGGAAAGACAGTTTTGAAAAATGACTCCTTTTTTGGTTTGTGCAGCTATAGTTCGATGTGATATCTGTATGATGTTTGTATCTTGGGTATCATCATCAATGCCTCTGTATTGACAAATTTGTCTTTTTGTGTTGTAGAGTGGATACACATGAAAACGGTAAAGGCAGCAGGCAATGAAGAGCTTTATGGTGCAAGATTTTACAGAAGCATCATGTCAGCAGTTTTGCTACTTGTAAATTAAACATTTCCGCAAAAGAAAATCTGACATTTCAAGGAATTCAACCTGGGATCTGTTGTTGAAATGACTTGCGATAAATTGTACAGAGTTTACACATTTTGCTGTGCAATGATTCAGAAGAATTTTACTCTTTGTTAAAGTTGGCATTTTCTACTGCAGACAGCAACAATTTTAGACAATATTTACACACAACTTGCATTGTTGTCCAAAAATAAAAGTTATGACTTTACACAAATTTACTTGCTTTACTCATTAGAGGTATTATTCCTGATTTGCTCTGCACACATCCTCACAGCTAGGTATGGAACATTGTTTCCTGTTCTAACATACCATTTGCTGAATGAAGTTAGTCAGTTCTGCCTGTGCTTATTCTTGCGATGTTTAGTGTGTTTATTGCCCATCTTTGTTGCACTGAGGAAGTAGCTAGCAGCCTCCTGTAGCTTCCTAGGCCACTGCAGTCTGCATTAAGTAGTAGCCAGCTTGATTTAGGGTTGATGTCATGTGAAGAACAGTGATTTGGACAGTGTGGCTGTTGTCATAGTTTTCCAGCAAATGACCACATTCTGTCTCAGTGGAGATTTGAGCTTGCAATCTCCAGAAAGCTGGTTCAGTCCAGTAACCGTGCTGTCATACCTTGCACTTGGCTGTTAGACACCGATGAGATGGTTCTGTGCCCCTCTGCAGCCTTTGAAGAAAACCAGTGCTTGAGCTGTGTGCCAGACATTACTACAGTCATTTGAGACTGATTTAAAAATGGCAAACAAATTTGTTCTTGGGTAATTCAATACAAGAATTATTTGTCTTTGCTAAAGGTTCAGCCAATCTTTTTGGTTTGTGGAACTAGTTTGTTTTTTGTGGAAACCCGAGATTGTTCTAGCAAGCGCACATCTGAGTTTAATTTTTTAACCTGTTACCTGCAAGGCCAGAAAAGTTCATGCGATTTCAAAAGAATTTAAAACTTCCATAACACAGATTAGATTTTATTGTTTTTTGGACTGCACATCATAAAGAGGGGGCAGTTGATACTTTGGTGGTTCAGATTGTGAATTGGGAACTCTGTGAGATGGTGCATTGTGTGATATTAGATATTAACTGCACTTGGTGCAGTTGATATTGAGGAGGTGGAGGAAGTTTTGCCCACAGTTGTGACGGCCTTATTAGGAATGAGTGTAGCTGGCTTTCGCAGCCTTGAAGTTTCCATCTCATGCACATGCAGCTGATGGGTTTTCCTGAAAGCGTAGTTCCTCGGACGGGAGAATCCTTTCTGAGCGTCTGCAGAAGCAATAGATTGTAACAAATAGGGCAGTCAGGAGAATGAGAAGCAGTACTGTAAGAATGATAGACCAGATAATTGTCAGCAAATAAGAGTTGTGAGTTTGTATAATTGTAGCATTGAGATGCGCTGAGAGAGATTCTCTGGTTGAGATTCTCAACTGTTTGAATTCTATACTTGTCCCAACAAAAGATGGTTGCGCATGGCTATCAGACAAGCGGATTACTTGGAGCAACCTTTGAATGGTATTCATTGAGCATGCCTTTACATTGCCTTTGCTAGCTGAACACAAGGAATTGTTGTACCATGATACTGTTGTGGACCCTGGTCTTACTGAGAAGAGGACAATGTCCTCACTGCTGGAATCATTTAGATACTTGGCAAGTTTTTCCAGGAAGCGAACCACTTTTGCTCGATCTTGAGGAATTGTAACTTCTTTCTGACTGAGTACAAGTGGCAGGGTAGCAGTTCAATTACAAAACTGTCTTAAATAGTAATTCCACCCGAATCAGTGGCAGTTAAGACAAAGTCTTGTGGTGAAAATTGATAGTCCATCTCAAGCAGATATCCAACCAGGGTATTCTGCGATTGATTGAATTGCACCCAAGACTGCCTCCCTGAAGGGCATCCACCAACTGAAGCTACTATCAGAATTAAGTTTCTGGCATATACACCTTGATCAAAAATGGTGTCTACAGCTACTGAATAATGAAATCTTTGTCCTACTATTGCCAAGATGAATTTAATCAGGTTGATGTTAGTTGGAGACTTGTTGTGACCTTAAGACATTGCAAAAAAAACTATTGTACATACTGTTCTGTAATTTATAGTGTTCTTGCTGATTGTACAAAGTATTGTGTGACTAGCAAGTGCCAAAAACTCATTGTTACCACTCCCAATTTTTTTGGGAGAGATTAAAGTGAAGACCCATGCCCTTCAAAACTAACAGCAAGATAAAATTAGAGATTCGGAAGCCCTATTTCTACACTGATATCAATGCCAAGTAGTATCTGATTTATGTTGACTCAAAAGTGGATGTTTTTCCCAGATATACTATCTGTTTCCTGTGTCCAAACCCAAAGGTGCAAGGCCATATTTAACAAATAATCTGCTTCCTGTTGGGCTTTACACCAGGTATATCGCTTCAGTTGCATACAAAGAAAGTTCAGAAGTGCCCAAATACCTTTGAAGGGTGCTGCTCTCGTGAGCTTCCTGGAAGAGGACAGCATTGGCAGTACACAATGTCAATGGACAAGAAAGAAGTCTGACAACACAAGTAAACCAAGCTTAGTCACCAGTCTGGAATCTCCCCCAAAGCATTAGTGCAAAGCTTGGGCGTGTGCTGCTCTCTGCTGAAGGTGGGGGAGGAGAGAGATGTGTATGATATTTGCTGGGGTGGGGGAATTATTGTGTGTGTGGGGGGTGGTAGTGAATGGTGTATAGGGGGTTACGGTATTGGGGGGGATGTGTGTGGTATGAGCTAAGGAAAAGGCAAGTCAGAGTGGACAATGGCAATGGAAAGCGGCAGCACAGAATGCGGTTTAGTTCTGTCCAGTGACCGCATAGTGTGGTGCCTCAGTGTAACCTTTCACCAATACTGACACTTTGTCCCCATATTCCAGTGGCAGAATTTTCCATGGGGATAGCTACTTGCCTTAGAGAAAAAAACCACTGGCATTCCTTTATTGCCTTTAGTACGCCTCAAGGAAATTCCCAGGAAATTTGACACATGCATGGTTAAAGAGGCAGGTTTTGAGGGTAGTGAAAGGAGAGGTGCAGAGGCTTAAGGAGGGAATTTCAGAGCTTGATGCCTAAGCAGCTGAGAACTGAGGATTGCATGAATGAATAAAGGGGTGGCATGGTGTCTGGTTCTGACACTCGTTAAAGATATTATACAACAGGATTGCCCAGAGTCTCTATAACACTCTCGTCAGACCCCACTTGGAGTATTGTGCGCAGTTCTGGTCGCCTCATTATAGGAAGGATATAGAGGCTATTGAAAGGGTTCAGAGGAGATTTACAAGGATGCTGCCTGGATTGGGAGGCAGGTCTTATGAAGATAGGTTGAGGGAGCTGGGACTCTTCTCACTGGCGAGACATAGGTTGAGAGGCGACCTGATAGAGGTTTATAAAACGTTGAGAGGAATAGATAGAGTGGACTCTCAGAGACTATTTCCCCGAGCAGAAATGGTCACTACGAGAGGACACAGATTTAAGATGCAGGGAAGCAAATACAAAGGTGATGTGAGGGGTAGGTTTTTCACTCAGAGGGTGGTGAGTGAATGGAACCGACTGCCATCGGAGGTTGTTGAGGCAAACTCGCTGGGGTCTTTTAAGAGACTTCTGGATGAGTATATGGAAAAGAATAGGATAGGGGGTTATAGATAGGTCTGAGGATTGGTAGATGTGATCGGCGCAACTCGTGGGCTGAAGGGCCTGTTGTGCTGTATTGTTCTATGATTCTAATGTACAACCTGAGGGCTACAAATGGGCCACCCTGCCCCTTTCTCTTCCCTGCCTGTCTGCCCTGCCCTTCTCTCTCTCCCCTGCTCCTCTCTCTCTTTCTCCAGCCTGCCCTGCCCCTCTCTGGCCGCCCGCCCTGCCCCTCTCTCTCTCTCTGGTCCACCCTTCCCTTCTCTCTCTCCCCAGCCTGCCCCTCTCTCTCTCTCTGGTCCACCCTGCCCCTCTCTCTCTCCCCAGCCTGCCCCTCTCTCTCTCTCTCCATCCCGCACCTCCCCCCCCCCCCTCTCTCTCTCTCTGACCCGCCCTGCCCATCTCTCTCTCTCTCCGGTCCACTCTTCCCTTCTCTCTCTCTCCCCTGCTTTTCTCTCTCTTCCCTGCTTTTCTCTCTCTCTCCCCTGCCTTTCTCTCTCTCTCTCTCCCTCCCCCCAGCCCACCCTGCCCCTCTCTCTCTCCCTCCAACCTGCCTGCCCTGCTCCCCACTCTCTCTCTCTCTCTCTCTCCCCAGCCCACCCTTCCCTCTCTCTCTCTCTCTCTCTGACCCGCCCTGCCCATCTCTCTCTCTCTCTCTGACCCGCCCTGCCCCTCTCTCTCTCTCTCTTCTGTCTGTCTGTCTGTCTCTCTCTCTCTCTCTGACCCGCCCTGCCCATCTCTCTCTCTCCGGTCCACTCTTCTCTTTCTCCCCTGCTTCTCTCTCTCTCTCTCTCTCCCCAGCCCACCCTTCCCCCCTCTCTCTCTCTCTCTCTCTCTGACCCGCCCTGCCCATCTCTCTCTCTCCGTCCTACTCCTTCTCTTTCTCCCTGCTTCTCTCTCTCTCTCCTCTCTCTCTCCAGCCTCCCTGCCCCTCTCTTTCTCTCTCCAGCCTGCCCTGCCCTCTCTTTCTCTCTCCAGCCTACCTGCTCCCTCTCTCCAGCCCACCCGCCCTGCCCCCCTCTCTCTCTCTCTCTGCCCCCCCCCCCCCCCCCCAGCCCACCCTGCCTCTCTCTCTCCAACTCGATCATTCTTTTCAAGGATCAAATGGAAGCAACAGATCTACAAATAGCAGGTCCTCCAATGGCCATTTCTCTCCTACACTTGCTGTTGATAGCGTCATCAGTGGCCAATATCATTTGTGACTTTTCTAAAGCCTCAATTTATTGTTTTGCTTTTTTTTATGTTTACTTTTAAACCCTAACTTTCTGAAATTTGTTCAAGAATTCCTTGGGGGAGAAAAAAAAACCAGTGTGGACCCTTGTGCGAAATGGTTGGACAACCCTGCTTTACAACAACATGGCACCGACTCTCAAGACATCTAATGATAGAGATGGGATTCTATTTAATGCCCGAGACAGCCAGTTCAAAATAGATATGTGATAAGCCTTCCAAAGTGGAAAAGGGCTGAGAATTTAAGGCTTGTTATCCCAGAATTAATGATTTGTGGTGGTTAGTACAGAACAGAATAATGATGCACAAAAGATTGAGAGGTAAGAGCTAGCCGTAAAGGATCAGATGGAGTAAAAAATGAATCAAACTCATTGTGAAGTCATGAGTTGCAAGTAGAACAAACTAAAATGTGTGTGAAGAGGCAGCTTTATTTTAGTGTTGTACTGAGGCAGGTATTTCAGGGGTGGTTGAAATCTTCTTGGATTCAGACTTTTAATTGGAGTTCATAGAATCCCTCCAGTGCAGAAAGAGGCCTTTCAGCCCATCGAGCCTGTACTGAACACAATCCCACCCAGGCCCTATCCCCGTATCCGTCCATATTATAAATCCCTCTAACCTACACATCCCTCGACGTTAAGGGGCAACTTCTTAGCGTGGCCAATCAACCTAACCTGCACATCTTTGAACTTTGGGAGGAAACCCACACAGACACGAGGAGAATGTGCAAACCCCACACAGACAGTGACCCGAGCCGGGAATCAAACCCGGGTCCCTGGAGCTGTGAAGCAGCAGTGCTAACTACTGTGCCCCCGAGTTGTTTGAGAAGAAATCAGAATCTGTAAACATATCCCAAGGAGTCCAACTTTCAGTGACACGTAATTTATGTATTTGTGATGCATGTTACTGGTGATTTTCTCTTTTCATCCACAGGTGCTTCGGTCCGCCTTGTTGTCCAACAAGGGGCATACACGCAGTGGGTTGTATGAGGGCTGCTCTTGGATGTTTTGAGAGTTGCCTAGTGCTTCACATCATTAGTGTACACTTAAACTGGACCAGCTGATGGGCAACACGACAGCTCAGTGACTATCACTGTTTGCTGTGCAGATACAGGGATTTGGGCCTGTGTCTGTGGGAGTTTCGTGGGTTTTCTCCGGGTGCTCCCGTTTCCTCCCACACCCCAAAGATATGCTCTTAGGCTGATTAGTTTAACAAATTGTCCCTAAATTAGTCTCCCCTCAATCTGGTTTCCAATGTGGAGTGCCATAAGCATAGACAAGGGTCATGGGTAGAGGAGGGAACTCACACTGTTAAAATGGGCGGCGCGGGCTGAAGGGCCTGTCTCCCGTGCTGTGTTGTTCTTTGTTTGTTCTTTATTAACGCAGAGTCTACAGGCTCTGCAATTGTTTGACTCGACCAGCACGTGAATACTGGGACTCTTGTTAAAACTAGAATTAGGGATGTTGAGGTTTGACTGGCGTTAAATTGCTTGACATACCAGATACATGAAGCTGTTGTGTTGTTGTTGTAAATGTCTTGCCTTGCATGAGGGGTGTAGACAGACATTACGTTCTGTGAATGCTAAACTGGCTTGGTCAGTAGAGGATGTTGTGGAATAGAATAAGTTAGAAAGGAGTGAAATAAAACAGAGGGGAAGTAATGGTTTGGTCTGTAACAGAGATGAAGTATGGTGACTCTGTAGATACACTATCATGGTTTGAAAATAACAGTGAGGTGGGATATAATAAATCTACCTCAGATGAGAATGATTGCGGGAGAGATGGTGGATTACCTTCCATCATTCAGCATTGTTAGACTGTTGCTATGTGCCTTAAATATATCAAAAGATTATATCAGCTTCTTAAAGAGAACTGCGCAAGTCTCTCTTAAATCAATTGACGATCTATAATTGAAGGGGTAAAACTGATGAAACTATTCTTGTTGAACTGTTCTATAATCTGTCTCAATCTCTCTAAATCTGTCCCAATCTCTCTAAATCTGCAGGAGAATCTTCAACTAAGTGGATTGGACAAAGAGTTCAGTTATTGGTGAAGATGGATAGCCTTTCCGACTGATGTAACAGAGACCAGCGAAAAGAGGATGAGGTTGGTGACTGATGGAGAATGTGGTTTGCTATCTACTAATGAGAGAGGAGTGTGCTGGAATGGTCTAAAGCCATTGCTGGATGGGTTTAAAGGAGCAATAGGGTCCCAGTTGGATTGACCTTCCTGGGGTGAGAGTGAATATGTGGGAATAATTGAATGGATGGGCACCATTGGAATTTCATGAAAAGAAACAGAAGTAACAGCCGATGGTTTGTTCCTCGATCACTTTGCTACTTCTCCAGACAGAGAACATAGAACAGAGAACATTACAGCGCAGAACAGGCCCTTCAGCCTTCGATGTTGTGCCAACCAATTAGGAAAAAGCAATGACCCTCTAACCTAAACCATTCCCTTTTCGTCCATAAACTTATCTACTAACCTCTTAAACGCCAGACTGGCGTTTACTACAACTGCAGCAGGCAGGGCATTCCATACCCTTACCACCCTCTGGGTAAAGAACCTACCTCTGACATCCGTCCTATAACTACCATCCCTTAATTTAAAGCTGTGTCCCCTCGTGCTAGCTTTCTCCATCCTAGGAAAAAGGCTATCACTGTCCACCCTATCTAAACCTCTAATCATCTTATATGTTTCGATTAGATCCCCTCTTAGCCGCCTCCTTTCTAACGAAAACAACCTCAAATCCCTCAGCCTCTCTTCATAAGACCTGCCCTCCATACCAGGCAACATCCTGGTAAACCTCTCTGTACCCCTCCAATGCCTCCACATCTTTCTTATAATGCGGGGATCAGAACTGCACACAATACTCCAAGTGCGGCCGCACTAGAGTTTTGTACAGTTGCAACATGACGTTGCGGCTCCGAAATTCAAATCCCCTACCAATAAAAGCTAAGACTCCATATGCCTTCTTAACAACCTTATCGACTTGACTGCCTACTTTCAAGGATCTATGCAATATACACCAAGATCCCTCTGTTCATCAACACTATTAAGAGTTCTACCCCACCCTCCCTCCCCTCCCTCCCCTCCCATCCTCCCCTCCCACATCCTCCCTCCTCCCTCTTGTCCTTCTACCCTCTCACTCCTCACCCCCTCTCCCACCCCCCACCTCTCTCCCACCCCCACTCTCTTCCCAACCCACCCTCCTCCAACCTTCCTGCCCCCACTCTCCCACCTCCCATCCACCCTGTACCCTCCTCCTCATATCCTCTCACCCTTCACCCCCTCCGATCCCCTCCCATCCCCTCCCACCTCTCTCCCCCTCCCCTCCTACCCTCCCTCCCTTACCATCCCCTCCCACCCTCTCTCGTCCTCCCAAAAACTCCCCTCTCTTCCCCTCCCCTTCCCTCTCTCTCTCTCCTTCCCCTCCCAGCCCCTCCCCCCCTCCTTGCCCTCCTCCTCCCCGCCCCCTCCCTCCATGGAGCCTGCTGGAGCCAGATGTCCCCCAGGGAGGTCAGGAATGAAGGGGGGTACCCCGGGTCATTGCCAGCTTGGCAGTGCCAGCCTGGACTCCTGGCACTGCCCAGGGAGCAAAGAGGAAATGCCAGGGCCACTCTGCAGTCGATGGTGTCAGAGGGAGGAGGCCAACAATCAGGGTGGGACATCGAGGTGTGGTTGGTGGAGTGGGGTGGGGGGGGCAATGGGGATTGCCAGGGGGGCGGTGGGGGCTTAAACTTGCCCTGAACATGTCCGGGGTCTCTCAACACCAGATTAAAGTCCAACAGGTTTATTTAGCAGCACAAGCCACTAGCTTTTGGAACATTGCTTCTTACCAAATGAAGGATATACCAGATACCAACTAATGATAAACCTATTGGATTTTAACCTGGTTGTTGTGGACTCCTCATCTGACGAAGGGGTAGCGTTCCGAAAGCTAGTGTGGCTCACACTACCAAATAAACCTGTTGGACTTTAACCTGGTGTTATGAGACTTCCTATTGTGTTTACCCCAGTCCAACACTGATACCTCCACACCACGTCCAGGGTGGCCAGCGATCAGGCTGTGGGGGGGGCTTTGCACGGCTGGTCAATGATTGGAATGTGACCTGCATGATTGGCCATGCCTCACAACTGTGGTAAGGATTTGGCAGAGAACACAAACAGCAGAAGGGGGAGCCCAATAACAGTTACCCCAGCTGGAAAGAGTATTTTCCATGAAGGATGTAAAGAGAGAAATGGGGATGAGATGGGAATGGTAAGGGAAGAATAGAATGGCACGAAGATGATCATAGATCATAGAAACCCTACAGTGCAGAAAGAGGCCCTTCGGCCCATCGAGACTGCACCAAACACAATCCCACCTAGGCCCTACCCCCATATCCCTATATATTATACCCACTAATCCCGCTAACCTACACATCTCAGGACATTAAGGAGCAATTTAGCATGGCCAATCCCCCTAACCTGCACATCTTTGGACATTAAGGGGCAATTTAGCATGGCTAATCCCCCTAACCTGCACATCTTTGGACATTAAGGGGCAATTTAGCATGGCCAATTAACCTAACCGGCACATCTTGGACACTAAGGGGCAATTTAGCATGGCCAATCCCCCTAACCTGCACATCTTTGGACACTAAGGGGCAATTTAGCATGGCCAATCCCCCTAACCTGCACATCTTTGGACATTAAGGGGCAATTAGCATGGCCAATTACCTAAACCTGCACATCTTCGGACACTAAGGGCAATTTAGCATGGCCAATCCACCCTAACCTGCACATCTTTGGACATTAAGGCAATTTAGCATGGCCAATTACCTAACCTGCACATCTTTGGACACTAAGGGCAATTTAGCATGGCCAATCCACCCTAACCTGCACATCTTTGGACACTAAGGGGCAATTTAGCATGGCCAATCCACCCTAACCTGCACATCTTTGGACACTAAGAGGCAATTTAGCATGGCCAATCCACCCTAACCTGCACATCTTTGGACACTAAGGGGCAATTTAGCATGGCCAATCCACCCTAACACGCACATCTTTGGATGCTTACATGTTGCAAAATAGTAGGGCTAATTATTTGGTACAAAGAGATTATTTGAAAGATATCTTTCAAGCAAAGAAATGGAGATTCACTAAACTTAAATGAAAATGTTTTAGAAAAACTGTTGGATGAAAGGGTATATCAATCTCGCAGCAAACACAGAGGAATTCATCAGGCGAATGAGGACCCGGGAGTTCTTCCACAAACCTTAAGAGGCCAACAGCGAATCCAATGAGACAGTCAATGAACCGGAACAGCTGACAGAGAGATCCACGGTGCAACACCCAAAGAGGAAAGAGTCGAATTGGACTCCTCTGGAAGGCCGCTGTCCTCGACTAGACCTGTCTGCCCTCAACCGTCAGGAAGTGCGTCAAGGCCAAATTCATCAGCCACACTCAGAAGACAGCCCCAAATGTCACCCAAGCGCAACACAACGCCATCTGTGTTTTCGAGACTCGCAATATTATCATCAAGCTAATAGACAAAGGAGAGATCACCATCATACTGGACAGAATGGATTACTGCAAAGAAATGTACCAATAACTAAATGAGGAATACTACAGATAGTTACTCACAGATCCAACCAAAGAACACACCCACCAACTCAGCCGTTTGGTCAAGACCTTTGATCTGGACCTTCAGGGAACCCTCCGAGCTCTCATCCTACGTACACCCTGTGTTGGAAATCTCTACTGCCTCCCGAAGACACACAAGGCCAACAACCTGGCTGTCCCATTGTATGAGGCAATGGGACCCTGCGCGAGAACCTTTCTGCCTACGTCAAGGGTATCCTGAAACCCATCGTATAAGGAACCCCGAGTTCTATCACAACACTACGAACATCTTATAGAAACTCAGCACCCACTGAACCAGGAGCAATCTTGTCACAATGGGCATCTCGGCACTCTACACCAGCATTCCCCGTGATGCCAGCACTGCTGCAACTGCCTCAGTACTCAACATTGACAACTGCCAATCTCCCGACTCATCCACTTCATCCTGGACCACAAAGTCTTGACCTTCAACAGCCAGCTCTTCATTCAGGTACATGGAATAGCCTTGGCAACCAAATTTATACTTCAATATGCCGACATCTTCATGCACAGGTTCAAACAAGACAGTTTACAGCGCAGGACCTTCAGCCCATGCTGTACGTTAGATACATCGATGACATTTTCTCTCTTTGGACTCATGGACAAAAGCCACTCACTTGATGAAGGAGCAGCACTCCAAAAGCTTGTGATACCAGATAAACGTGTTGAATCTTAGCCTGGTGTTGTAAGACTCCTTACTGCAAAGAAAACATTGATTCTATCAACACAGCATTGACCCACCAGAGCATAGACTCAAGGAGGGAGTATATTGCAATGAAACTTGAACCCCAAACAAAGACTTTCTCCTGGAACAGGGTTAGTGGTTATTTGTTTTCAATGACAGATGCTGCAATTGTAACAGGCAGAATTCATGGGAATAATGTTTGTTCCTCAAATAATATTGAGCCAATCAGATATAAAACTGCTTTCTCCTCAGGTAAACAATCCCCAGTTAGACTTTTATACATTCAACAACGACAAACAATCACGAGGTTTGTCATTGACAAAGTCAGTGTTTTTATTTTTCGGACTGTTTTCACACACGGGAGAGTTTCATGTTGCATATTGCAGAGTGAGAACTTGTTCAACTTTGGTGAAAGGATAGTTAGAAATCCTGTGTTTAAAGAGATACTGTCAAAGCAAAGATATTAATCTGACTGCAAATGTTTAGAGGATCTCTGCAAGTAGGGATTTAACTAGTCTGGATGAAGCAGTGGGGTTTTGCTGTCAGAGGTTAATGTTCAGGGATAAAATTAGCGAGTTGTGGTTGCACATCTTTAAGTCATTGTTGGCAGGCTGTAAAGGAAATGGGTTCACATTAATAACTCACAGTCAGTAGCTTGCTGAGGAATTTTGCCCTTCCTCTGTGGATGTAAAATGATCCCGTCAGGGATCACTTATTGCGGTGTGTGTTATAGAACCCCCTACAGTCATTGGCAATATCCAGCAGGCGATTGAATAGTGTCCAATGTGAGAGAGAGGTCGCTGCTTTATATAGGAAGCGTGTTCGCCTCATGCTTCTGTGTCTCGGCCTTGGCTCAGTGGTAGAACTCTGAGGTAGAAAGCTGTCTGAGCTGCACTCGGCGGGTATTTGCACTGTCAGAGGCGCAATCCTTTGAGATGTCAGACTGAAGCTGCCTCTTAGGTGGCTGTGAAAGAATCAATGCCAGTATTTTGCAGAACAGGAAAGGTTCTTCTTTTCTTTCTTCATTTATGTGATGTGGTTATTGCTTGTTGAGCCAGCATTTATTATCCAAGCCAGATTGGCCTTGAGAAGCTGGTGGTGAGCTGCCTTCTCGAACTGTTGCAGTCCCTGTGATGTAGATAAACCTGACGTAGAGATGTCGGCGTTGGACTGGGGTAAACTCAGTAAGAAGTCTGACAACACCAGGTTTATGTCCAACTGGTTTATTTGATAGTAAACTCAGTTTTGATAGTATTTATATATTTGATAGTAAAATCAGTAAACTGTCTGTACTGTTATATGCTCTGTCTGAGGCCAGAACCCTCCATTTGCCTGACAAGAGGCAAATCCCGAAAGCTTGTGAGTTTACTATCAAATAAATCGGTTGGACTTAAACCTGTTGTTGTCAGACTTCTTACTGTGTAGGTAAACCCACATTGCTGTTAGTGAGGGAGTTTGGTGTCACAGTTTCTATTTCTTTCTCAACCAACAGTATTTGCACTGTCAGAGGCGCAATCCTTTGAGATGTCAGACTGTGCAGAGCTGGGCCGAGAGGTGGCAAATGGAGTTTAATGTGGAAGAACGGCCTGTTCTGTGCTGTAATGTTCTATGTTCTATGTTCAACACCTGAAGTACATTATCTGCTCACATTCCATTGCTGTTTGAGAGAGATTGATAAGGTCAACAACATTACAAGATTGACTTCAGTTAATGATGGAATTTTTAAATGGAACGGGTTTTGGGATGTCCTAAAGTGATGGACAGCTTTATACTTTAGCAAGGCCAGGAAAAATTGAAAAATCATCATCTTGTCACATTAGGAGTAGGAAAATTCAATCAAAACAAACATCATTTCTCTTGCGTCCACCGTGAGTGGCACGGTAGCACAGTGGTTAGCACTGCCGCTTCACAGCTCTGGGTTTGATTCTCGGCTCAGATTACTGTCTGTGTTGAGTTCGCATGTTCTCCTCGTGTCTGTGTGCGTTTCCTCCGGGTACTTCGGTTTCCTCCCACAGCCCAAAGATGTGTGGGATAGGTTGATTGGCCGTGCTAAAAAATTGCCCCTTAGTGTCCAGGGATGTGTAGGTTAGAGAGATTAGTGGGTATAATATGTAGGGATATGGGTGTAGGGCCTGGGTGGGATTGTGTTTGGTGCAGATTCGATGGGCTGAATGGCCTCTTTCTGCACCGTAGGGTTCTATGTTTCAATGCTGCCGCTCTCTTCGCAAGCCTACCACCCCTCTTTCTAGGAAACAATCCCATGACCTGAATCAGAGCATCTCTGATTAATGTGTTTAGTTAAATAACCTTGAGTTTGTCTCAGTTATCTACATATCTCCAAACGCCCCCTCAATCATCAGTAACTGCTATAGGATTAGCCAACTCTATATGGGCTGGGAACTTCATTCTATTCATCATTTTGGTTGAGTAAGCAAGGCCCAGTTCATGGGGCACGGGCATCAATGGCAAAACCCATATTGCCCATCTCTAGTTGCCCTTGAACTGAGTAGCTTGTTAAGCCATTTAAGAGTCAGCCGAGATGGGTTTCTATGACAATTTATAGTGGTTTCATTGGACTTCCAATTTTTACTGAACTCAAGTTTCACCATCTGCCGCAGAGCTGGGATTTGAACCCAGGTCCCCAGAGCGTTGCCCTGGGTCTCTGGATCACTCGGCCAGCAACAATATCACTAAGCCACTGCCTGCTCTGGTTGGGGTGGCTTTTATAATGAGGCAGTTTGAGGGGGTGGGAGGGTGTTAGTGATGGGTTCCACTCTGCTAGCTTAGAACCCATATGATGAGCCTTTCATCAGCTCCAAGTGTGGCATGTGCTTTCCACTTCTTCAATGCAAATCCCTTCATTTCCATAAATATCAAATTGCTTCCTTCCTTATGTGAACTGCAAAGCGTGTTATCCTCCCAAACCTCTAATGGCTGCATTTCACAGATCTATCGCATTTTCCAAGATACTCTCCATCAATATCTTGCTCTGTTTGTTATTTCTTCTGCGTGTTATTGTTGTTGTCTTCAGCCTTGCAGAAGACAAGTCAATCCACTTACAAAGATCATCCTAAAATATGTAGATTAAGTTGACTGCCATGCTAAATTGCCCCTTAGTGCCAGGGGCACTAGTCATAGAATCGTACAACCCTGCAGTGCAGAAAGAGGCCCTTCGGCCCATCGAGTCTGCACTGAACACAATCCCACCCAGGCCCTATCTCCATATCCCTACATATTATACCCACCAATCTCTCTAACCTACACATTCCTGGACACTAAGGAGCAATCTCTTAGCACAGCCAATCAACCTAACCCACATATCTTTGGACTGTGGGAGGAAACCGGAGCAACCAGAGGAAACCCACGCAGAAACAAGGAGAATGTGCAAACTCCACACAGACAGTGACCCGAGCCGGGAATCAAATCCAGGACCCTGGAGCTGAGAAGCAGTGGCGCTAACCCACTGTGCTACCGTGTTGTACAGGTCACCCTGAACAGCACTTTGGGTATCCCTCCACTGCCATCTTCTTGTGGGCAACTGGGGAAGAGCAACAAATGCTGTTTTTGTCAATGATTCTCACATTCCTTGAAAGAATTCTTAAGAAGCTAAAATGCCAGGATAACTGGGGCAGCACAGAGGCATGACAGTTAGCACTGCAAGGTCCCAGGCCCCTAGAGTTATAAGGTCTAGGGACCTGGGTTTGATTCCTGGCAGGGGTCTGCACGGAGTCTGCATGTTCTCCCCGTGACTGCGTGGGTTTCCTCTGGGTACTCCAGTTTCCTCCAGTCCAAAGATGTATGGGTTGTATTGATTGGCCATGCTAAAATTGCCCTTTAGTGTCAGGAGAATTAGCAGGATAAATATGTGAGGTCATGGGGACAGGGTGGGATTGTGATCGGTGCAAACTCAATGGGATGAATGGCCTCCTGTAGGGATTCTATGAACTCCCCCGTTCCTCACCCTATGGGATCTTTCACCGTGAGAGGGCAGACAGGCATTCAATTTAACATCTTAGTAACGGGACCTCTGAATCCTAACTATCTCTGGAGTGAAACTTGAACTCCTAACCTCTTGATTACTGCTAGAACTACCAGTGAGCTTAGGCTGACAACTGGTATCTGATGTTGTCCTGAATATGCAATATGTTATCAGAGATACTCATTTCTGACAATTGAATAAGTCATTTTGTATTTTCATTCCAAGATTCTTGTGGCAATGTTAGTGATACTTGGCTCAAGTTCAGTCATTTGATGCATGTTTGTGAGGAAGATTTATCAGTGGCCTTGTTAAACGATATCTTGACTGCGCAGTTACTATTATTTTGTTTGTAATATCCCTGCAGAAGGTTGCAAAGAGGTGAGTCTCGGGGCTGCGAGCAGTGGTAGTAAATGGGGACGGGAAGTTTGAGCTCGTGAACGGATAGTGTTGGAGGGAATTGCTTTTTGGCATCAATAAATTGTATTCACCACTCCTAACTTCTCAGAACAATGAAGGATCTTTTTTTCCCCTCATTTTGTAGTAAGTAATATTCAGAAAAACACATGCTTGTACAGAGCAGTTCAGCTCTCTGTTACAAAAAGCTGGCAAAGTGTGCAAGGTCACTAATACAATAATCTCAGGAAACCATTGTATAGTTGGTAAATGTGTGGGATTCACTGAGGCATTGCAGTTCCTGCAGTAGGAGTAGTTTAATCTTGTTTTTAATATCCCTGCAGAAGGTTGCAAAGAAGTGATTCTAGGGGCTGAAAGCAGTAGGAATGAATGGGAGGGAATGGCTTGAGCATGTGAATGGATAGCATTGTGTGGCACAGTGCTTAGCAATGTGGCCTCACAGCACCAGGAATCCAGGTTCAATTCCGGCCTTGGGTCACTGTCAGTGCAGAGTTTGCATAAGATGTGCATGTTATTAATATTTTTCTCTTTTTATCCTACAGGTGATTCAATCCGTCTTGTTGTCCAACAAGGGGCGTACGCGCGATGGGTCGTGAGAGGGCTGCTCTTGGATTTTTTTTTCGAGAGTATCCTAGTGCTTCACGTCGTTAGTGTACGCTTGACCTGGACCATTGATGGGCAACACGACAGCTCAGTGACTATCGCTGTGCTGTGCAGATACATGGATTTGGGCCTGTGTCTGTGGGAGTTTGCGCATTCTCCCCGTGCTTGCGTGGGTTTTCTCCTGGTGCTCCGGTTTCCTCCCACATCCCAAAGATGTGCTCTTAGGCTAATTGGCAAAACAAATTCTCCCTAAATTGTCTCAAATTTGCTTCTTATGCTTAGATCTATAAACATAGACAGGGATCATGGATTGAATGGGAACTCGAGGTGGTGGCGCGGGCTCGTTGGGCCAAAGGGTCTGTTTCCGTGCTGTTTTGTTCTTTGTTCTAATAATCCAGGTAATTACAGGCCGGTGAGCCTTACGTCAGTGGTAGGGAAATTATTGGAGATAGGCTTTATTCCCACTTGGAAATAAGTGGACATATTAGTGAAAGGCATCATGGTTTTGTAAGGGGAGTCATGTCTCACAAACTTGATGGAGTTTTTCGAGGAAGTGAGGAAGATAATTGATGAGGCAGTAGATGTTGTCTACATGGATTTCAGTAAGGCCTTTGACAATGTGCCTCATAGCAGAGTGGTGCAGAAGGTGAAGTTGCACGGGATCAGAGGTGAGCTGACAAGATGGATACAAATCTGGCTCGGTCACAGAAGACAGAGGGTAGCAGTGGAAGGGTGTGTTTCTGAATGGAGGGCTGGGACAAATGGTGTTCCTCAGGGATCAGTGCTGGGACCTTTGCTGTTCGTAATAATATATAAATGATTTGGAGGAAAACGTAACTGGTTTGATTGGTAAGCTTGCAGACGACACAAAGGTTGGTAGATTTGCGGAAAATGATGAGGAATATCAGAGGATACAGCAGGATATAGATTGGTTGGACACTTGAGCGGAGAGATGGCAGATGGAATTTAGTCTGGATAAGTGTGAGGTAATGCATTTTGTAAGGTCTAATACAGATAGGAAATATACAGTAAATGGCAGAATCCTTAAGAATATTGATAGGCAGAGGGATCTGGGTGTACAGATACACAGATCACTGAAAGTGACAATGCAGGTAGAGAAGGTAGTCAAGAAGGCGTATGGCATGCTTGCCTTCATTGGCCAGGCATTGAGTTTAAAAATTGGCAAGTCATGTTGCAGCTTTATAGAACCTTAGTTCGGCCGCACTTGGAATATAGTGTTCAATTCAAAAGGATGTGGAGGCTTTGGAGAGAAAAGATTTACCAGGGTGTTGCCTGGTATGAAGGGCATTACCTATGAGGAGAGGTTGGAGAAACTTGGCTTGTTCTCGCTGGAGCGACGGAGGTTAAGGGGAGACCTGATAGAAGTCTACAAGATTATGAGAGGCATGGACAGAATGGATAGTCAGAAGCTTTTTCCCAGAGTAGAAGAGTCAATTACTAAGGGGTATAGGTTTAAGGGGTGAGGGGCATGGTTTAAAAGGCAGATTTTTTACACAGAATTATGGATGCCTGGAACTCATTACTGGGAGAGGCAGTGGAAACGGATACAGTAGTGACTTTTAAGAGGCGTCTTGACAAATACATGAATAGAATGGGAATAGAGGGATGTGATCCTGGAAGGGTAGGGGTTTTAGTTAAGTCAGGCAGCATGGTCAATGCAGGTTTGGAGGACCAACAGGCCTATTCCTGTGCTGTAATTTTCTTTGTTCTCAAATATATTAATGCACCATGTATAAGAATACACAATAGTTAAGAATATTGTTGACGTGTAATAAAACACTTCACAGGAATTCTAACAATTACAGACAAAAAATATTGCAACGACAATAATATATAACTCTTAGGAAATATCTCAAATGTGTTCCAACCAACATCCAATACAAAATCCCTCCAAATAAACATAATACTGGATAGGGTAATGCCCACTTGTTACAGGAATCCCACTTCTTGGTCGAATGCTGAAAATCTCTTGAAGAAACTCGGAAGAGATTGTAGTAAAATCTGTTTCCCAAATCGGAGCTTCTTAAAAGTGAAAGAGAGAAACTGCTTCTAACACGCTGTCCAAAATGAAACAGAAAGCCCAAAGGAAATAAATCTTATTATCCGACTCCCACAGCTTAGCTCCATCCCCAATGACATCCCTGAAGCTGTAAGATGCCTTTCTTAAAGCTACACTCACATGACAACTGCTTCCTCCAGCCATCCTGCCACCTTCAATGATCTATGAACGTATAGACTCAGCTCCCTCTGCTCCTGAACCTCTTTATACTCTTCCTACCAAAGTGTATCACCTCACATTTCCCTGCATTGAACTTCCTCTGCCACCTATCTGCCCACTCCACCAACCCGCCAATGTCTTTTTGAAGTTCTGTACTGTCCCTTTCACAGTTTATAATATGTTTTGTGCCATCCAAAAACTTTGAAATCGCTTCCTGCACACCAAGATCTAGATCATTAATGTAATATTAGGCATCTCCTGGGGGAAACCATTACAAACCTTGGAAATACCTCCCCCAAGTATATCATTTAAATAAGTATTTAAATCGTAACACTTATATTTGTATTAGCAAAAGACATTCAGTAGATATGCAACACAACTCTCCAGCTCTATCTCACACTGGTACTGGCACATTTACTTCCAAACTTAAGTGTTGTAAATTCCAATCACGTGCAACTCAGTACATTACTCGATGGGCCAAATGGCCTACATCTATTTTTAGGCCTTGAGTCTTATAGTAGTACAGTGTTGTTGAAGGCTCTGTTTTCTTATTCAGGCACAGAAACACCATTTGCAGAGAGTTGTGGGCTGATGACAAACAGTTTTTGCCAACATCACAAAAGCAGACAAGACCTGGTCTTTTATCCTGCTGGGCTCTTGCTGTGCACAAACAGGCCTCGGTGCGTGCCCCTAGCAATAGTGACAGCACTTCAGAAACAATTCATCAGCCGGGACGCAATTTGGGACCTCTCGAGAGGTAAAAGGTGTGTCGTAGAAATGCTAATTCTTTCTGACAGCTGAAAAATTGAATTCTCCCGCATCCCGCTTGACTAAGCAGGTGGGAAGTTTGCAAGGTGTTACGTGATGCAAATGTGCTCTGTAATCCAAAGACAATTTATGAAAATACGTGCTAACTGTCACTTCTCTAAGTCTCCACATTTAATTGGCCCTATGAATATTGGACGCAATATTCCAAGTGAGACCTCACCGAGATCTTGGACAAGGATCAAAGTTTGTAATGAATTCTCCATTAAAGGGCCTTTCCACCAACTATTTGCTCTACTTATTGCTTCAAGTCATTGTTCTGTAACCTTCAGTGATCATAAAATCCCTCAGTCTTGAGCCTGCACTGACCACAATCCCACCCAGACCCTATCCCGCAACCCCATGTATTTACCTTGCTAATCTACCTGACACTAAGGGACAATTTAGCACGGTCAATGCACCTAATCTTTCCATCTTCGGAGTGTGGGAGGAAATTGGAGCACCCAGAGGAAACACGGGGAGAATGGCTAAACTCCACACAGCCAGTAACCCAAGCTGGGAATTGAACCCGGGTCCCTGGAGCTGTGAAACAGCAGTGCTAACCCACTGTACCACCGTGCCACCCCAATGTATAAGAAAGACCATGGGATTCTCTGGTCTCATACACTCCACTGGCAGCAAGAGTGGAGAATTTGGTGCTCAGCCAAATCTCCATTCACAGCAGCGAGGCTGGAGAATCGCAGCTGACATTGGGAATTTCCAGCCCCAAATCTCTTTTGGCAAAATCGCACTGCCTGATGGGATTTTGTCAGGGGGGGGGGGTTCCAGCAGCAAGGTGTGGGTGTAATGGGAGACCCTGTTGACAATGGTGGGACTGTAAGGTCCCACTGCCAACGAGTGCCATCTCACCTTACACGGAGGGAGAAGAGAGTGCCACAGTTTCTTTCTGCACGTTTTAAAGGCCTTTCTCAAAGGGCGTGTTTATCCTTTGATAAACACCCCCTTTCATCTTACCCACTTCCCCATTGTTTGACACTCACAGAGAAACCTGAGTATTTCATCCTTAACCTCAGACACTGAGAACATTAGCTACTTGAGCACATTGACTCTGTTCAAACCAGGACACAACACCAGGAGTCCAAAGCATGACCTTCACACAGTGAGGTCTTCCATGTTTGTTAACCTATCCCATTCTCACAATTTCAGCTCGCTCGGAAGTTTGTTTTTACAATTATTTTGACTTGACTCATCTGTTGAACTCGCCTCAACACCACCGCTTTTATCTTTAGATCGATTTGCGATCGATAAGAGAGTTACCGCAGAGTTAAAGATGATACTTCCAGCCAGTCACAATATGCCTGCTATAATCACCCTCTACTGTGCATCCTAATGAATGGCCCCCATTTTTTCTCATCCCTGAGAGCATTCAAGAGTCAACCACATTGCTATTGCTCTGGAGTTCCATGTAGTCATGATGTGGAGATGCCGGCGTTGGACTGGGGTAAACACAGTAAGAAGTCTCACAACACCAGGCTAAAGTCCAACAGGTTTATTTGGTAGCAAAAGCCATTAGCTTTCGGAGCAGTGTTCCTTCGTCAGCTATGTGGGGATTCTGTTCATAAACAGAGCATATAAAGATACAAACTCAATTTGGGGCGGCACGGTAGCACAGTGGTTAGCACTGCTGTTTCACAGCTCCAGGGTCTTGGGTTCAATTCCCTCTCGGGTCACTGTCTGTGTGGAGTTTGCACATTCTCCTCGTGTCTGCGTGGGTTTCTTCCGGGTACTCTGGTTTCCAAAGATGTGCAGAAATTGCCCCCTAGTGTCCAGTGTAGCAGAGGTTAGAGGGATTAGTGGGTAAATATGTAGGGAGATGAGGGTAGGGCCTGGGTGGGATTGTGTTCAGTGCAGACTTGATGGGCCGAAAGGCATCTTTCTGCACTGTAGGGATCTATGATCTACAAAATAATGATTGCAATGCGAGTCTTTACAGGTAATCAAGTCTTAAAGATACAAACAATGTGAGTGGCGAGAGCATTAAGCGTATGTTAAAGAGATATGTATTGTCTCTGTACAGAAGGTAAAAGTACAGGTGGAGAATGTGGTAAAAAAAGCGTATGGTATGTTAGCCTTCATAGGAAGGGGTATAGAATACAAGAGTAGGAGTCTGATGTTGGAGGTGTATAGAACGTTGGTTAGGCCTCACTTGGAGTACTGTGTCCAGTTCTGGTCGCTGTACTACAGGAAGGATGTAGAGGCCCTGGAGAGAGTGCAGAGGAGATTTACCAGGATGCTGCCTGGTATGGAAGGGCTGTCTTACGAGGAAAGATTGAAAACACTGGGGTTGTTTTCCCTTGAAAGAAGTCGGCTGAGAGGGGATCTTTTAGAGGTATATAAGATTGAGGTGTATAGATAGAGTAAATGGTGGTAAGCTTTTTCCACCATTAGAAATGGATAGAACGAAGGGTCACGGGCTCAGGGTGAGGGGGGCTATGTATAAGACGACTATTAGAGGGCAGTTTTTCACACAAAGGGTAGTGGGGGTGTGGAATGCACTGCCGAGTAAGGTGGTGGGAGCAGGCACGCTAGGGTTGTTTAAGGGTCTCTTGGACAGCCACATGAGCGGTCTGCAGATAGAGGGATATAGCAGGACTGTTTGAATATCGGGAGGACCAAATAGTAGTAGACTATTTTTTAGTTTTGTCTCGGGAATGTCTTAGTTTTTTTAGCATGTTTAATTAAGTCTTATTTGTTTCCGCAGGCAATTCGGTCCACCTTGTTGACCAACAAGGGGCATGCATGCGGCATGTCGTGCGAGAGCTGCTCTTGGAGGTTGCTTCAGGAGTTGCCTAGTGCTTCACGTCGTCAGTGTATGCTTAAACTGGACCATCTGATGGGCAACATGACAGCTCAGAGACTATCGCTGTTGCTGTGCTGACACATGGATTTGGGCCGGTGTCTGCGGGAGTTTGCGCGTTCTCCCCATGGTTGCGTGGGTTTCCTCCGGGTGATCCGGTTTCCTCCCACATCCCAAAAATGTGTTCTTGGGCTGATTGGGTAACAAATTGTCCCTATATTGGTCCCTATATGGGAATCTTCGACGATAGGCATAGCCTAAAGACAAGGATATGTCATTAGGACGTTAGGATGGCGGCGTGGGCTCGTTGGGCCGAAGGGCCTGTTTCCCGTGCTGTGTTGCTCTTTGTTCTTTGTTCTTGTTCTTTGTCTCCAGACAGGACAGTTAGTTTGATTTTGCAAGCCCAGGCAATTCATGGGGGTTACAGATAGTGTGATGTGAACCCAAGATCCCTGTTGAGGCTGTCCTCGTGTGCGGAACTTGGCTATCAGTCTCTGTGACTCTGTGACAGCTCAGCGACTCTGTGCTATCTATCGTGAAGGCCACCTTGGAGAACGCTGACCCGAAGTTCAGAGGCTGAATACCTGTGGCCGCTGAAGTGTTCACCAACAGGAAGGGAACAGTCTTGCCTGGTGATTGTCGAGCAATGTTCATTCATCCGTTGTCATAGTGTGTGCATGGTCTCCCAATGTACCATGCCTCGGGACATCCTTCCCTGCAGTGTATCAGGTAGACAACATTGGCCGAGTTGCAAGAGTATGTACCGTGTACCTGGTGGATGGTGTTCTCATGTGAGATGATCCATGTCGATGATCCAGTACATTTTGCAGAGGTTGCTGTGGCAGGGTTGTGTGGTGTCATGATCACTGTTCTCCTGAAGGCTGAGTAACTTACTGCAGACAATGTAAAAACTCGCATTCCAACCATTATTTTGTAAATTGAGTTTGTGTCTTTATCTGCCCTGTTTGTGAAAAGAACTCCCGCTTACTTGACGAAGGGGCAGCGCTCTGAAAGCTGGTGGCTTTTGCTACCAAATAAACCTGTTGGACTTTAACCTGGTGTTGAGAGACTTCTTACTGTGTGCCATATAAGCCAGACCAGCTAAAGACAGCAGATTTCCTTCCCTAAAGGACATCAGTGAACCAGATGGGGTTTTCCAGGAATGGAAATGAAATAGTTATCAGTAGATTCTTGGTTCCGGATATTTTATTGGACTCAGATTTCACCATCTGCCCTGGTGCGTTTTGGACCTGTGTCCCTGGAACATTAGCCTGGGTCTCTGGATTGCTGGTCCAGTGACAATACCTCTATTTCACTACTTCCCCTTCTTTTGAGGTAGTTGCGAATTCCTGTGGACATCACAGATTTTTAGAAAAGAGAGCATATAAATTAAAAAAAGAGACTGAGAGTAAGAATATTAGGAAGCAAACGGGATGTGCGGAAATTATAAAATTACACAATTTTTAAAATTCCATTTGGGGCTTTGAGTGTTACTGGCTAGACCAACATTCGATTCCCTGTCCCTATTTCAGCTTGGGATGGTAGATCTTTGAAGCAGATTATGAGGTGTAGGTACATCCATCCACGGTTCTGTTAGGGAGGGAATTCCAGGATTTTGACCCAAAGGAACGGTGATATATTTCCAAGTCAGGATGGCAGATGGAATTTAATCCCGATAAATGTGAAGTGATGCATTTGGTAGGACAAATGCAGGGGGCAATCTATATAATAAATGGCAGAACCATCAAAAGTATAAACACGCAGAGGGATCTGGGTGTACAAGTCCACAGATCCTTGAAGGTGGCAGCACAGGTGGAGAAGGTGGTGAAGAAGGCACATGGCCTTTGTAGGATGGGGTACAGAGTATAAAAGCTGCAGTCTGATGTTTCAGCTGTATAGAATGCTGGTTAGGCCACATTTGGAATACTGCGTCCAGTTCTGGTTGCCGCACCACCGGAAGGACGTGGAGGCTTTAGAGAGAGTGCAGAGAAGGTTTACCAGGATGTTGCCTGGTATGGAGGGTCTTAGCTATGAGGAGAGATTGGGTAAACTGGGGTTGTTCTCCCTGGAAAGACAGAGAACGAGGGGAGACCTAATAGAGGTGGACAAAATTATGAAGGGTATGGATAGGGTGAACAGTGGGAAGCTTTTTCCCAAGTTGGAAGTGACAAACAGTGGGAAGATTTTTCCCAGGTCGGAGAGGTCACAGGCTCAAGCTGAGGTGGGGGCGAGGTTTAACTCAGATATCTGAGGGATGTATTTCACACACAGGGTGGTGGGGGCCTGGAATGCACTGCCAAGCAGGGTGGTGGAGGTGGACACACTGGCATTAAGACTTATGAGCAGACTGGGAATGGAGGGATATAAAAGAATGATCTAGTTGGACCAACGAGTGGTGCAGGCTTGAAGGGCCAAAGGGCCTGTTTCCTGTGCTGTATTGTTCTTTGTTTTTTGTAAGTGGTTTGGAGGGGAACCTCCAAGTGGGGATGTTCCCAGATTTCTGCTGCCCTTGTCTTTCTAGGTGTTAGTTATCGTGAGTTTAGAAGGTGCTACCTAAGGAGAATTGGTGAAATCCTGCATTGCATCTTGTAGGGAGGGAGTGAATATTTAAAAAGTATATTATACATATCATGAATGGAAAAAACATTTGTGAGAAAACTGAGAATGTTTTTGCATAGTCTTTAACGAGAATATATTCTACTCAAGATTTATTCTCAAATATTACTGTCAAACAAGCTAGTTGGCAAAGTCAAAACCGAGATGGGTGGTGGTGGGGGCGGCAGTGGGAGGGAGAGCTGTGGGTGGCAGGGGTGTGGGAACAGGTGGTGGGTGGGGATGTGAGGACAGAGGGCGCAGGCAGTGGGGTGGAGCAAGCAGGAGGGGGAGGACTTTAGAACATAGAACATTACAGCACAAACAGACCCTTCGGCTCACAAGTTGCGCCAATCATATCCCTACCTACCAGGCCTATCTAGAACCCCCAATCCCACTAGATCCCATATACTCATCCAGAAGTCTTTTAAAAGACCCCAACAAGTTCGCCTCCACCACCACCGACGGCAGCCGATTCCATTCACCCACCACCCTCTGAGTGAAAAACTTACCCCTAACATCTCCTCTGTACCTGCCCCCCAGCACCTTAAATCTGTGTCCTCTCGTAGCGACCATTTCAGCCCTGGGAAACCAGCCTCTGAGAATCCACTCTATCCGTACCTCTCAACATCTTATAAACCTCTATCAGGTCACCTCTCATCCTTCGTCTCTCTAGGGAAAAAAGACCGAGGTCCCTCAACCTATCTTCATAAAGCATGCCTCCCAATCCAGGCAACATCCTTGTAAATCTCCTCTGCACCCTTTCAATAGCTTCCACATCCTTCTTATAATGAGGCAACCAGAACTGCACACAGTATTCCAAGTGGGGTCTGACAAGGGTTTTATAAAGTTGCAACATTATCTCCTGACTCCTAAACTCAATCTCTCGATTAATGAAGCCTGCTACACTATACGCCTTCTTGACCACATCCTCCATCCGCGAGGCCAATTTAAGAGTCCTACGGACCTGGACCCCAAGATCCTTCTGCTCCTCAACACTGCCAAGATTCCTATCCTTGATATTATATTCCTTCATCCCGTTGGACCTGCCAAAATGGACCACTACACATTTATCCGTGTTGAAGTCCATCTGCCACTTCTCCGCCCAGTCTTGCATCCTATCTATGTCTTGCTGCAACTTCTGACATCCCTCCAGATTATCCACAACACCACCAACCTTCGTGTCATTGGCAAACTTACCAACCCATCCCTCCACTTCCTCATCCAGGTCATTTATGAAAATGACAAACAGCAAGGGTCCTAGAACAGATCCCTGGGGCACTCCACTGGTGACCGACCTCCATGCAGAAAAAGATCCATCCACAATCACTCTCTGCTTTCTGCTGGCAAGCCAATTCTGGATCCACAAGGCCAAAGCCCCTTGGATCCCATGCCCTGTCACTTTTTCAAGAAGTCTTGCATGTGAGACCTTATCAAACGCCTTGCTAAAGTCCATGTACACCACGTCCACCGCTCTTCCTTCGTCAATGTCACACTTTCAAAGAACTCAACTAGGCTCATAATGTACGACCTGTCCTTAACAAAGCTGTGCTGACTACTTTTGATCATACTAAACTTCTCTAAATGTTCATAAATCTTGTCCCTCAGAATCCTCTCCATCAACTTACCAACCACTGAGGTCAGACTCACTGGTCGGTAATTTCCTGGGCTATCCCTGCTCCCCTTCTTGAAAATAGGACTTTAGTGATAGATGAAGCAATCTGATATAAGATACAAGACTGCGTGTTGACAGCTGCTTTGGCATTGTCTCTGGTTTCAGACTTTATTCAGTGAGATTAGAGGTTGTTACAGTGCCTGGACTGCAGAGTTTCCTGAGCATTCCCTGTGTTACACTGAGTGAGGTGGGGAGGCCAGTGTTCAGGGTACTCATTTCCATCCCCCATGGCTGATTTAATTAATCCTCACAGCAGTCCACCTCTCAGCACCAGTCCGGCCTGCTGCACCTCTCAGCCCCTGTGTCACCTGCGAGGACACCCCTGTCACACAGCCACCTCTGGGTGATTGCTCCCCAGTGTTTCGATGGAATCCAAACTGTACCAGCTGACTTCGAAGCATTTTGGAAGTGGGTGCAGCCCCATGTTGGCAAAGCAAAATGGGTACAGACTGTTTTGTGTTCATGGGTAACTTGGCATCTGGTGATGGCATACATTAGAAAATTATAGAAACCCTACAGTGCAGAAGGAGGCCATTCAGCCCATCGAGTCTGCACTGACAACAATCTCCACCCAAGCCCTATCCCCATAACCCTACATATTTACCCTGGCACCAAGGGGCAATTTATCATTCACCTAACAAGCGCGTCTTTCAGACTGTGGGAGGACCAGGAGGAAACCCACGCAGACACCAGGAGAATGTGCAAACTCCACACAGACAGTGACCCGAGCCAGGAATCGAACCTGTGCCCCTGGCGCTATGAGGCAGCAGTGCTAACCTCTGTGCCACTATGCCATCCATAAATACATGATGGTCACTAATAAATCCCATTACCTGGAGGAACAGACATGGGGAGAACATGCAGACTCCGTACAGACAATGACACAAGGCTGGACTCAGACCTGAGCCCCTTCTGCTGTGAGGCAGCAGTGCTAACCCACTTTACCACCATATGTTGATACTCACTCACATCAGACCTTCAATAAACACATGGTGGAGAGATTGAGAGCTGTTTTGAACCAGGACCGGATTATTTTGTAACTAAGTGTATCCAAGCTGAAGATGGAAGAGGAAATGAAGGCGTTCTGGCGTTGAGACATTTGATGACATTCTGAAGGTTAAGGTCGGGGATAGAGATTAGCTTGGGAATGTCCCAAGGTTAGTTCTCAATATTAAACACTGAATGCAATCGGTTACACAATATCTCCTTGTGCTGGTTAAACACCAGCAATAAACACCATTTATTGTTTCTGTTACTTTTTTTTCCAAAATGAAATGTAGTCACATGCAGAATATCGGCCAGTTTTAGGAAGCTGACCTCAGTCTTAAGGAACTTTGGTGAATTTCTGCAGTGCATCTTGTAGATGGTATCTTATTGATTATTGGTAGTGGAGGGAGTGAATGTTATGGAAGGGACACTTTGTCCTGGTGGTGTCAAAACTTCTCGAGTGTTGTTGGAACTTTGTCCATCCAGGCAAGTCCATCACACTCCTGATACGTTGTACATGGCAAACAGGAGATGAGTTAATCACTGCTGGATTCCAGGATTTTGACCTGCTCCGGTGGCCACAGTATTTAGAGCTTTCTCCACTGTGCAGCATAGAACATAGAACATTACAGCGCAGCACAGGCCCTTCGGCCCTCGATGTTGCGCCGGCCAGTGGGCCCTCTAACCTAAACTATTCCAATATCATCCATATGCCTATCCACCGAACATTTGAATGCCCCCAAAGTAGGCGAGTCCACAACTGCTGCAGGCAGGGCATTCCACGCCCTCACCACCCTCTGTGTAAAGAACCTGCCTCTGACATCCGTCCTATAACTACCACCTCTTAATTTAAAGTTATGTCTCCTCGTGTTGGTCATCACCATCCGAGGAAAAAGGCTCTCACTATCCACCATATCCAATCCCCTGATCATCTTATATGCCTCAATTAGGTCACTGTGTAACCTTCTTCTCTCTAATGAAAATAACCTCAGGTCCCTCAGCCTTTCCTCATAAGGCCTTCCCAGCATACCAGGCAACATCCTGGTAAACCTCCTCTGCACCCTTTCCAATGCTTCCACATCTTTCTTATAATGCGGCGACCAGAACTGTACGCAATACTCCAAGTGCGGCCGCACCAGAGTTTTGTACCGTTGTAACATAACCTCACGGCTCCTAAATTCAATCCCTCTACCAATAAAAGCTAACACACCGTACGCCTTCTTAACAACTTTATCAACCTGGGTGCCAACTTTCAAAGGGCTATGTACTTGTACCCCAAGATCCCTCTGCTCGACAACACTATTAAGGGTCCTTCCATTAGCCCTATATTTCATATGCCTGTTATTCCTACCAAAGTGAATCACCTCACACTTATCCGTATTGCATTCCATTTGCCACCTCACGGCCCAGCTCTGCAACCTATCTATGTCCCTCTGCAAACTGTAACATCCATCCTCGCTGTCTACAACTTCCCCCACTTTGGTGTTGTCAGCAAATTTACTAATCCAACCCTCTACACCCTCATCTAGGTCATTAATAAAAATGACAAACAGCAGTGGCCCTAAAACAGATCCTTGAGATACACCATCTCAAGAATGGAAATTGCAGGGGATGCAATTTCCATTCTCACTGTCTGTTATTTAGAAAACTGCACTTTCTCTCACTCCACGGTCCCCCCTCACACTATCTCCCCCTCTACTCCTCCCCAACCCCCTTCCGAAATCATCAGCAGATTTCAAGAGAAGGAAGTCTGTGTTGTGTTCTGGGAGTGGTCAACTGTTAGCAGACTGATTTCATCCACTGAGCGTAAGTGGCAATGTGGGAATTCCAATCGCTTGATTATAAAGTGCCTAAAATAAGGTTCAGTAAGAAGTCTCACAATGCCAGGGTTAGAATCCAACAGGTTTATTTAGAATCACGAGCTTTCGGAGTGCTGCTCCTTCTTTAGGTGAGTCCAGAATAAACCTGTTGAACTTTAACCTCTTGTTGAAGAACATAAGAAATAGGAGCAGGAGTTGGCCATCCAGCCTCTCGAGCCTGTCCCGCTGTTCAATAAGATCATGGCTGATCTGAAGTGGATCAGTTCCACCTTTCTCCCCATAACCCTTAATTCCTTTGTCAATCAGAAATCTATCTATCCGTGACTTAAATATATTTAGCGAGGAAGCCTCCACCACTTCAATTGCCAGAGACTCACCATCCTTTGAGTGAAGAAGTTCCTCCTCAACTCTGATCTAAACTGCCCCCCTCTTATTTTGGGGCTGTGCCCTCTAGTCCTGCTATCCTTTCTAAGCGGGAAGAACCTCTCTACCTCTATCCTGTCTAGCCCCTTCATTATCTTATACGTCTCTATAAGATCCCACCTCAGCCTTCTAAACTCTAACGAGTACAGACCCAGTCTATTCAATCTCTCCTCATAAGCTAACCCCCTCATCTCCGGTATCAGCCGAGTGAACCTTCTCTGCACTCCCTCCAAGGCCAATATATCCTTCCGCAATATATCCTTTCATTATATTCCTCTCTCTTAACTGTGCCCACCCCAATCCAATGCCAGCATCATAAAATACAATAATGTTGGGAAGGAATCGTTTAAGGGATTCCAAACTCCTGAATAACAATTACATGAGTAAGTTTAGTGAGTTTGTTGTGAATTCTACACTTTGTACATGAACTGTGTGGTGAAGGAACTCAGAATAGATGGCTTAACATTATGTTTATTCATTTACTTATTTGTTTGTGGGTTATGGTCGCCACTGGCTATTTATTGCCCGCTCTTAATTGCCTTGTGAAGGTGATGGTACATTCACAGTGCGGTTAGGGAGGAAATTCCGGATTCGGATCCAGTGACATTGAAGGAACGGAGATATATTTCCAAGTTGGCTCAGAGGGGAACTTGCAGGTGGTGGCGTTCCCATGTATCTGCCTGCTCTTGTCCTTCCAGCTGGCAGAGATCACGGATTTGGAAGGTGATGTCTAAGGAATTTTGGTGAATTTCTGCAGTGTATCTTGTAGATGGTACACACTGCTGAGCGTCGGTGGTGGAGGGAGTGAATGTTGTGGAAGGGATTCTTTGTCCTGGGTGGTATGGAGCTTCTTGAGTATTGTTGGAATTACACCCATCCAGGCAAGTGGAGAATAATCCATTACACTCCTGACACTCCTGCCTTATAGATGGCGAACAGGCTTTGAGGGGTCAGGAGATGAGTTAGTCACTGCTGGATTCTAGGATTTTGACCTGCTCTAGTAGCCACAGTATTTATATGGCTAATCTAGTTCACTTTCTGGTCAATGTTAACCCTCAGGATGTTAATAGTGGGGGATTCAGTGATACCATTGAATATGGGGAGGTGATTAGATTCTCTCTTATTGGAGACAGTTATTGCCTGACACTGTCAGGCAAAACCTTAATGTTGTCCAGATTTTGCTGCATTTCTACATGGCCTGCTGCAGTATCTGAGGAATTGCGAATGGTGCTGAACATTGTACAGCGAACAAGCTCACTCCTGATCTTCTGATGGAGGGAAGATCATTGATGAAGCAGCTGAGGATGGTTGGATCGAGGACACTAACCCTGAGGGATTCCTGCAGGGATGTCCTGGAGCTGAGGTGACTGACCCTCCACAACATCTTCCTGTGTACCAGGTCTGATTCCAACCAGCAGAGAGTTTTCCCCCGATACCCACTGATTCCAGGTTCACTCAGGCTCCTTGATCCCACACGCGGTCAAATGTAGCCTTGATATCAAGGGCTGTTGCTCTCTCACCTCACCGAGTTCAACTCTTTTGTCCATGTTTGGCCCTGGGCTGTAATGTAAATCAGGAGCACTGATGGGACTCGGACTGAGTGCCAGTGGGGAGGTTATTGCTGAGTGTTGTTTGAGAGCATTGTCGACCTTCCATCGCTTTGCTGATGATTGGGAGTAGGCTGAAAAGGCAGAAATTGATCTTGTTGGATTTATCCTGCTTCTTGTGTGCAGGATGTTCCTGGGCAATTTTCCATGTTGCCGGGTAGATGCTGGTGTGCTGGAACAGCTTGGCTAGGGGCACGGCTACTGGGTTGGGGGCACGGCTACTGGGCCGGGGGCACGGCTACTGGGCCGGGGGCACGGCTACTGGGCCGGGGGCACGGCTACTGGGCCGGGGGCACGGCTACTGGGCCTGGGGCAAGGCTACTGGGCACGGGGCACGGCTACTGGGCCCGGGCACGGCTACTGGGCCGGGGGCACGGCTACTGGGCCGGGGGAACGGCTACTGGGCCGGGGGCACGGCTACTGGGCCAGGGCACATTACTTGGCCGGGGCACGGCTACTGGGCCGGGGGCACAGTTACTTGGCCGGGGGCACGGCTACTGGGTCAGTGGCGCGGCTACTTGGCTGGGTGCATGGCTACTGGGCTGGGTGCATGGCTACTGGGTCAGTGGCGTGGCTACTGGGTCAGTGGCGTGGCTACTGGGCCCGGGGCACGGCTACTGGGCCCGGGGCAAGGCTACTGGGCCCGGGGCAAGGCTACTGGGCCGGGGGCACGGCCACTGGGCCGGGGGCACGGCCACTGGGCCGGGGGCACGGCCACTGGGCCGGGGGCACGGCCACTGGGCCTGGGGCAAGGCTACTGGGCCAGGGGCACGGCTACTGGGCCAGGGGCACGGCCACTGGGCCAGGGGCACGGCCACTGGGCCAGGGGCACGGCCACTGGGCCAGGGGCACGGCCACTGGGCCAAGGGCACAGTGACTGGTACAGCTGGGCTTCTTTCAACTGTTGAATATTTTGAGCCAAACAGATAACCAGTTAAAGCAAACCAAATAAATGGAAGGACAAATTAAAGGGGCAGCTCCTTAAAGGGATATTGCTTTCAACAAAAAAACAAATGAAACTTGAAATATCAAACCAAAGTATAATTAAGAGCGTCTTTGACGCTTACTGTCTCACTGCCATTTTACACAAATTTACACAAGTCTGAATTGTCTGGAGGACATTCAGCCCATCCCCGGGAGGCTATCCCATCTTAGAAAGATACCAGGCACTCTGACAGAGCAGAAAGCTGCTGGCCAATCAGAAGCTGCAGTGAGTGTGACTGAGATCATTCCCCAGAGACCCCCATCCCAAAACTACAGGAAGTGGCACCTTTTCAGGGACTCAGGGTGGGGAGGAACCTGGATAGAGGGGGACTGGGGTTGGGGCAGAGAGTCTGGGATGGAAGATGGGAAGGGATGTGTTGGGTTACTGGACAATAAGTTGGACCTTCATTGGTGCCCTATGTTAAAGAGGGGGTTGCTGATGGAAGTGCACCCCTCCCGCCCCCTGTCCCCTCCGTACCACACCCTCCCGCCCCCTGTCCCCTCCATACCACACCCTCCCGCCCCCTGTCCCCTCCATACCACACCCTCCCGTGCTGTACCACCCTGTCCCTCCGTACCACACCCTCCCGCCCCCTGTCCCCTCCGTACCACACCCTCCCCCCGTACCCACCCTCCCCCCCCGCCCCCTGCCCCCTCTGTACACCCTCCCGCCCCCCTGTCCCCTCCCGTGTCCCACACCCTCCCGCCCCCTGTCCCCTCCGTACTACACCCTCCCGCCCCCTGCCCCCTCGTACTACACCCCCCCCCCTGCCCCCCCTACACCCCTCCCTACACCCTCCCGCCCCTCCCGTACCACACCTCCCGCCCCCTCCCTCCGTACTACACCCTCCCGCCCCCTCCCCTCCGTACTACACCCCTCCGCCCCCTGCCCTCCGTGCCCCCTGTCCCCTCCACACCCTCCCGCCCCCTGCCCCTCCGTACTACACCCCCTCCCTGCCCCCCACACCCTCCCTTCCCCTGCCCCCTCCGTACTACACCTCCCACCCCTCCCCTGCCCCCCCTCCGTACCCCTCCACCGCTCCCCTCCCCCTGCCCCCTCCGTACTACACCCTCCCACCCCTTGCCCCCTCCGTACTACACCCTCCCCCCCCCCCTCCCTCCCACCCCCTGCCCCCTCTGTACTACACCCTCCCGCCCCCTGCCCCCTCCGTACCCACCCTCCCATCCCCTGCCCCTCCGTACCACACCCTCCCACCCCTTGCCCCTCCGTACTACACCCTCCCACCCCCTGCCCCTCCCTCCCACCCCTGCCCCCTCCGTACTACACCCTCCCGCCCCTGCCCCTCCGTACCACACCCTCCCGCCCCCTGCCCCCTCCGTACACCCTCCCTGCCCCCTCCACCACACCCTCCCGCCCCCTGCCCCCTCCGTACCACACCCTCCCGCCCCCTCCGACACCCTCCCTGCCCCCTCTGTACTACACCCTCCCTGCCCCCCTCCTGTACCTACACCCCCCCCCCCGCCCCTGCCCCCTCTGTACTACACCCTCCCGCCCCCTGCCCCCTCTGTACCACACCCTCCCCGCCCTGCCCCCTCTGTACTACCACCCTCCCGCCCCTACCCTCCTGTACTACACCCTCCCCCCTGCCCCCTCTGTACCACACCCTCCCCGCCCCTGCCCCCTCTGTACACACCCTCCCCCCCTGCCCCCTCTGGCCCCCCCTCTGTACTACACCCTCCCGCCCCGCCCCCCACCCTCCCGCCCCCTGCCCCCTCCGTACCACACCCTCCCGCCCCCTGCCCCTGCCCCCTCTGTACCACACCCTCCCGCCCCGCCCCCCCCCTCTGTACTACCCTACACCCTGCCCCCTCCGTACTACACCCTCCCGCCCCGCCCCCTCTGTACTACACCCTCCCCCCCCGCCCCCTGCCCCCTCCGTACTACACCCTCCCGCCCCTGCCCCCTCTGTACTACACCCTCCCGCCCCCTGCCCCCTGCCCCCTCCGTACTACATGCCCCCCTCGTACTACACCCCCGCCCCCTGCCCCCCTGCCCCCTGCCCCTGCCCCTCCGTACTACACCCTCCCCCCTGTGACTACACCCCCCCGCCCCCTGCCCCCTGCCCCCTGCCCCCTGCCCCCTCTGTACACACCCTCCCCGCCCCTGCCCCCTCTGTACTACACCCTCCCGCCCATGCCCCCTCCGTACTACACCCTCCCGCCCCCTGCCCCCTCCGTACCACACCCTCCGCCCCCTGCCCCCTGCCCCCTCTGTACCACAC